>CM053773.1:230404645-230434573 GCA_028658325.1 Potorous gilbertii | reverse complement strand
TTATTAAGTACCACTACATACCAGACACTATTCTAACGGGAATGCAAAGGTAGAAACAAAGCAATCAATGCTTTCAAGAAGATTAAACTCTATAGAAGACCCTCCTTCCCACCTCTCCTCATCCCCACCTCCAAATTACCTTGTATTTACTTTGGATATTAGTTTGTATTTATAGAGACATTCTCTCCCCTAATAGGATAAAAGCACTTTGAGGGCAAAGATTGTTTCATTTTTGGTTTTGTTTCCCTCATGCTTGTTCCATGGTAAGCTCTTAATTAATGCTTATTGATTGATGGATTAATTGACGATGGCACCCACTAGTTGGAGACCACTATAATTTTTAGAAACATTCTTTTTATGTTGGGCTGGAGTCAACCCCTGTCTGGGGCAATTTCTGCTCTAGTCTGTGGTGGTACTCTAGCCAATGCATTTTCTTAGGCACTGGACTCTTGAGAAGATGTGGAAATGTGGGGCAGAGAACCTCAGGCTCCATCTTCATAAAGGAGTTGTTGAAGCTGTTGGAGGTTGTATTGTCGTTGTTGGTGGTACTGCACTCAATGACCTTTAAGATTTCATCTAGCACTTGGCATCTTCATCTTTCCTTTCTGGGAGTTAAGCTGGCTGTAGAAGCCCTTCAGGACTCCTTGGAGAGTAGTTATAATATTAAGAGAAAAGGAGAAGGAAATCGACCCCCCTGAAGGACACAAATGGGAGCTTTGTCTAGTGGGAGGCTCAGACTTCAAGTGGTGGTTGATTCAGATGCAACAAGATAGAAAGGGGGTGAAAGTTGGATCTTACTAGTCAATTTCCCTTCCCTTTTTCATGACACACATACTCAGAGGTTCTTAAAAGGGCTATGATGTCAAGGTCTATAGATACAACACCCTCCCCTTCCTTGTGAGAGGGGTAGGGGTTGGGAGAAGCGGGGCTGAAGATACTCCATAGCCTATAAATGTACACTCCTTGTTCGATTTCACTTTAGCAAATGCAGTTTAGCTGATCAAGTGACTCAGGTTACTCTGAGGAGAGGAGGAAACATTTGGGAACTAAGTAGAAATGAAGGTAAATCCAAACAAAGGAGTCATGAGTTATTGTCAAACTATCCTCACCCCTAGATTTTGGAAGGAAACCTGGTAAGGAACTAGGAGAGAAGGGGGGGCACGTGTGGTTATTAAAGCTCTTAGCTCATTTGGACCAGCACCTGGTGGCACAGTCAGGTATAGCACTAGCTGTATTTACAAAGCTTTACTGCCCCTCTGTACAGGCAAGGCTTGGGGGCTGGGGTCCGTGTAACACTGAAATCTTCCTTTCTGTAAGTTCCAACCAATCCACCCTAGGTATGTCCTCTGGGATCAATGAAACAAATTTGTCCACATGACAGCCCTTCAAATGATGTATGATTGTGATCATGTGTGTGCCTTGCTAAGGTGTTTCTTCTCCAGGATAAATGGCCTGAGTTATTCCAAATGATTCATTCATTCATTCTTTTTTTCTCTTAGGCCTCTGATATGGACAAGGTACTGTGTTATTTTACTGGACATACAAAGACCAAATGAGAAACATCCCCTGTACTCAAGGATTCGACTAGCATATATTTGATGTTCATTCATTCAGTCATGTCTAATGCTTCTTGAGCCCATGACCTATAGCATCCTCCACTATCTCCAAAAGTCTGTTCAAGCTCACATGCATTGTTTCCATGACACTATATAGCCATCTCATCCTCTGCCATCTGCCTGTCTCCTTTTGATAAAGGAATGAATGAATGAAAAAAATATTTCTTAGGTAATTACTATAAACCAAATAAATAAATACAAGATAATTTGAGGAGAAAGCACCAACAACCGGGGATAAGGAAAGGGTTGCTGAAAATGATTATACTTGAGATGAGTCTTGAAGATTTACTTTTTTCTTGAAGAACCTGAAAATGAACCTAAAGACTCTTGAAGGTTAAGGTGAGGAAGGAGTACATCCACATGTAAGGGATGGCTTGTACCAAGGTATGATGATGGGAAAATAGAATGCCCAGCTCACAGAAGAGTTAAGTTGGTCAATTTGTCAGAAACATAGAATACATGAAAGGGGGGGTGATATGAAATGAATCTGGAAGAGGAGACTGCACCCAGGCTGTCAAGGGCTTGCAAGGTCAAATTAAAGCATGTATGTTTTTTCCTGGGGGTAATAGGGAGTCACTAAAGCTTTGTGAGCAGGGGAGTGACCCGCTCAGATCAGTGCTTCAAGGGGATTATCATATGCCACGGTTTCTGGTTCTTTTTCCATCATACACCATTATCTTCCTTTTACAGATAATCCCCAGAGAGGTTCCTGACATCATAAAACCAGTGGAGCCTGGGCTTTCACCCAGATTTTAAAAGTCCTAATGTGGTGCTCTTTCTACACTGTTCCCCAGTACTGGGCAAGTGCTGGAGTGGGTAGTTATAATAGATCTGACACCTCTAATGTCAAAGGTAAGCTACTCCCTTTGCTATTTGAGTAGTAACAGACCAGAATGAAGAATGTGCTTAGAAATGGATCCGTTTCTTAGAAATTTGAAAATCTTAGCTATAAACAAATAGAAAAACATGATGTATAAGATAGTTTTTCAGTTGCAGATGACATCATGCTGATTGCAATGAACGCAAGAATACTATATTGCCTCCTCAAAAAAATACGTGATGAATGAAAAGATATTGGCTTAACAATCCACACAAGAAAAGCCAAGTGGATGAAGAATATTCCTTGGTTTATCATATACAGTTGATATATTGATAAACCAATGAGTTTGTTAATACATATATCTCAGAAACACACAGTAGGTAGATGACAAACTGGACCCAGAAGAGAGAGTAGAAAGAGAGTGGGTTGGATCATATTTGAGAAACTGTGAAGTGCTTTTGATAACCAGAAGCTTTTCTCTGATAATAAAATCCTTACAATGACAATATTCTTCCAGTGCTGGCATATGGCTGTGAATCACGGAGTATCATCATCTCTAAGAAATCAAAGTCAAGGGTGAAATAAAGGACAAGGCATATTGCATGCACTTCTGAGTGTTACAGAAATCCCTCAATCAACAAACATTTATTAAGTGACTACTGTGTATGTGCCAGGTACTGTGATAAACATGTAAAGAAAGATAAAAACATGGTCTCTGTCTATGTCTATATGCATACCAACAGAAGACAGAATAAATATACAAATACTAGGCAACTTGGGTGGGGAGGCACTAGGAAAGGAGGGTGGTGTTTCTATATAGAATCAATTAACCAACATGTATTTATTAAGCTCCTACAATGAGCTGTGCTAGGAGCTAGTGATGCAGTTAGTGATTACTGCCCAAGAGTTTGGCCCGTGAGTTGGTTTTGAAAGAAGTTGCTAAATCTAAGGCATGGGGATGACAAGGCAGTGCATTCTAGTAATGAAAGACAGCCAGTCCAAAGGCACAATGAGGAGCAGCCAGAAGACTGAGAATGTGTGCAGTAAGATTGCGGAAGGTAGGTTGGGGCTAGGTTGTGAGGCTCTTTAAATAGCAAATAGAGGGATCTATATTTGATACCCAGTGTTAATGGGACACCACTGGAGCTTTTGGAGTAGGAGAGGGAGCAGAGAAAAGTGATAGGGGCAGGTGTGAACTTATGAAAATCATTTGGTCAGCTTTCCCTGATATCAAACTCCTGACAATGTAAATATTCTTCCAGGGTTGGCATAAGGCTGTGAATCTTGGCATACCATAACCTCTGAGGAATCAAGGTCAAAGGTGAAATAAAAGACAAGGTTACTGTAGTCAAGTGATAAAAACTTGAACTAGAATGGTGATCTTTTGAGTGGATAAAAGAGGACAAATGCAAGAGATGTAAAAGTAGAAACTGCAAGTTTAGGCAGCAAAAGGAACATGTACAGGGATGATGGAGAGTTAAGAGTCAAGGATGATGAGGCTGTGAACCTGGGAGGCTTGGAAGTAGTCAAGAGAAATACTGGAGTTTCCAAAGCAAGTTAACATAGGCAAGATGGGCAGGTTGAAATCTCAAAATCTGGCAGCTGATAGGAACTGGGGGTTCATGGAGTTAGGAGTCAGAGATGATATTGAGGGTGTGACTCCAAGAGTGGTTTGTACACTCAATAAGAAATGGTGATGTTTGGAAAAGGGAATAAAAATTAAGTCAGGGACTGGGAAAATGCATCCAGGTGTACATGCAGGTGGGGTACGAGATGGGGTCTTTGGGTGAGTCAGGTACCCCTGATGCTCGATACTCTGTGACTTTTTCTTAATGGTGAGAGGGCAGGAGTTAGTTGTGCCTTAGCTTTCCTCATAAAAGAACAAGCTTGCTGCTTTTGGACCTGGGCACCAGTCATGACTTACTGTAAAGAGCTGCCTCAAATTTCAGCTTAGAGAAAGAAAACATCCTTTGCGCTTCAGCTGACATAATGCACTGGGAGGGAGGCTAAGTTGTTTCCTGATGCCAGTGAGAAATGGTGCCATGTGTCTCCATTTTCATGTCCTCAGGATGCTGGCTGTGGCATCCTAGTACAGGTGAGAGACTTAGAAGGCAGCCTTTCTCCTGGCAAAGCTGCCTCTCCCGGCTCAGGCGTGGGTTGTTCTGGCTGGAATATGGGCAAACATCTTAGCAGGTGTCAGAAAGCATCTGCCAGTCTCTCTAAAGGGTTTCTGCCTGGAGACCACAACTGGGGTATGGCCAACTCAGCCCAGACAGGCAGACCCTTTGCTCTGGCCAGATGAACCAGAGGGAAGGTGTAGCTCCCAACATCTCATGAAGCAGAAACACTTTCTAGTTCAGCTGGTTTGGACTGCCTTCGAGTTGGCAATTTGGAGAAGGAAAGCTCACTATCTCATTACCACTGTCCTCAGCGAGGAAACAAATAAAACTTGTTGGTGAAAATCTGTGTCTTTGGAAAAACCTGCTGATTACAACTTCGCTTGCAAGACTAAATAGATTTTTGCTTCAAAACAGCTCCATGATACTTAGAGGGCTCCAGCGTGAAGTAAGATTGATGTCAGATAAACAGCATGGTGCAGAATAAGTCTGCAGACGTTAGTCGTTTATTTTCAGGCAGTCGCTCCAGGGTTTCTCACAAGTTCCCAACACAAAATTCTCAGCTTCAGCATCTTAGCTGAGCTTCTGCAGAGGTGTTCCTGTGTAGGGGTCTGAAGCCAAAAGAACCTTGCAGGTAGTGTGGAGGGTGGTGGGAGGGGGTCCATAACGACTGCTGCATCAGAGGACCCATTGCTTATGGTTCTGAAGGCCTTGGGAACCTGGCAAAGAGACAGAAAGGCCTCCCCTCTGCCCCATCTCTGGTGCCAGTGTCCTCCCAGATGCTGGCTGCCTAAAGTATACAATGTCTATAAATATCACTGCTCCAGGGGGCATGTGATGGCCACTCATCTAGTGGAATGGTTGAAATGTCACAGTGGATAGAGGGTAGGGCTTGGAGTCAGGAAGATTTATCTTCCTGAATTCGAATCTGACCTCAGACACTAGCTGTGTGACCTTACACAAGTCATTTCACTCTGTTTGCCTCAGTTTCCTCATCTGTAAAAGTGAACTGGAGAAAGAAATGGCAGACCAATCCAGGATCTCTGTCAAGGAAACTCCAAATAGGGTCATGGAGAGTCAGTCGCAAAGGAAGGACAACTGAACAACCAAAAACCTCAGGATTGTGGTTAGGATCATATGAGCTAAAATTTGTAAATCACGTATTGCCTAGAACACAGTAGATGTTATATGTGTATTTATTTCCCTTCCCCTTTTAAATAAAATGTGTTCAAAACTCTACATAAATGAATTATTGCCATTATAATTTAGGTTGCTGGGACAGAGATATTTGTCCTGCGCTGGCCATGGCCATGTCCTTGCTGTGCCAACCCTAACCCTAACACTCTTCCTTTTATGGATCTTTACTTCAAACTAGAGAGGAGGATGGGGGAAGGCCCTCAATATTTTTTCTCTGCCACATGGACAAGGGATTAGTTTTCCTTTGCTTGGCCCCAGAAGGTAGAACCAGAGACAATAGGTAGAAGATAAAGTGAAACATTTAAGTTTGATATCAGGAAACACTTCTGTCCATTAGAATTGTCCAGTAAATAGTTGGAATGGGCTACTGGTAATGAGTTTCCCATCAGTAGAGGTCTTTAAGCAGAAATTAGATGGCCAGTAGTCAAGGATATTATGGAGAGGGATTCTTGTTCTGATCTGGATTGGACAAGATGGTGTTGGAGATTCTGAGACTTTTGTCAAGGTCAAAGACCGGACTTAATAAGCTTACTTGCTGCTTGGCTGAGAAAGAACAAAGGATCTGGGATGGCCAGCAGCTGGAACTATTTGCTGCAAACCATTAATTATCAAAAAGACTAATTAAGGGGAATAATGGTCATACTGCTTGGTGAACACAAGACAATCCAAGACGAAATGTAGAAAATCAGTGGCTTCCTTGTTTAGGGCAAGGAGGGGCCTGGATGGATCAGAAGGCCACATATAAGAGCAAGATCTGATGTGGGAAGGGTTCCCAGAAGCTCTCTGGGTCAAACTCCTCATCTTACAGAGGAAAATGAACCGCATAGAGGGCAAATGACTTGCACATGGTCACACAGGTAATGATGATCAGTCATAGTCAGTCAATCCATAAGCATTTATGAAGTACCTTCTGTGTGACCCTTGGCAAGTTACTTGCTTTTCTTTGCCTCAGTTTCCTCCTCTGTCATATGAGCTGGAGAAGGAAATGGAAAACGACTCCAATATCTTTGCCAAGAAAACCTCAAATGGGATCATGAAAAGTCAGACAAAAATGAAATAGGTAAACAATATAAATGTTGTTAGTGTTAACTAGGATAAAGTCAACCAACCAACATCTATTAAGCACCCACTCTATGCCAGGCACCATGCTAGGCACTAAAGGATACAAGGACAAAAAAAGAAATCCCTTTTGTCCTCAAGGACCTAACATTCTATCAAACTGAGGCATATAAGACTTTAGAAGAACTCCAAAAAGGGAAAAATGACCTATTGTTTCTGAAGATTTTATATCCACTTATCTGTGTATATGTTTATTTTCTCCAGCACAATGTCAGCATCTTGGCCTGACGTTTTTCTCCAATAGAGTTGCCCTCACACAGCAAGTACTTAATATGTGACTTGGTTTTGAACTATTGGTTGATTCAAAAAAAGAATAGGATTGTTCCCTTTTTCTTCATTTATTCAATCCACATTTATTAAACACTTGCTATGTTTCAGGTACTGTGCTAAGTGTGGGGGGTACAAAAGGAGACAAAGACAGTTTTCCTGCCTCAAGGAGCTTATAGTCTAATAATAGCCTCTGAGAGGGGTGTGATACTCAGCAATTCCGGCAGGTGGAGCTGGATGCCCTCTCCTGCTTCAGGCCCAGGGCTGGATGTTCATTCTGGGGGACTGATGGATTTGACTGGAATGAAGGTGGGATGGTTGCCTGAATCCCAAAGCGTCCATCAGCCGTGTGATTGAGCCAGAGCAAATGAACCGTTGGCTCAGTTTTTTTTAAAAAGAGCAACAGAAAACCAAGGCAACACACACAAATTCAATACGTTCAATGAATGAATCTAGCCAAGTTTCTGACATTATTTGGGCCAAGGCGCCCAGGCTATTTTTGGCTGCTGGTTAAAAATCTCACCTTTGGGAAAGAGCTTTAAGGGTGAAGCTGTGCAATGTAGAGCCAAAGTTGTAGTCTCCTTGGGGACCGGGCTTTTCTTCATTTGTAACCTTTATTGGTGAATCATGTAGGATGGGTCTCAATGGATAGTTTGTATTTAATTTTGTTAAAATAGCTTGCATTTAAATGTATATATGTATATGCTATATATGTATATATATACTAGTACAGATTCTAGTATAGTGTCTAGAACAGTATAAAGATAGTATACGGTATGTAATATTGTATGTGTGTTTGTCCTTTGTTGCTGAAGAAGACCATGCCCTCAGAGAAATGATGTCATGGCTTGTGCTTGACTTTGTTTTGAGTGAGTGAGGGCTGTGCAGGTCACCAGCCTCACTTCTCCTCCACAGCCATCTGAATCCACTGACCGGATATTCATCAGAATAACTGGAGATGACCCAGGAGGAGGTAAGTGGGGTTAAGTGACTTGCCCAAGGTCACACAGCTAGTGAGTGTCAAGTGTCTGAGGTGAGATTTGAACTTAGGTCCTCCTGACTCCTGCCTTGGTGCTCTATCCACTGCACCACCTAGCTGCCCCATTGTATTGTATAGTAATACAGAAAAGGATAGGATAGTTATGAAATAGGGTCTAGAACAGTATAAATTATAGTATAAATATAGTATATGATATGTAGTATTATGTAGATAATAGAGAAAAGGATAGGATAGTATAGCTAAAGATCTTATATAATGTCTAGAACAGTATAAATTATAGTACAAATATAGCATAGTATACAGTATAAATATAGTATTTGTATAGATAGTATAGAAATGTATAGTACAGCATAGTTATGGTATAATATCTAGAATAGTATAGTCTGGCATTGATGTATAGAACACAATAGTGTAGTATAGAATCATGTCTAGAACAGTGTAATATAATTTAGTATAGTAGGGTATGGTATAGCATAGTGTCTAGAACAGTACAGTATGGTGTCTAGAACACCATATCTAAAGCAGTATAATACAGAATGTCTAGAACCGTATAATACAGTATGACATAGTGTCTAAAAACAGTAGATTATAGAATAGTCTCCAGAACAGTATAGCATAGTGTCTAGAGCAGTATCATATAGTATCTAGAACACCATGGCATTAGTGTCTTGTTATTTTTGTCCAGTCATGGCCAACTCTCCATGACCCCATGGACCACAGCACACCAGTGCTGTCTATACATAAACAAATGTCCATACATTTCTTGGCAAAGATCCTAGAGAAGTCTGTCATTTCCTTTTTCAGCAGATTAAAGCAGACAGGGGTTAAGTGACTTGCCTAGTATCACACAGCTAGCAAGCATCTGAGATTGCATTCGAATTCAGGTCTTCCTGACTCCAGGCTCCCACTGTGCTCTGTCCACTGAGCCAACTAGCTGTCTAGTATTGGTCTCCAGAATATGGTATAGTACAAAGTATCATATGGTATAATGTCTAGGACACTATAGCATAGTTTCTTGAGAAGCATAGAATGGAATATTATCTAGACTAATACAGTATTAGTCTCTAGAACAGCATAATATGATATCTAGAATAGTACAGCATGGTGTCTAGAACAGTATAGGGTAGAATAGGGTTTTAAAAATTAGGATAGTCTAGAACAGAATAGTGTGGTCTAGAACAAACAAAGTCCTATACCAAGGTATGAAAACTGAAGCTTTGCTTGAGGATGGAAAAATGTAGAGCCTGAGGCATGCTTTGTTCTCCCTCGGAGGTGTTCTTCCTTCTGGTGAATTCCTGTCCCCCAATCCCACACTTGCTCCCTCTGCCCCAATCCTGAAACACAAAGGTCGAAGTTGTGTCTAATTGTCTTTCACTCCCAAACCACTTCCCTTTGGAATTTCCATAATTCTGTGGAAGGAGCCACCACCTTTACAGTCACCCAATTCACAATCCTGGAAAATGCCTTATGCTCTCCCCTTGCCTTCAGCTGATGTATCTGAAAATTTGCTAAATCTTGTTGCTTTTTCTCTCTACTCTTCATTTTGAATCTGTCCCCTGATTTCCACTCATGTGGCTGCCATTCCAGTTCAGATACATGTCATCTCTTATTGGTCTCCCTGTTTCAGGTCTCTCCTCACATCAGTCCATCTGTCACTCCGGGAACAATGATTTTCTCAATAAACTTCAGTGGCTCCGTATTACTTCCAGCATTAAATAGAAATCCTCCATTTGGCACCTAAAGCCCTAACAGCTAGGGTTCTTCCACCTTTCCAGTCTTCTTGTACTTTCCTCAACTTCCTCATGCTCTTGGATCCAGTAGATTGACCTGCTCCTAGCCCATGACAATCCAAGCCTGGTATGTTCCCCTCCTCACCTTCAACTCCTAGGACTGCTGCTTCATTCAAGACTCGACTCCAACAAAGGAGGCCTTTCCTACACCCTTCTCCCCAGGACTTTCTCCTCTATTTTCCATTCTGTACTCTGCATATAGCTTGTACATTCCTCCTCCACTAGAAAATCAGCTCTTTGCGGAAAGATCAGAAGGTAGGAGAAGGAAGGGAAACCATTCAAGTTATAAAGTCAATATTTCTAGAAGAATACATGGCATTTAGCCTGAGGGAGGCAAAAAATTCAAGATTCTGCACTTTGCTTTAGCTCCTGCCCTGTCAAGGAGAATTCAGCACGCATTTATGGGTCACAGAAAGACTTGGAATGGCAGCATTTCTTAAGTTTTAGATTGGGGATTGTCCTCAGAGATCAACCAAACTCACCCTTCAATTCAATGAGACAAACATTTATTAAATACCTAAAATGTGTAAGGTCCTGTGTGTGAAGGGTAGAGTTTGTCTCTGCCTGAAGGAGGTTATATTTTACTGGAGGAAATACACACACACACACATACATACACATATATAAATACACACACGTTCAGTTAGAAACAATCAGGAGAAGTGGTAACATCTGAGCTCTGTCATCTCCTCTTAGAACCCTAAAAGCTCAGTTTGGGCTGCCTTCTTCATGGTGAAGTAGATGGAACCCTGGCTCTTAACTGAAAAGGGCCTGACTCTAAATGCCCTGGGTTTCCACTTCTAACTCTGTGACCTTGGACAAGTCATTTTTGCCTCTCTGGGCCCTCATCTGTCAAATGAGAGGGTTTGGCTGGCTGCTTCTGTGTCTAGGGGAACAAAGTATAGACTGCTGGGCTTGGAGTCAGAAAGACGAGTTCAAATCCAGCCTAAGATATTTACCGGTTCTGTGGCCTTGGGCAAGTCACTTAACCTCTGCTTCGGTTTTCTCAGTTGTGAAATGAGGATAAATTGTATCTACCTCCCAGCTGTGAGGATCAAATGTTTGTAAAGGGCTTAGCACAATGCCTGGCACACAGCAAATGCCCAATAAACACCTATTGATTTGTTAGCTACTGACCCTATTTCCAGTATTGAGATCAGTAAGAATTTTCTTGGCAAACAGAGAGTCTTTGGATAATTGAAATTCTTCAAATTGCTTCTAATTCCCCTCCATCCCTGTATTTCAGGAATGTATAATACAGTCAACATCTCCCTAGTCCTTTTTTAAAAAAATCTTTTCTTCTTCTGCCATTATCTGCCATGATACTTCAAATGGCAAAGTCTCAAATGGTACATGAAATGCCGGGATGAAAGGAGCATTGGAAATTTCAATAATCTTTCCTATAAAGATATATAGCTAAGTATGATGGGTCTATTTTACAGAATTGGCAACTGACACATTGACAAATTGAGCTTTTAAAGTCTCACATTTTGCTAATAAAGTTCATTGAAGGTGTCACCAAGTGTTCATTATAACTCCTTTTTATCCTCTCCTAGTTCTGGGTACACAGTAGGAGCTCAAAAGAATCTGTGAGGATCCTATAACCAAAAGATGAGGGGGAGCTTATGATACAGGGTTAGTGTAACCCTTTGGTGTCTACTGTGCTTTGGGACAGTTCCCTGCCTCAAACTCTATTCAAACAGTGGAATTCAAACATACCAACAGGGAAAATATGGGACCCACAACTTCCCTAGTTTGCTAGGCAACAATCAAACCAATCCAGTCGGTGCGAGGGCTAGGGTTACTGGCAGGAGCGGGCCCTTTTCTGATCAACACCTCAAAGGCTCTGCCTTTCTGATGGCAGGTACCATCTTTGATAAGTTGACTGATGGTGTCTGGGTGCACTGCCATATAGGATTGGACCAGATCACCAGTAAAGCAGGGGTTCTTAGCCTTTTGTGTGTGTGTATGTGTGTGTGTGTATGTGTGTGTGTGCAATTGACTCCTTTTACAGCATTAGAAAGCCTTCCCAAAGTCATGTTTTTAAATGAATAAAATAACTGATAGAGAAATATAAAGGAATCCAATTATATTGAAATACATAGAAATATAAAAAAAGTTCATGGACCCCCTAATCTAAGGATGTTTCCATAATTAATCAACAAAATGACAAGCATTTATTGAGCATCTACTATATAACAGCCAGAGTCAGCATTTGTACAGCGCTTTATGATTTATGAGGCACTTTGCACCCTTTGATCGCCTTTGAAACTCGTGTTAGCAACTCCAGGAGGTGGGTGCTACGGTTATCCTCATTTTAAAGGTAAGGAAACTGAGGAAAGCAGAGTAACTTGTGCATGGTCACACAGCTGGTAAGTGTCTGAAGCCATTGATGAAATCAGGTCTTTCTGACTGTAGGCCATCACTATGACAGCAGTATACATACGTGTGTGCATGCATGTATATATAAGTGTAAACGTGCATGTATGTGTATATGCACATATGTGTATATGTAAGTATACACCCATGTATGTATGTGTATACACACATATACACATGTATGCAGATGAATGCATATACATTTAGATATATGTGTATATATGTGTATATATACATAATATGTATATACACACATCTCCTTGTTATCTATATATGTATACACATGTACATATCCTATATATAGCCTACATATTTGTATTTACATAGAAATAAATATAGATTAGTTATACAAATAAATGCAAATAAAAGTAAATTAACTTAAAATAAGGTAGGGAAGGCATCAACAATTGAAAAAATTAGCTTGAGCTACATCTTGAGGAGAGGGATCCTGTAAGGCTGGGTAAGGAGACAAGGCCTTCTAGGCATGGGGACCAGTCAGTACAAAGGCGCAAGGTGGAATATTGAGTGTTGGGGGCAAGGAACAGACAAAGTCAGTTTGGCTCGATTACAGAGGACTGGGGTGGGGCGGGTAATGTCCAGAGAAGCCAGAAAGAAGGAAGAGTTTTGAGGGGAAAGCAAATGAGTTCTATTTTGGACACACTAAATTTGAGATGTCCAAATATCTGATAGGCAATTGGCGATTCGGAGCTGACTAAGGCTGGAAATATGGATTTGGGGGTCATGAGCATGGAGATGATAATTAAACCCATTGGAAATGATGAGGTTACCAAGAAAGAGGGAGAGTGGGAAGAAAGACAAGGAAGCTGAACACAGAGCTCAGCTACGGTGCTATGATTTTATACTTCAAACAATCAACATTTGTTAAGCACCTACTATGTGCCAGGCACTGTAGATACAAAAAGAGGCAAAAGACAGTTTCTACCCTCAAGGAGCTTACAATTCAATGGGGAAGACAACATGCAAACAAATCTAAACAGAATAAATAGGCAATAGTTAACAGAGGGAGGGCCCTAGAATTAAGATGGGTTGGAGAAGGCTTCCCATAGGAGATGGGATCTTAGTTGGGACTTGAAGGAAGCCGGGGGGAGTCAGTGGTTAGAGGAAGGAGACTATTTCAGGCATGGCGGGACAACCCAAGAAAATGCCCAGAGCCAAGAGACAGAGTATCTTACTTGTGGAACCGTCAAAAGGCCAGTAACATTGGATGGAACAGGACAGGGAATGAGGTAAGAAAACTGAAAAAGTAGACTTTGAGTGCTGAACAGAGCACCTGAAGATGGTAAGGAGCTTAGTTGGCAGGGAGTTGACATAACTTGGCTTATGCTTTAGGAAAATCTTTTTTGTGGCTAAATGACAGGATTAGATGGGAAAAAAGTCGAGGCAGGCAAATCCAGGTCTTGGCAACAGATTGGATATTGAAGGATATTGAAGGCAACAGTGAGAAATCAAGGATGTGTTCTAGACTGGGAGTCTGAGGGATTGGGAAGGGGGAGAACACATTGGATTTTGCTGATTTCATCCATTCAGCTTCCTCTTTAAGGACTAGTTAGGGGATTAACAAAATTTTACCATTTGGTTGGAGAAACCTATTGGCCTGACCTGCCCCTTCTGGAAGAGGGTCATTAATTACTCTACTTGGAGTTGGCAGTTCTGGAATAGATGAAGTTCCTGTATTTTGTCACATGCTTCCTAACTTAGCATATCATAGAATTCTTATGCCACTGGGTAAATGGGCAGATGTCATGTGCTCCACAGAGCCGTTGGGCAATTACTTTCAGAAACATTCAATTCCAACTAAGCTGCAGTCCAAAACTGAACATTTCCTCTCTTATCTTAGCTGGACCTGTCTCTGAGTCAGGACTGCAGAGTCATGGATTTGATAGGAATGAGAAAATCCAGGGAATGTGACAAAACAGAGAAATGAATTCCTGTGTGAGTCTCTTTCATCTGCAAGCCTGGTGCTCTATGCATCGATGGGATAAAGCTCTGAGGCCAGTTATGGAAATAGAGAAATGAAACTCACAAAGGCAGTCTAGTCTCTAGCTCTTTGCTGGAAATAAGGCATTGGGGCAAACATAAGGCAAACATCTATGAAGGAGGTTCTGGAAATAGTTTTGGGGCACCTAAATGCAAAGAGGACAGCAACCCTACTCTGGCAGTAGGCAAATGGTCACCAGCTTCATCTCTCCTGTTGTAATGTGGTTAAATTCTTTCTTTGGGCTTCTGGAAGCTTCAAGACTAGATGCTCAGTCAAGGCACCAGTTGCTAGTGGTATGACTGGAAAGGAAAGGAATTCGCTGTCCAAACAAGCCAGGAGTGAGGTGTTGTGTTGTGGGTTCCCTGTGGGGTGGGCATTGGGGAAGGGAAAGAAGAAAATGTTATGCTCAGCTAACTGAGCAACCTTCTGTATCAAAGACGTTCTAACAAAAGAGCAAAAACATGTCAAGATTTGTCAAAAAGCATTTTGGCTCAGAGGCAGCCTCACACAGGAGAGAGGAAGAGGAAGCAACAGCAGGTGAGAGCTCAGGCATATGGCAGCAGCTATTTAGTGCAGAAGCAACAAATAGCTTCCAAAGTTAGTCAGTCAGTCAGTCAACAAACGTTTATTAGGCATTTATAAAAAGTCTCTCGTGTGTTAGGCACTTTGCTAAATGCTGTGAGAAGTGAGGTGGGAAATGAGGAGGAGAAGAAAAGAGAAAGCTCTCAGGCAATGGTCTCTAGTTTTTCAGGGAAGCCCTCACTTTGCTCATGGTACACTAGGAGCCTAGGGCAGCCTCAGCAGTGAGGATATGGTGGGGAGAGAGAGAGCTATTGCTTGGTCATTTCTTAGGTTTTTGTAGGTGAAATGAGAATGGTGGCTTTAACTTCAGCTCACTGACCACATATTCACATCTCTTAAATTTCTATGTGTGTATATGTGTCTATACACACAGATATAATGAATGCATACAACGTATGTTATACGTTATTATGTATCATACATATTATATATTACATCTATTATACATAGTATACGTATAATAATAGTACACAAATATATTTTAAATATACAAATATAATTTACACATAATATATAAATTTAAATATACAATTATAATAATATACAATTCTAAACATAATACATGAGATAGGTTTCTATTATGTCATCAATATATAAATCATTTATAATGTAAGTTATATGCATAAATGTTATATCATTATAACATAATTCATATGTATAAATTATATATAAAGTTTTTTGTATAGCATATATATATATAAAGAATCTATAAAGTATATACATAACAACTTATAGGATGTTGTAGTGATGTTTTATAGCATGTGAACCTCTCATAGTGGGGAGATATTTTGAAATTAGTTGAAGAAGAATCACTACAGGAGTCATGAGATGGGGGTTTAAACCCTGGCTGTGTTATTGATTACTTGTATGGTGCAGGCAAATGGGCTTTCATTTATCTGACTATGTGCCTATCTATGTATATCTATCTATGTATCTATCTATCATCTATCTATCTATCATCTATCTATGTCTATCTGTCTATCCATCTATCCATCCATTCAATTAGGGCTGCTGCTCACAGAGGAGACTCCCTTTCTTGCTCTATACCTTTGCCTTGACTGTGCCCATACCTGGAACACCCTCCCTCCTTCCACGCAAGGGTTTGATGATCCCTGGTTAGGGATGTTATGGAGAGGATTCCTTTATAGGCAACAGGTCCTCCTATTGAGGTCTTCCTGACCCAACTCTGATTCCACGAATTGGGCTGGATACTCAAAAAATGACCTCTTTTCATAGCTAATAGATATGCCTGAGATTGGAAGGGTTAAGAAAGTGATAGGCAAACCTCAAGAAGCTTTCAAAATTTCACAAAATTCTTTGTGAAGACTTGCATCATGGTGGAAAGAGCATTGGCTTTGGAGTCAGGTTCTGAGTTCGAGTCTCAGCTCTGATTCTGACAGTAGCTGGCTGACCCTCAGTACAACACAGTTCTTTCTCTTGGAGAGGGATGTAGTAACAAACCTTATGTTCATAGAGGATGTTATGATACATCATCTTAGTTCTTACAAAAGCTCTGTGAAGTAGGGCTATTTTCATGCCCTCATTGCAGATCCTTGGTAAGTCACAGAGCTTATAAGTGTCTTCGACTGGAATTTGAACTCAAGGACAACATTCTATCCACTGTCTCCCTTAGCTCAATGTCCGAGTAGTCAGCTGAGTCATGCAGTAGATAAAACGTTGGAATCAGATTCAGGAAGACCAGAGTTCAAGTCCTGCATAAGATACTTACTAGCTGTGTGGCTCTGGGCACATCACTTAACCTCTGTTTGCCTCAGTTGTCTGAGGGGATCATAATGCATCTACCTCCCAGCTGCTGTGAGGGTCAAATGAGATAATCTATATTAGTGATTCTTTACTTATGTTGCATGGATTTTAACTATTTCAATATAATTGGTTTCCTATGTGTTATATTTTATACGTTTTAAAACATTCTGAGCAGGGGTCCACAGGTTTCACCAGAGGGGCTCATGACTTCTGAAAAAGACTAAACACCCCATACACTGTTGGTATTATAATTACATATCTGAGGCAGGATTTGAACTCAGGTTTTCCTGATTTCAACCCCACAGTTATCTACTACACAATGATTGTCAAGAAAATGCCCTGCAAATTTGCCAGCTCTGTAGACATGGGACCTGTTTCTCCCTCTCAGGGTCTATGGGCCTCCTTAATTCTGCTTGTGCTAACACATCAGAGCCCTCTGACTCCCTTGGGGGTTCCGTGCTTGCTGACCCCAGCACCTTCAGAGGAAAAAGTCCAAGTCCACCAAGAACTCCAGCAGAGTCTGGCCTCTGCCGCTGTTGGCGCTGGGATGGCTTCCAGCTTTCCACCTGCATGTGATATCTCTATTTACACTTCGCAGACTTTGCTTTGCTTTTCTATTTGCTGATTTCATTTACACTATGCTTAGGCAACCTGCCAAGGCCTTTTAGGATACACTCCCCACCGTGTTTCTCGGTGTATGCCCATGGATAATATTTTTCTCTTGATTTATGTTCTCAGTGCCTTCCTCCCTGCTTGAGCTCGGCTGGCACATCTGCTGGGTCCCAGCCATACTTAAGTATAATATTCTCAGATACAGCACCCTAGACATATAATAGCATGGAGAGCATCCACATACAATCCCCTCTCCCTCCCCAAATCAAAATGCCATGGATGAAGAGCTGGTATTCTAGAGGGTTTTACAATTCATGTTTTCACCTGTTATTATATTGGGAAAGTCATGGTTTCTCTATAGGCCTCAATTGTCCTATGCGTCAGGGAGCTGGCAGTGTAGTGGATAGAGTTTCAGGCATGGAGTTAGAAAGACTTGAGTTTAAATCCAGCCTCAGATATTTACTAGCTGTGTGACCCTGGGTAAGTCACCTAAATTATGTTTACCTCAGTTTCTTCAACTGCGAAGCAGAGATAATATTACCTAAGTTCCAGGTTGTTGTGAGGAACAAATAAAATATTTGCAAAAAAAATAAACGTGGCACAATGCCTGTCACATAGTGGGCACTATATAAGTGCTTAACCCCCTGTGAGGAGTTGGTCTAGACCATCTGTAATGTCCCCCAGAACTCTGACATCCCCTGTTCTCAGACCCTCTGACACTGCCTACAGAGACTTCCTTGAATACCCAGGGCATAGATTCAGGGAATCTCAGGACCAGCAAGGACCTCAGAAGTCTATTAAACCCAACTTTTCATGGACAAGACCTCCCCCTCCCCCACCCCACTCCCACCAATACCTCCCAGACAAATGGCCATGCAGACTTTGCTGACAGAGAGCTCACTACCACATATTCGTACTTTATGGACAGCTTTAAGGATGAAGACATTTTCCTCCCTGACATCAATCCTAAATTTGTTTTCTAGCAGATTCTACCAGTTGTTCCTAAGGCCTCCTTCTGCAGTCAATCAGAATAAGCCCAACGGTCTCCTCCAAGGTGGCCTTTCCAGGACTTGGCACTAGCTACCACGATGCTCGAAGCCTTCTCTCTAGTCTAAGCACCTACAGCTTCTTCACCCACCCTCTGAGAGCTTGGTCCCAAGGTCATTTTCATTGCCTGCCCCATGGGTGCAGATCAGCAAGAATGGAAGCCCATGGTGTGCTGAAGCAGGTGCTTAAACTGGCTAGAGAGGGCAGCTTGTCATATCTGCACTTTGAGAATTTACATAAATTGGCAAACACAAATTTGAGCTTAATTCATTGTTTTGTTGATTACTAGACTTAAGAGAGGGATGGCAAAATGTTAATGCAGAATAAATGTGTGTGATATGCACAATTTTTTTGTTGAGGGAGAGCTGGTTGTTAAACATTTGTTGAAACAAATGTCTATTTTTGGAGGAAGAGAAATGAAGTAAATGATAGTGAAAAAACCTCAATTTTATTTTACTTTTTACTTTGAGTGGGTAAACAAAGTCAAGTATGGCTCTGCAGGCTATTTGGAGATAAGTGAGGATGAGCTCTTCCCCTCGGGCTGGATTTCCTTAATGATTGAGTGTGGATACCCTCTCTCTGATACCTGCATGGGGCAGAATGATTTCCTTTGTGACTGAGGAATACCTCACCCTCCCATTTTATAGAGAAGGAAATTGATGCAGGGGTCGGGGGGATTAATGATTGTCAGCATGGAAGTTTCTTTCACAGCAGCAGATTTAGGCTGGATTTCAGGGAAAACTTCTTAAAGATAAGAGCTATCTGAAAGTGGAATGGGCCTCCTGTGGAGGGAGCAGCTGAGAGACCACCCCCTTGTGGGGCTTCAAGCAGAGGCTGGATGAGCAGGTGTCAGAAATGATGCAGTGAGGATTCCCCCCTTCTCTTTATCCCTTCTTCCCTCCTTTCCTCTCTCCTTTTTTGCCTTCCTTCCTTCCCTCCTTCCTTCCCTCCTCCCTTCCTTCCTACCTTCCCTCCTTCCTTCCCTCCTTCTCTCCTTCCTTCCTTCCTTCCTTCCTTCCTTCCTTCCTTCCCTCCTTCCTTTTTTCCTTCCTTCCAGCAGACTGGGACTTAAAACTAGAGCAGAGTTCTGCCAAAAATGTAAAGAGTTGTGTTTGGAGGAGAGGGACTTTCCCCTCAAGTTCATCTCTGGGGCAGAAAGTGAAGCATTACCAAATCTCTGAAAGCCCTCCTAAGGAGATGATGAGATCTTGATGCGCAGTCAAATGCTCCACCCCTGAGCTATAATCCCTGCCCTTTTGTGAGTACACCTAGTTATATAGGCCAAAGTCTGTTACAATGAATTCCATTATAGTCAAAATCTTCATGCAGTGAGAAATGTTTCCAAACCTACTCAATAACCACTTTATTTTGAGGTGTATTATATACAACTGAGTGCATACAATGAAATAATGTGGCTATCCCCTTGATATTTATTATAGCTAAAAATTAGAAAATGAGATGTTGATAATTCCATAGACGATTTAATATTGTGTTGTTGACAGACATCTTTGTGTTGAATATAGAATTCAGTGGGGGAAGGAAGGGAGAGGAAAAGAAAGAGGAATAGGGGGAAAGGAAGCCCTTTGCCAGGATAGAATCCATTGAGGGGAGAAGCCGCAAATACACAGAAGCCACGATGACCAGGCTCATTTCAGAGTCCAAACAAAATGAATTTTTTTGGAGGAAAAATTGAAATCTTGGAGCTGAATTTCCAGCCTCAGGAAACCCAAGGAAATGTAAGTGGGCAAGAATAATCTCTTTAATTACTTCTGACCAAATCAATAAAACCTGGAGATGGAATGGCATGGTCTCCACCACTGAGCTTGTGGGAACTCAGAGAAGCCTTGGCTTCTGGGAAAACAAGAGGATGCAAATGTGGCTGTTAGAAATATACAACAGCTCAACAGCTTATAGCTTGATGGCAATAATTGAATTTTGTTATTTTTCCTCAAATGAAAGATTGATGCAGAATAGCTCATATGAAAATAGTATTTACAAAATGATTTCCTTGTGAAGGGAGGCTTAATCAGTCAGTTAATCAATGAACAAGTATTTATTATGCATCTAGGAGGTCTACTTACAGTTCCTAAGGAGAGGTAAGTTCAAAAAATATCATTCCTGCTTTCCAGATGAAGAAACTGAGGTCAGCAAAGGGAAGTCAGTTAATAGGATCATAAGTGGAGAGATGTCAAGTATCATTAATCCTGCTTTTCTTTTCCTGGATCAGATTTCATCTAGAGTTCTGGATGCTACAGTTTAGAAAGGACAGAGATTAGATGGAGATCATTCAGAAAAGGGCAACTGGAATGGAAATGGTCCTTGAGTCCATGCAAGTGAGAATTAATTGAAGGAAACAAGGAGATATTTATCTGAGAGGAGAAGATTCAGGGTAAGGGTATTCAATTCTGTCTTCAAGTATTGGAAAAGTGATCATGGGGAAGAGATTCAGATGTTGGCCCCAGAAGGTATAGAACTATGAGGCAAGATGTGAACTCAAGTACTTCTGGCTCTAAGCCAGCATCACTCTCTACTATACTACAATTCTGCATGAATTGTTCAGGATGCCCTCCATGATTAGAATGCACTTCTACCTCACTTTTCCCATAACCCTAGTTTAGACTCCCAATCAGACTTCTAACTGGTCTGCTTACCTAAGTTTCATCTTCCATTTAGCTGTCCAAAGGGATTTTTCTAAAATAAAGACCTGACTGCATCACTCCCCTGCTCACGTAGCTTCCTTGGCTCCCTATCTCCTCTAGAGTCAATTAGAAAATCCTCCATCTGGTGTTTAAAGTCCTTCATCACATGACCCTTTATTCCCTTTCCAGTCTTACTCCTTATTCCTCTCTCCAAATCTGTAATCCAGTGAAACTGACCTCTGTGAAGATTCTCAAGCATGGCAGATCTCCTTGATTCCAAGTCTGGTACACTCTCCACTTTGCCATGGTCAACGTGACTTTGCACTGACTTGTACCTATGCCTAGGATGCTCTGGTCCCTCATTTCTGCCTCTCAGCTTCTTCGACTTCCTTTCAAGACTTGGATCAACATCCACCTTTCTTCAGAGAAGTTGTCACATAATAAATACTTAATAAATGCTGATTGATTGATTGACTAATGCTAAGCTGTTCAGAAAGCACTCTAGAAATGTGGGCTGCTAGACCATGGCATTATAACTTGCATTGATATTATCTATTTTTTAAAAGTCCATGTTCAACATTTATTAGTAGCACGGTCCTGGGTAAATCATCTTTCTATGTCTCAATTTGCTCGTCTATAAATGGGATAATAGAACTGATGATGTCTAAGTCACAGAATCTCAGAAATGAAGGTGATCTCAACAGCTTCCTAAGTCAATCAGTCCATGCCTGAATAAGAATCTTGTGCGCAATATCCCCCAAAGTGGTCAACTAGTACTTCCCCTGGGATCCACTAGAGAATTGCTCTAATTGAAACTACCTCTCCCCAGTTTTCCAAGTCTTCTCTTTTGAAGACTTTTTGGCTGTCTTTGTTGTTGGGCATTTGGTCTTGTCCAACTCTTTGTGACACCATTTGGAATTTTCTTTCCAAAGTTCCTGGAGTGGTTTGCCATTTCCTTCTCTCTAGCTCATTTTGAAGGCGAGAAAATGAGGCAAACAGGGTTAAGTGACTTTCCTAGGTTAGTAAGTGTCTGAGGTTCCATTTGAGCTCAGGAAGATGAGTGGGTCTTCCTGACTCCAGACCTGGCATTCCATGCACTATGGCATCCCCTAGCTGCACAAGACTTTTGGGATACTTGTCCATTTCATTACCTTGGGAGCTCCTGGAGGACAAGTATTGTATTTTTTTCATCATGGTAACTTTGCTGAGTAGCACAGTGCCTGACATTCAGTAGATACTTAATAAATGCTTGTGAATGGAAAAAAAATGAAAAATTACAAATATGAAAGAATGAAACCTCCTGGCAGGTCTCTTGACCTCAAGTCTCTTCCCATTCTAGTCCATCCTCCACTTACATTGATTAATAATTAATCAATTAAAGTGCAGGTCAAGCCATGTCACCTCCTTTACTTAATAAATTTCACTGGCTCCCTATGTTTTCCAGGATTGAATATCAAATCCTCTGTTTGGCCTCTTACCTTTCTAGTGTTCTTACACCTTATTTACCTTTGCCTTCTAAATGATCCAGTGACCCTGGCCTCCTTGTTGCTCCTTAAACAAGACACTCTCCCAATTCTAAGCATTTTCTTTGCCCTCCATGCATGAAATGCTGTCCCTCTTCCTCTTGGTTTCCTGGTCTTCTTCAAGTCCCAGATAAAATTCCACCATCTATTAGAAGCACTTCCTGATCCTCCATTATGTTTATACCTTCCTTCTCTCCATAAATTTTTATCTTGTTTGTACATATGACTCCCCCCTCAGATGGTGCACTCCTTGAGGGAAGGGACAAGGCTTTTCGTTTCTTGTTTTGGCCTTTCTTTGTAACTGTACTGCTTGGTATGGTTCCTGGCATACAGTAGGTACTAAATAAATGCTTGTCAACTTGACTTGTCTACAAAGACAACAGAATGAAGAAGAAATAAAAATGAAGACCAACACCCAAACCAAATGACAGAAAATAGGAGCTGACAGGCTTCTTGGCACGGTTCCCTGACACAACAGCTTGCCCAGTGTGTTCCTTATTAAAGGAAAGAAGTTGGCTGGGTGTTCTGAGTGACTGCCTTCCAGATAAGCCAAATCTTAAAAGGTCCCTTGATCTCCCTAGACATAGAGGCCTCTTTGGAGCAGAAAGAAGGCCAAGGAAGGATGCAGGCTTGATTAATTAAGTTGGGCCCCAGACAGCTCACTTGGAAGCGGGGTGCCCAGCTGGCTCTGATGAGTACAGCTCAGCGGTGTCTGGGGAGATGCCTCAGGCAGGACAGTCTCTCTCTGGATGAGGAACTGAGGGCTGTGCTTCTGTTCCTAAAGGGATTTCTCCTTTGTGAAGAAGCTAGACCAGATGACCCCAGAGAGCCTTCCACTTTTGATCATCTATATTCTGAAGCCCCTGAAAGCTCTGGTGGCTGCTGTGGGCATCATGGACAGAGTGCTAGATGTGGAGGCCGGAAGACCCCAGTACAAAACTTCCCTCACGCATTTACTATTAGTATGACCCTGGGCAAAGTCATGAATCTACCTCAGTTTCTCTTCCTTTCCTAAACTGCAAAATGGGGATAGTAATAGAAACTACTCATTTAAAGGAAAGTGCTTTGTGAAACTTAGAGCTCCCTATATATTACTATAACACAATTAAGTAAAATAACTGAATTGAGAGTCAGAAAGCCTGTGTTCAAATCCTGATTGCTAATTCCTACCTGGGTGACTTTGCAGATCACTTTTCTCATGTCTAAGAAGATTAGAGGACTTGATAAGATGACCTTAAAGGTCTTCTCTTAGGCCTCCTAGCTCTGACATCCTCTGTTCTAAGGCCCCTCCCAACCCTGACTTAGGCCTCCTCCAGTCCTGACTTTCTATGATCCCATATTGGCCAATAATTCTGCCCCTTCTCATCTCTCAACATCCCTGAACCTCTCTCAGAATGGCTCCCATGCCCCCATTCTCCTTTAGATCTTTTCTGATTCCCTTCAGTTCTCAGAGCTCTCTCCTACCTCCCCTGGTTCACGTTTTGTATTTCCTTTTATGTTCATAGATCTATATGAATGTGTATGGTGGAATGTAGGCTCCTGGAGGACACAGATCTTGTGTTTTTGTATTTGTATTTACAGATTTTGGAGGCTAGGAGGCACCCCAGATCACAGAGCACCAGCCCTGGAGTCAGGAAGACTCATATTCCTAAGGTGAAATCTAGCCTCAGACATTTACTAGTTGTGTGACCCTGTGCAAGTCACTTACCCCTATTTACCTCTGTTTCCTCTTTTGTAAAATGAGCTAGAGGAGGAAATGGCAAGCCACTCTAATATCTCTGCTAAGGAAAACCTAAATAAGGTCATAGGTAGTCAGACACGATCAGAACAAATGAATATTTTGCACATAGTAGATGCTTAATAAAGAGTTGTCAAATTGAATTGCATTGACTTTCCCCTTTCAATAGCATTTGGGGAAGTCTGAATCAACCCAATGACATTTTCAGCTCTTTATTGGCTTCTACCTCCAACTTGACTTTGAACCTCTAACTTGACCTTGATAAAACCACACCCTTGAAAGAATTCTGAATTAACATGATTCTTTCATACACCACAGCATGCCAAAGCTAGGGCTGGAAAGGGCTCCAGAAACCATCTAGTCCAACACTCTCATTTTACAGAGAAGGAAACTGAGGCTTGGGAAGATTGAGTGAAATGTCCAAGGTCACATGTAGATAGTGTCAAAGGTTTAAGCCAGACTAAATCCAGAGCTAGCCCTCTCGTAACTTATTGCCTCCCAGAAGATTTAGCGTTCATCTAGGCTAGCCTTCCTCAATTTACAGAAGGGGCAACTTGAGGCTCAGATGAGGAAGTGACTTACCCAAGTTTTCTCAGTTCATAAAGGGCAGGGCCTGTACTCACACTCAGGCCTTTGGTCTCCTAACCTTGGGCTTTTCCCAGTGTACAATGATGACTTTGAAGGGCATCTTCCTTGCTCTCCTATCATTCTCCGTGTGACGTACTACCAGGATCTTATTCTTTAAATGTGTTTGTTCATTGTGTTTGTCTGCTTTTAAACTATGAGTGTTTCAGAAGTCGTTACTGCAGCCACATTTTAAAAACACTCTCCGCTTAATGCAGACACAAATCTGCAGTGGTGTAGGCACTTTACTGCTACCCAAACATTCATTTTTTTCCTTTGCCTAGAATGTAGAGGCAGAGTGGGGCTGGGGAAATAAATAACACTTAGGGATAGTGAAAGCTGAACAATGGGATGTTGACACGGGGAGAGCAAAGCATGAAGGATAAAGTCGGGAGCTCTGGGGAGAGGATGTGACGGCCCCGAGGAGCAGGAGCACAGAGGCTGGAAGGTCAGTCGGGCTCAGAGCCTCTGCTTTTGTGGGTGCCTCTGGCTCCTGTTTCATGCCTCTGGGACAGGCAGAAATGTCCCACTGGATTGGGGAGTGAGGAATGGTGAGCCCCATCAGCTTCTCTGAGATGTCTCCATTGACCCTTGCCTTGCCCTCTGGGGCAGAGGATTGTAAAGCACTCTCTGATCTGACATACCCTCTTCTAAGGACCCTCCCAGCCCTGACAACCCTTGTTCTGAGGCCTCTCCCAGCTCTGACATTTCCTCTTTTAAGTCTCCTACCATCTTTGGTATCCCCTATTTTAAGACTCTTCTCAGCTCTAATATTTCAAACATTTGATCACACCTTTCATGCCCACCCACTTTTCTTCTCTTGACTAAAGTCTGACTTAAGAACAAGATCACTCCTCAGAGAAAATATTTTTTTAAAAAAAGCACTTCCCTCCTTTATTTGTAGAGGTGGGGAGCTGTGGGTATGAAAAACTGCATACACTATCACATCTTGCTTATATTTTAGCGGTTTCACTAGACTGTATTTCTCTTTTATTTTTTTAAGAAATTATTAAAAGAGATGGCTCTGTATGCACTTGAGGGGGATTGATATATTCCAGAATGAAGTTGATTTTAAAAAGATATTAATAAAAATGATTTTGGGAAAAATATCTTTGGTTCAAGCAATCCTCATGTGATGTGGGCTCTTCTGAGAAATGGCTGAAATTTGTTTGTGTTTTCCCCATCAAGTGATAGCTTAAAACATATTTTGTGTCCTATGCTTCATCTTTGTAATATTCCAAATCACATTTTAACGAATGCACATGATTGGGTTTGTACAATGAGAGACTTAATGACCCATGAAACGAGCGATGTGCAGCTGTCGACCCATGATGTCATTATGGCACCTGTACCTTGCAATGAGGCACAAGGCCCTGATGTGCAAGGAGGGAGTTGCATTTTTTAATTTTCAAAAAATGAAAAAAAAGGTTTTCTTCATTTTATTGATGCTATTTATTTTTTATATCATTCTCATTTTATTAAGACTCAATGCAAATGCTCCACACACCATAATGCCTTCTCTAATCTACCCAGCCAAAATGAATCCCTCCTTGTCCCATCTCTTGGCCCCTCTGTGACCTCTAGGCCATAGCTAAGTGGGGCAGTATCTAGGGGACTGGGCTTGAAGTCAAATTCAAATTTGGCCTCAGACACTTAGGAGCTCAGTTATTTTGAGCTGATCACTTCATGTCTGCTTCCGTTTCCTCAGTTATAAAAGGAGTATACAAAATAGCTTTTAGGGTTAGGGTTAGATTTTGTACAAATGTTCACACACATACACACATGATACACATGTATGATATATATAAATGTTTGATTGTATATATACATAGAAACATGTGATATATCTGTTCACATTCATATATGTGATAGATGTGTGTATATATGATGTATATACAATATGTGTATATACATATATACAATTATATGATGTATATATGTGTGTGTATATACATCACATATATATACATGTATATGTATGTCATGTATGTTATATGTGTATGCATGCATATAATTAGGTGATGCATATATGATATATGCAGATATATACTATTATATGATGTATATATGATATACATCTACACATTTAAAAGATGTATATAGGATATGTGTGTATGTATATACAATTCTATGGTGTACAAATGACATATGTGTATATACATGCATATGAACAAACACACACATGTGCATATGTACTTAGCTCAGTGCTGGGCACATGGTAGGTGTTGAATAACTTCCCTTCCCTTCCTTTTCCTTTTCCCCGTTTACTTATCACATTCTAACTTGTATTGGAGGGAATGGTTCTACGTTTCATCCCTCTTATAGACTCCAGGCTCTTTGAGGCAGGGTGTCTCTCATTTTTCATTTTCGCATCATCACTGATCTAGTCAATCAAACAACAAGCATTTATTATGTGCCTACTGTGTGCTGAGCACTGCATTGGGGTACAAAGACAGATGCAAAAGCCACCCCTCATGACCAAGGAGAGCATTTCATTATAAGAAGCACCATCAGGTGTTTCTTGAAAAGGAAGGAGCTTCTGTTCAGTCAGAGGAGATGTGCATGCACACACACACACACACACATACACATGTATACCTAAGGTATAACCAAATTAAATATAAGATTATTTTTCAAGGGGAGGCACTGGCAGCTTGAGTCAGGAAAGACTTCATTTAGATGGTGACATCTGAGGTGAATTTTGAAGGAAGCTTGGCATTCTAAGGTAGAGATGAGGAGCAAAGTGTTCTAGCATGCGGGTGGGGGAGCACAGCCTGGGTAAAGGTATAGAGATGGGAGATGGAGTATTACATTAGGAAAACCAAAAAGTTCAGGATGGCTGTGTCATAGAGTATGTGAAGGTGAGTAATATAGAATAAGGTAGGTTGAAGAATACATTCAATGAAGCTAATAAATATATTGAATTAAGTTGATGACAAGAGTCATAGGTTAATAGTAGAGCCAAAGCTTTGAGTGACCAGTGAAGCACTGGGGAATCTCACAGCCAGAAGATGCCCAATTTACAAACCTTGCCTTGGCCACACAAAGGTCTTGCTGTGACCCAGCCTGCCAGCCTGGGTCTCTGATAAGATAGGCATGATGCACTGTGACCAGTGAACTGATTGCTCTTGTACCTGGGTCAGATGATGCCCTAAAAGCTGCTACCTGTCACCTATCATGAGAAGGGCAGGCCTGCAGACATTTCCCATGCACTCTTCCTTTCCCAGCCTTATTTCTCTTTCCCAGGATTACAGCACCCCAGAAAGAGCAGAGCCCTGGCCAAAGGTGGCCAATGTCTGAAATAACATTTCTATACAATTGTGGGTGGGCCAAAGTTCCTGATGCCCCCTTGTCTCTGAACTGGGCACCTGAGATTAAAAGATTTACAGGCAAGTTTAGTCACAGAATGTCAGATGTAGAGAGAAC
Source organism: Potorous gilbertii (assembly GCA_028658325.1). NCBI lineage: Eukaryota > Metazoa > Chordata > Mammalia > Diprotodontia > Potoroidae > Potorous > Potorous gilbertii. The sequence continues at coordinate 230,406,314 of CM053773.1, read as the reverse complement.
CTGAGATTTCATGGAGGCCAAACTTCGTTTTACGAAGGAAGGAACTGAGGACCACAGGGAGAATGTCTTGCCTAGGGTCATGTAGAAGAAAGAGGCAGAGTTGGGAGCCAGAGACTTAAATAAAAAACTCAGAACTCTTTCTATCATGTCTTGGAAACTACCAAAACCATCTAGAAAGAGTTTTATACATACATATATACATGTTATTTAAAAATATTTAATTTATAGAATTTATGTGTAATTTCTATGTATTGTAAAAAAGGATCTTAGTGGTCATAAGCCAGTTTCATTTTGTTGATGAAGAAACTGAAGTTCTTAAAAGATTAAAAGACTTGTCTAAAGCCATACAAATGGTAGTAGTATTAGTAGTAGTAGTAGTAGTAGTAGTAGTAGTAGTAGTAGTAGTGGTAGTGGTAGTGGTGGTGCTGGTTGTAATAGTGGTGGTAGTAGCAGCAGCAGTAGCAGTAGTTATAGCACTAGTAGTAGCAGTAGTCATGGTGGTGGTAGTGTTAGTAGTAGTAAATTAGCTAACATTTATATTATACTTTAAGGTTTGTAAAGCACATTTTTTACAAATGTTATCTGACTTAATCCTTACATAACACTAGGAAGCAAGAACTACTATTATCTCTGTTTTACAGATGAGGAAACTGAGGTTGAAAGAGGTTAAGGGCCTTGCCCAAGATCACACAGATAATTTTAAAAGTCGCTAACATTATTATGGCACTTTTAAGGCATGCATGTAGCACACTTTATGTATACTTTTTCATTTGATGTACACTACAGTCCTGGGAGGTAGGGGCTATTTTTTTATCCCATTTTTTTTACACTCTGTACTTTTTTACAGATGCTTTTTTACTGAGGCTCTGAAAAGCTAAGTGACTCACACACCAAGGTGATACAGACAGAAAGTTAAAGTCAGGTTTCGAACTCAGTTCTTCCTACCTGAAATCTTTCTGCTGTACCATGAGCAAATAAAGACCTGTTTTAAAGTTTAGCTTTTGGCTTTGCTAAGGAGTTGAAAATATTTGTGGAAACACCTGGATAGGGATCCTTTACTGGTGTGCCTTAAATTAGACCCAGTTTAGCACTGTAATATCCATGTTATATTAAAAATCTTAATGAACCAGGCTAATTGGTGATACCAGTGTATAAGAACTTGGCTCCTTAGGAAGCATCAGTGAGTACTTTTAGGAGGAGAAGGGGAAGACAGGAATGGCTCACTTCTGGGAGGTCAAAGTCTGGAAGACAGGGAGGCAGGCTGACTTAAGCTGGACAACTCCCTGAAGGTTCAAGCTATTTCTTCTCATGTGATACTCTGGATAATGGCGGCTGCTGGCCAATGCAGGGAGAGACTCACAGGTTTAGAGCTGGGAGGGACCTTACGGAGGGTCATCCAGGTTATTTCTCCTCATCTTCAGAGAAGGACCTCAGTAACTTAGCCCAGGTAGTCAGGCAGCAAGTGGCAAAGCTAGGATTGGAATCCAGGACTTAGAACTCCAGTACTCTCTCTGCTAGAGAGTCTCCCCCTTACAAGATTGCCATCCACCTACTCTCTATGCTTATTTATTTACAGGTCATCTTCCCAATTAGAACAGAAATGTCTTGAGGGTGTTGTCTCTTTCATTAGACTGTGAGTTCCCTGACAGCAGGGACTATTTTTTTTTTT
>CM053773.1:230384645-230399645 GCA_028658325.1 Potorous gilbertii | reverse complement strand
TTAGATAGACATGATACAGAGATACAGAATATTGGAGCTCATCCCATCCAACCCTCTCATTTAAAAAAAATTAATTTATTTTTAGTTCTCAACATTTACTTCCTTAAGTTTTAAATTTTCTCTGCCTCCCTGCCCTTTCCCCTTCCCAAGATGGTGTGCAATCCAATATAGGCGGTACATATACATTCTTACTAAACGTATTTTCATTTTAGTCATGTTGTATACAAGAATCAAAACGAATGGAAGGAACCATGAGAAAGAAAAAATAAAACTAACCAAAAACACCTGAGCAAACAGTATGCTTCGATTAGACTCCATATGTCTTTCTCTGGATGTGGACAGCATTTTCCATCATGGCTCTTTTGGAGTAGTCTTAGATCCTTGCATTGCTGAGAAGAGTCAAGTCTATCAAAGTTAGTCATTTCACGGTGTGGTTGTTACTGTGTACAGTTTTCTCCTAGTTTTCTTCACTTTGCTCAGTATTGGTTCATGTAAATCTTTCCAGGTTTTTCTGAAATCTGCCTGCTCATCATTTCTTACAGCACCATAGTATTCCATTACATTCATATACCACAACTTGTTCAGCCATTCTCCAATTGATGGGCATCTCCTCAGTTTTCAATTCTTGGCCACCACAAAAAGAGCTGCTATAAATATTTTTGTACATGTGAGACCATTCTCCATTTTTATGATCTTTTTGGGATACAGTCCTAGAAATGGCTGGGTTAAAGAGTATGCACATTTTTATAGCCCTTTGGGCATAGTTTCAAATTGCTCTCCAGAATGGTCAAATCAACTCACAACTCCACCAACAATGAATTAGTGTTCTAATTTTCCCATATCTTCTCCAGCATTTATCATTTTGTCATCATGTTAGCCAACCTTATAGGTGTCATGTGGTACCCAAGAGTTGTTTTGATGTGCATTTCTCTAATCAATAGCAATTTAGGGCATTTTTTCACTTGACTATAGATAGCTTTAATTTCTTCCTTTGAAAACTGTCTGTTCATATCCTTTGACCATTTATCAATTGAGGAATGACTTAACCCTCTCATTTTTAACAGAGGAGGTAGCTGAGGCTCAAAGAGGACAAATGACTTCTCCAGGGTCATAAGCTGGTTTGTAGTAGAGCTACTACTACAAATCAGGTTATCTGTGTTCTATTGTAGACTCCTTTTTACTCTAGCATTCTCCCTCCTAGAAGTCTCAGTTTTGTGTGTATAGAAGTAGGGTGAGGTAGGATGATTAGGGATGGGAATAGGCTTTATTTTTACTTATGAACTATAAAAAAGCCAAGAGCAGATCCTATGATGCAAGAAGATGGGATCTCAGAGCACTTGAATGTTTTTCTTCTTTTGGTGCATGTTATGAACAATCTGGTAAAAAAAAAAAAGCACATGGACCTCTTTCTTGAAATACTGTTTTTAAATATATAAGGTAAAAATGCATAAAGTTAGAAAGGAATCCATTTTTATTTAAATGTAATTATCAAAATATTAGACAAGTTCTCATATTAATATCTCATATTAAGAGCACCTTTAGTATATCTAGTGTATACACACACACACACACATACATACATACATATTTATACATGCATGTACATATATACATTTTTTCCTCTGTGGAAAATCTATGGGATAACAGAGATAAGGGGGCACAGAATCAATCAATCGATCGATCGATCAATCCACAAGCATTGGTTAAGGGCCAACTATGCACCTGGTGTTATGCTAGGCACTAGAGAGAAAAAGGATTTAAAAAATGTTATGGTTTCTACTCTCTATTCTATTAGAGAAGACAACATGTGCATCTGTTTTCATATATTGAATAAACATAAACTAAATACAAAATAAAAAGAAGGTAGTTAAAGAGGGAAAGAACCAGCAATTGGCGAGGAGATGGAAAAGCTTCATGTGGTGGTGGTTGAACTGTGTTTTGGAGGAAGCGAGAGACCCTGTGAGATGGGAATGCATTTAGTCATGGAGAACCAGTGCAAAGGCATTGGAGTGTCACATGTGAGAAATAGATAAAAAGGAAGATGAGAAAGGATAGATATGGTCCAAACTTGGAAAGAATATCAATAAAGTAGACCCTGGTTATGGAGTCGGGACCTGGATTCAGATACCACCTTTGATGGTTACTGCCCTGTGACCTCAAACAAAGCCCTTAACATTTATGGGCCTCAAGTTTCCTTATATGTGAAATGAGATGATTTGACAAGGGTACTCTTGAGGCCCCACTTAGCTCTAACTGTAGGAGGTCTTGAATCAACTTAGAATTTTACTTATGTGTTTTAGAGGCAGTTAATTGGTATAATGGGATAGATGCTTGACTGACTGTTATTTTTATATATAGACCTCAAGGATGGGCCTGATTCTATTGATAGTCACAAAAGATTTCCTGTGTGGCATCATCAGATGATGCCATGAATAAAAGCACAGGACTTGGAGATAGAAGATCTGAGTTCAAATCCCACCCTCAGACACTTACTTATGTGACCATGGGCAAGTCTCTTTGCCACTCAGCCTCAGTTTTCTCATCTGTAAAATGATTATAGTGATAGTACTTCACATGATTTTTGTGAGGATCAAATCAGATAGTATATAGCAGTATGTAAATGTTAGTTATTAATGTTTATTATTTTAAACATCCTGAGATTAATGGTGTTTTGTCTGGAGGAGATAAGAGAGAGAAGACTTGATTGTATATCTTAAGGTCTGTCACACAGGAAAAAAAGCAGACAGGAGGAGGAGTTTGACTTCAGAGGCTAATTTGCCCTCTCCCTCTTTCTGTCTCTCTTGTGATAACTGCAAGGATCCAACTCTCTTCTCAACATATAGAATAATTCTCAGCAATTAGGACTGTCCAACAAGGGAATAAATGGATAGCTTTGGGAGGTGGTGAGTCCCCTATTAATGGAGGTCCTCAAGGAGAGCCTGAATGAACTTATCCAATGGGAGATCAGAGAAAGTATTTCTGCTTCAGGTAGGGGACTGGTTGGACTTGTTGTTTGTCCTTTGCTTTTGAAAAGGACCAATGATATCACAGGGTGATACCTTGACTTACATATGAATTGGATCTTAGTGAGGTTAGATGAATTCTAGGGACCATTGTGGCATTTCTATGACTGTCATTTGTAATTCTAGTGATAGAATCCAGCACAGCACCAAGGACAGCATCATTGTCCTCACTAAGCACAGTACTTTGCTGATGATAAATGAGACCAGCTCAGAATATGGATGTGGGCAAGCCTTACCAGTTCCAAAGCCACTAAACAGTTAAAGCTTCCTCAGTGGTAGTATGGAAAATATTAGCACAGGATAACTCTTGTGAGTGTCTCGGAGGAAAAAAGCAATTCTGTTCTATCATACACAGCATTGAGAAATTGGTACATGAAGCTGAGGGTTTACTTTCATCCAGATGCACTATTTTTAGTTTCTTTGCAAAGATTTGGTCTGCATACCCACTGTTCTCCATGTTGTGGGAATTTGACTGCTCCTTTGAAATACCTGTCTAGGATAGGGAGAGACTGGCCAGAATGGGATGAAAACTGCCTGATGAAGACTATTTAAAAAAAGGACCTTACTGTGTTTCCTGGGCCTGGCAGGGGTTGCTGCCCTGAATGGCATGGCTAGGGACGGATTCCTTGGACTTTCTCTCAGTCAGGTAATTATAGAGTTTGCTAAATCTCTTCCCTAGGTCCTGGCTCCCTGCATCACAGTCCTAATTTCTTCAGAGCCCCTGGGCTAAGGTCTGGTCAAGTGTGGCTGGCAGGTGCTGATGAGTTTTTCTGTGATGCTGCCCATATCACCCCTTGCTGAATTCATCCAAAGGAGTCCATTTCAGTATTATGCTCCCAGTGTTAAAAGGAGATTCATTATGGGTAAAGTTACCCATGCCTTACACATAATCACTACTTGTCCCCTTACTTCATGGAAGAAAGGCTCAGAGGCTGTATCTCAAGATTGACAAGTATGGCTTATGTAGAGAACAAATACTGAATTCAGAACTCTGCAATAGGTTAGAGGATAACACAAATCTATAAAACCCAATCCCCAATGCCACTTTTCAGAATTCTCTATCATTACTGTCTGTGCCCATCCTTCCATTGACCAAGATTTGCCACCTTGATTTCATCCTTAACTCTTCAATCTCTCTCATGCCATATATCTGATCTGTTACCAGATCTTTCTTTTTCTACCCATTCACTTCATCTCTTGGATTTGGCCCTTTCTCTCCACTCCAACTGCTATCACTCTCATTCAGATACTTTTTATCTCTCTCCCCTAGACTACTGCAATAGCATCCCATTTGGTCTCCCTGCTTAAAGCCTCTCCCTCTTCTAATTCATCATCCACTCAACTGCAAAAGTAATTTTTCTAAAGAGCAGATCTGACCGTATCACCTCCATTCAAAAACTTCAGCGGTTCCCTAATCACCTCTAGAATGAAATAGAAATCTTTCCTAATCTTCCTGGCTGCTAGTGCCTGTCCTTCCCTTTCCCTGTTACCTTGTATCTGTTTTGTTTCTATTTTTATGGATACATATATACACATTTGTTTCCCTACATAGAATGTAAGTTTCTTGAAGGCAGGGATTGTTTCACTTTTGTCTTTTCATTTCCTCCCCCTAGAACAGTGCCTGGCACATCACAAATACTTAATAACTGCTAAGAAGCCCTCCTCAACAAAAATGGTCAAAGCATGTGGTCAAATAGTCCTCAAAATATTTCAAAACATCTACTCTTCATTCTCTCTTATCCACCATATATAATCATTCAACAAATCTGGCTGTTTCTTTCCCCACAATGCCTCTTTTGTTTCTGTCTCTCTGTCTACCCGCACAGTCACCACCTTGGTCGGGGCTCTTGCCATCTCTCTTATGGACTTTTTCAATAGCTTCATAATTGGTCTTCCTGTCTCAAGCTGCCATCCATCCTCCACAAACTACAAAGCGATTTCCCTAAAGCCAGAGGGTTCTGTGACCATGTTATCTTCCTACTCAGTAAACTCTAGCCCTTCGTATTTCTTTCAGATCAAATACAACTTAATTTTGACACGTACAACCCTTTGCAATGAGGCTGCAGCTTAATTTTCTGGCTGCATCCTATATCACTCTCCTTGCTGTTTTCAGACACAGGACAACATTTTTCCATTTCTTCATAACTTTACCTGGGCCTCTCCTCCGGCTGGGAGTGAACTCCCCCTGATCTCCTCTGAAAGCCTTCTTTTTCCTTTAGAATCTCACATCTCAAATACTACATTTTATATGAAGCCTTGGCTGTGTCTCCTTAATCCTTTCCCCCAAGCTGTGAGTATTCCCCCAATCACTTTTTATCTAGTCTGTACATATTTTGAAAATATCTATTATATGTACAGGTTGTCTCTCTTGAGAAATTACAGTCTCCTTGAGGGTAGGTCCTGCTTCATTTTTTTCCTTGTATCTCCAGTGCCTAAGACATGGTAGGCATTTAAATGCATGTTGATGGGTGAAACAATATGAGCACTCCAAATCACTATACAGAAAAAGATGAAGGAAAACAACTCTGAGAGTTTGCTGCACACCCAGAAAGTTGACAAAAAATGACAAAAGATGGGAAATTGTCAATGTTGGAGGGACTCCGGAGTGATAGACACTCTAATACATGGAAAAATGAATTAATCAGTCATTCTGGAAAAGAATTTAGAAGCATGTAAGATTACAAAGTGGTCAAAGATTCCAACACCAGGCCATCTATCTATCCCAAGATAGAAATGTCCTCCATAGAATCTCTCTCTCTCTCTCTTCTCTCTCTCTCTCTCTCTCTCTCTCTCTCTCTCTCTCTCTCTCTCTCTCTCTCCCCTCTCTCTTTGTGTCTGTCTCTCCCATCTCTCTCTTTATCTCTGTCTCTGTCTGTCTCTCCACTCTCTTTATCTCTCTCTCTCTCTGTCTCTTCTCATTGTCTCTCCTCTCTCACTGTCTATCTCTCCTCACTCTCTGTCTCTCCTCTGTGTCTCTCTGTCTGTCTCTTCTCTCTCTCTCCTCTTTCTTCCTCCTCTGTCTTTGTCTACTTTGTCTCTGTCTGTCTCTCTACCTGTCTCTCTGTCCCTGTCTCTCTCTATGTATGTATATGTATGTGTGCGTATATCTATCTGTCTAATCTATATCTCAGCACTTTTGGTAGCAACAAAGAATCAACAAAGTGGGCACCAGTCATACTGGGGAATGACTGAATGAACCTGGTAGATATTAATGTAACAGAATATTATTTCGCCATAGGAAGTAATGAGATCAGTACAGTAAAAAGGATGATGCCTCTGGAACTAGAGTTTCCAGGTTCAGATCTCATGCCTGAAGCTTTCTCCCTGTGTGACTTAGGACAAACCACTTAACCTTCCCCGGGCTTCGGTTTCCTCACGTTAAAATGAAGTGATATGAGAGGGGGGAAAGGTTGGATTCTATGACTTCTGAGATCCCTCTCAGCTCCATAGCTATGATTCTAGGAATTCAGAGAAATGGAGGAAAAGTTTCATGAAATGATACAGACTAAGATACATAGAACAAGGAAGACAATCTACACAATGGTAATAACAATGTATATAAAAGGAACAAACTGAAGCTGCAAATGGTAAAGCTATTAATGACCAATTTTAGCCTCAGAGAAGAGATGATGCAATGAACCTCCCCCTTCTCCTGCTGGAGAAGTGGGGGGCTATGGGTATAGAATGGCACATACAGTACACAGCTTTTGTGTTTGGTTAGTTTTGCTTAAATTTTTTCCCACTAGCAGGGAAGGAGGATTAAGGCATACAATATGTATGATGTGAAGTAAAAAAGCATCAAAAGCACCTTAAAATGATACCAGGAGACAAATTCTTTCTAATAGCATCTCCTTTCCCTACAACACTTCAAACTTTACAAAGCACTTTCCTCAAAACAGTCTTGTGAGAGAGGTATAATCAAAATGATGCTCAGAGAACTTATGACTTGCCCTTTGTTGCATAGTGATAAAATGATATATGTGGAACTCAACCCCAGAGCCTCTGCTTCCAAGTTCAGGGCTCATTCTACCTGGAAATGAAATGGCCCAGGCAGGACCTTGCACCTTTGTGTCAGGCTTTAAGAACCAATGAGCTCCTTAGCAATGTTACAGTGAGGGGCATGAGTTGGAAGGACAGCACCAGTGGTGTCAAACTCAAAGAGAAATCCTTTTGGGGACATACTGACTGAAAAAACCACAAATTCACATTATCTATATTATATTGTATTACTTGATAACAAACTATAGTAATTGACTAAATCAGAGAAAATCAAAGCCAGATTCTCCTATTCTAAGTCTGGCTTTTCTATTGACTCCTATGTACCAAGATTTAACTCTTTGCCCAACACATTTTCTTTTGAGAGGCAGTATCTTCTAGTGGGTTAGACTTGGAGACAGGAAACCTTGGGTTCAGTGACTCCTTTTTAGGTACTTACTGTGTGATCATGGGCAAGTTCTTAACCACCTCTCTGTATCTCAATTTCCTTGTGTTTAAAATGAAAGACTTAAACTAAGGCCCCTTTCAGTTCTAAATCTGTGATCCCTTCTAGAGATAAAATATCACGATCCTCCTGTCATAAATCTCTTTTAGTGTACTTCATCGCTTTCCACTGAATTGTCTTATTTGAGACAAATAATGTTAGGAAGATGTCTCTAGAATTTGGGAGTCAGAGAACCATAAAGCTACAAGGGACCTCAGAGGCCATTTAATACAACATAATTTTATAGATGGGGAAACTGAGGCCAAGAGAGGTTAATTGATTTGTTTGAGGTCACATAGCTATCAGAACTGAATTTTTCTCCCCATCCCTTGTTTGCAGTATGAACCTCTCTCCATCTTCATTACTCTGCCTTAGTAGATACTAGCAGATACATGGGGTATTGATGTTGGTGGCAATTTATCTGTGAGGTCCCTAGTACTTCTAGTAAAGTCTTAACCTTAGTTTTAGGGTGAACAACAGTAGATTTGGCTACTGAGTCAGTCACCTCTGGCCACATGAACTACTTATTCAGTGCTTAGCATTGTACTTGACACACAGTTGGTGCTTAATAGATCCTAGTTGACCTGATCAGTTGAAGGAAACCTGCTGCTTCAATGTCTTCTTATCCATCTCTTTCTATTCAAACCAAAGCATGGATTGACTTGTCCATCATGGTTCATTGGGTAGGGACAGGAACTGGATTCTGCGATTTCATTGGTTTAAGAAACTTTTTAGATGAGGAAATTTCCTCTATCAATTCAGATCCTCATCTTTTTGAACTTAATAGTCTTAGGTGGTTGCCTATAGCAGAGGCATCAAAAACACAGCCTCAGTGCAGTCTGAACCAGATTAAAATATCAAGTGGAAATGTAAACAAAAATAAATAAAATAAAACACAACACAGATAATGTTAATTTGTGGTTTTCTAAATCAATAGACCTCCACAGGGGTTTCTATTTGAGTTTGAAGCCACTGGTCTAGAGCACCGAGATCATCACATAGACACCATGCCTCAGAGTTGGACCTGAACCCGGGCTATCTGGATTTGAGATCAGCTCTCCATCCTCTGTACCATGCCAGACTCACTGGGGACCAAAGTAGGAGTCTACACTTCTTAATGCTTTTTCCTGTACCTCTGAATGAAAACCCAAATACCGATTGGTTTGCCCATGAGAATGAAGCAATGGGCTATGTTCACCTTTTTCTGTGCCTCTTAACTCTAACCCAAATATTGGTTGGCTTCTTTAGCAGGTGAAGACAGGGGATGTGTACCCCTCTCTTTAATTAAATCTATTCATTCAAACCCAATTACTGACTGGTTCGTCCATCAGGGGAAAACAAGGGGACATTTTCTGTCCACAATGAGTGAGTATCTTAATTCAGGTTTATTGAATACATTATCTTGCTTAATTCAAGTTTATTGAATTACTAGGAAGAAAAGGGGAACAGTAAAATCTGAAGGACAATAGGGAAAGAAAACCATCAGTTCAGACTGGAGTGCGACTTCGCGATTCCCATGAATACAAAACCACGAACATTCCATTTCAGCCAGGCAGCAGTAAGAGGGTTCCTCTCTTTCTCCTCCTCCCTTATTTATTTATTTATTTATTTTTGTTAAGGCTGCTTTGGTTTCTTCTCATTATTCATGAAATGCTTAAGGCAAATATGTCGAATGCACAAATATGAAATTGTAGATGGGAAGGTGGGGGAGGAGAGAAGGACCCAATTCAGCAGTTCTCTATTCCTCTGAGGAATTTGACCTTTTCATCAGATTAACGGGCTGCTCCTTGAGCAGGAGGAGAGGTAAGAGGGAAGGTATTTTTAGTCAAGTTAATGAGGCAGCTCTTTCTGTCCTACTGTACATTGGAAGCTTCCAAAGAGGGCACAGCATCCAAATGGTGACTTGGACTTTAGACATATGGAAAAAAAATCAGCTTAAAGGGTTTTTCTGCATTTTATTGTGATGATGATTTTTTTTTACATTATGGATGCATACAAGTAGTGCATTAAATTTTAATATCGCTCCAGCCTATTTTCTTTTGCGTTATTGGTGCTTTCTATTCTATTTAAAATACTATTTCCCTCTGATGCAGTGACAACTTGAGACCACAGAAGTATGCTTTCCTCCTATTTAATTTATCAAAGCAATTTTAGGTTTTGGTCTTCTCTGTGGAAGGGAGCAAGAAACGAAGGATAGATGGGTAGCTGGAGTACTCTATTGATGGTATCTTTGAAATGTTAAGAGAAAATGAGGAGGGCTGCCAGCCTGTTGGGTGGACTCCTTGGGGAGAACAAATGAGAGGATATAGGCAAGAGGGCGGGAAAGCTTGGGTGGGCTGCAATCTGCAACGCTAGAGTAAATGTCCATGCTGAGTATCTGAAAGTATGATAATAGTTACTTACATTTTAGGGAAGACAGCGATAATCTGGAAGTCAAGTCAAATCAAGTATTTATTAAGCACCTGCTACAGTGGAAGGCACTGTGCAAAGTGCTGGGGATACAAAGAAAAACAAAAGACAGTCCTTGCCTCAAGGAACTCATAGTCTCATGAGGAGACAACATGCAGACAACTGGGGACAAGCAAGATTTTTGTTGTTCAATAATATCTAACTCTTCATGATCCCATTTGGGGTTTTCTTGGCAAAGGTACTGGAGTGGTTTGCCATTTTCTTCTCTGGCTCATTTTACAGATGAGGAAATTGAGGTACACAGGGTGAAGTGACTTGTCCAGGGTTACCCAGCAACTAAATGTCTGAGGCCAGATTTGAACTCAGGAAGATGAGTCTTCTGGACTCCAGACCCAGGACTCAACCCACTGCACTACCTGGTGGCCCAACAAACAAGATAGATACAGGACAAATTAGGGCTAATTTCAAAGGGAAGGCACTAAGATTAAGGAGAACTAGGAAAGGATTCTTACAGAAAGGGGGACTTTTGTTGAGACACTAAGGAAGTCAGAGGATCCAAGAGGTGGACATGAGGAGGGAGAGCATTCTGGACCTGGGGGACAGCCAATAAAAATGCTGTAGAAATGGACTCAGGAGATGGGAGTGTATCATTCAAGGAACACAAGGAGACCATATATTGCAGAATATATGGAGAAGAATAAGGTGTAAGAAGACTTTAAATGTAGGAAAGGACTAGGTTATGAAAGGCTTTGAAAGTAAAACAGGATTTGGTATGTGATCCTGGAGATAATAGGAAACCACTAGAGTTTATTTATTGGTGGTGGTAGTAGTGATGGCAGTGTATGATAGTTAGACTTGGACTTTAAGAAGATCCAATTGACAGCTAAATGGGAGATAAAGAAGAGTAGGGAGACACTTGAGATGGAGAGAACAACCAGCAGACTATTGCAATAGTCCAGGAAGGAGGTAACGAAAGCTTGCACCTGACTGGTGGTAGTATCTGAGGAAGGATGTAAATGAAGGTAACAGGACAGCACAGCTGATTGCATGTGGGTATTGGGAAAGTGACGAGTCAAGGATCACACCTAGGTTCCAAGTCTGGGCAGCTGGAAAGATGGTGGTCTCCTATACAGTAATGGAGAAGTTGGATAATGAGCTCCATTTTAGATATGTTGAGTTTAAGATGTCTACAGGACATTAGATTTGCAATGTCCAATGGGCAGTTGAGGATGGGAGGATAGAGGTTAGGGATGGACAAATAAATCTTAGAATTATCCACATGGATGAAGAGAAAAGGGCAACAAGAATGGTGAGGTCCCTCCTAATTATGCCACACAAAGAAACTTCACTGCCTAAAGCAATTGGGAATATATAACTGGACAAGACTTGGGTGAAGGATGGATGTGATTGCTGGCTTCAAAAACTCAAAGGATTGTCAAGGAGAACAAGAGATAAGCCTTGCTCTGCTTGGCTCTGGGAATGATGGGTGGAAACTTCAAAAACTCTGTTCAGGTTTGATAGAAAGATATGTTTGTCAACAATTAGAGCTACTCCAAGACAATGCACTGCTATAGTGTTTTCCCCTTCACTGTTGAGGGTTCTTACATCCTGAGTACCTTATTCAGTAAACCTAAAAAGCAATGTAGTACCATGGTTACAATGTGGGATTTTGGGTCAAGAAGACCTGAACTTAAACTATGATTGTGACAATGTGTTATGTCACATATAGAGCATGCTGTGTGACCATGGACAAATCATTCAACCTCTCTGAGTCTCAACCACGTTTGTAAAAAAAAGAAAAGAACAGAATAGGTAACACCTGCGGTCCCTACTTTACAGGCTAGTTTTGCCATGAAACTTTAGAACAAATGTCAGAGTAGTAGGATGGTAGGACTTTAGCATCTAACATATTAGGACTAAGATAGTCCTAAAGTTATAAATTCTGTCACAGCTGGGAGGGTCTTTAGGAAGAAATTCACACACACTCATTATCTCTCTCTCTCTCTCATCTATCTCTGTCCATCTATCCATCCATTCATCTCTCTTATCTTTCTGTCTATCTATCTCTATCTAATCTATCTATCATCTATCTCTGTCCATCTATCCATCCATTTATCTTTCTTCTCTCTAGCTATTCATCCAACTATCTACATATTCATTCACCTCTGTCTCTGCCTCTCACTCTCTGCCTGTCTCTATCTTTTTTTCTCTCCTACTCCTCCAAATGTTAAATCACTAAAGGAAAGCCTATCTAAGGAAAATATTACTTACGATGATGTCTATCAGAAGAAGAGAGACCTCTCTCTGAGGAACAAGTCTTTAACCAAAGAATGGAAGTCCACTTGTTGAGTATATTTGAGAAGGACCTCCTGATTCAGTCATAGATTGGACTAGATGGCCACTGAAGTCCCTTCCCAGCTTTGAAATTCCGTGATTATGTAAATGTCCCCAACCTGACACCAGCAAGTAATTTGTGTTCCATTCCCATCACTTCTTGACTTAAGCTGTAGTTACTAAAGACCTTTATTTCAGCCATTTCCATAAAGATCACTTTCATTCTAGGAGTTGATTGTTTTTTGTCCTTCATTCTCAAAGAGGATCATGCCATCAGGAAGATGATGTCATGGCACGCAAGAGAATTGGATTTAAGCGAGGGAGGGTTGTATAGAGTCACCAGCCTCACTTTCTCCTCCGGAGCCATCTGGGTTCAGTGGCCACATATAGATCAGAATGACTGGGGTTAGACAGCAAGGACCATGAGGGAGATGTTCAAGTTTCTCATATCCATCTTGTTCACAATGCCAACTTTTAATGGGCCACTTTGGAAAAAGCACTTATTAAATTTTTTGTCAATCTACTGGTAGACTGTGATATTTTACAAATTTGCTACAAGGAGTCACCTTTACAAAATATTCCGTTCTTGCCTCCCATGATATTCCATTCCTAAACCTCGGGGAGCAAAGCAATTCATTATTGTGACAAGCCCTGCTATGACCATACAAGCATAACCTTCAACAATGCTACCAGCAGCCCAACCCTTGGCAAGTTCGCTGGGGACCCTAATAGCAATGTCATCTGACACTGGATATACTTTCCTTAATTCATTGTGGAAGCTACATGTTAGAATCCCATTGGGACTTTAAGAATGGATTCTATTGTTTTACAATGAACAGGTGGTGTGTACTTGACTGACTCTGGTGAGGCATTAGGAGTGCTTAGCAGTCATCCATCCCAGGCAATGTGGGGGAGCACAATGAGCCCTTGTCTTGGAGGTGGATGAAGGAAGAGAAGTTGGAAGAGTTGAGTTGGATTCTGGGATGCTGACATTGAGTGCAGTGAGCTTCTCAAGAAGTAGAGAATTGGAGAATTCAGAACCGGAAGAAATCTTAAGTAGTCTATCTCATTGCTAGAAGAGGAAACTGAGACCCAGAGAGGGGGACATGATTTGAGTAAGGCCACACAAATATTCATAGGACTATGGTTATTGATCCAGTTGGAAGATGTGAATTCTAGCCCTGGGGCTGCTACTGGG
This sequence comes from Potorous gilbertii, assembly GCA_028658325.1. Classification (NCBI taxonomy): domain Eukaryota; kingdom Metazoa; phylum Chordata; class Mammalia; order Diprotodontia; family Potoroidae; genus Potorous; species Potorous gilbertii. The sequence goes on along the minus strand of CM053773.1, from coordinate 230,386,201 downwards.
ACCTTAGGCAGGTAATTTAGAGCTCAGTTTCCCTACCTATAAAATAAAGCATTGAGCTAGCAGGTCTCTAAAGGCCCTCTCAGCTCTGAGAATCTGTGAATAGTCTTAGGGCTATCCTGGTCCTGACATCCCAGGAAGCAAATTTCTCCTCTTACTATTCAGACATTTGTTCTAAAATGCTTCTCAGCTTTGATGTTTTGTGTTCTTTATGGTCTATGTTCTATATTCTATATTATTTTAGGTTCTAATATGTTATCTATTTCAGTTCTGACATTCTTTGCCTTAGAAAGAAAATGTGGTTTAGGATGTAACCCACGTAACTGGTCCTCTCTTCCCCCCAATACTGGGTTTATACAGGCTAGGTCCAATATTACAGATGACACTAAAAGATTTATATTCTCTCTTTGGCTACAGCCATATTTTACACTGAGAAATTTTTAAACTAAACCTAACCTAACCTAGTCTAAACCCAGTCTCTAGGTCGTCCCAAATGTGGATAAGACTCAAGTATTCAAGATAGCAGATGCATATCAGGCAGAGGACAGGCTTTAATTAAAGGAAGGGAATAAATATTTATTAAGCACCTATTAAGCAACCTGTGTGTTTTAGGACTGTGCTTAGCACTTTACAAAATATTTCAGAAAATCTGGAAGTGACAAGGATTTACAGAAGTCCATAAATGCACATAGAAAATTGATTATGCTATCAGAGTAGGTCCCTCAGAAGACAAAGGAAATAGGGATTGTCATTAGGGACTGACATTAGAAATGTCATTATCTGGATATTCTGGCAAAATCTCTCTCCCACAGGATTCTATACAGGCTCTCTAAGAATAATGGTACCATCCTCTTTGGCGCCCCCTAGGGGACCATCCACTTACCATTGAACCTACACTGTTTGAATCACTTTTAGTGAAGGTCCCAGATTTGGTCCCTTTACATTACACCTCCTGCCTGATGGTCACATGGTGATCCTCTTGTTTTTCCAAGAGACACCCTGCTCAAGAAGTTCCACCTCTTGAACTCCAAAAAATAACCCCAAGTCAGATATTGCCTAATAATCCTCCCTTTTCACATTGGAAAACTATTCTCTGGGATCACCCTGCCTAGGGGTTCTCCCAGGAATAATAAATGGTATGGCCCCACTTGGACCATGTGGTCAAGAACATATAGCCTCTATGTCTTTCTGGGGGAAGAGGGGAGGAGATACATTATTCTTCTCCTCTTCCTCTGGCTCCATTGCCCTTAAGAGTCCCAAAGAAAAAACGTTAAAAAACAGAACAAAAGGTCAGCTGACTCTCTGTTATAGGTCAGCTCAGAGAAGAAATCCTTCTAACAAGACACCAGTCTTGCAAGAATCTTGTTCTAAGGTCACTTCTAAGTCTAACATTACAAGTTAGAAGGTTCTTTATAGTTCTGACATTCTCTGTGAGATTCTCAGTCCATGTTCTAGATTCCCTTAATACCTCTGTACTAGGATCCTTTCTAGTTCTGACATTTTATAGTAGAGTATCTCTCCCATTTCTGACATTCTCTGTTTTAAAGTCCCCATTGTCT
>CM053773.1:230343300-230384145 GCA_028658325.1 Potorous gilbertii | reverse complement strand
TCTTGTTCTAAGGTCACTTCTAAGTCTAACATTACAAGTTAGAAGGTTCTTTATAGTTCTGACATTCTCTGTGAGATTCTCAGTCCATGTTCTAGATTCCCTTAATACCTCTGTACTAGGATCCTTTCTAGTTCTGACATTTTATAGTAGAGTATCTCTCCCATTTCTGACATTCTCTGTTTTAAAGTCCCCATTGTCTCTGACATTCTGGGTCTCAAGCTCCTTCTCCACTCTGACTGTCTATGGAAGACACAACACAGGCATTAGAGACAGAATGCCTGCGTTGAAATCCTGCCTCTGACACCTACCCGTAAATGCGACTGGGAGCAAGACCCTAAGTCTCCTTATACCTCAGTTTCCTTATCAGTAAAATGAAGAGCTTGGGTTAGATGGTCTTTGAGGTCCTTTCAACTTTAAATATAGCATCCCATCAGTGCCCCTCAAGACTTGAGTCCTTTGTTCCAGGAACCCATCCCCTTGTTAGTTAACCAGTGGAAGGAAGGAGACATACTTCTGTTAACGCTCTTTGCTAAGTGCTTTACAAATATCCGATTTCATCCTCACAACCTGAGGACGTAGGAGCTTTTACTACCCTCATTTTATAGCTGAGAAAGCTGAGGCAGACAAGTGACTTGCCCACAGTCACACAGTTAGCAAGTGTCTGAGCTCAGATTTGAACTTGTTTCCTCCTGATTCTAGACTTGGCGCTCTAACCACTTGTACTATCTGGCTCTACCCTACAGCTAGATCTCTGAGGTCCATGTTAGCTTTGGACCAAGGACCCCAAGATTCATAATAGCTATGTAGGAAGTAACATTTCTAACCCCACAGAACCAGAATTTCTGTTCTGAGAAAGCTGCTTCTCAGTAGATGTCTTTTGACTTCATTCCTTTTCCCAGAGTGAGGCAGGAAGGGAGGGAGATGAACCTCCCTGGAGATGAATCTCAGTGACTTCAGTGTGGTAAAGAATTTTCTGATACACATGGAAAGTGCCTTCCTCTCCAAATATGGCACCATCTCTATTTTGGATCCACTGCCTCAGTGGGCTGACTGCTGTAAAAGCTTTGATTCCTCAGCCTCAGCCCCATATAAGGCTACGCTTGTGTAATTTTCCTTTCCCTGTAAAAATCTGGCACAGTGCTTTCTCTCTCTCTCTCCCCTCCTCTCTCTGTCTCCCCCTCTTCTCTCTTTCTCTCTCTCCCTCCTCTCTCTGTGTCTCTGTCTCTCCTCTTCCCCCTCCTGTCTCTGTTTCTGTCTCATCTGTTTCTCTCTGTATCTCCCTCCCTCCTCTTTCTGTGTCTCTTTCTCTTCCTCCTCTGTCATTCTCATCCCCATCTCTGTCTCCTCTCTCTCTGTCCCCACTCCCTCCTGGATCTCTCTCTCTCTCTCTCTTGTCTTTCTGTTTCTCTCCGTTTCTATCTCTGCTTTCCCTTCCTCTTCTCTCTGTGTCTCTCTCCTTCCCTCCCTCCTCGTCCTTTCTTCTGTCTCTCCTCTCTCTCTCTCTGTCTCCCCCTTCCCTTCTCTCTCTGTTTCTCTCCTTCCCTCCTCTCTCACTCTCCTCCCCATCTCTGTCTTTTCTGTAGCCCCCCTCCTCTCTCTCCCTCCTCTTTGTCTTTCTTCCCTGTCTTTCTTTCTCTGTCTATATCCCTCCCTCTCTTCTCTCTCCTTCTGTCTCTCTGTCTGCCTCCCCCTTTCTCTGTCTCTTTGTCTGTCTCATTGCTTGATCTAGTTATCAGCAGAGGTCATGAAGTGTGCTTGGATGATCAGAGGTTTAACTTCCACTGTTGCTTTCATCTGTCACCGAGGAGAAAGGGTATATTTTTTTCTGGGGAGTTAATTAGAAAAAGAAAAAAAGGAACTTACAAAGTGATCAGGTTAACATTGATAGACAAAGATAATTACCACAGTTTAAGGTTTGTTTGTGCAAAATGAAAAAAGAGAATGAGGCAGGGGTTAGCTAAGATCTGCTGATGCAGAAAATGAAAGGAAAAAAACCATACCAAACCCACCAACCAACCAACCAACCTAGCCTCTGTTAATTAAGTGAGGGAAGTCTCCATGGAAACCCTAGTTGGGCATTCTCATGGACTTACTTCAACTACATGGGAATCTGTATTGGAAGCAATGCAGAGAGAAGGAACATTTTGAACATTTCTTGACATAAACCAAGCCAAGTTTCTCCGTAGTAGCGACTGATCAACACTTTATGTAGCTGGCACTGGGATTGTTTCTTGCGACTCTTCGCAGTCTTGAGATGTGCACTGGGGCCATGTCATTACACATGAATAGGGAAAGAAATACAGCTGCCTCATCTCCAAGCAAGTCAGGAGAAAGCAGGATTAACCGGTGGAAAGAGGAAGTCATTGACTGGAGTGAGAATGTTTGAATGGAGAGGGATCTCAGGTCTCTAGTCTCACCAAAACCTTTCACTCATGCCGTGATCTCACATTTCCCTTTGTCACGGTCATGATACTACAGATAACCTGGTCAACTCTACGATGCCTCTGCCTTTGACCAACTTGTCCCACCCTGTGCTCTGCCCACTGATGCTCTGCCAGTTCTCGAGCCTGGTTTAGCCTTCCCTTAACATTGTTAATGAGCATGCTACCTTAGGAAAATCACTTCATTTTCCTTGGCCTCATTTCTCATCTATATAAGGAAGAAGCTGAATTTGATGAGTTCTGAAGTCCCTTCCATTTCCACATCTATGATCCTATGAATAGGAGCTGGTTTATCTTAAGGAAAAAAAGATTAAGGGCTATCATGACAGATGATTTCAAACGCTCGAAGAACTGTCCATCTGGAGGAGGATTAGGTTTATTTTTGTGGTTCCAAAGGGCAGAACTCAGAAAAATAGGTAGAAATTAGAAAGACTAAAGCATCATAGAGTTACAAAATACAACAGTAGGAAGGGATGTGAGCCACGAGTCTGACTCACAAGTGAAAGAACTCCCTTCTACAACATGCCATTAAGTGGTCCATCCGGGAGATCTCTCCTGAAAGACCTCCAAGGAGAGTGAACCCACCACCCCACAGGTAGGGATAGCTACTATTTTCCTGGCTTCAGTCTGAAATTACCACAGCCACAACTTCTACCCATACCTACTGGTTCTGCCCTTTGTGAATTCTAATTTCTGTTCTCCACAAAGTCCTTTCAAATACTTGAAAAAGAGCTATAATTTCCCCTTTTGAATATTACCTCCTTCAGGCTAAATATGCCCAGTTCTCTTAGTTGATCCTCATCCAACATGGACTCAAGGTCATTCACCATTCTGATTGTCCTTCGATGGACACCCTCTAGTTTATCAATGTCTTTACAAAGACCAGCCTACTCCAACGAGTGGAGTCAGATGACAAGGGGTTGAGAAATGAGGAAGAGGAGACACATGGAATTTGGTGATAAAAGGAAGGGGAGATATAGGACAATAGCTTGAGAGGATGTCATGGTCAAATGAGAGTTTTTTAAGGATAGGGTGACCCAGGGAAAGAGTCAGTGAACAGGGAGACACAGAAATTCTGTGTGTGTGCGCGCGAGAGAGAGACGGAGACAGACACAGAGACAGAGAGACATGGTAAGAGAGAAAGATAGAGACAGAGACAAAGACAGAAATTAAAAGAAAGATAGAGAGTTTGAATGGGAAAGCTCCTGAAGGGAAAGGGATAGTGGTATCAGCTAGAAGAGTCATCTTTGACGATGAGAAAGACCATCTCTTCAGAGACAAGAGTGAAGAAGGGGATGTACAAAGAATATAAGAGGGATACCTCTTATTGACCATCAAAATGAACATTATGTGTATGTGTATATATATATATATATGTGTATATATATATATATATGTATATAACAGAACTGCTTATTTCCCGTGTAAACCTGGCCCTTCTCTTCAGTCTTTCTGAGCTTTTGTATAACATCATCATCTTCCAGTAACTCATAGTCTCCGAATCATCTTTCTTTTGCTTCAAGGATCAGTTCAAGGGCTGAATACATGGTTAATGATCTACCCTTTCTCCATTTTCTACATGCTATACTTGTCGACTTCAATGAGATATCCCCACCATCCCCCAATAAAATTGAAATGTACGTTCCTGTTTCATTTTTGTCTTTGTAGCTTGTTGTTTTAACCTCCAGTCCAGCAGCCTGGCATATAATGGTTGGTATTTTTAAAATGTTAGTTGTATTGACTAGATCTAAGTCCAACTGAGGGGTTCCTCAATGAGAGAGGAAGAAACTTCAGCTAGAGGCTGCTAGGTGGTATCATAGTGCATAGAATACTTGGGTCTGAAGTCAGGAAGACTCATCTTCCTTAGTTCAAATCTGGCCTCAGTCCCTTACTAGCTGTGTGTTCCTGGGTATGTCACTTAACCAGATTTGCCTCAGTTTCCTCATCTGTAAAATAAGCTGGAGAAGGAAATGGCAAACCACATCTGTATCTTTGCCAAGGAAACCCCAAATAGGGTCATGACTGAAATGGCTGAACAAACCTCAGCTAAGAGGTGAGAAGGATTCAACCAGAGATTAAAAAGAAAGGGCGGAGCAAGGATGAGAATTCTAGTCTCAAAGGACTGATCATAGGATTAACAGAAAGATCCTTTGAAATAAAGTACCTCAGCCTCCTCATGTACAGAGGAAGAAACTGTGATTGAGAGCAGGGAAGGGACTTGCCTAAGGTCACATGGATGGTGAATGACAAAGACAGCACTGGCAGCTACTTGGGGAAAGAAATTGAGTCAGGAAGACTGGAGTTCAAATCCTACCTTAAACACTAGGAATGGGACACTGGGCCAGTCTGGCTCAGTCTCCTCAACTGTAAAATGGGTCTACCTACCTTACGGCGTTGTGATGCTTAAAAAAGACAGCATATATAAAGTACTTTGTGAACCTTAGGGTGCTATATAAATGTTGATGGTGTTGTTTTTGTCCTTGTGAATATGTTTCAAGATCTCTCCCAGCTCTAACACTCCCTGTTTTAAGGCCCTCCCAGTCCTGACATCCTCTGTTCTAAGGCCCCTCCCACCTCTAACATTTTCAATTCTTTTCTGTTATAACAGTACATAGGAAGGTTTTCTTGTCTTTATTATGAAGCCTGGGGGTCCTGACCAGGGGACTTTAGGTCCTTCTCCCTACCCTCAGCTCCCCAGAGCCCCACCCTCACAAATGGTCTTCTTCTCTTCTGAAGGACTGTAAAGTCTACCACCAGACTGGAAGTGTGTTCGGCAGAAGAGAGCTGGGTGAAATCAGAAGACCTCAGTTTGAGCACAGGTCCTTACTGTGTGACTTTAGACAAGTCAGCTTATTTCTGTGGTACCCACCTTGTCCTCATCTATGAAATGGGGGCATGGCATTAGATGACCTATGAGGTTCCTTCCAGCACCTACAAACTACAAATTTAATCCTTATCCCACTGCCTTTTCATTTTTAAGGCCAGCTCTGGCCCCTTGATGGGTGACTTATCTCCTAATTTTATTTCCAGTTGGATTCCTTTCTATTTTCCCCCATCAAAGTGAGTCTTCTTCCTGAAATTCTGATCACATCGCCTTTTTAATAACACATTTTTCTACATAAAAAGCAGCTGGTTCTGTGCAGACACCAAATAAGCAATCTCTCTCTGCTTGCTGTTTCTTTGTTCAGGAAGCCACTTTGGCTCACTAGCTTTTGAGGAGAAGGAGTTAATTGGCAATTCCATTTATCATGCTTTGGTTAACTGATATATCCGCTTACCCTTTATTTTGTAAATTCCCTTTGGTATTTATCTGATCTCCTCTCCAAGCTCCTACTGCTAGACACAGAATCCTTGGTATTTGAGGAAGGAGTGGGAAAGGATGATGCTTGGCCAGAGTAGGGAGGGGACTCCAAAGCTGGGACTGGGGAAGGGAATAAGCTTTTATATACTGCTTACTGTGTGCCAGGCACCATGCTAAATGCTTTTACAAGTATTGTCTCCTCTGATCCTCATAACAACTCTGGGAGATAGCTGTTGTTGTTATCTTGTTATTTTATTTCACTTTTGTGGAAACTGAGGCAGACAGAGGTCTTGCAAGTGACTTGCCCGGAGTTACATAGCTAGTAAGGAAGTGAGTGAGGCCAGGGCTGAACTTGGCTCTTTCTGACTCCAGCACTCTATCCAAGTGTTGACTCTATGTCATTTTTGTCTTCTGCTTGAATATTTCCAGACCAGCTCTCACTAGCACTGAGGGCCACCTCACCTACAGTGTCCAGAATGCAAAGTCCTATCAATTCTTCACTTAGTGTCACAGAATCACAGAAATTGACAGTTGGAAGGGACTTCAAAGGACATCAGGTCTAATTCAGATATGAAAGGATTCCTTACTATAGCATACTTGACAAAGGAGAGGTTGAATTTGGGGAGGAGAAATTTAATTCACCATTCATAATTTTCTAATGAGAATGCAGCAGAATGATAGAATATAGAAACTGAGTCAGAAATGGTCTTAAATTCAACTGGTCCAATGCCCTCATTTTACAGAGGAGGAAATTGAGTCCTCATTAGAGAATCAAAGAATTTGGGAGTTGGAAAAAAGAACAAACTAAGGAAATATAGCAGGGGCAGCTGGGGGTGCCACGGTGGATGGCACAATGGTGCCACTGGGCTTGGAATCAGGAAGACTCATCTTCCTGAGTTTAAATCTGGCCTCAGACACTCACTAGGTTGGTGACCCTGGGCAAGTCACTTAACCCTGTTTGCTTGTTTCCTCATCTGTAAAATGAGCTGAAGAAGGAAATGGCAAACCATTCCAATACCTCTGCCAAGAAAACCCAAAAAGGGTCACGGAGAGTTAGACATGACTGAAATGACTCAACAACAGTAACAAAAATGAAATACCATTATATTCTAAGCACTGCCCTAAATCTTGGGGATACAAATTCAAAAGGCAGACAATTCCTTCCCTCCACAAAATTAGTTCTAAGAGGAGGAAACAACCACATCTAGGAAAGTGGCTGCCAGGGAGGGGAATGTTGGTCTAAGGATTCACAAGAATGGTGAATTACTCCTGAGGGCAGTTGATTGACTTCTTCTTTCTGAAAAAAATGGTACTATGCTTGACTATCATGCCTGGAGCAAGAGCTAGAAAGGACCTCCTCAAGGGAAGAGGATGTGTGAGTTCATAGCAGTTGTCAAATGGTCTGGGTGGTCAATTGGATGGAATATGAAGGAGAAACATGGTCTAGAAGGGGTGGGGAACCTGTGGCCTCGAGGTCACATGTAGCCCTCAAGGTCCTCAAGTGTGACTTTTCTGGATTCAGTCAAAGGACTACATTTGAGGATCTAGAGCGCCACATGTGACCTTGAGGCCACAGGTTCTCCATCTAGGATCTGGGGCCAGCTAGATATATTCTCATTCTCTCTCGATACACACACACACACACACACACACACACACACACACACACACACACACACACATACCTATACACACACACACACACACATATACACCTATGTATACCTATAGACAATTGATGAGTTCACAGATGTACTATCAATCAATATCCAATAATTATATAGTGAGTGACTTTAGGTGCCAGGAGACTTCACAGGAAGATCAAGGAGGTAGGTAGAGGCTGGGTTCAGGTCTGGGCTTCCCTCCACAACATCTGGATATATTTTCAAGCAAAGGCTGGATGGTCACCACCCAGTTATGTTGCTGAGATGGTTCTGGGTCAGGCATGGGTTGGCCTCAAGTCCTGTGGGCTCCCTGTGAACGCTGACATTCAGTGTGTGGCTCTTGACTCCGAACTGTCCTAATATACAAAATGGGGATCTCCCATCCCTCCAGGACTGTTTTAAAGGGTGAGTTTGACTGAGAGGTTCTGGGGAATGAATTGTCAGAGATGTTCAGAGAGAAGGCTTCCTTAGTTCCAAACAAGTGAAACCTCAGAAGCTTTTGACTCATAGTATAAAGTCTTATCAAATCCATAACTGTAACTGTGTGAACTTCAACACAGTTTCTTATTGTCTGAGAAACATGCTCAGTTTCTTTTCTCTTTTCAGTCCAAACCACTACCTGGGCATTGCCTGTGATCAGTCTTCTCAAGCAGCTTGTTTACCTAAGGGCCTCCATTACAGACCAGCCTCTCATTACTGGAGCTGGGCAGACAGGTCCATTAATGATGCCACAAATTCTGGAGAATTGGATTGTTTCACCATCTGTCCACAAAGGGCATCTTCCTTTCATAGAAAAGTCACTGAGGTGATCTTGAGGTTTTACAAATGAATTTGTCACGGTAATTATAGAAGGAGAAAAAGAAGCAATGGGAACATGCTGACTAACGACTCCCCGCCATCAACAAATCAGACAAAGGCCTTTCCTAGCTCGTCAGTCTTGTTGGAAGTAAAAAGACTGTCTGGGAATTGACATTTTTTTTTTCCAACTTCTTATGAATATGGGTTAACTGCTTGGTGAATATCTGACCTCTAACCACCTTCCCCCATGAATTTCCCATTTCAAACACCCTGATGCCCTAAATCAAATCAAGCTATTTCAAGTGTGAGAGGTTGACCTGTTCCTTAAGAGAAAGAAGATAATGAGGGCTGCTTTTCTTTCAAGTCAGTTTTTCAAAGGAGCATGGACTGAGAATAAAATCAACTTGCTTGGGATTGGGGCCTGGGGAGGGGGAGTACAGGGCCAAAATCTGGAGGGTCTGGAACTAGGGGGCTGACACATGGGACTGAATTCTTCCTCCGATGTTTCCCTAAATTTCCCAAGAGGTCACAGGATCACAGGGTAGAGGAATTTCAGAGCTGAGAGGGAACTCAGAAGCCATGGGGTCCAACTGAGACTCTTAAAAGAATGTCTACTGAACAAGTCCAGAAAGTGCTCATAAAATCTCTGCTCAAAGACATCCAGTGAGGAGAAAACCAGAGGTGTGATGGAACCAGCTCCTACTAGTTACATTTTCTGTAGGAGCATTTGTATTTCGGAAATCAGGAGATCCTAAATCTCAGGGATTGATGTATTGCTTTGTTGATTATCTAAGATTAAGAAAATGATGGAGAGGAAGAATCCACAAGGAGACAGAGTGTGGCAGATTTCCAGCCCAGGACAGTCTGAAAGGTCAGTGGGAAGGAACTGTTGTACCAGATTGGGGAATTGCAGAGCCCATGGGCTGCACCAGCACAGACTCGGCCATAGTGGCTATAGTGGACCAGGAATGGCCCCAGGTGGTCTGAGTCACTTCAGCAGTGCTGGTTCCCAAACCTCTTAGCACATGATGGGAGTCAGGCAGAGCTCAGTGAGAGAGAAGCATGGGTCCGTAGTAATAACAGTGGCTATTCCTGAGCAATCAGGCTACAGACTAAATGTTTGAAGTTCTTGGGAGCCAAGATGGGGGAGTAAACTGTAAGTGCTCTCACCCTTTCTTGTTGACCTTGAAAAACCTGGAGAATATTGACCCAGGAAATTTCAGGAATAGTTCAGCCAGCAGAAGGGGTTCAGCAGTCTTTTAGCTTGGGAGGCTGGGGAGATTGATGGGAAGGGTCCCTCCTGCTGTGGCTGAAGGGGACCAGTACAGGACTGGAGGTGTCCCAGCAAGCTCCACCTCAGCAGACCAGCAGGATATCCTGAGCCTTAGTGGGGTGGAGTTAGTAAGTGCCAACACTAAGACCCCAGGTGTGCCTTAGGACAGCCAGGGGAATTGGCCAGACACCAGTGTGGATGGGGATCCACCAGCTGTTGAATCTGCCCATGCTCTAGCACAGCCCTAGGGGAGGAGGAGACTTCCACTAGCCAAACCACCTATCCCCCACACCTTACTTAAGGAACTTCAGGGTAGCCTTGAGGAATCTCAGATAGATTTCACCTGGACTTGGCCTTGGCACACACCAGCCAGTTCAGCACCAGGTAAGTTGCAGCATTATTATATAGCTTGTAATTGAAATAACCAGAGGCCACATCATACAAAGCCAGTAACCAGACACCTATCTCCCAGTAGAAGAAATATGGGACAGAGCTCCTTATGATTCACTTTAAAAGCCAGGAAAGAAGGAAATCACCATGAGCAAAAAGCAAATTAGAAAAGCAAAGACCATAGAATCTTATTATGGGGACAGGAAAGATCAAAATATGAATTCAGAAGAGGACAGAATTGACATTATACTCACATCTGAAACCTCACAAAGGAATATGAACTAGTCTCAAATTCACAGAGCATTCTTGGAAGAGCTCAAGAAGGATTTTAAAGGCCAAATTAGAGAGGTAGAAGAAAAAAAATGACCAATGATTTAAAAAATACAGTCAGCTCCTTAAAAAGTAAAATTGGCCAAATGTATAAGGAGGTATAAAATCTAACTGGAGAAAATAACTCCTAAGAGGAAGAATTGGACAAATGAAAAAGAAGGTACAAAAGTTAACTATAGAAAATAATTTGTTAAAAATTAGAATTGGCCAAGATGATGGATTAACAGTACAGACTTTCTAGACTGCTCCTGCCAAACCCAGACAAATATCAAAAAATGACTCTAAACAAATTCTGGAGCTGCAGAACTCACAGAATGATGGAGTGAAGCAAACCTCCACCCAAGACAGCCTGGAAGTTTGCTGGGAAGTATTTATTGTGTCACACTGGGAGCAGAGTGCAGTCCAGTGTGGGCCATATGGGTCACAAGTGCACAGAGGGGACCTGAATGGGCCTTGGGGGGTACTGAATCTCTCACACCTGTGGTGGTTTCCAGACTTCATGACTCCAAAATGCTAAGGATAAATTGGAAGGCCAATGTAAAAAGCCTATGTGACCAGTGCAGGAGAGTGGAGTTGTCCAGCCCTGGACCCAAGGCAGCAGAAGGGAGGGAGGGGGCGGAAGAACCAGTGGCAGTTAAAGCAGCAGTAGGGGCAGTGGCAGCCACTATTTCTGGAGCCCTAGGGCCATAGTTTGTGGGGGGGAATTGAGTGGCTGACACTACACCATCCCCACTGAAAGCAGAGAACTACCTTGACAAAGAGCTCAAAAGTCAAGTAAATGGCTGGAGAAATGAGCAAAAATTGGAAAAGGCACCAGACTATAAAATCTTAGTTTGGTGCATGGAAGACCAAAGCACACAAACAGAAGAAAACAAAGTCAAATCTCCTGTATCCAAAGCCTCCAAGAAAAATATAAATTGGTCTCAAGCCATGGAACAGCTCAAAAAGGATTCTAAAAATCAAGTAAGAGAAGTAGAGCAAAAATTTGGAAGAGAAATGAGAATAATGCAAGAAAATCATGAAAAATGAGTCAACTGCTTGCTAAAGGAGATCCAAAAAATGCTGAAGAAAATGACACTTTAAAAAAAAGAGACTAACCCAAATAGCAAAAGGGAACCAAAAAGTCAAATAGGAGAAGAATGCCTTAAAAAGTAGAATTGATCAGATGGAAAAGGAAATCCAAAAGCTCACTGAAGAAAATAATTCCTTAAAGATTAGAATAGAGCAGATGGAAGCTAATGACTTTATGAAAAATCAAGAAATTATAAAACAAAACCAAAGGAATGAAAAAAAATAGCAGACAGTGTGAAATATCTCATTAGAAAAAAACTGACCTGGAAAATAGATCCAGGAGACACAATTTAAAAATTATTGGCCCACCTGAGAGGCATAATCAAAAATAAAGCTTAGAAATCATCTTTTATGAAATTATCAAGGAAAACTGCCCTGATATTCTGGAACCAGAGGGTAAAATATATATTTAAAAAAATCTCCTGAAAGAGATCCAAAAATAAACTCTTGGGAATATTGTAGCCAAATTCCAGAGTTCCAAGGTAAAGGAGAAAATATTGCAAGCAGTCAGAAAGAAACAATTTGAGTATTGTGGAAGTACAATCAGGATAACCCAAGATCTGGCAGCTTCTACATTAATGGATCAAAGGACTTGGAATATGATATTCCAGAAGTCAAAGGAGCTAGGATTAAAACCAAAAATCACCGATCCAGCAAAACTGAGTATAATATTTCAGGAGGAAAATGGTCATTCAATGAAATAGAGGACTTTCAAATATTCTTGATGAAAATACCAGAACTGAATAGAAAATTTGACTTTCAAACACAAGACTCAAGAGAAGCATGAAAAGGTAAACAGGAAAGAGAAATCATAAGGGATTTACTAAAGTTGAACTGTTTATATTCCTACATGGAAAGGTAACATTTGTAACTCTTGAGACTTTTCTCAGTATTTGGGTGGTTGGAGGGATTATATACATATAGACAGAGGGCACAGAGTGAACTGAATAGGAAGGGATGATATCTAAAAAAGTAAAATTAAGGGGTGAGAGAGGAATATATTGGAAGGAGAAAGGGAGAAATGGAATGGGGCAAATTATCTCTCATGAAAGAGGCAAGAAAAAGTTATTTTAATGGAGGGGAAAAGGGGGGAGGTGAGACGGGAAAAGTGAAGTTTACTCTCATCACATTTGGCTTAAGGAGGGAATAACATGCACACTCCATTTGGTATGAAAGTCTATCTTCCATTACAGGAAAGTAGGGGAGAAAGGGATAAGTGGGGTATGTGTGGGAGAGCAAAATGGAGGAGGGGGTAATAGAATCAAACACTTCTGGGGAGTGACAAGGTAAAAAGAGAGAATAGAATAAATGGGAGGCAGGATAGCATAGAGGGAAATATAGTTAGTCTTTCACAACATGACTTTTATGGAAGTCTTTTGCTTAACTACATATGTATAACCTATATTGAATTGCTTGCCTTCTTGGTGGGGATGGGTGGGGAGGGAGGAAGGGAGAGGAATTGGAACTCAAAAGTTTTAAAAAACAAATGTTAAAAATTGTTTTTACATGCAACTGGGAGATAAGATATACAGGTAATGGGGTATAGAAATCTATCTTGCCCTACAAGAAAATATAGGAGATGGGGATAAGGGAAGGGATGGGTGTGATTGAAGGGAACTCAGACTGAGGTAAAAGGTAATCAGAATGCACAGTGTCTTGGGGTGGGAGGAGGGGATGTATGGGGAGAAAATTTGGAACTCAAAATCTTGTGGAAATGAATGTTTAAATCTAAAAAGAAATATATCTATAAAAATTAGAATTGGGCAAGTAGAAGCTAATGACTCTATGAGGCATCAAGAATTAGTCAAGCAAAATCTAAAGAATGAAAAAATAGGAGAAAACATGAAATATCTCATTGGAAAAACAACTGACGTAACTTAGAAAATCTAAGAATTATTGGTCTACCACAAAGCCATGATTAAAAAAAGAGCCTGGACAGTATCTTCCAAGAAATTATCAAAGAAAACTGCCCTGAGGTCCTAGATCCAGAGGGCAAAATAGTCATAGAAAGAATCCACCGATCATCCTAAGAAAGAGATTTCAAATTGAAAATGCCAAGGAATGTTGTTGCCAAATTTCAGAATTATCAGGTCAAAAAGAAAATATTGCAAGCAATCAGAAAGAAAATTTAAATATCAAGGAGCTACAGTCAGGATCACACAGGACCTTGCAGCTTCCACATTAAAAGTTCAGAGGAAATGGAACATGATATTCTGTAAGGTAAAGGAGCATGGACCATAGTCTGCAAGATGGAGCATAATCTTTCAGGCGAGGAGATGGATATTCAACAAAATAAGGGATTTCCAGACTTTCCTGATAAAAAGGCAAGAGCTCAGTAGAAAATTTGATCTTCAAATACAAGACTCAAGAGAGGCATAAAAAGGTAAACATGAAAAAAAAGAAAAAGCAACTTGTTATTTAATATTGGCAAACTATTTACATCCTTATATGATAGAAGGATGATACTTGTTAATCTGGAGAATTGTATATTTTTTATGACATTTAAAAGAGATATACATAGATAGAGGGTGTGGATATAAATTAACTGATGTGATGAAAAAAGAACAAATTAAGGGGTATGAAGGGAGAAGAGTAAAGGAGGAGGGAAAAAATGGTAAATTATATCACATGAAGAGGCACAAAAGCATATTATAGTAGAGAGCAAAAAGGGAGGGAGACAAGCATTGTTTGAGCTTTACTCTCATTGGATTTGGTTCAAGAAGGGAATAACATACTCATTTAAGTGTAGAACCCGACAATGCACTTTGATGTCCATAGATTGCATACCAATAGGTCCCTGATCAAACTCCACTTAATAACTGTTTTTTTTTTGGACCCTCCTGGCTTCAGAGTGATTATCAATAGTAACTGTTGCTTTTTCCCTCCTGGCTTGATTTACTAATTTTTTTTCTTTTGCTCATTAAAGGGGCCATTACCTAATTGCTTCTTAGAGAGGCTTACTCACTGAATGACCTAACCTCACCCTAAGTGAGTACCTGAATAGGACAAAGTCTTCCATTGCATCCTGGGCCTTCTCCAGTCATTCTGATGAATATCTCATGATTGGACCCAGATAACTCAGGAGGGGAAAGTGAGGCTTGTGACCTTGCACAGCCCTCTTTCACTCAAAACAAAGTCAAGTGCAAGTCATTTCTCTGATATCATGGTCTACTTTGAAACTGAAAGAGGTTACATAAACTTGCCCCACAGGTAGTAGGAGGGAAAAGCAGAAAGGAAAGGGTGGGGTTGCTTAGAAGAGAGGGAAGAAGTAGTAAGTGAAAAGTGAAAGAAAAGAGTCAGGGCCTGATAGAAGGAAGGGAAGATTGAGGGAGGTGGTGGTCAAAAGTAAAACTCTTTTCAGGAAGGCAAGGGAGAAATAAAAGCATAAATGGGAGAGAGGGGGAATAGGATGGAGATAGACACAGGTAGTAATCACAACTGTGAATGTGAGTGGTATGAACTCTCCCATAAAATGGAAGTGGATGGCAGAATGGATTAAAAACCATAATCCTACAATATGCTGGTTACAAGAAACATATCTGAAACAGGGGGATACACACAGGGTAAAGGTAAAAGGCTGGGGTAGAATATATAATGCTTCAGCTGAAGTAAAAAAAAACAAAACAACAGGTGCAGCAATCCTAATCTCAGAAAAAGCAAAAGCAAAAATAGATCTAATCAAAAGATTTAAGGAAGGAAATTATATCCTGCTAAAAGGAACCATAGAAAATGAAGTAATATCATTACTAAACATATATGCACCAAGTGGTATAATCTAAATTCTTAGAGGAGAAGATAAGGGAGTTAGAGGAAGAAACAGATAGCAAAACTCAACCTCCACTTCCCTCTCCCCCTCTTTGAACTTGATAAATCTAGCTTCAAAATAAACAAGAAAGACGTTAAGCTGGTGAATAGAATTCTGGAAAAGGTAGATATGATAGGTCTCTGGAGAAAACTGAAAGGGGATAGAAAGAAATACACTTTTTTCTCAGAGGTACATGGCATATACACAAAAACTGACCATGTACTAGGGCATAAAAATCCTTACAATCTAATGCAGAAAGGGAGAAATAGTCAATGCATCCTTTTCAGATCATGATGCAATAAAAATTATATGTAATAAATGGCCATGGAAAGATAGACCAAAAATTAATTTGGAAACTAAATAATCTAATCCTAAAGAATGAATGGGTCAAACAAGAAATCATAGAAATAATCAATCACTTCATTCAAGAGAATAACAATAATGAGACAACTTACCAAAGCTTAGGGGATACTGCAAGAACAGTTCTTAGGGGAAGTTTTATATCTCCGAATGCTTACATGAATAAAATAGAGAAAGAGGAGATCAATGAATTGGGCATGCAACTGAAAAATCTAGAAAAAGAACAAATTGAAAATCCCCAATAAGGATCAAATTAGAAATATTGAAAATTGAAAGAGAGATTAATAAAAGTGAAATTAAAACTATTGAACTAATAAATAAAACTAAGAGCTAGTTTTATGAAAAAAAACCCCAATAAAATTGATAAACCTTTGGCCAATTTGATTAAAAAAAAGAAGAAAATAAAATTTCCAATATCAAAATTAAAAAGAGTGAATTCACTTTCAATGAAAAGGAAATTAAAACAATAATTAGAAATTATTTTGCCTAATTTTATGCCCACAAATTTGACAATCTTAGTGAAATGGATGAATATTTACAAAATATAAACTGCCCAGATTAACAGAAGAGGAAGTAAAATAATTAAGTAACCTCATCTCAGAAAAAAAATTGAACAAGTTGTCAATGAACTCCCTAGGAAAAAATGTCCAGGGTCAGATGGATTTACAAGTGAATTCTACCAAACATTTAAAGAACAGTTAATTCCAGTACTATATCTACTATTTGGGAAAGTTGGTGAAGAAGATGTCCTACCAAATTCTTTTTATGGTAAAAATATGGTACTGATATCTAAACTGGGAAGAGCCAAAACAGAAAAAGAAAATTATTGACCAATTTCCCTAATAAATGTAGTTGCAAAAATTTTAAGTAAGATATCAGTAAAAAGATTACAGCAATTTATCATGAGAATAGTACACTTTGATCAGGTAAGATTTATACTAGGAATGCACAACTCATTCAGTCTTAGAAAAACCATCAGCATAATTGATCACATCAAAAACAAAACTAACAGAAATCGTATGATTATTCCAATAGATGCAGAAAAAGATTTTGACTAAATACAACACCCACTCCTATTGAAAACACTGGAGAGCATAGGAATAAATGGAGCCTTCCTTAAAATAATAAGTATTATCTACCTAAAACCATCAACAAGCATTATATATAATAGGAATAAGCTAGATGCATTTCCAATAAGATCAGGGGTGAAAAAACAAGGATGTCCATATCACTACTGTTATTCAATATGGTACTAGAAATGTGAGCTTTAGAAATAAGAGAAGAAAAAGAAATTGAAGGAATTAGAATAGGCAAAGAGGAAACTAAGTTATCACTCTTTGTAGACAATATGATGATATACTTAGAGAATCCTAGAGAATCAAGTAAAAAAAAAAACTCCTTGAAATAATAAAAAACTTTAGCAAAGTTGCAGGATACAAAATAAACCCACATAATCATCTTCATTTCTATATATTACTAACAAAGGTCAAAAGCAAGAAATAGGAAGAGAAATTCCTATAAATTTACTATAGTAGTTACTGTAGTAACTATGTAGTTACTGCAGACACTATGAAATATTTGGGAGTCTCCCTGCCAAAGCAAACCTAGGGACTATACAAACAAAATTACAACACACTTTTTCACACAAAGTCAAGTGCATCCTGCGTGTAATAAGAGAGTGATGGTGTCTGAGACTAGAAAGGATTACTGCCCTCTGCCCTGGTCAGACAACAATCTCAAGCATTACATTCAGTTCAGATTAAGGAAGCCATTGATAAACTGGAGACTGTCCAGAGGAAGGTGATTAGAATGGTAAATGGTAAAGGGTCTTGATAGCATTCCATCAGATCAATAGATGGAAATAAGTGTTTAGACTGAAGCATAAGGAGAGACTTGAAGCAGAATATCAAGAAGAAAGATCACCATCATCTTCATCATATTAGTAGGCTATTATAGTAACAGTGATTTGCCATTCCCTTCTCCAGCTCATTTTACAGATGATAAAACTGAGACAAACAGGGTGAAATGACTTGCCATAACTAGTATGTGTCTGAGGCTTGATTTGAACTCCCTAGAGTACATAACAGGCCCTGAACAAATAGTTATTGATTGACTGACCAGAATGGGTTAAGAAAAGAACCCACTTAGGAAAATTCATGTGGAAGATGCTATAGTACTGTCCTCCTATCTCAGTCCTTTGTTCTACAATCTTTGCCTTTATTATGTATATGGTACTTTCAAGAAGCCTCCAGGCTTTTTTTTCTAGGTACAGGATCTAAAGGAAATCTTTACAATCAGTTTTGCCAGAATGCAGCTGAGACCCTTAGGAGATGGTAGGTTCTCCTTCACTGGTGGTCTTCTATCAAGAGATTGGAAAACTGTTTCTTGGTTGTGTGATAGAGAAAGAAGTACAGGTATTACTAAGCAGAGAAGCTTGGACCTTAATGAGTAGGTAATAGGCAGCTCCCGATGGATGTTCAGAGAGGGAGGGATGTAACTGGAGTTGGTTATATGAAAATTTAGCCTGGGAAATGTATTTGAAATGTTGCTGGTCTAGGCTGAACTCTTTGGAAGGACTGTGTAAGTCGATTCATTAGGGCTATAAGGCAAAAGGAAAAGGGGACAGGACAGCAGAGGATGAGATGGATAGATAGTATCATGGAAACAATGAGGATGAACTTGGGAGAGATAGTGGAGGATAGAGGGGCCTGACATGTTATGGTCCAGGGCGTCACAAAGAGTCAGACATTAGTGAATAACAGACAACTCCAGTGATGGGGTGGGGGTAAGGGTGGGGGTTCCAGCTTCCTTTGGATGGATTCCTCCAAAGTTACTGTACTCACTAGCTTGGTAAGTCCCAGTGTATCTAGAAATTCACATACAGCTTAGGTGTAAGAAGTGTTTATATAAAATCTGACAGAAACCAATTAAACCTTTGTTGGGTTGAATCAACGCACATATATATTTTTTATTTCTAGAGAGTTTTCTGACAGCTAAATTCAGAATTGTAAGCACCAGTAATAGCATCCTTTCCATCGTGAGATGGTAGCATTCTCTGTTCCAAATTCTTGTTTTCAAATCAAACTGATGAGAATTGTTTTCCCCCAGTCTCAATATTGATTGTAAAAGCTTTTCTACCTTAGTAAGAAGTTATTTGATCTACGGTTAGTTTTGATGGGTTGAACATGCTCTAGGTCTTGCATCTCCCAAGCAATCTTTAAATAATGATGGTGATAATGATACTTATAATGACAGGTATATAGTGCTTAACATACATTACCTTCTATGAAAACCTCACAACCATATTGGGAGGTAAAATCTACAGGTAACATAATACCCATTTTACAGATGTGAGAGAAAGAAGAGACTCAGAGAATGACTTTTTGGGAGCAGAAAGCTAATAAGTGACAGAGGTGAGATTTGAACCCAGATCTTTATAATCCAAGCTCTTCATTGTCTCCTTTATACCAAGTTACCTCTTTTTGAGGTACCTTGAGATTACCTGAATTTTACAATATTAGGAAGGTTACAGGGGTAGAGAGTTGGGACACTGTCTGAGTTCAGTAATACTTCAAAATAACCTGAGACTGGTTTTATCTCCCTGGCAAGAATGAGCCTGAGCTGGACCCATGACATGATTACAGGGTTAGGTTATGTCAATGACACAGAGAATGATTCAATTATGCTTTTGAGTTTGGATTTTTTTTTTGAGAACTAGGTGGCACCTTAGAGAAAATCTGACCTGATGCCTCCATTTGATAGAGGAACCAACTCAGTGATGGCTGCCCAAGGTCACAGAACAAATTAGTGAAATCAGAGAGAACAACTAGCCTTTTGTATCTACAAGTTTCTAGGTCATAGGATTTAGAGCTGGAGGGGACCTGAGCATTGATCCAAGTCAACCTCATTTTACAGATGAGAAAGCCAAGGCAAATAAAGGTTAAGTGACTGTCTTGTTCAAGGCCTCTTAATCACAACATCACCACTCCCTCATTCTTCTATCCCTGGAGAGCCCCCAGGACTCTAGAGAAAAGTGTTCTCTCCAAGGTTACCAGTGATCTTCTAACATCTAAATTTACTGATCTTTTCTCAGTTCTCAACTTGTTTTTTTAACCTTTCAACATGGCTCCCACTTTCCTTTTTGGCTTCTCTTAAGTCATCACTTTTAATCCCTCCATTGGAAAATTGAACTTTGCTTTAGCAACCAGTTTAGGCTTTGATAGGCCAGCTTTGGCCCTATCTTCTTTGGTCCCAGGCATCTCCAGCTATGCTACTCTGTGAGAACTATGCTTTCCAAGACTTCTAATTCTCCTTTATATGTCATCTTCTTCCATTATCCAGATTATGACAGTTCAGATAAAATTGACAAGGAGGCTGTATGCTCACCTTGAATTCTCAGGATTTGAAGTCAGATCTGGTCATGTCTCTTACTAGCTACATGACCTTGAGTTAGTCAATGCATTACTGTGGATCTCAGCTTCAGAGCCTGTGAGATGAGGATGTCTGACTAGGTGGTCTCTAGATCTATATACCCATGATTCTACAACTCCAGCTTCCTTTCCATACTAAGATTCCATCAGGAAAAGCTGGTGCTGCTTCTGTGCATCCTTATTTGTAGGATGAGTTAGTGGGGTCAGATCTAAGCTCTTCCTTCCTGTGTTCTTATTCTCGAGGATGGAGTAGTAGAACGTTTGGTTTCAGAAGGGTATGTGTACAAAGGGATTTATTTTCTTTCTGTCTTCCTTTCTTTCTTTTTTCTTTCTCTCTCCCTTCCTTCCTTCCCTTCCTTCTTTTCATTC
Source organism: Potorous gilbertii (assembly GCA_028658325.1). Classification (NCBI taxonomy): domain Eukaryota; kingdom Metazoa; phylum Chordata; class Mammalia; order Diprotodontia; family Potoroidae; genus Potorous; species Potorous gilbertii. The sequence continues at coordinate 230,363,913 of CM053773.1, read as the reverse complement.
CTTCTCCTCTCTCTTTTCTTTCTTGCTTTCTTCTTTCTCCATTTTTCTTTTTCCCTCCCTCCTTTCATTTTCTTCCTTCCTTCCTTCCTTCCTTCCTTCCTTCCTTCCTTCCTTCCTTCCTTCCTTCCTCCCTCTCCCTCTCTCTCTCTCTCTTCTTTCTGCTATATATTAAAAAATCTCGAGGAGGAAAAGAAACACACCATTTTTAGCTGCGAGCAACCCACATTCAAATGTGACTGTCCACAGATGAGGGCATTTGCATTTCTGGAGTGCCTGCTGAAATATGCAAATCAATAAGCTTTTCTGGGAAAGAAATATGTGGACTTAAAACAGCCTCAGAGAAAGAGTCGCCTGGTCCTTGGAGTCCTATTGCTAAATAATGCCCGTGTATGTAGATGAGCTTTCCTAAGGATATTCTAATGAGACACACGTTTCTAAGAAATGCATGGGTTTGATCCAGGGTCAAAACCTTGGATAAGCTCTGCTAGATACAGGCTGTGAGAAGGCAAACTCAGCTAATGAGGAGTGAGGTTTGGTGAAGGAGGAGGAATGAAGAAAGATGCCATGTGGTGAAGGTATGGCAATCCTAAGGAGGTACATTGAGCCAGATAAAATGTGAAAACATCAGAATGTGGGGGACATTTTTCAGGAGCCCTTCTCCAAAACCTCTCATGTTTACCCCTGGAGTGCTTCCCTTGAATTCAGCTGAATCCATCAATCACCAAATGTTTATTAACTCATTGTGTGGCAGGCACTATGCACTTCATTGTTACAGGGAACTCCCATGGGAGGAAACTCCTTCTACCAGTGCAGGTTCGTATCTTCCTCTGCAACTTGTAGTCCTAGAGAGTTACCTGGGGCACTAAGAGATTTGTTGACTTGTTCAGGATCACACAGCTAATATGTATATGTATCTGAACCCAGAACTTCGTAGCTCTTTAGTTCAGTCTCTAGCCACTACACAATAGCATTCTCTCTCTCCTTCCCTCTCTCCCTCTTTGTCTCTCTCCCTCTCCCTCCTCTCTGCTCTCTCTCTCTTTCCTCCTCCCCCTCCTCTCCCTCCTCTCTCCCCATCCTGTTTCCCTCTCTCCTCTCCGTCTCTCCTCTCCCTGTCATCTCTCTCTCTTTGATGTTTTACATGTATCTATGTCTATATTTGCATATGTATATAGATATAGATAAAGTTATTTGTCCTTCATTTTCAAAGATGACCAATGACATCACAATATTGGAGTAAAATACTGAGTGATGGATGATCCTGCTTTGTGCATGAATTGGATTTCAGTGAGGCAGAGCTGCACAAAGTCATTAGCCTCACTCTCTCTTCCAGAGTCACTGAAGTCCTGTGGTAGGACAAAAGTTATTTGTCTGGGATGCACTGAATGACCTTGGCATCTTTGATGTCTGACCCAGCTCCAAGTGCTCCACAGCTTCTGCTTCAACTGTCTTCAAGACCCTTGGAACAAATTGTTCTCATCCACCCACTCTGCCTGGGGTGGCAGGAGAAGTCTTTACTTGCTTGGCTTGCTGACCTCAGCTTGGTTTAGCCTGTCTGCCAAGACAGCTTTACTGGGGTGCAGCCACTGCCCATACTACAGCTTCTTGGAACCACAGATGAGAGTTGGGTGAAGGTAAACATCAAAAGTGGATGGGCAGCCCTGAAAAGGACTCAGCAGCCATCATACCAGAGGTACTGGTCCTCCATGAACACCCCATACCCTCCCCGACTCCGTGTGTATAAATAGTTAAAATAGTTTGTATATAACTACATATGGGATTTTCATACAAAATTATATTCAAAGCAGTTACACAAAGTAATCTGGAGATGGTGAGAACAGGAAATCACTAGCAGGTGGGGCAGGGAAAAGCCAGAAAAAGGGAGAGATGTATATTTGAAAGACGTGTGTATAAAAGCCTTCTACTCATACTACTAGTCACATCATATCCAGCAAGCAAGCAACAAGTCTTTATTTAGCCTGTGCTCTGTGCCAGGCATTGTGCTAAACTCTTAGAGATATGGTGACGAAAAAAGGAAGCAGTTCCTACTCTCACAGGTGAAGATCTGAAGAATGAACTCTGAATGTCTCACCTGAAGGGGACTAGATAGGTGACACATGGTAGCTGTATTCAATTAAGTATCTGAAGGGTTGTTAACTTAAAGGGGGTTAGATCTGTACTGTCTAGTACCAGAGACACTTTCCTTCTTAGAGGCAGCTATAAGGTATGGTGGATAAAGCTCAGGATCTGGATTTAGAAAAAGTTGAGTTGAGTTCCTAACTTAGATACTTATTAGCTGTGTAAGCCTGCGCCAGTCACTTAGAGGCAGCTAGACAGGGCACTGACCAGAGTGCTGGGCCTGGGTCAGGAAGATATGAGTTCAAATATGAACTCTGACACTTACTAGCTATGTGAACTTCACTTGTCACCTCACCTCTGTTTGCCTCAGTTTCCTTATCTGTAAAAAGGCGAATAATTATGGTACCTACCTTCTAGGATTGATATGAGGATCACATGCAAAATCATATATAAAGTGCTAATTCTTAAAGAGCTATATCAACAGTAGTTGTTAATATTAGAATAATAACTAAAAGCAGTGGTTTTGAGTGACCAGTTAAAGCTAATATCACATAGAACTTTCTAAGAATGAGAGTTTTCCCAATGCAATGCAGGCTGCTTTGGGAGGCAGGGGGTCCCCTCATTGCAAGTCTTTCAACAAAGAAAGGTCATTTGCCAGGCATGTTGTAGAGCAGACTTATACTGGATTTGGGGTTGGACTAGATGGAGCCTGAGGTCTTTTTCTAGTTCTAAGAGGACTTTTTTGACAGAAAGAGAACGGGATAGCAAACCCTTAGAGACTGTTTTTCTTTTTGTCTTTGCATCAGCAGTGTCTAGAACAGTGTGGTGGATGTAGCAGATGCTTAGTAAGTACTTAGTGTTTAGGCTGTTTTCAGTCCAGTCCCAGCTCACTATATCACAAGTTTGGCAGTGAAAAAACCAGGAAGATGAGGGATTTAGAAACATTCAAAGAATTGTATAGACAGATGCAGAGTGAACTCAGCAAAACCCAAAGAACGATACATGCAAAGACTATAAGGCAAATGGAAATGGATTGGAATTGAATGGAAGCCAAACTCTGAGAAAGTGACAACTCTCTGAAGGTCCCTGAGAACAGGAAATGAAATATACCTTCCCCTTCATGGCAGAGAGATGGGAGCCTAGCTGGAGGAAATAGTGTCTGCAATATCCAACGAAGCTATTATATTAGATATCTTTGCTTAATTATTTTTCCTTGTCATAAAGGAGAGTTGGATCATGGAGGGGAGGTATTAAAATAATTGTAATTTAAGGACAAAAGGCATCAAAAACATATCAATTTTTATTTCAATTTAAAGATCAAATGAGGAAACTAAGGCTAGACTACAGTTTGTCTGAAAATGATCTGGGGGCTATAGTGGACTTCAAGTTCAATGTGAATCCATAGTGTCAAACAGCAAGGAAGACATCTCATACGGTAATGATCTGCAATCAGAAAGGCATATTGCCCAGGACTAGGGAGGTGACCATCTTGATCTACTCAGTACTGACCAGATTGCATATGGAAGGTTCAATTTGGGACTTCATGTTTTAGGAATAAGCTGGTGAGGGGGAAGAGGAAGGCAACCAGGATGATGAAAAGTCTTGATTCCATGCCACATGTATGGTGTGGAAAGGATTGGGCAAACATAACTCAGGAAAAAAAGATTCAAGGGGTACACAGCAGCTATCTTTAAATATTTAAAGGTCTAGATTGAGAGAGAGAGAGAGAGAAGGATTCATCTTGTTCTGCTTGATGCCTTTGGGCATAACCAGAAAAAACATTAAGTGGCCACCAATGAGGTCAGTCCAGGCCATCTGAACAGAACTGTCCCTAAATTGCAGTGGGCTGGAATTTCCAGCAGAATCTGGAAGGTAGTGAGCCACTCATCACTGTAGACATTCAAACAGGACCTGGAATGCCCATTTATCAAGCATGCTATAGAATTGATTCTTGGTCAGGTATGAGTTGAACTCAGTGGCCTCTGAGGTCCCAGATGCTAAAATCTTGTGATTCCTCTGGAGATAATGTTTATAAACCAACACCACAGGGTTATCAGCATCATAATGGTACTTGTTGATTGAATGAGTGAAAAATAAATTTTAAAATCATTTATTAAGCAATTACTATGTACCAAGCACCAGAGATACAGATATAAAAATGCAGTCAGTCTCTGCCCTCCCCTCCAAGAACTTCTATTCTGATAGGGGAAGACAACACATAACCAGGATAGTGGTGGCCATGGATGGGGTATTTTGATTTGGACCCAATATGCAGAATGAAATATATATTTTTGATCATGGTTAATGTGGTCATTTGTATTGCTTGGCTCTGCATATCTGTTCCAAGAGTTTGCTTTTTATTTTCTTTTCTCCAGTGTGGAGGAGGAAGATTGGGAGAGAGAGAAAATTATTATTAGTTGAGAAAAAGTAAAATTTAATAAAAAAGAAAAGAATGTCCAGGGATGGCGAATAGAGTCATCCACACCCTTTCCAATATCAATGACAGTATCGATTTGATTATGAATTCAGAGATGAGGTCAGGGAAGTGAAGGGTATGGCAAAGTGGCAAGGCATCTGGTCGCTAGATAATTATAGAAAGTCAGGAACCAGAGTCCTCCTGATTCTCAAGGGGTTACATTTAAATACCAACACTTGCCAAGAGTGTCATTTTAATGTAATATTGCTCACTTTGAAATTCTAGAAAGAGGCAGCCAAAAGCGTAACAGTTAAACATCTCTTTCAGTTAAAATCACTCTCTATATTCCCCACCTCACCCCCAACAAGTCCTTGAAAAGCACTTCCTGAGTTCAATTAGCTCTCGGCAGCTATGCTCATGACCGTTACTTATTAGCAGATCCCATTGGACACTAATCAAACTGATTCTCCTGTTCTGTGGAACCCCTTCTTACTATATAGGAAGCGAGGTTTGTCAGCAGGGCCTAAGTCTTAAGTGAATTTGACAATGGAGTTCTATATAAATAAAGTTCAGAGATGACAAGGTCTGAATTTAGGGAAGGCAGCAGTCAGGTTGGATAATCCAAGCTTTTGCTGTCATCATTCAGTTGTTTCAGTCATGCCCAACTCTCTGTGACCTTATTTGGGGTTTTCTTGGCAGAGATATGGGAGAGGTTTGCCATTTCCTTCCCCAGATCATTTTACAGATGAGGAAACTGAGGCAAACAGGATGAAGTGACTTATTCAGGGTCACACAGCTAGTAAGTATCTGAGGCCAGATTTGAGCTCACTAAGATGAGTTTTCCTGACTTCAAGGTCTGATACTCAATCCACTGCACCACCTAGATGCCAAAACTCCTTCCTAACCGAATATGTTATTGTCCTTTGTTGCCAAAGAAGACCATTCCATCAGAGAAATAATGACATGACTTGCACTTGACTTTGTTTTGAGAAAAGGAGAGCTGTGCAGGTCACCAGCCTCACTTCCCCTCCAGAGCCATCTGAATCCAGTGACCAGATATTCATCAGGATGACTGAAGATGACCCAGGATGAGCAATTGGGGTTAAGTGACTTGCCCAAGGTCACCCAGCTAGTGAATGTCAAGTTTCTGAGGTGGGATTTGAACTCCTCCTGACTCCTGCACTGGTGCTTTATCCACTTCACCATCTAGATGCCCAAAGGTTTCCACTATACTCCTTCCTAACTGAATACACCCTTTCCAGAACCCCTAACCAAAGCCAAGACAACAAGTCAACCAACCAAGAAAAAGCAAAAACAAAGGCATCCTCTTTCTCAAAATACTAGGTTTTATTGGAAGAGTTCTGGATTTGGAGTCAAAGGATTTGGATTCTGTTACTGACTGTTCCTCATTAGCTGTATGACATTGATCAAGTATGACCTACTTCTTTGGGTCTCAGTTCTATCATCTCTAAAATGAATAGATTAGTGGAGATGGTGACTGAGATCCCTTCTAGCTCATATCTTTGATTCTATGACCTCAGTTCTCCAGTTGGCTTTCCCCAGCAAAGACAAAGGGGGCCCAGGTGTTACAGAATGAGCCCAAGAGACAGGAAGCTTTTGTTCTAATGCTCCCTAGTTGTGTGAGCTCAGGCAAGTGTCTCTCCTTTCTAGGCCCCAATTTCCTCATGGGGTTTGACTACATGGCTTTTGTCCTTCCAGGACAGAAGTTCTATGACTACTTTCTACATTTATATCATGATGTCAGTTATTCCTCAGTCAGTTTGCAAATCCTCAAACACTACAAATGTGAATTTTTATTATTCTTTGATTTTTCTCTTTTTTTATGTTGGCCACCACCTATCTTTGTGCTCTGACTACTTATCTTTCCAAGCTGATCACACATTTCTCCCCCTCATGCATTTCAAGTTTCAGCCAAATGCACCTCTTGGCTGTTTTTTGGCTGTTAGTAAACTTCTGCCTCCATGCCATTGTCTAGACTGAAAGGCCTGCCCTCTTCATCTCCCCTTTATGGAAGCCCTAATTCCTTCCAAAGGCTTCCTTGGCTCAAATGCCAGCTCCTCCATGATGCTATTCTGAGTCCCCCTCTCCAAAGGTTAGGGTTTTCCCTACTCCAGAAATGATTTTCAGTTTCTTCTGTATATATATTCCATACATACACTACATAGCTATACTGTAATGCCACTAGACTTTGATGACTTTGAAAGAGAGAATGAGGCTAATGACTTTGTACAACTCTGCCTTACTTAAATCCAATTCATGCACAAGTCAAGATGTTACCCCATGATGTTATTGGTACTCTAGGGAAAATGAAGGATGAGTAACAGTACTTATTTACATAACAGCACTTATAAACATTTGTTTCATTTTTTTCCACTTGTCAGTAAATGAACATTTATTAAGCATCTGCTGTGTGCCAGGCATTGAAGATAAAAAGAACAGTACCTGCCCTCAAGGAGCTTACAATCGAATGGGGGAGATAATGTGAAAAAAAAATCCAGGTCCAAACAATATACACACAGAACAAAATGGAAATAACCAAGTGAAGAAGGCACTGGTAATAAGGGGTATGAGGAAAGGCTTCTTGTGGAAGGTAGGATTTTACTGAAGACTTTACAGAGATGAGAAGGATGTAAGTTCCATGAAGGCAGGAATGGTATCATTTCTTCTCTACTTTATCTCCAATGCTTAACACAGAGCCTGACATGATAGTCAGTGAATAAATGCTTATTGAAATGAATTGAATTGGTTCATAACAACATCATTTTAAAGGAATTGCTGGCATAGTGAATATAGTGTTGTATCTGGGTCACAAGACTTGATTTCAAATCAATTCAACCAGAATTTATTAAGCTGATTTCCATCTAGGCATTCTGTTAGTTACTGGTGATACAGACACAAAAATGACATAGTTCCTGTCCTCAAAGAGCTTACTTTGTCCTGGTAGGAAGTATCGTTTATGCAAACAAAACACAAAATTATAAATTTTCAATGATAAATTTATAATTATAAATCATGTATTTATAATTATAAATTATAAACAAAATTATATACAAATATATGCATATAATGCATACACATATTAATTGTGGGGGAGGATTGTTGACAACTGGGCGATCATGAAAGGCAACTTGTAAGAAGAAAACTCGGAGTGAGACTTCAAGAGACCTAGGGGTTCCAAGAGTCAGACGAGGAAGAAGAACATTCCAGGAATGCAAATGGCATGGGGATAGAACACCCGTGGATGTAATGACAGGCTGAAGCCAGATTAGAAAGGGCTACAAAGTAGCTATGTGTTCAACTCTTGCCTTTGACACTGTGTGATCACTTTCCCTCTCTAAGCTTCAGTGACCTCAATTGAAAAATCTAGGGGTTGGACAAGATGCCTTGAGTCCCCTTCCTCAATATATCACAATAGTGCTATTATGATTGACAGTTTTTTCACTTGCAGCATATAGGTTAATATTGTACAACTTTTTTTCTTTCTCCCCTCCATTTTTAGGGTACTCTGGGAAGAGGTGAGAAAGGGGTATGATGGGGAATACAGTGATGTAAAAACAAAGTTATCAAAATTTTAATTGAACAAAAGAAGGCTTTCAAATATAAACAAAAAGACTCAGAAGTTGAAGCTCAGGTGGAGGGGCATTCATGAACACTCTTTTCCTCATATGAATCATCACTGACATTGCCATGATGAACAATATGAAAATAAAATACTGCCCTGATGGGTCCTTGTGTTGTAAATCTCAAATGGTAGCTAGAGCAGTCTTCACCCTAATCAGTGGTCCAATCAAATGGGAGGGGTCTTGGTGATTAGAGAGAGGCCGGGGTAATCAGGAGCCAATCTGGACTCCAAACCTTCCACTGACCTGTGAGTCATCGTGTGACCTGTGGTCAGTCCTTTAGTTGATCCTGCTTCAATTCTTTCCATTTATAGGAGTGGGCTAATCATTTAAAATTAGTCATGAAAAATGTACCCTCGTGGGAATCAAGCCTATTTACACTCTCATCATCCACCATTCATCACTTTCTATAAAATCAGAGAAAACCAATTGTTGTCACTCATTCCACAGGCTTCAGTTATGGGCTTCCTTAGCCTGCAGCACCCTATATCTATGGAGAGAATGGTAGGATACAAAGGAACTTAAATTGCTGTTCCCCAAAGTACTTTGCACATAGTAGGCAATTCATACTCATAATTGGTAGGGAGTGAGACAGTCCTCCAGGTGAATAGGAGAAAATTGTGAAAATTCTCTTCATGACTTCCAAACTTTTTCCTGAAATATGGTTCCCTCTCTTTGTAAGACCATGTTATAGTAATTCACTTATTTAAGCCTGAGGCAATATAACGATTTCCAGCTCCTCTGAAATTTTAAGGAGTTTATATTAGACAGAGGAACGCAATCAAAATCTCCTAGAACTCTTACTTAAGGAAATTCCTAACTTTGAGGCAGAGGTTTGGCTTTCCTCCTTAATTTACATTTCTATCTGTTTCTAGTTCACCACTGGCTCTTTGTAACTGAGGCAAAATTCAGGATGCCCGAAAAGACTGGGCAGAGAAGCATCAGAGAATGTTTTAGTGACTATTGATAGATGGGTACTGGAAAAAGAATCTGGGGCAAGAGCAGACTGCTTCTGGGGAGATCCTTCAGTCTCTAAGTCATGGTGAGATTTCTTCTCTAAGATAGTTATAGGGTTAATGGATGGCCTTCCTCAACATTTCCCTTCTCTGTCACCCCTAGGGTCTACTTTCTCTTTCCTCCTTTTCTGGTTGTCCTTGGACTCCCAGTTCTGTCTGGGGCTCAACTTTGTATGTCCCCACTTATTCCTCTCTGTTGTCAAACTCCAAAGATCCATCAGACATTGGAATATCTCAGTTTTTGAACTAGTTTTCTCTTTTAGAGACAACCCACATCAAATGACTGTTTCCTTAGACACCATCAACATTCTTCCTTTGGGTATTGGTTCAAGTCGTCTAAGGACCTTTCACATTGATTGATTGAAATATCTGTCTAATAAATATATCAGGGTGTGACTTCTCACTTTTACTGGGGGTCCAGTAATCAAGGCACCCCTCCTCCTTTTCCATTCTCATGTCAATTTTCTTCACAGGGTGCATGGTCATGAATTATAGGACATTATAATTACTGAAGAGTTGAAAATGGACATGATTGCCAAATCCACCATCTTTTACAGGATCCTACAATCTCTTGAGTTAAAAGAGACCTACATTATAAACAACTGATCAATGATATCTGTGAAAGACATGGCAAATGGTCACCTAGCTTTCACTGGAAAACTTGGAATCCATTAGCTTCCAAATCAGCCCATTCCACTTTTGGGGAAGCTCTAATTGTTAAGGGAACTTATCCTGACTTGAAGCTTAAATCTGCTTCTCTGTTAATCCTCTTTTAGCCCTGTCCTCCCTACTCATCATTAAAATTAGTTGAATATTAGACACAACTATCATCCCCACTACCCACACACTTTACCTTTTTTCTCCTAGAGAAACATACCCAGTTCCTCCAACTTATCCTTCGCATAGGCATGAACTGAGGCTTTTCACCTTCCTGTGACTGCGTTCCTCTGTCTAATATAAACTCCTTAAAATTTCAGAGGAGCTGGAAATCATGATTTCACCTCTGGGTGCTGTCCAAATTACCAAGGTCTTTTTTAAAATGTGATGTTCCAAATGGAACGATAGTCCAGATATTTGACAATGGTACTCTCAGGTTCCTAGACCTGAAGCAACTAGGTGGGACAGTAGAGTATTGGACTTGGAGTCAAGAAGACTTGAACTCAAATCCTGCCTGAGACCCTTACTAGCTGTGGCCCTGGGCAAAACTGATCTCTTTGAGGCAGTGTCACTACACCTAACTACCCCTTCTTCTCCACATTCTGGCATCCAGTGACTCTAGCCTCCTTGCTGTTCCTACAACAAGACACTCTCCACTCCAGGCAAATTTCCTAGCTGTCCTCTATCTTTGCATTGCTCTCCATTCTCTTCTCCTTCTCCTGACTTTTTTGTCTCCCTTCAGGTCCCAGCTAAAATCCTACCTTTTACATGAAACCTTTCCCCAATTTCCCTTGAAACCCATGGCTTCTCTTTTCATTATGTCCAATATATATGGCTTGTTCATACACAATTATTTGCATACTTTCTCCACTGTTTGATTTTGCAGTCCTTGAGGGCAGGGAATGTCTTTTGGCTTTCTTTATACCCAAGTGCTTAGCACAGTATCTGACACATAGTAGGCACTTAATGTTTATTGACTGATATCTGTCAAATGAAGAGCATTGGTCTCAGTGCTCTAACTCTAAATCTATGATTTTATGACAAAACATCTCAATTAATTGAACCTAAGTTTAGACTAGCTTTTTTGATTATGATTCACTGTGTCTAGCTTTCACTAAAATACCTTTTCCAGGAAAAAACCAAAACAAAAAGCTTTCACCTAACTATGCTTGAGTCATCTTGTATTTACTGAATTGATTTTTTTAGCCTAAGTATAACACTTTGTATTTATACCTGTTAAATTTCATCTTATTAGATATGGCCCAATATTTTAGCTCCTTGAAGTCTTTTTGAATTCTGACTCTCTTATTCAGTGCGGTAGCGATCCTTCTTGGCTTTATGCCATTAGGTAGGCATGGCCATCTGTGCCTTTATCCAAAGTATTACTAGAAATGTTGAATAGCACAGGACCAAGTAAGACTCCAAGGATCACTCCACTCTTTCCCAGATGAGGGTGAACTAGTAAGGACTCTTCTATGGGCCTGGCCATTCGGCCAATTCCAAATATACCCAGAATTAGCTACCCCAGATTTCTTCATCTTCTCCACAAGGATAATTCAAGAGATTATATCAAATGCTTTATAAAAATTCAAGTGAACCATATCTGTAACATTCCCTTACCTTCCGTCCTCCCCCAATATCTACCTGTTAAAACAACCTTGTTAAAAGGATATGAGGTGAGTCTGGCATGATGTAAGCTTGCTAAAAGGCATGCTGGCTTTTTGTGAATACCTCTTCCTTTTCCAAGTCTTTGATAATCAATTAATCAATAAGCAATTATAGATGCCTTTAACCAGCCATTCTAAAATTTTGCCAGGAATCTAAGTCAAGCTCACTGGTTTGACAATTCACAGATTTTATCCTTTTCCTTTTTGAAAATCTTAACAACGTTTGCCCTTCTCCATGCCTATAGTACTTTTATTTTCCATGATTTTTCAGATATTATTGACTGTGGTTGAACCTGCCAGTTGGTTTCTGTAAAATGAGCTGGAGAGGGAAATGACAAACCACTCCAACATCTCTGCCAAACAAATAAATAAATAAATGGGGTCATGAAAAGTTGGACATGATTGGAAAATGACTTAACAACAATAACAACCCAATATATTTTCCCTTTGGGTCAGAGGTAATTTGAACTCATTCAAAGTATTTAGGAGTTCTCTTCAGTCGGTCAACTAATTAACAAACATTCATTAAGTGCTTACATTTGTGGTCAAGCAGTATGTACAGAAAGATAAGTGAGTCAGTCACCTTTCATCTCTTTCAAACCTAGGCATACTACTTATTCAGAGATATGCATTTTATCAGATTAAAATTGTATAAATTAAATTGGAAAAGCTGATAAAAAAAACCAGGAATATTCGTTAAGATTGGCATACATAAGTATTGTTGGTGGAGCTATGCATTCATCCAACTAGTTGTGAAAAATAATTGGGAATTGTGCTAAGAAAGTGGTTAAAATGTCTATCTCTTACCACAGGGATACTGATTCTGGGTATATTCCTCCAGGAGGTCAGTTACAAAAATGTCCCAAATGCACAAAAATATTTACAGTGACATTTTGTTTGAGCAAAGACCTCGAAGCAAAGTTAATGTCCATAGTTCGGAAAATGACTAAACAAGCTACAGTAGACAAATGTAATGAAATATAATTCCCCCTGTAAGAAACACTGAATGTGGTTAAGTACAGAATGTGGAGAGAGTTCTATGAACTGAGGCAGAACAAAATAAATAGAACCAGAAAACCAATATATACAATGATTACAACAATGTAATAGGAAAGAATAATTATAACGAAACAATAGAAACCAAATGCTGTGGGGTTATAATGGCCAACTGAGGCCCCAAAGTAGAGATATGAGAAAGCATTTCCTTACTATCTTTGTAGAGGGATGGGGGAATGGGAGTGAATTTCTACACATATTATCAAAAAAAGTTTTTTTAATTGGGTATTATCCAGGCTGGAAATGCAGGAGCTTACCCACAATCCAATCCTCCTATTAAGTGCTGGGGGAGTTTTCCACCTACTTCATTCTCAACCTGGCCTGGTTTGCTCCTTTCCTTTCCTCCCTCACTCCATCTCAGGGGCTTAAGGTGGCTGAGAACTCCAAAATATAGCAGTTCCACCAGCCTCAGCCTCCTTAGCAAGTTGCTATTATAGGTAGGAACTACTCTTGCCTGGCCAGATTTCATTGATGTGTTAGTTTTATTGAACTGTTTTTTCCTGTTTATATATATGTGTGTGTGTGTGTGTGTGTGTGTGTGTGTGTGTGTGTGTGTGTGTGTGTGTGTGTGTTTATTGTTATAAGGGATTGCCTTCTGGGAGTGGGGGATTGAGCTGCATTGGGAAATGTATGACATGTAAAAAACAAAAGACATCGATAACATTTTAAAAATTATGTTCATTTATAAAAAAGTCATAAGAAAATATTTCTTCCATCACCATATTGTTGTACCCTATGATGCTTTCTACCTTACATATTTCTGGCTCTGGATCTAGATAGTATTAAATCTGACATGCCCAAACATACTCTGAGAGCATTATCCTTTAAAGACTGTCTCTTTCCATTCTGTGCCTTTATGACATCATCAATCTAACAAATAAATATCTACTGTTTCCAGTCTAGCATATTGCCTGGCACGTAGTAGCTGGTTCATAAATGCATATTGATTGATAGAACTTAGTGTTCTGCCACTAGACATGATAGTCATGTGGTTCTTCCTAATAAAAGGGGATTCTCCTTTGTCCCATTCATTGGCACAAGGCTTTGCTTTCCATCCCAAAAGTGAGACAGACTTTCAGTGCCTAGAACTTCTGTGAAGTGTTAAGGGAAGAAGGAGTGACTGTGAATATACAAAATATCCCAAAATTCTCTTGTTTGCAGAGCTGGGCAATGATGTTAATACTCAGAAGAGATAGATAAAGGAACATTTGTAACCACAATATACAGGGCCCGTGAGTTTAAAAATCTTTCTGGTGTACTTCCACTTTGTAAGACTGGGAGCATTCAGTTACCTTTAAGTCAACTTTTCTCTAGTGTTATAATGAGACAAGACAAGGCGCTCTGGCCACTTGGTAGAGCAGAGTGGCCAGCTGGGGAAGAGTTTCCTTGACCCCTAAATGAGTCAGCAAGGAGGGGAGAATGAAACACAAACATGGCATCTATTCACATATGTCTTTCTTTCTCTGTCTCTCTCTTTATCTCTCTCACACACAGAGTATAATGATGACATGCCATAAAATTCAAATCTAAATGTTTCTATTCAATCAAACCCAATATTAACCTTTGCAAATGATATATGTTAATCATCAGAAGACCTATATAAAAGAAATCCCTTGACCTCTGAGGTCCCTTGCTGCTCTAGATTGATGAGTCTATAAGCTTTATATAATCAGGTAATGTGTTTTTCTTTATCTGTTCAAATATCATCAATATCATCCATGCTTCCACTCTTCAAAGATCTCAGATTCCCTCAGCATGAATGGTGTTACTCTGTACCCCATTATGCCTTAGGTAATAGTCTTTGATTACAGCTTCATTGGATCACAGAGCTGGAAAGGACTTCAGCACCTGAGTCATCCAATCAGTAGTTGAGCAAAAATTCCCCTTTATGACATATCCTACATGAGGTCATCTAGCCTAGACTTGAACCCTGCAGTAGTTTCTTAACCTCCAGTCCAATCTATTTTTGGACAGCTCTAATGGTTAAGTTTTCTTTATATTGACCTGCTTCTTTGTAACTTTGTAATTTCTGCCCACTATTCCTACTCATGCCCTCATCTGCTGCCAAACAGAACAAGTTGCATTCAGGCTCAGATGGTCCTTTGTACACTTGAAGATAACTATCAGATTGTCCCTCTTCTGGGCCTTCTTCAATATAACAATATCGTGACAAACAATGTGGCACCAATAACTGGACGTGGTACCCTAGATGTGGTATGACCAGGGCAGAGGACAAAGAGAAGCCACCGCCTCACTAGCCTGTACACTACTCTCCTTTTAGAGAGACTTAACACTGTATTAGTATTGTACTGTTGACTCCTAGTTGAATTTGCAGTCCACTAAAATGCCCAGATCTTTTTCACAAGACTTGCCCCTACCTTATGTCTTTGAGATCTGTTGTGGCCAAAAATGGAATCACCTTGTGTGGCCACATTGTTGATGAACCTTGTGGTGTAGTGGCAAGAGTGATAGGTTTGCAATGAGAGATTGTGGATTCCAATTTTGGTTATGACACTACCTGAGTGACTTCAGGCAAGTCAGTTAATCTCCTTGGACCTCAGTCGCTTGATCAGTAAAATCTATGATCCTATTACCCAATAATGAAGGGGTCTGCCTGCCAAACCTCGGCTGATTGGATCTGTCATAAGTATCATCTCCACTTAGGAACCAAAGTCCCCTCCATATTGGAATCAGACTTCAGTGGGTTTTTCTATCATAAGATGAAAGTCTGATAATTTTTGCCTCTTATTTAAAATACAACGGAATGAAATACTACAGAGGAGTGAAGGGGCAAGTGCATCAGTGTCTACAGCCCTGGGAGAGCAACCCCAAGTCAAGTGGGGCTCTAAATCAGGTCAATCAGCAACAGTTAGCCAATATGCATTTATTAAGCATTTACTATGTGCTAAGACACCTTGCTGAGCAACGGGAAGACAAATACATACAAAAAGAAGGGAACTATTCCTGAGTAATGAGTCCCTTGTCTAGACGCTACAACACAGTGTTCATCCCTAGCCCAAGACCTTTTCACATATCTTTTCCACTGTCTTTCCCAGCAAATCTGAAGAGATCACAGGGGATTGAAGATGTGAGCTGAAAGGGACTTAAAACTCATTTAGTTCAACCCCCTCATTTCTGAGGCTCAGAGAGCTGAGGTGACTTGTCCCAGGTAACAGATAATAAATGGCAGAGAGAGGATATGAACCTAAGTCCTCCTCTAAATCCAACACTCTTTACCCAGGCATTAAGGAAAGGGAAAAAGATGGTCACTGTTTTTCTAACACAGAGATTACACCCAAGCTGGGTACCCTGGCTACCTCTGTGCAGTGGATCTCTGGAAATAATTTCTGCCATGGCAAAGCTACAATTTATCTTAATTTTTCTGATGTTCAACTGTGTCACTGCTGATTCATTCCATCATCTCAGAATTATTGGCTAATATGATGGCCTGGCGCACTGTTCCGGCTGGCGCCTTCTTCTTCAGACGAGACCAACCATTTATATCTATGGGGATGTGTCTCTACAATTTAATTACAACATGACTTTCCTCTTCCCTCCCCTTCCAGTCTTACCCTCCTTGGCTAGTCTATTCAAACAACAATTTATATTACATTTTTTGTCCCCCTTAAAAATATGGTCAGGAGAGGAGACACCTACCTGAGACAGCTGCCCGGAGCCCTGATAAGGCTTAAGAGCCTCGCTGGGATGAATATCCAAGCTCTTGTTGACCGGCATTTTAATACTTGTTCAGGGTCGAAGCCCTAAGGTCCCTTGGGGCCAGGGGCCAGCCAGTGGCTGGGGGAAAGTCTGCGGGAAGGGGAGGGAAGAAGAGGGGGGAAGGATAACCCAGTTTCTCTGCTCTCTCTCTTTCAGTTCACAGTCTCTGGAACCTCAAACCATTTGGTAACTAGTGTGAATGGGATGGGAGTATGAGAAATAGGTATAGAGAAATATATCTCGTATGTAGATATATACATGTGATATATGTATATATGTAAATGAAGTTGAAGGAAAGTAATTAAAAATGTCTTATAGGAAAATAACAAAGGATTCCTGCTCTGTCTTCTCAAGGGATTTGTGTTTTTCTCTCATTTACAAAGAAAAGTAAAAGAGAAAGTGAGGGAAAGGTTAGCGATAAAAAGGAAAGGAAACGAAAATGGGGGTTGGTAGCTAAATAAAATCTCCCTTGATCTGAGAGTTTCCCGAGTCCCAACTTGGGTAGACAAGTCAGGCCCGTGGATCACTACCCGTTAGGATGAACTCCCTCCCCGAAACTGGACTTTCGGGACTTCTCTCCCCCCGAACCTTCCTCTTTCCCTCAGGGAACCACGCAGCTTGATTGCAGAGGCCGCGGCTTCAGCCAGAGTGAACCTCGGTTGCTCCAGGCAACAGAGACGCCATCTGGGGCTTTCTCATTGGCCAGTGGGGCGGGGGCGATGCCGGCCACGCAGCAGGGCGGGGGTGTGTGTGGGGGTGGAGGGGTCCATTAGAGGACGGGGGAGGGCCAGGACGTTCTGCTTGAGTGCAGAATCAAAGTCTATTCTTTCCGAGGCAGCCAAGGCGGGCATTACTGCCTCTACCTTCCTGTCCACAGAGAAAGAGCTATTTACAGGATCCTAGACTTAGAGCTGAAAGGGAGCCCAGAGGCCATGAGTCCTATCTCATTTTACAGAGAAAGAAACTGAGGCAAAGACACCGGGGGAGTGAGAGGAGGTGTCTGACCAAGGTTAAAAATCCCTTCTAGAACACCCAATGCAAGCGATCTCATTCAACCTCTACTTGAATAAAAATAGCTCATTTGTATGTGTATATATATATATGAGTGTGTGTGTGTTCACATACATACATACATATACACACATATCACTTCAAGGTTTGCGAAGCGCTTTACCTTGCTATCCCACGTGTGGGAGAATCCTGTGACGGAGACAAAAGCTATTATTTTCCCGATTGTCAGCGTGAGGAAACAAGATTCAGAGAAGATAGGGGACCTTGTCCGGGATCACACACCTGATGAAACTCTGAGGCAGGATTTGTAACCAGGACTTCCTGAATTCAAGTTCAGAAACATCAGCAGCTAGCTATACCACAGTGTAGATAGCCAGGGATGGGAAGGTCTCCACTTCTGGACAGCTCTGATATTCAGAAGGTTTACCTTCCGTCCAGCTCCAAATTGTCACGCCTTAGGTTTCATCCTTTACTACTGGTTCTGGTCTTCAGGGCCAAGCAGAACAGATCTAATGTGGACCCATGTTACTGTCCTAAAATCAAATTCATATCATCATGTACACAACTGAATTATATTTAACACACAATTTTGAGCTGGGAGTCCGGAGACCTGACTTAGATACTAAATCACTGAGTGATCTTGGGCAAATCACTTTCCTTCTCTGAGGCCAGGATGTTCATCCACATAATCTTGTTTACCACATAAATTTTTGAGCCTCCTTGTTTGCCCTAGAAGACTCTCCATCTCATGACCAGGTATTTTCTCTGGCTGTCCCAGAACGCCTGGGACTCTGACCCTCCTTTGTCTCCTGGCTTCCTCCAAGTCCCAGCTAAAGACTGAGCTTCTACAGGAAGCCTTGCCCCATTTCCTAATGCTAGTGTCTTTTCCTCTCAGATTATCTGTAATTTATCATGCCTATATCTTGTTTGTCTATAATTGTTTCCATGTTGTTTTCCCCATTAGACCGGAAAAAAGCTGGGACTTTTTTGCTTTTCTCTGTACTCCCGGCATGTAGTTGGTGCTTAATAAATGCTTGTTGACTGAGACTGTTATGATAATGTAAAATGCTTCTAACCATCTAGGCACGTGTGTAGTCTATTATCAATTCTAAGGCGTGAATTGATTATTTAGGCAGCTAGTGGGGCAGTGGATAGAATGCTTGACCAAGAGTCAAGAAGCCCTGAGTTCAAATTTGACCTCAAACACTTATTGGTTGTGTGATTCTGGTAAGTCACTTATTCTCTGCTTCAGTTTCTTTATCTGTAAAATGAAAATAATAAGATACTTTGCTCATATATAGTGCTTATAAAGTGCTATATAAATCTTATATAGTGTTTATAAATATTTTATGTATGTATATATATACATATATATGTTTATATATACATATGTGTGTTTCTCTATGTACAGTTTCAGAGTTTCCATAATACTTATTACTGGGGGTTGGAGGGGAGTGAATTTAGACATCATTTTCATTTTACAGAGGAGAATACTGAGGCACAGGGAAAAGATGTTACTTGCCCAAAGGCATTCATTGATTTAGTGCCAGGGTTAAGATTAGAATTCCAGCCTCTTGACTCCTAGCCTCAGTATTAGAACTCAAAAATCCTTGTTTATTTGTGTAAAGTATGAAGCTTGGGAACTGGAAATACAAACGCACTCCTCTTTTCCATTTGCTTAAATAAAGCATCAGAAGGAATTAAAAATAAACCTATCAAGTTGAAAAATATTTCTGGAATATGTTGGACACCAGCTGGGATAGCTAAAGAGAGATTTAGAAATCTGGTAAACACAACCAATTCAGTCAATGGTACATATGTTCAGCATTAAAAACCTATCGGAAAGACATTATTTTCACAAGTCCCATAATATGCTTTGCCGTGTGGCATCTTGAACCCAAAGATTTCTGTCTGGAGGATTTTATAGAAATGCCAGTTTGGGCTTTACAAATTACAGGGCCCAGGGCAAGACTCAAACTTGGGGTTCCCTTGATATCAGCTAGTCTCTAGATGAATCCGTACCAGTAATAAATACCATTGGATAATGGGCGTTTTCACTACCTAAAAGGATTAAGAGGTGTAAAAGGATTAAAGGCTGAATCCTGCTGTGTACACCCTGGAGGTTGTAGGCTCTCAGGACGCCAAGTCCTACCCGCCAAGTCTGCCTGAGTGATGACAGTGATAATCACAACTTACTGGTAGAGTTGCTTCCAAGACTTTCATATCCATTATCTAAAGCTAATACCCATAATAATTAATAATAAATAATATTAGTGAGCAGCATTTATACACCACTTTAAAGTGTGCCAAGTGCTTTACAAATATTATCTCATTTGATCCGAGGTGGAGCAGTGGAAAGAGCACTGGACTTGGAATCAGGAAGACTCACATTCATGAGTTCAAATTCAACCTCAGGCACTTCCTAGTTGAGCGACTCTGGGCAAGTCACTGAACTGTTTGCCTCAGTTTCTTCACCTGTAACAAATGGCAAACCACTCCAATATCTTCACCAAGAAAGCCCTAAATGGGTCATGAAGAGCTGGATATGAGTGAATAACAAGAGAATCCTAGAAAGTAGACACTATTATCGTCTCCATTTTACAGACAAGGAAATGAAGGCTGAAAGGGGTAAGTGGCCTTTACAAAGTTATGTAACTAACAAGTAGCTAAGACAGGATTTGAACTCAGAAAGTCCTGAGTGCAGGCCTAGTACTCTACTATTTTTGCTAGGTGCCCATAACTACTAACACATAGTAGACACTTAAAATACTCATTGACTGACTGACAATTCAGTAAGCACATGTTCAATACCTACATATAATATATATATAATATGCTTATATATGTATACTATTATATATAATAGACACATATATGTAACATATGTATACATCTATATATGTACACACACACTCACACACACATTGATAATCATTTAATATCGTTTTAAGGGTCACAGGCTGAACTAATCCATCAGAAGGACTTGAATGGAACAGAATCTTTGCTCTCTTAAGCAAACACAGAGAATACTTCTTCCTATGTCAATAAATCCAGATGGGGCTGACTTAAGAGAATTTTCCTCTGTTTATGGCCATTAAGAATGAGACCCTTAAGTAGACATTACCTTCAATAGTGGAAATTTTTCTTATCTTAATTTTTTTTGGCATATACTATGTTATGGCACATTAATGATAAAGAAAACACAGATATCCTGGGTCATAAGAATTGACACTTTTTAAACTCTTATTTTATTGTATTTACCACCTATTTAATTAAGAAAATTCCTTTCTTATAATGTAGTTAAGCATATATGGAGATCAGAAATTTGAGTGACATAGACACCCTGGGCTGAGATT
>CM053773.1:230328976-230343200 GCA_028658325.1 Potorous gilbertii | reverse complement strand
CTTCCATCTATTTATCTGTCTTTCTCTCTCCACCCATCCATCCACCCACCCAACCACCCACCCACCCATCCATCCATCTAATCTACCTATTGACTTATCATTTCTGTGAGAATGTAATCCTTGAGAATAGGGAGTATTTCATCATTTGCATTTGCAGCAACCACTGCTTGGCACATAATAGGTGATTCATGTGATTGCTGATTGGTTAATTGAATGCACCTTGCTAGGCAATGGCCTTAAAAAGATAAAGTGAAATCCATTCCATGCCCTCAAGCAGATTCTGTTCTGTTATCTCTTTTTGCACTCTTTATGGTCCTGTGGGATAAGATGAGCAGAGATAATTTACCTTACCAAAACAGAACGAATTCTCTTCCCCCCTCTGCTTCCCTGACTATTCCCTATGCCTGGAATGCACTCCTTCCTCCTATCTGCTTCTGAAATTCCTGAAATCCTTCAAGGTTCTCAGCTCAGGTGTTGTGGTCTCTGTGTAAACTTCTCTTATCAACCCCCCCTCCCCAAGTAGTAACGTTTTTTCCTCCTTGAATTATTTTGCATTTCATAATCTGCATATATGTTGTCCTCTTTCCTGTCACTCCAAAGTAGAATGTAAATGTCTTGAAGATAGAGACTTTCATTTTTATCTTTCTAACCCTGTTGTCTGGTACAGTCCCTGGAACATAGTAGGCACCTACTAAATATTTTCCCAATTAAATTGTTTAATTCTTATTTTGTAGATAAGGAAAAGGTGTAAACAGGCTGTGACTTACCTGAGGCCAGTAAGTGCTGTGAGCAGATAGAAAAGTGGAAGCACCAAGAGCAGAAGGAGTCATAGGGTTCAGAGTGGATTAGTCCTTTGAGATCATCTAATCTAAACTTCTAACTTTGTATAACTGACAGGTGAGGTATGGAGAGGAGGGAGGGCCTCACCCAAGGGCACTCAGCTAGTGTGGAATCAAGTTGGGTCTAGAAGCCGTCTCAAGACTCCAAGGCAAAGTTTTCTTTTAAAAATCATCTCTCGGATCTGTAACTCTTTCAAGCACCTTTGACCAACAGGAGTCACATGTTGAACATCTCCATTTATCTATAAAGAGAAAGCAATGATTAATTCAGCCTCTCTCCCTTTGACCTCAAATCTATTTTTATTTTTGCTGTAATTATTAGGCTACATGTACTGTTAGAAAGAGCCTTCTTTCCCAGTTATTTACTTCATCTTGCCTGCTTAGAGATGATCCTGTAAATGGAGTTTTTTTTCCTTTTTGGTTTAGACTTGTAAGTTTCTTGATGTGGGACCTCCCAGTATGAGAGATCCTTCCCAAAGTAGTACCTTTGTAACTTAGAGTCTTAGGGGATTGCTGGGGGTAAAGGGCACTGGGGAGAAGTGAGTAACTTGAACTCAGATTTTCTTGATTTAGGGAGTCACTTGACATTGGAATAAGACTTGGGGCAGAGTTGACCTGGGTGGTACAGTATTTGGAGGATAAACACCTCAAATATGTGACCCTGGGACAGTCACTTAACCTCTATGAGCCTCAGTTTTTTTCATTTATAAAATGGGAATATTAACAGCACCTTACCTCCCAGGGTTCTTGCAAGGATCAAATAAAATAATAATTGTAAAGTGCTTAGCACAATGTCTGACACACTCTCTGTGTAGTTGAAGTCAAGATCTTTCCAGCAGTGATGTATGTCTGTGAGAGTTGAACTATAAGGAAAGCTAAGAGCTGTAGAATTGACACTTGAATTGTGGTTCTGGAGAAGATTTGAGAATCCCTTGGACATCAAGGAGATCAAATCAGTCAATAGTTAAAGAAATTAATTCAGGCTATTCACTGGAAGGTCAAATACTGAAACTGAAGTTTAAATATTTTGGCCACATGTTGAGAAGATGGGACTCATTGGAAAAGAGCCTGATGTTGGGAAATATTGAAGGTGAATGGAAAAGGGGGCAGCAGAAGATGAGATGGATAGAGAGTGTCATGGAAGCAATGAACATGAACTTGGAAAGAGTTTGAGAGGTAGTGCAGGGTGGAAGAGCCTGGCATGCTATGATCCATGGGGCCACAAAGAGTTAGAGATGATTGAATGACTGAATAAGAACAACAGGTGCAATATAAATGTTGCAATATAAATGTTATTACCACCATTGGCAGTATGGCATAAGGGGATAGAGAGCTGGCCTGTACCACATACTAGATGTGTGACTCTGGCCAAGTTATTTTACTTCTTACTGTTTCGGACAACTCTCTAAAATAATAATTTGCTATATCAGTAAACACCCCAATGTACACAGGGGCCCTGCTATCACAGGTTCTTAGATCTGCATTCATAAAAGGAAAGTAACTTTCAAGGAGTTAACAAACACTTTAATCAAGCACATATATCATTCCTTCACCTAGTTGGGGGAGGGAGGGTCAGCACCCTGAACTTTAAAGAAAATACAGAGAAATCGAAGATCAACAGAGTAAGCTTCCTCTGCCTGAATTCAATAGACTGTTGGACTCCAACCGTTTGACCATAGTTACCAGAGAGGGAAGTGCTGACCTCTGAGTTTTCAAAGGGGGGTGGGGCTCCTTAGTGGCTTCCCAGAGTCTTCCTCCAGTACTCAAACCTTACAAAAACTAAGCCCCAAAATAAACTCATCCTCAGAGTATTTATATACTTTTTAGAGCCACAGGGCATAACCCTCTGAGCCAGTGCCTCAATAGAAAAAACAAAAGGTACTTGGGACCCTCCTACAAAACAACTTCCCTAATCAAGCTTCCCACAATGAGCAGGCCCATCCAAGGGTAGGAAAGATCTTTCATCACATTATTCAATCAGAGGCACTTTTAGTAAAATAAAAACAGCAAAATATCCTAATTTGATTGCCATCGCAGTGGCATACCAGGTACCAACTTATATTGATAATGATGATGATGATGAGCATTTATATACTATCTACTATGTGCCAGGCTAAGTCTGAGTAACAGCTACTCAGCCAGTGTGACTGTGATGTAAACAAGTAAAGAAGGATGATGCAAAAAAAATTCTGGAAACAAAAGTAGGGAACCAGATCTAATATCTTCAACTGCAAAATAGTAACACAAGATTAAAAATGTGCCGATCAAAGGAGATTTTGGGTGTGGTTTCTCTACATTCCACTCCTTTTCTCCTGGGAAAATCTTACCTATGGTGGGCCATCCTAGAGCACCCATGGTATAATGACAATGGCTTTGGGGTCAGGGGCTGAGTTCAAATGCCTCTTTGGTTATTTACTAGCTATGTGAATTTGAGTATGTCATTTAATTTCAAACCTGAGTCTCTTCACCTACAAAATGGGGAGAATAGTACCTACCTGACCAGGTGCTTGTAAGAGTTAACTAGGAAAATATAGGATGTAAAGCACTTTGCAAAACTTAAAACAATATGTCATCACCATTATTGCCACTACTGGTGGCAACCACCTTCAGCTTAATTTCCACTCTGATTCTTAGATCACTTCCATCCCCTGCTGAATGAAATTAGAGAAAATCATGCATCTGGGTCCACAAGTGTATGTTACGTAATCTCAACTGGGGGTCCTCACTGGAACAAAGTCGTCCTTTTACATCTCTCTAACTGACTTCACTATCCCGCTCACATTGTCTCTTTCAAAGCTTTTTATTCCTCCTCAGACCTCCTATGACTCCTCCTACCCCACTCTTTCAGCTGAGAACTTTACCTCCTATTTCAATTAAAACAGCTGAGGCCCTTCCCTGAGAGGTCCTTTTCTCCCCCATCATTTTGTATCACTCAGATGTTGCCTGCCACAATCTCCTTCATTCCTGTTTCACATGAAGAGATATCCCTTTTCCTTGCCAAAGCTAATGCCTCCCTATGCTCAAGTAACCCTATTTCACCCCATCATCTCCAGCAGACTACTTCCTCTATCATTCCTACCGTCTCCATCTCTCCCTGTCCATTGACTGCTTCCCTACTGTCTACAGACAGGTCCCATCCTTACAAGACCCTCATTAGATCCTTGCATCCTTTGGAGCTGTGATTCTGCAGCTCTCCTTTTTGTGGCTAAACTTGAGAAGGTCATCTACAATGGATTCCTCCACTCCCTTTTCTCTCACTCTCTTCTTAATTTTTTGCAGTCTGGTTTCTGACCTCATTGTGCTTTTTCCAGAGTCACTAACAATCCCTTAATTGCCAGGTCTAATGGTTTATTTGGTCAGTCCTCATCCTTTTTGATCAATCTGTAGCCTTTGACACTGTTGTTCACTCTCATCTCCTTCTTCCTAGGTTGTCATGACACCGTTCTCTCCTCTTTCATCTTCTACCAGTCTGACTGCTCCTTATTCACCTTGTCCTGTGTTCTTTTCCACCTTGTGCCCCATAAAACCAAGAGTCCCTCAAGACTCTGGGTCCTCCTCTCTTCTTCCTCTAGACTATTTCATTTGGCAGTCTCATCAGCCCCCATGGTTTCAATTATCATCTCAATGTAGATGACTCTCAGTTGCCTGACCTGTCTCCTAACCCCCATTCTCACATTTCCAACTACTTACCAGGCATCTGAAATTGGATGTCCTGGTTTGAGTAGATGTCTTATATTCATCAAGTAAAAAATTGAACTAATTATCTTTCCCCTTAAGTCTTCTCCCCATTACTATTGAGAGACCACCATCCTCACATTGTCCCAGACTGACAATCTGGGTACCATCTTCGATTTCTCATTCTCTTCATGCCCAACTCCATATCCAAGTCCCCTTATCAAGTCCCATAATTTCAGCCTTTATAACATCTCTCCCATATGCTCCTTTCTCTCCTCTGACACTACCACCCCCTTAGTGCAGGACTTTATTACCTTATACCCAGACTACTGTCTCAAGTGTCTCCCCATTACAGTTCATCCATCATTAAACCATCAAAGTGATTTTCCTAAAATGGTCTGAGTGTATCATACTCCTTCCCAGTTGGATAAATTTCTCTATTACCTTTAGGATAAAATAAAAAAAATATTCCATTTGGCTTTTAAAACTTCTCATAATTTAACTCTTTCCTAACATGGGCAGCTAGTTGGCGTAGTGGATAGAGCACCAGTGGAGGAGTCAGGAGGATCTGAGTTCAAATCTCACCTCAGACACTTGACACTCACTAGCTGTGTGACCTTGGGCAAGTCACTTAACCCCAATTGCCTCATCCTGGGTCATCTCTAGTCATCCTGATGAATATCTGGTCACTGGATTCAGATGGCTCTGGAGGAGAAGTGAGGCTGGTGACCTGCACAGCCTTCCCTCACTCAAAACAAAGCCAAGTGCAAGTCATGTCATCATTTCTCTGATGGCATGGTCTTCTTTGGCAATGAAGGATGAACACACATCTGTCCATCTTCTTATACCTTAATCCCCTTCCCCAACATATTCTTTGATCCAATGACACTGACCTCTTTGTTGTCCCTCAAACAATACCTTTATCTTTTGACTCATGGCATTTTTTTGTCCCTCATACCCAGAATTAAATCTCTTCTCAGCTGCATCTCTTGGTTTTCTTGGCTTCCTTCAAGTCCTAAGATAACATCTCCTCCAGGAAGCCTCTCCTGATCCCCTTTAATGCTAATGCTAATGCTAATGCCTTCCCTCGGTTGACTCTCCCCATTGATCCTGTCTACAGCTTATGTGTATGTAGTTTGTCTGCTTGTTTTTTCCCCATTAGACTGGGAGCTTCATGAAGGTAGGGGCAATTTTTTGTGTTTCTTTGTATTTCCAGAATTTAGCACAATACCAAGAGTATAGTAGGTGCCTAATGAATGTTTATTGAGTCCTACTTAATCCTCACAATAACTCTTGGAAATAGGTGTTTTTGTTATCCTCATTTTACAGATGGGGAAACAGAGGCAGAGGGTGTAAAGTGACTTGCCTACAGTCATATGCATAATCTCAATCAATTCTCACCTCAACCCTTAGATACTCCAGGTATTTTTATTCCCATTTTTCAGATGAGGAAATAGGGTTAGAGATGGAAGGTCATAGAGCCTAGAAGTGTCAAGATTTGAACTCAGGTGTTTTAAGTTCTGAACCTTCTCACCAGATTCTACTGCCTCTCTGTATGTAGTGTATCTTTCCATCATTTTGTCCCTTAGCTATTTTATGTGGAAGGACAGAGCTGCAATGAAGGTGTGATAGGGCACTGACATTTAGAGGGTTTTAATCGTTTTCCATTACACTCTCATTTCTAACTAAAAAACAGTTGATCTTAGTGTCTTATCTGCAAGGATATGTATAGGGATTAGATTCATGAACTGATTGGTATAGGGGACTCCCAGGTGGGGAAATTCCTTTTATCAATGCAAGTAATCAACTTTTTCTTGCAACTCAGAGTATAGAGAGTTGCTTAGAGCGCTGAAAAATTAATGACTTACCTAGGATCACACTGTTAATATATGTGTGAGATAGATTTGAACTCAGGTTATGCTGACTCTGAGAACATATCTTTATCCACAATGACACACTGCATCCCACTGGCTCTTATTCCTCCCTTGGTGAACTGACCTTTGTATTCCATCTCCCACTTCTATGTCTTTGGGGTAGAGAGTGGGAGAACATGATTGGAATGCACCCCTCACTCACCTTTGCCTTCCTTCAAGATTCAACTCCTATGTGTAGCCTTTCCCATAGAAAAGGATGTGAGTTCCCCAGGCCCACCTTGCTCTTTTTCTCTCCATCTTGCACTATACGGGGATATCTGTCTTATCACCACAGGATAGTATCCCAGGGTCTTCTTCCATCCAAATTAAATTGTAATTGTATTCTAACTCTCTCATGCTAGACCATCATTTAAGGAAAATTCTCAGAATGCTCACATCACTCACAGCTTGATTCACTTGCCCAACTTCTCCATCTCCTCAACAGCAGCCTGACTTCTCATCCTTTTCCTGGCTTCCTGTTATATATAATCTTTCCCATTAGAAATAGAAGGTCATTTAGGAACTTTCTCCAGATCTTTGCATGCCCAGATCTTAGCCCAGTGCCTGGCACATAGTAATTGCTTATAAATACTCTGTCTTTCAATCACTCTGTCTAGCTATCTGTCTGTCTGTCTATCTATCTAGTCTAATCTCTCTCTCTCTCTAATTACCTATCTATCTCATCTATCTAATTGCCTATCTATCTGTCTGTCTACCTATCCATCCCATCTATCTGTCTATCTATGTATCTATCTGCCTATCACTCTCTATCTAATTATCTATCCCATCTATCTGTCTATGTATCTATCCTCTCTTTTTCTCTGTTAGTGAGAAGGGGTCGATCTGCATGAGGAGAGAGAACCCTATTCAGTGAATCAGGTCCAGGTGCAATGCCCTCTGGAAGTGTATACCTCCCACAGTTCAGCAGGCAGTCCTGGGCATGATAGGCATCTCCTACGTCACTGTAAGTCCCGATCAGGGCAAAGGTTCTCTAGTTTCTGCTGACATAGACTGCCTGGCACAGCACTTGACTATAACCTTTGTTTCAATATCAGTTAATCACAGTTAGATAAGTTCCTAGTGGGCACAAGCTGTGTCTCTCTCCTCTAAATCCAGAGAGATTATGACAAAATCTTTAATAATTGAGAGCCTGCCAAGACTGGAAGGAAACTTAAGATCATTTATTCCATCCCAGGCAACTTACAGTGGACAGAAATAAAGTAGAGAGGACTGAAGAGACAGTCAGTGATTAGCAGAGCCAAGGCTCCAGCCTAGGCCTTCGAGGCTCCTCTGTAACGAGTGCTTTCCCTGTACATCACATCATGTGCTAATTTGATTCAAGTCAGCAAGCAATTCAGCTCATACTATGTGCCAGACACTGGATCAGGCCATGCAAAGACAAAGACTAAAACAAAAGATTGAAATTCCTTTTTTGTCAGTGGCAATATACTTCTGTGAATTCACATTATCCATGGTCAGTCTACTTTTCTGCATCAGTTTGCTAGTATAGAAAGGAAAGAGGAGAATAAGCATTGATATAATATCCAGTATGTGCCAGACATGTCCCTGAGTGCTTTAACAACATTATTTTATCTAAGCCTCACAACAACCCCATGACGTAGGTGCTATTATTGACCCTATTTTACAGGTGAATAAATTGAGGCAAAAGAAGCTAATTCACCTGCCCTGGGTAACACAGTAAGTATCTGAAGGTCTTCCTGAGTCCTCTATTCACAGTGCTACCAGCTGCATCTACATGTAGATGTACCATTCTAGTTGTGAGTATGGTAGTGAGGGATGGCAAGGTTTATGTTGGGGAGTATCTTCAAGACCATTCCAGTCCAATTCAAAAGCATTTGCTAAATACCTACTATGTGGCAGGCATTGTGCTAGGGCTAGAAATACTGAGAAAAAAGGGGAAAAAAGTGATTACCCTTAAGAAGCTTACTTTCTGTCCCAGGGATTCTAATACATATAGATATGATAATCTCAGTGAAAGGGGATAGAACGATGAAGTGGAAAGAATTCTGGATTTGGAGCCAGGAGATCTGTCACTTCCTTAGCACCCATGTAAAACCTCAGTTAAGTTATTTTTCTCATACCAGGACTCAGTTTCCTCATTTGTAAAAGGTAAGTGTTAGATTTAGCGACCTCTGAGATCCTTTCAAGTTCTACATCTGCAAATGGTATTTCTCACTAACAGCTAAGAGTGGTCAGGAAAGGCTTCCCATAGGAGTTGACCCCTGAAAGAAACTAGTTATTATTCTAAGAGATTGAGGACAGAGTGGATTTCAGGCATGGTTGCACAGGGAGAGCTAAGTTAGGGAAAATAGCAGCTATACTAGTTAAGTCTGAAATAATCATCTGTGATGTGGATTTATATGACAGAAACCTGGAAAGACATAATGGAGTCAGACTGTAAAAGGTTTTAAATGCCAAGTAAAAGAGTTTTTATTTTATCCAATTTATCAGTCACTCAATTGACAAGCATTAATTAGAGTCTCCTACATCTCAGACACTATGCTAGATATTGGAGGTACAGAAATGAAAATAAAGCATTCTCTGACCTCAAGGAGCTCACATTTTATCAAGTAATAGTGTTTTTTAATTTTTAAGTCTAGGGAAGGCAAATTGTCTTACTCTCAACCAGGCACTGAACTGGGTGCAATGGTAGGATCCAAACACAAGTGTCTTGTCTTCTAGGCCAATATTCTATTTCCTATACTCTAATTTTCCTTTCTAGAATAAGCAAAACTGAATAGCACATCCCACCAGCCCCTTACAAGATATCAGGCTTTCCCTGTTCCTCTCATTTGAAGACTTCTGTTAACCTATTGCACATGCAAATGCACTATTTCCTCCCTGCAGTCAGAGAAAATGTCCCATCTTTTTTAGAGAAAATGGAATGGAGGCTTTTTCCTTTTCAGAGCACACCACGGACAGCAGCCTCTTTCCCCAGAAAGCCTAGAATTACGGCTAAAGCTGTTTGACAAGATCAGTATCCGTTACAAAGACAAGGTTGAAATTTCTATGCCCATGTTTATCCAGCCCCAAAATGCATTTCTTCCGCATCAATTCATTGTCAACTCACACTGTCGGGGCCATTCTGAAAAAGACAGGTAGGAATTTATTTCTCTGCCATTGTTCTCTTTTTTTTCTTCTTCCTTTCTCATATTTCCCCCCTATAATTTCTCTCCCAACTTACAATTCAACTTACCATTTGGGTGGCAATTTTTAGAGCTCTTGCAAATTATGCTTTTATCTTCTCCCCTGGCATCATCATTGAGAAAGTGTGGCCACTTTGCTACCATTTTTCAATTTCATGGCATCGTTTCACTCATGAAAACTATCCCCCTCCCCTGGATCTTTCTGTTTTGTCCTTTTATATCTATTTTTTTGATCCCTCAAGGGCAGCTTCAGGAAGGCACAATCTCTTCTCCACCATCAGGGATCCAGTAAATTCTCTACTTTCGGTAGTTTTGTGGGAACTGACTTTCTTCTTGTCTACTCTCTATTCTTTGCACCTTGGTGATTCTCCTTCCACCATATATTATCTATTTTCTCTCAAATAAATGCCTTAGAAGGTGACATTCAGGAGGCATTGCGCAATACCCACTTTTATCAGGCATCATCCACAAGGGTGGGGGAGATGTACTGATATGTAATGGCAAAGGAAGGAATTGGCATATTTGCCCCTTCCCACTCCCCTGCTCTCTACTTCTTGAGGTTCTCTTCCTTTTATTTTTCATCTCTCAAGATTTGTTTTCAAATCCCACTAATTTTTGGATGGAGTGGGCACTTTAGAGCTGGAAGAAGCATTAGGGAGGATCAAAACTCACCTCATTTTACAAGTTCAGGGCTCAGTCCTGGACATTGCATCACCTAATGATGCCACACAGGAATTGTCTTGTGATTAGAGGAAGAAATCAGATCTATCCTTGAAGCTTATACACACATATTTATAAATACATCCATCTATTCATCTGTCTATATATCTATCCATCTATCTATCTGTCAGTCAAGTATCTAGTAGTGAGGTTGACTAGTTCAACTATAAAGAATGAAGAATTTCAGTTTGAGGATTCTAGTTGGAATCTAGGCTCTGAGACGGAATTAATCTAGGGGAGGAAGGAGGGAGAAGAAGAGACTTTCTCCTCTACCACCCTTCCACAACTCTTCCATTGCCTCCACTGACCATGTCATCAGAAAGTCTGAAGTTGTAGTAGACAGAGAGTCTGAATCAGTAAGAAGCAACACTCACAGCATGGAGAGACAGTGACCCTTCATGGAGAGAGAAATACTATGTATGAGTTCTACAAAGCACCAATCCTAGGAGCCCAGAGGAAAGGCTACATGTTTAAGAGTAACTTCATGAAGACTCCAGGGGAAAAAGGACTTGTATTAACCAGAAAGTGTGCAGTGCCCCTTTGTCACGTGTGATCTCCACTAATATTGTGTTTGTGTCCACTTTCCTTTGTGTGGTTCTTCTGCCTTCATGGAATGGTGAAAGCACTGTGTTCCTTTCAAAGTAGTTAAAGCTTTCTTCACACTTAATTAGCATACTTGATTGACTTATTGTAGTTATCTGGGCTTTCTAGGATTACATTAATTTGGCATAGGGGTGAAGCCCCAACCTTACATAGGTTAAAAAAAATGGAGGCACTTAAAGAGGAAATGATTTACCAAAGATTGCAAAGGTTGGAAGTGGGTCAAAGAGAGATAAAAGGTTTCATGGTATGGTATAGCAGTGTGTAGAGCACTGGACTTGAAATTAGACAGACATGGGCTCAAATCCCACTTCAGACACTTACTATATGATCATGCGTAACTCACTTAAACTTCTGTGCATCTCTGTTTTCTCATATGTAAAATGAAAGGATTGAACCTAATGACCTTAAATATCTATTAGGAATAGGCATAGAGACTAGATTTTGTCTATGATTTCAATAGGAGGAAATCCCAGATGAGGAAAGTCCCTTTAGCAATACAGATGAGCAACTTGTCTTCTCTGCAACTTGTCTTCAAGAGCTTCCTAGGTCAATGAAAAGTTAAGTGACTTAGGGTCACACAGCTAGGAAGAATCTTGAGGCTGGATTTGAACTCAGGTTTTCTATGCCCAGTGCTCTATCCACTGAGACTCTTAGCTTCCTCTAAAGACTCTTTGACTACAGAGATAGGGATCTTTTCTTTGTACTTCTATACTCAATAGAATAATAGCTCATTCAGGTCAAGGTCTGTCACTTTTTGTCTTGTATGCTCACTTTGAAGCACAAAGCCTGGCACTAAGAAGGTATTTAAATACTTGTTAAATTGAATCTTCAAGGTCCTCTTCATGTACCCTTTACTACTAGAAGTTTTTCTTGATTCACTTAATACAATGCCTGGTACACAATAGGCATTCAATAAATGTTTATTAATCGAATTTGTATGATCCTGGTCCAATGTTCACATGTGTACTTAGCTATTTCCATGCTGTATTTTCCCTAATAGCACTGGGGGACCATTTACACTTAGCCTACTGCTTAGCACATAGAAGGTAGTCAATAAGTATGTTGATTGAGATTTTATTTTATTTGATTCACCAGTCTCATGAGATAGGAAATAGAAGGAATGTACTAAAAAGAACATTAGATTTGGAATCAAAAGACCCAGGATTCAGATCTCATCTTTGCTATAAATTAGTGGCCTTGGACAAGTCACCTAACTGCTGTGAACCTCATTTGTCCTCTGTAAATTAAAGGGGTCGGGTAAGATGCTCTGTAGGATGCCTCCCTCCTCCCAGCGTTGGATCTTGAGGACCTATTTTATTTTATTTTAATTTATTTTAAGTTTTCAACATTCTTTTCCACAAAATTTTTAGTTCCAAATTTTCTCCCCATCTCCCCCCTCCTTCCACCCCCAAACACTGAGCATTCTAATTATGCCTACCACCAATTTTCCCTCCCTTCTAACATCTCTCCCTCCCCTTATCCCCATCTTCTCTTCTATCCTATAGGCAAAATAAATTTTTATACCCCATTATCTGTATTTTTTATTTTCCAGTTGTATGCAAGAACAATACTCAACAATTGTTCCTAAAACTTTGAGTTCCAACTTCTTTTCCTTCCTCTCTCCCCACCCATCCCCATTGGGAAGTCAAGCAATTCAATATAGGCTATATATGTATAGTTTTGCAAATGACTTCCATACAGTCATGTTTTGTAAGACTAACTATATTTCCCTCCATCCTATCCCACCTCCCATTTCTTCTATTCTCTCTTTTGATCCTGTCCCTCCCCAAGAATGTTGATTTCAAATTGCTCCCTCCTCCCACTGCCCTCCCTTCCATCATCCCCCCACCCTGCTTATCCCCTTCTCCCCCACTTTCCTGTATTGTAAGATAGGTTTTCATACCAAAATAAGTGTGCATTTTATTCCTTCCTTTAGTCAAATGTGATGACAGTAAGCTTCATGTTTTCCCTCTCACCTCCCCCCTTTTCCCCTCCGTTGAAAAGTCTTTTTCTTGACTCTTGATGATATATATGAGATAATTTGCTCCATTCCATTTCTCCCTTCCTCCTCCCAATATGTTCCTCCCTCACCCCTTAATTTCATTTTTTTAGATATGATCCCTTCCTATTCAACTCACCCTGTGCGCACCCTCCCTCCCTTCCTCCCTCTCTCTCTCTCTCTCTCTCTCTCTCTATACATATATATATATATATGTGTGTGTGTGTGTGTGTTTGTGTATGTGTGTGATCCCACAAACTACTCAGATACTGAAAAAGGTTTCAAGAGTTACAAATATTGTCTTTCCCTGTAGGAATATAAACAGTTCAACTTTAGTAAGTTGCTTATGATTTCTCTTTCCTGTTTATTTTTTCATGCTTCTCTTGATTCTTGTGTTTGAAGGTCAAATTTTCTTTTCAGCTCTGGTCTTTTCATCAAAAATGCTTGAAAGTCCTCTGTTTCATTGAAAGACCATTTTCCCCTGAAGTATTATACTCAGTTTTGCTGGGTAGATGATTCTTGGTTTTAATCCCATTTCCTTTGATTTCTGGAATATCATATTCCAAGACTTTTGATCCCTTAATGTAGAAGCTACTAGATCTTGTGTTATCCTGATTGTATTTCCACAATACTCAAATTGTTTCTTTCTAGCTGCTTGCAATATTTTCTCTTTGACATGGTAACTCTGGAATTTGACTACAATGTTCCTAGAAGTTTCTCTTTTTGGATCTCTTTCAAGAAGTGGTTGGTGGATTCTTTCAATATTTATTTTGCCCCTTGGTTCTAGAATATCGGGGTAGTTTCCTTGATAACTTCGTGAAAGATGATATCTAGGCGCTTTTTTTGATCATGGCTTTCAGGTAGTCCCATAATTTTAAAATTGTCTCTCCTGGATCTATTTTCCAGGTCAGTTGTTTTTCCAATGAGATATTTCACATTATCTTCCATTTTTTTATTCTTTTGGTTTTGTTTTGTGATTTCTCATAAAGTCATTAGCCTCCATCTGTTCCATTCTAATTTTTAAAGAACTATTTTCTTTATTGAGCTTTTGAACCTCCTTTTCCATTTGGCTAACTGATTTTGAAAGCATTCTTCTTCTCATTGGCTTTTTGAACCTCTTTTGCCAATTGAGTTAACCTATTTTTAAAAGTGCTATTTGCCTTAGAATTCTTTTTGGGTCTCCTTTAGCATGCTGTTGATTTGCTTTTCTTGATTTCTTGCATCTCTCTCATTTTTCTTCCCAATTTTTCCTCCACCTCTCTTACTTGATTTTCAAAATCCTTTTAGAGTTCTTCCATGGCCTGAGAC
>CM053773.1:230299282-230328476 GCA_028658325.1 Potorous gilbertii | reverse complement strand
TACTAACTTAGTTTTGAAATGTAATGTGTATATTTTATTGCATTTTTATTTATTTTATCAAATGTTTCTCAATTACATTTTAATCTGGTTGTAGGTAACACCTCTGACCTGAATCATTAAAATCATGGACATGGTCACAGAGTCAGAATGAGTTAGGGGAAGGAACCCAGGTCTTCCTGACACTGGGGCAGTCTCTCTCTCCACTGTATGATAGCTCTCTCTTGCATGTTTATGATACTTTCACTGTGCCCAGGCTAGCGCCATTGCACTCATGAATTGTGCCTTGCATTGACACCATCTCAGACTTTAGGTTGGTGGTTTTATATGAAGGAAACTGAGTCCCAATGTCACTCAGCTTGCCAGACCAGAGCTAGGACCCACTGTCTCTTCTCTTGCCTTTCTTTTTCACTTTCTGTGTCTTTATATCTCTATCTCTCCATATCTCTCTCTCCTTTTCTTTGTCTCTGTCTTTGTCTCTGTCTCTATCACCTCCTCTTCCCTTCTTCCCTCTCTCCCTCCCTCCCTCCCGAGTGCCATCCTAGTTATCCAGAATAGAGATGATAATGCTCTTCTGTGATCAACTCCCAAGGGATGGGGACATTGGGTGGAGGAAGGGGAAGGAGGTGACGTCTCACATCTCTCCTAACTCTAGGATTCTTTCATTCTCTGCAGCTCAAGTCCCAGCTTTCTGCAGAGGAAGAGCAACCCTGCAGGAAGAAGGCCCATTTATATTCATGAGACTGCTCTCCCTGGGAGGGGCACCTTAAATTGCTTTTTGATTCCTGAAACATTTCTATAGTCTTCCCAAGAGCCTATCTGAAGGGCTCCATGTGTCTAAATAGAGAATTCAGAGTTTTTCTCCCTCTTTATCGAAGGAAAAATGGAATTCCAGTCAGATGCTAAGACACAAACACTTCTTTTCTTAAGTTCAAAATGATTTTAATTTTTTAAAATCAAACCAACAAATATTTACAAAGCATCTAAAGTGTATAATAAAAGGAATTATTCCCATTTCTCTATGCAATAAAGTGGGTTTTTTTTTCCTTTCCCTCACAAGTCTAGAGGTAGTCTAAATGTTAACACCTCCATTTTCAGGAAGGAGAGTGAGGTTCAATTCAGTATAACAGCAGAAACATTCAAGCACCTACTATGTGTAAGACACCATGTTAAGGACTGAGGATAATGATATAACATCTCAAGGGTATCCCTGTCGCCCACATGGAGTCCCCGGGTGAACTTGTTGTTCAGCCATGTCCGACTCTTTTGTGACCCCATTTGAGATTTTCTGGAGTGGTTTGCATTGTCCTTCTCCAGCTTATTTTATAAATGAGGAACCTGAGCCAAACAGGGTGAAGTGACTTGACCAAGGTCACATAGCTAGAAAGCATCTGAGGTTAGATTTGAACTCAAAGAGATGAGTATTCCTCGTTTCGGGCCTAGTGTTCTATCCACTGTACCACCTAGCTGCCCAGATAAGCTACCCCAGGTTTAAGGTACTCTATAGGTGCTCGCTTATTCACAATCATAGGTAATGAGCCCCCATCAATGTGTTTACTTTTGCTGGTCAGGCAGAGGACACAACTAGTTTGAAGGACATTTAATAAAATAATACAGTAATAAAAGCACAATGGAACATGGACAAATCTATGCTACACTCTCTCGTGTAAGTAAATATAAGGTAATTTGAGGAAGAAGGGAATACTAAAACTAAGGGATTTCATAAAAGGCTTTGAATAGGAGGTGATATCTAAACTCAGTCAATAAGCATTTTATTAGAGCCTACTATATTCCAAATACCATGCTAAGAACTGAACTCAGCTTCGAAGGAAGTTGAGGATTGTAACAGATGGAGGTGAGTATGCTCCAGGAGTGGAAGACAGTCCCTTTAGAGATACGATGGACAGGAATGAAGTGATTTGCCCATGGTCAGTCAATTAAACCTACAGAGCTATTACTTGAACCCAATCCTTTCTAACTCTACATCTCGGGAACTTTCCATTGCTGGCATCTAAAGAAAGGTAAGATAAACAGTTGAATGACCATCACTTGGCAGAGGAATGAGGTAAGTCCCTAGTTGTCCCTAAATGATAGAAGCAGAAACAAAGGGTGGACATCAAAGGGGGAGAGATTTATTTGGGCTGTAAAAAAAAGCTTCCTAACAAATAGAACTATTGAAAAGTGGAATGGCCTGACTCAGAAGAAAGTGGGTTTCTTCTCTCTTGAGATCTTCGAGTAAATGCTAGATATCCATTTATGGGAAATGTTACAGGGATGATAGAGATGTTGCGCCTGCCAGATATAGGTTGGACTAAATCACAGGATCATAGCTTTCAATCTGGAAGGGACCTTAACTGTCTTCCAAATCCCTCATCTTACATTTGAGATAACTGAGTCCCCAAGAGGTGAAATGATTTGCCTATGGTCACAGAGCTAAGAAGTGGGAGTGCTGGAATTTAAATTGAGATTCCTCCTGGCTGTTGGTCCTCTTTCCTCGGCACCCCACTTCCAGGTTCTATTGTGTTTGTTTTGTGTAAAACCATGTGTGTTATTCTCTCTCTTTGGTTAGAATGTAAGTTCCTCAAAGGCAAGAGCTGTGTATATCATTTATGTCTTTGTTTACCCAATGCCGAGTACAGTGATTAACACAGTAGGTGCCACAGTGGATAGAGTGCCAGGCCTGTAGCCAGAAACACTTGAGTTCAAATCTAACCTCAGATATTTACTAGCTCTTTGACTCTGGACAAGTAACTTCAACCTTGATGACCTCAGTTTCCTCATCTGTAAAATGAGAAGGAAATGGCAAAACAATCCAGTATCTTTGCCAAGAAAACCTCAAATGGAATCACCAAAAGTCAGACACTGGACAATAATGAGAAAGGCTTAAGAATAGATTACATCAAATTTGATGTTCTTTTTTCTGGACCACATGATCTCCAAAGTTCACCTCTGAAATTCTTCAATCCTGGGTTCTCAGATCTCAATGAGCTTAAAAATCAGTTGGTTTCATAGATTAAATAATTCTACAACAAGTTCAGTTTTCACTACATATAAACTTACATTTCTCCAAGACCCATGCAGTTAGAGTCATGTCCTTAGAATCAGAAAGAACTAAGGTCAAATTCTGTCTCTGACATTAACTTATTGTGTGACCCTGAGTAAGTCACTTAAATTGTGTGGCCCTCAGGATTCATTTACTAAGTTACCGACATCATAGTTGCAATCGAAGGTAATGGAGAACCAGCAGTACCCACGCTGATGAAATCACAGATCTCTGCGGTATACAAGAGCACTGATTGGACTAGAGTTGATTTGATTGATATTCCTCTCAGGTGAGGAAACTTCTTTCTCTATGTGTATGTATACACATATATAATGTATATGTATATTATATACAAATACACAGAATACATATAATATACATAGAGAGCTATAATATGTAGCTGTTCATTCATTTCAGTCATATCTGGCTCTTTGTGACCCCATTTGGGGTTTTCTTGGCAAAGATACTGGAGTATTTTCCCACTTCCTTTTCCCAACTCATTTTACAGATGAGGAAACTGAGGCCAACAGGGTTAAGTGACTTGCCCAGCTTGCATCTAAGGCTGTATTTGAACTCAGGTCCTCTTTGACTCCAGGACCAGTTCTCCATACATTGTGCTACCCATTATATCCATGCATTATATGTCTAGTAGAATTTAGTATAAAATATACATATAGATTATATTTATACACACATAAATAGATATAGTATATATCTGTATACACATACATAACATATGAAAATATATAAATACATACACATAGTATTTACTTATATGGGGACATGTTTTCCACAAAGA
Organism: Potorous gilbertii; assembly: GCA_028658325.1. Lineage (NCBI taxonomy): Eukaryota > Metazoa > Chordata > Mammalia > Diprotodontia > Potoroidae > Potorous > Potorous gilbertii. Next base: position 230,324,637 of record CM053773.1, on the reverse strand, counting down.
AAAGGTTTCTTGAAAGTCAGAGGCAGTACTATTATTGCTTCCATATTCCCAGTGCCCAAACAGTGCTTAGAACATAGAATATACTTAATAAGTGTTTACTAGGCAAGTCACAGCCTCTGCTTGCCTCAGTTTCTCCATTATAACATCAGGATAGCAATAGGCAGCTAGGCACTAAAAGGTACCTGTAGTACCTTGGACAGTGTTGAACAGTACAAAGTGTTGGACTTGGAGTCAGGAAGCCCTGACTTAGACACTGGACTACCTGTATCACCCTGGGTAAGTCACATAACCTGTCTGCCTCAGTTTCCTCAACTGTAAACTGGAGGAAGTAATAACACCTACCTTGTGGGGTTGCTGTGAGGATAAAATGAAAATGGAAAGCATTTAGCAAACCTTAAAAAGCTATAGGAATGTTATTATTATTGAGTTGAGCTGAAAATCCCTCCATTTAGAAAGTATTTTGAACTCTTTCAACTAACCTTTCACCAATTCTCCATCTACAACCCCATCTGTTGTGTGTGTTTATAAAGAAGACCACACTTATCAAACTTGGAGTGTAAAAATCTATACTTTTTCTTAGCCTTTGGAAAGTAATATTTCCAAAGGTGACAAAACCACCCAGACACAGTGTTAATGGGAGCTGACAAAAATGGCAGCTTCCCTGGGTCTGGAAGGAATGGTGTTAATGAAGAGGAGTATAATGAGCTTCCTCTTCGTTTCAATTATTCTAATGAGTTGGCAATGACGGGCCCAGTTTTGGGAAGTTTTGACAAGTTTGGAAGGGTTCTGCCAAAATCCTATTGGGAATGCCTAAGGAGGGAGCCCACTTGGCACCTCCTCCTATTTCTAAGTCCTTCTCTGTCCCTCCCCCCACATCTTCCCCCTCATCCCATGCAACCAGGCTTCCTACTGAAGGATGATAGTACTTCCTCAATAGGGAGGCTGATGTAGCTTGAGTGATGGGTCCAGTCAGGTTCCGCCCCACAGAGAATCAACATGAATTTATTAAGCACCTCCTTCGAGAGGAAGCATGGTATAATGCATACAGAGCCAAAAAGACTTGGGTTTGAGTTGAATTTCCATCACCTATTAACTGGGGCAGGTCACTCAGTATTCTATACAACTCTTCAAGACTATAATTTTCAGAGGATATATTAACCAGCATATAGAGAGGGTTTGTTTTCTCATCTAGGAGTTCCCTTCATTAGTAACATCACAGATCTAGTTCCCATCCCTAGGTGCCAGGCATTGTGCGAGATATTGAACCTGAAATGACAAAATTTTAAAATGCCCTGCTTCCAAAGATCTTGCAAGGTAGCCTGGGTCTAAGCATGTCCAAATGGGGTAATGCCTCCCAGAATCTCTTGGTATGATTATAAATAATGTTCATACATCGCCAAATCACAGAATTTGGTATTAGAAAGAGACTTCAACAGCTATTTAGTCCAACCTGTAGAAGAAAGGACTAACTACTATTATGTACCCCATATGAATGGCTGACCAATGAGTGTGACCTATGATTGTGAAATATTATTTTGTTCTAAGAAATGACAAGGACAATGGTATCCGAAAAACCTGAGAAGACTTAAACATTAACTGATACAAGTGAAGTGACCAGAAGGATAAGAACATTGTACACAGGAATAGCAATCATCAACCGTGAAAGACTTAGCTACTCTGATCAAGACCATGATCCAAGACAGTTTCAAAGGATTTGTGATGAAAAATGCTATCCACAGCCAGAGAGAAATCGATGAACTCTGAGTGCAGAATGAAGTATACTTTTTCTCACTTCATTTTTTTTTGCAATATGGCTAATATGGAAATATTTTTGCATGAGTTCACACTTATAATTGATGTCGTATCACTTGATGGAAAATGGAGGGGTGGAAAAGAGAGCATTTGGAACTCAAATTGTTTTTAACTCAGATTGTGTTTAATTTAATGAATGTTAAAATGTAAAAAATTTGAAATTTGAAAAAATATAATAAATTCCACAAGTTGTTTCTAGCCTCTGCTTGAAGTGAGATGGAATCCATCACATCCTGACAGAGTCCATCCTATGTCAATGAATAGTTCCGATAGGGTATGGGCTCAAGACAATTCCTTTGCCCCTTGACCCAAAAGAATTTGGGTCCCATTTGTTTAGAGGCCTTGGAAACCCCACCTTGAACTCTCCTCTGAACTCTCCTCGAATTTTCCCACTTGGTCAAGTCTTTGGTATTCACCTGAGGCATCAACCTATCCCAGTCAACTGACCTTTCATAGTAGCCAATTTTCTGTTACCTCTAACCTAGTCCAGTCCTCCATTGTCTCTCACCTCCAAACAACCCCAGGCTACTTCCCACCCTTGATCCTATCTAGACCCCATTCTCCTTCAGACTCAGTGGTTCGGTTCAGGTGCCTGGCCTTCCCTGCCCTTTCCTGTTACCTCCCAGTCACCCCCGGGCTACTTGATCACATTTAGATCCTTCCCACAATCCTTCCGTATATAAGATCCATCTTGCCTCCATTAAAGGAGTCAGATTCCTTAAGAGCCTAGCCAATAGTTTAGATTCAATTTGGTTCTAATAAATCTTGGTTTTGGCTGAAAGAAGGTTTGGGTCGAATTCATTAGGGCAGGACCCATGTGTTGCTATTTTGGGGTCCCAGTATACCCTTAAACTTCAACAATTCCATTTGAGGAAAAGGAATCATATAGACCCCAGAGATAACTTTGATATAAAAAATAAAAGGCACATAAATAAAGCATTTCTTTTAGGGATTAGGCAATATTAAGATGATGGCATACATCTGGCAAGATAGTGAACCTGTTACCATTTTTATTTTACATGGGCACTTCAGAAGATAAGTTAGACTTGAATTCTTCCTTTAGAGAGATATTACTTGAGCTCATAGGATCTTAAATCTAAAGATAGAAGGGACCTCAGAGGTCCCTAAATTTAGCACTTTGTGAATGAGGAAGCCAAGACCTGAAAAGGTTAAGTGATTTGCCCAAGATCACATGAAGAGTAAGCTCACCTTAAGCACCTCCTTCCCCTGAGCCCTTTTCCTGCCTCCATTACTTTGTATCAATTTTGTATCTGTTTTGTATCGACTGAAATTGACGAACATTGTAACCAATCCTCTCCCCAATAGAATATAGTCTTCTCCAGAGGAGGGACTTTCCTTGCTTGGTTCTTTATAGCTATATTGTCTAGCTCAGTGCCTGCCTCAAACCTTACCTTTATTTTGCATGTTTTCTTATGTTTCTAAGTTGTTTCTATCAGATAGAATGTAATCGCCTGGAGGGTAGCAATTGTTTCCTTTTTGTTTGTTTGTTTGTATATCTCCAATACCTAGCTCAGTGCCTGCTTCATCAGAGGTTTTTACTAAAGACTTATTGATCTATTGATTCTCCTTGGTAGAGGGTCTTTATTGACTGAAGGACTGCCTTGCCTTCTGGGCTACAAGTACTTTAAAGCAGAGGGCTTCAGGAACTCTTGTGGGGATATATTTGGTATTTATTTGAAAGGTTGTAATATCCTTGAGGGTGGGGTTTTGTTTTTATTGCTATACCTCCAGTGAATGCCTATAGAGACAGTTGAGCATAGTAGAGAGTTTGCTTGAGTGTCAGAAAGATACTTACCTGTGTGACCTTGAGGAGGTTGAATCAGAGGGCCTCCAAGGACACTTCTAACATATTTATGATCCTTTGTCACTTAATTGGTTGTGTGACCCTCGGTAAGTCATTTAGCTTCTTAGTGCCCTGGGAAACTCTCTAGGTCTAGGACTATAAATTGCAAAACAGGTTAATGTATTAGTAAAGGGAGTTCCTCAGACTGCTGAAATTACAGATCCAGTCCCAAACCATCCCATCTTTATTATCCTTGATGAATCTTGTAGAATAGTGACAAGCAAGGTACAGTCCTTGGGAACCTTAGGTGAACTCCTTGGTTCTCTACTACTCTCCAACAAGAGTGTTGGGTAATGTGGGTTCAAATCCCACTTCTAATATCTACTGCTTGTGTAATTTTGTTCAAGTTATTTAATGTACCGCTCACCTATAAAATGAGAGGGTTGGACCAGATGGTCTCTGAGGTTTTGTCTAACTCTAAATCTAGGATGCATTTGGCACAATTTGTGCTACTTGGGTGCAAAGATTGCTAATTTCCCCTCTCCCACTCCCATATAATTATAACCCATGCCTTAACATTGTCACCTTCTCTGTTTCTAGTTTGAGGAATACTATCCTTTCTCCTCTTGATCTACTATATTTTCTGACTTGCCTGTGGGGCCCTCATCCTTTCCCTACCCTGGAGATAATGCCCAGGTAGCTGCTGGCTTCTTTTGAGAGATGTTTCTAAATAATGAGTTTCTATTTATATAAGCACACATTAGGGTGGAACTGGAGGAAATCATGAAACCCAGGTGCTATACATTTGTGTTACTTATCTCCACTGGGTCCTCATTACAGCATGGCAATCCTTCTCTTCCCTAACTGAATCTCACCACATTCACCACAGCTACTTTCCAAACCATCTTTTATGTCCTTAAGCCTACCCTACCTGACCCTCTTAATTGAGATCTGGGACTCATACTTCACCAAAAAACAGATGAGGCTGTTTGCTGAGAGTTTCCTCCTCTCCGTTTCTCCTCCTCTCTATTTCTCCTCAACCCTCATTCCTCTCAGATTATCCCTCCTCCCTCACTATCCCCTCTGTCACTTCAGTCTGATGAAAAGGTGGTCCTTCTTGCCAAGACCAATTCTTCCATATGCATCCTTAAACCTATGTCTCCAATAGATTGCCCCCTAGCTCTCTTGTTTTAATATCTCCCTATCTGTTGGCTTTTTCCCTACCATTCCTACAGTTCAGATCCTCCTCTATCCTTAAAAAAAACTATCACTAAATCCTACTTATATCTCTCTTTCTCTTCTCAGATAAATTCCTTGAAAAAAATCACCTGTACTTGAAGTCTCCATTTCACCTGTCATTCTTTTCTAAACCACACCTTGTCATTCAACAGATACGGCTTTCTCCAATGTTGGAAGTGATCATCTCATTGACACATCTAATAAGTTCTTGCTCCTCATCCTTCTTGAACTCCCTATAGCCCCTGACATTGTTAGCTACCTTCTCGTTCTGGATATTCTCTCCTTCTTGGATTTTGGTGACTGCTCTCACTTGGTTTTCCTCCTTTCACTTTTACCATCAATCCCTGATCTCCTGTCATAATTAGTTACCCATATCATGACACTTGTCTTGGAGTATCTTCCAATAACTGGTCTTACATTCTTTTTTTCTTTCTTGATGACCTCATCTGCTCCCATGGGGTCAATCATCATCTCTATGCTAATGATCTCTCTCTCTCTCCCTCTCTCTCTCTCTCTCTCTCTCTCTCTCTCTCTCTCTCTCTCTCTCTCTCTCTCCTGCCCTTTCCCATTTGCCTATTATCCAATTATTTATATTTCTATCTATTTCCATCATCCATCCGTCCATCCATCCTTCTATCTACCTACCTATCTCTCTATCTGTCTATCCGTCCATCTGTCTGTCTGTCTAGTTCTAGTTTCTTTCTTGAGTTATAATCTGTGTCACCAGCTATTTATTACACATTTTGAACTGCTGCCATGCAAGCATCTCAAATTCTCCATGTCCAAAACAGAACCTATTATCTTTCCCCATACAACCATCCCTCTTCTGTGGAACTCTCTTCTACTGGTCAACTGGATCTACAAGTTCTGCATTATCATCAGCTCCTCAATCTTACTCACCTCCCATATCTAGTCTATTGCCAAGTCCTGTTGATTTTACCTTCAAAAGTCGATCATTTATCCCTTTGTAACATCTCTCAAGCACACTTGATTCTCTCCTCTGACGCTGCCATCATCATAAGTGCAGATCCTCATGGTCTCATGCTGGACTATTGCAATAGCCTCCTCACTGATCTCCCTGTCTCAGGTTTCTCTCCACTCTATTCCATGCTTCACACAACTACCAAGGTGAATTTTCCAGAAGTGTACATCTGAACTGTGCAATTCCCCTACTCAACAAACTTTGGAGGCTTTTGATTCCATTTTAAATCAAATATGAACTCCTCTGCTTGGCATTTGAAGTCCTCGCAACCCGGGTCCCTTCTATCTTTTTGCTGGCCCCTGGCCACTTCACAACCCTGACCCCTTTCCTATCTTCCTATCTATACATGGCTTCCCACAAGCATCGAGCATACTGGTCTACTTCTTTCCCTCATATATATTGCTGTATCTCTCATCATCACGCTTTTGCCCTGGCTATACCCCTTGCCTGAAAAACCCTCCCTCCTCACGTCTGCCGCTTAGGATTCCAGATTTTCTTTGAAATTATTCTCAGGTGCCATGTTGAGGTTTCTTTCTGGTCCCCCAGCTGCTGACATCTCCCCAAAGATTGGATAAATTTTGTGAGGCTCAAGTTATGTACTCGTTATTTTCCTTATTAGAAGCTGTCTGAGGGAAAAAAGTTTCTAGCTTTTTCTCTGTACCCCCAGTTTTTGGAGCAGTAGCTGGCACACAGTAAGTTCTTTATAAATGCAATAATTATGATAACTAGTATTTATGTAGTACTTTAAAGTGTGCAGAGTGCTCTATAAATATTATCCCACTTGATTCTCACAACAACCCTGAAATACAGGCTTTTTACAGATGGGGAAACTGAGGCAGGCAGCTGCTAAGTGCCTTGCCAAAATTTCACATCTAGTAAGTGTCTGAAGCCAGATTTCAGCTTAGGTCTTCTTGTCTCCAACTCCAGCATTCTATCCACTGTGCCACCTAGCTTCTTAGGGCTCTTCAAATGCCAGCTATTAATAAAGAAAGGACCATATTCCCCACAAGAGGGAAAGTCAGTTCAAAGTCAAGGAGGGATATAGAGTCAAGGTGGCAGAGGGAGAGGTAGAAATTTTTCCTTAAGTCCTTTTCTACAGAATTAGAAAATGCATCAAACCTAATTCTGTTCTGGAAAGACAAGAAAAAGCTATAGTGAGTCATTTTCCCAACCCAGAGCAGCTTAGAAAGAGACTGAGAGCTCTGTGGACCCTGTGGTGGCTGTTGACTGGGAGATCAGTAGAGCAGCAGCTGCACAACAGGTGCAAGGAGTCCAAAGGTGGTAACAGTACTGAACACCAGGGCAGAAAGAGATCCCAGGGGACAGGAATAGGGACCATCTGGCAACTCTGTGACCCTTGATCTAGTTCTTTAGGTCACAGTTCTTTAGGTCATGGTAGGAAAGAATACATACCCAGAATCCATGACAGGAGTCTGTGTAGATGGTCGTGCTTTGGCCAGCAGGGAGCCAGCATGCTTGGATGAGAGCATTCGGTTTGGCAGCTTGAATGATGAGATTGGATGAGGCTGCCCAGATGGTGTCATGGTCTGCAAGCACTGCTGCACCAGTATGTTAAATTCACCATCTCCAACAAAGGAAGATCCATCAGTCTAGAAGGTGGGGTCTGAATTCTGAAGGGGAGTATGGGCAATGTCATTGTGGGGCTGTTTGGGCGTGTCCATGACAGGAGAACACTCATGCAAAGGTTCCCCAGAGGCAGGTGGATTGGGAAGCAGCATTGTAGGATCAATAATGGAACAGTGCTTAAGCATGATGTTTTCCCCTCCTAAGCAACCTTATGTTTGGGGAATTTTTGATCAGAAAAAAAACAGAGTGTTCCACACAACATAAGAGCCTCAACTTCATGGAGACATTGAACTAGGAATTGTTCATTGTGTCTGACTCTTCATGGTCATATGGATCATCTGTCCATTGGCTTTTCTTGGCAAAGATACAGGAATGGATTGCCAGTTGTGGTGGAGAGGGAACAGGGAACCCACCTGTGAAAAGAATAAGGGAGAGTGGTTCTAAAAACAAATCTATGTGGCTCTGGGTACAAGAGTAGAGTGGGCACTTGGGTCTAATCTATAACCCTGGATATAAACCTATAGTGGAATGAGCTAGGGCAGGAGACCAAAACCAAGGTGTAGCAGACAGTTCAGTTGCTCTGAACTTACAGAACCTCCCAGGGGGCTAACTCTGACTGAGTCCAGCAGTATTGTACAGAAACTGAATCACACAAGCCTATAGACCCAAACCAGGTCAGGAATTTGCAGAGTAAAGACCAAGAGGGCAGTGAACAGACCTTTCCCCAGATCATACCACTTTGCAAGCACCAAAAACTTAAAAGCTTCCAGAATGATCAGTGAAAGCAGTAGAAAGACAGAAAAGGACAAAAGCTCAGGTCAAACTTCCCTCTCCACCTCCACGCCACCCCAGATGAAAAGAACCAAGCACTAACATAAAGGCCAAAGGCTGGAAAAATGAGCAAACAAAAAAAGAATCTATCCCTAAAAAGCTACTATGGTGATAGGGGAGCTCATGACAAAAACATAGAAAGGAAAATAACTTGAACACATCTGCAAAAAAGCCTTAAAGAAAACTACAGTTTGGATATAAGTTAGACCAATAAAGATTCCTAAAAGAGCCAAAGGCATGGAGGAGACCATTGATGGAATATGACCTGTGTGGAACAGTATATCATTTTGGTTGGACCATAGAGTGAGTGAATATATATTACTATATGCGATAATCTAGACCATAGTGTGATGTAATGTAAATAATTCTGGACTTATAGTCACAGGACCTAGGTTCAGATCCTGGCTCTATAACTTGTTACCTGTGTGAACTTGGTCCAATCACATTTAGCCTCAGTTTTCTATTAAATAAAGCGGTTCTACTAAATGATCCTAAAGGTTCCTCCAACTAGACATCTATGATCTTATGATCCTATGCCAAACCAAAGACTTTGTATTTTTTCTAAAGGCAATAGGGGAGGAACATATAGCATAAAGCCATGTTTTAGGAATATTATTTTGACAGCTGTGTGAAAGAAAGATTTGAGAGTTACAGAGAATGGAGTCAGGGGGAACAATGCGGAGGCTGCCGCCACAGCTCAAGCAAGAGGCAATGAGTAATGGAATTAGTGGTGGCCATGTGAGAGGAGAGAATTGAATATATTCAAGTGATATTGTGAATGCCTTCTCAGTAATTCCATAAAATGAGTCCTATAGGACTTTCCATCCTTCTTTTACAGATAGGGAAATGGGTTCTTAGTCTCTTGTCTATGGTTACAGCAAAAGAAAGCACCAAAGTGGCAAGATTTGAACTTGAGACTTCCCGATCTCAGGTCCAATACTCCATCCTATGCATTGTCCAAAATTTTGGATTCTAGAGAAGGAAGAGACTTCAGAAAGCCATCTGTTCTAAGCAGTTCATCATGAAACTTAGGAGGAAAAGCCAGAGACATTGTGATATATTTGAGGTCACATAACGATTAAGTATTCTAATGCCAGCCTTTACCAGAAAACCATCAGTGTTCTTCCATACACTTCTCTGATGTTGGTAAGGAGGGCTGCTTCATCCTCATTTCACAGATGAGGATATAGAAGGGTCAGTCATGGGTTCCAGTCTATATCCCCTGACTATGTTATCATATATAAGCCTCCTTATAAATCATTCATGCAACAAACATTTCTTAGGTACCTATTTTGTAGGTACCTTGCGTAGATTAAACCTCTCTAGAAGAGTGATTTTATAGATTAGAAACTTATGCTTTACCCTGCTTCTGGCTTTCGAGTCAGGCCAGTGTCCCTTTCACATCAGATGTCCCTTCCAAAGAGGCAACAATTGCAGACAGAAGCCCTGGTCAAAGTAGGGTGGGTCTGTGGAAGTGGGGTGACAGTGGGGGCAGTGTATTTGTGGAGAACTTGAAGATACTGCTGGGAATTGCCTAATGGGAAGATCTTAATTGGTTCCATTTTCTCAGCATCCACCTAATTTCCCCTAACGAGGGAACACAAAGCAAATAGAGAGAGGTGCAAGGGAATATGGAAATTCAGAGCTTCATAATGCCAGATGAATTGCAGCCCATTCTGTATCATATTATATTTGCTGATGTTTGGGAGAATGTCTCCATGGCTGCTAATTAAATTATGCCGAAAGAGAGAACGAAATTGGCAGCGAGAGCACTTCCCTAGTGCCAAGTTTCACCCAATACACCACCCCCAATGCAGATTTTCCTTAATCAGCACTTGGTACCCAATAGGATTGGGAAGGAAGAAACAGGATCATAGAAAAATGTGCTGACTTGGTCTCAGAAGGATTTGAGTTCAAGCCCCAGCTTTGTTGTGCACTTGAGCATGACCTTGACAAATCCCTTTTTCTCTCCCAGCCTCAGTTTCTTCATTTGTAAAATGGGAATGGGCAGGGCACTATTGTAGAAAGAACACTGGCCCTGGAATCAGAGGACGTGGATTCAGATCCCACCTCTGAGGCTGACTCCCTTTGTGACCCAAATGAGTCACTTCCCCCTTTTCAACCTGCTTTCTCATCCTCAAATGGTGAGATGCAGGGAGAGAGGGAGGATTAATTGAGATGGTCAGTATGGTGCAGAGTAAAAAAGTACTGTAGGTGCTTGAGTTGGAGATCCTGTGTTCCAGTGCCAGTTCTGTTGTATGACTTTTGGTAAGGCATTTAAACTCTCTCAGATTCTGTTTCTTCATCTATAAAATGAAGGAGTTGGACTGGTTGAGCTGGGAGATCTAAATTAGATCTAAATCTAATGACTCAGAGGTGATCTAGTCCAGCCCGTACCTGAGTCCCACTTTGCTCTATCACATGCCTTGCAAGTGGTCATCCATCTTCTATGTGAAGACCTCCAAGGATGCAGAACTCACTACCTGCCTAGGCAGGACATTCTGATTTTGTGCATTGAGAAATTTACATTGAACCGAGATCTATCTCCTTGCAGCTCTCCTCCTCTTCCTCTCGCAGCTCCTAGTTCTGCTCTCTGAGGTCAAGTAGAATAGGTCAGCATGTCTTTATCTTCTAAATACTTGAAGAAAGCTATTGTATGATTCCTAAGTCATCCCTCCTCCAGGTCAAACAACCCTAAATGGATGTGGTCCTGGATTTGGATCCTACCCCTGACATTTACCAGCATGGGCAAATGATTTAGTCTCTCTGATCATCAATTTTTTTATCTTTAATTTGAGTATAAGAATTGTAATACCCACCTTATGTGGTTGTGGTGAGACTTAGAAGAAATAATGTATGTAAAGTGTTCTGTAACCTTTAAAGTACTCAGTAATATCAGTTACTATTATATAATTTTCCATGTTTTGCAGGTCCTTCACCATTTTCGTTACCCCCTCCTAGGCACACACACAGAGTTTATTAATGCTCTTTCTAGAATGTGGTACCCAGACTTGAATACAGTGCTCTAAATATGGTTTGACCTGACCAGAGGGTACTGGGATTCTCATGTCTCTTAATAAAGGCATGATGTTTCTATTAATGTAACCTAAGAATACACTAGCTTTTTTGACTACGTTAACACACTATTGACTTAAATTGAACTTGCAATCAACTAAGATTCCCCAAACTATTTATTTTCCATTTGGACATGGACTCTCCATACTTCTCCCATTTAGTACTTGTACAGTTGATTTTTCTGAATGGAAGTATAGGTCTTTTCTGCCCTACAGGTCCTTCATTGTCTCATTTTTGCATTGCAGTCATCCTGGGCTTTTTTTTTTAAGTTTTGCTAGTGGAGATCCCACTAACCTAAAAAGTCTTGGAGCATGGTCTCAGTGACAGACTGTCTGTCGACCAATGACCAGTCTAGCTGAGGATGGAGAGACTCACCATCAGAAGTCTAGACAACTAAAGAATGGATTTTTTTCCTACTTTGATAAGTGAAACAGATAAAAATAAGTGATGACTCTCGTCAAGTATGTCCTGCTTTTGCAGAAAAGCAGGCAGAGGGTACTAGGAATGAATTACAGAGTTCTTAGGCTGCCTACAAACATTAATTATTGGAAGCCTTACTAGGCCATCTTTTGTCTAAAGATGAATGAGTTGAAAGAGACTGGGAGGAAGTGTTCCAGTCATAGTGAAATTCTTGCTATAAATGAAACGAGGAGACAAAAGGAAATTAGATTAATGCAAAAGGATGACTGCATTTTCTTCTGAGAGAGGCAAATAAAGGAATGCTGGGATTAGTTTTATCACTAGCTCCAAAGCAACAGGCAATGTCGGTGTATTAGGCACTATTGTTTCATGGGGTATTTGTTCACCTTGTTTTGTGATCATGATGAGCATAAAGAAAAAAGGAAATTGGGAGGATAATTGCAGTTTATGTTGTAACATCTGCTACAGAGGATGAAGGAGAAAAATACTAGGAAGACTTTGGCAGAGCACAGGATTATAGACATTGCCCTGGAAGGGGCCTTAGAGGTCATCAACTCTTACAGCTGGGGAAATTAAGTCTCAGAGGGATTAAGTGATCCCAAAGCTGGAATTGGAACCCAGATCTTTGGATGCCAAATATAACACTCTTTCTGGTAGAACTTGATGCCTCCTAACTAAATCCTTCAAACGATATAAAAATATGCACATTTACTATATGTATACATATAGACATATAAACATGTATGACTGTGCCTATATGCTCCTCTGAGTGTACATATATATGTATATACAGCAATATCTTTATTAAAATACCTATGTAATAACTGATATATGCACATGTATATATGTACTTATGTGTATATAGGTATGCATAAATACAGAATATGTATACAGTCACACATACATGCACATATGTATACATACACAATACATTTGTGTGTGCCTGTATATCTAGATGCATGTATATTACAAATGTGGTCCATATGTGTGTATGCATGTGTATATTTGTATATATGTAGTGATATTATAATGTTTATATAGTAATTGATATGTGTGTATCTGTATATATATTATGAATTTGTATACATATACACACATATGTATACATGCACACCTGTATATACACCTGTGTATAAAGTAGTGATTCCTATGTATATGTGTGCAAGTATATAATATATATGTATTTATGGATGGATGGATGGATGGATGGCTTGGATGGATGGATATGTGGTCCTTGAATCTCTTGGTGGTGTTTCCCTAATCACTGCCATTACTTCAATATTTATAACTTGAGTGCTAAGCTGTGTAACCTGTATTGATTGGTCAGAAAGAGGATGGAGGAATTGGTAGAAAGGTTAAGTTGGGGAAACTGGGAAAAAAGAAAAGATGAGGGAGAAGTTACTACTTTTGTTAAGATCAGTGACTCCTCAAGGCTTTTCCTCCTCTGACCCCAGTTTGTGAATCCTAAGTGTCTTCTCCTCCCATCTCTCTGGCATGCTGTCATCTCCATGAGACTTTGCCCTTCAATGCCAGCAAAGGTCAAGCTTGGAGCACCCTGGGAAGAACTAGAATTTCTAGGACCACAGAGGAGGGGCTGGAGAGATCCAGGCTTAACGTCTTTGTAGAAGCAATAAGGGGACAGTGTAATTGACACTGTTCAAACATTGCTACTTTCCCCACATCTTAATACTGACTTACTGTCCAGATGAGTTTCCTGATGCAAATATCCCTTCTCTGAGTAGTTTCAAATGAACTATATGGTTTTCTTTTTGTTTGCTCAGGGTTCCAAGTCAGAGACAATATTTGTGGCAAAACACCCCAGTGCTAGATCTATTTCTAGCTCTTCTCTGGGAATGTTTCACCCTCAGATGCCTCCTCCCAATAGTATTTCCAATAAGTATGCAGCAACTATCAAATTCTGAGTGGTTAAAACTGTTTATAAAGACAAAAATAAATATTTAAAACACAGAAAGATACGCAGATTTTTTTTCCCCTTGCCTAGAGAAAAAGGGTTTAGGTTTCCATGAAGGAGTTTGAAGGTAGAAAAGAGGTATAAGAGCTTCAGTGATGATGGTGGGAGTGGGGGTGGTTCAGCAACAGAGCTTCCGTTCCAACACACCTTACACTCAAGTGACCTCCCTCCCAGAATCCTGGCCTTTCCCATCCCTGTCTCCCCTTTTTTTTGGTAGTGGTTGTCTTTGTTTATGCTTCTCCTCTGGCTTTTACAATTTTCCTTTATCTCCAAGCATCTTGTGTTTCTCCTAACAGGAACCAGGCTCCTCTACTTGCTGGTCTTCCTGGACTCCATGAATTGACTTTTAAAGGTCATGGGGAGTAAGGGCTGATCATTCTTCTTCATATTGTGTGGCTACCTTTCAGATTCACTTAAGGTACTTATTTGTACTTCATAAAGGAACCACTTGGCCGATGAATTTTTACTGTTAGTTTAACACCTCATTATCTGGCTCTTTTTCTGTGATTAGGTCAGTGAAAGGCCAACTTCCTTATATTTTGTTAACCCATGAGTCATGTCCAAGAGCATCATCAAACTCTCTACAATGCCCCTTAGTATCTGTTCTACATATATCCCCCTACATCTGTCCTACTCTTGTTCTGAGTAACTCAAATATTTCCTCTCTCCTGTGCAGAGAGAAGATTTATGAAGACAGCAAGCCTTTTGATTTCCTCTCCTGCAGCTTGGGATTTTGGAAAGTAAGCAGAAAGCTTACTGGGGGTGGGGGTGATTATGGTTTGTGTTTATTGTGAAAAGGAATGGAGAGAGGGGTTTGTGAAAAGGTAGATGGAAATGATATGCTTCCCCTCCCCTCTGGTCCCTTCTCTTTCCACTTCCTGGAAACTTCAACCTTGGGGAAAGAATTAAGCCCACAGAATTTTATTTTTCCTGGACCTGCCCTTGAATATTATGACTCTGATTTTTCCCTATCAACTATATTGGTTGCTCTGATGTGAGTTCTAAATTATTTATTAATGACTAATCTGAAAGAAGAGAGATATTGGGGGGTTTGGTTAAACCAAGAATCTGGGAAAACAGTAAGCTTAACACCAAGATCTAGCACACACCTGTGTTTAATATTCTGTGACTGGCATAGGGATAATTGCTAAAAAAAAAAAAAGTTGAAAAGAATGTTCTGGGGATAGAAGGCAAAACCCTATAGACAACTCAGAATCCCTGTGAATGTTTTCTTTGAGAAGACTTGAAAGATGCTAGATGTGATGAGCACTGAGCATCACCAAAAAAGTGAAACTGACTTATTTCTTAACAGGTAGGAAACAACTGGGAGTTATTTCGAAATTAGCTGTGTGTGAATGCCCAATCAAATTATCGACTTGTTAGAGCAAAGGTAGGAATCAATATCAAATTAGAAGGTAAAGGAAAGATGAGAAATAGGCCCTGTGTGTGACAACAGCACCTTCAACCTTACCTGCTTAAACAAGTCATAGAACTCTGAAAAATGGGAACTGGCAAAAAGGTAGATATAGAATTGATCAACATTTTTTTCGAGAAGTTTAACCACCTCAAAATAGATGCCAAAGTGAGGAGGTTGACAGAGCCTCCCAAAACATCACCCTCACCATCTATTCCAAGTAGAGATAGCAAGATCATAATACAAAAGAGGAAGAAGCATTTGAGGGGAAAAAGAGCTATAGAGAGCTTTGCCTCAAAACCTTTCTAAGATCACTCTGAGACTTGACTTGTGTCCTTCCTCTGGACTTCGATGACTCAGGAAAAGAAAGTGAGGCTGATGATTTTATATAACTCAGCCTCACTTAAATCCAATTCTCATGCAAATCAAGACATCACCCTGTAAAGTTCCTGGTCCTCTTCAAAAATGAAGGATGATTTACAATAACAATACATGAAACAGAAATAGGAAAACAAATGGATATAACATTGAACAAAATCAGCTGGGATTTCTAGTCCAAGATAGCATTATAAATTCTAGAGATAGAAAGGATCTTAGCTGTCATAGAGTCTAATTCTCTCTCTCTCTTTTTTTTTTTACAGAGAAGGAAATAGAGGCTGGGACTGATTAAGTGACATAACCAGCGCTATAGAGCTACCACGAGTCTGAAGCAGGATTCACACTCAGGTATTTCTGAGTCCAAGTCCCATGATCAGTTCACCACCTCACTTGGCTGCTATCTAATCTACAGATCTTCATCAGTGAGGACAGTGGGAGCATCACTCTACCATATCAACAGTGTTAGCTATTTGAGGATGTGACAAAGGCTCTTAAGAAAATGAATTCAAGATGTCCTTGAAATAGTCCAATTCAAATAGGAGAAATTCATATTGATGGCCACACACTTTTAAAGGCATTTACAGATGGATTTTGATGATATCTTCAAAAGGGGAAGACTCTCGAAGACTGGGGATGGTTACAGATGGCATTACTGCTTTTTCTAAAAAAAAAAAAAGACTGAAAAGCAGTAACTACCAACCCATTTCCCTACTTTGGCATCCCTAAAAAATTTTATTGAGAGTACTTGATGGTTGAATTGAAGGCATCCTTCATGCAAATAAAAAGGAAACACAAACACACAGTTTTTGGCAGTTCATTTTCAGTAACTGGCCATATCTTCACAGTCACGCAGCTGACTAAAAGGTATAATAGAGAAGGTAAGATCCTACTCAATCTGGCTTTTGTTGCTGATTATAAAGAAAAAAGTTTTGGACTTTAGAATAAAATGTAATCTTAGAAGTTCATCTCAGTAATGGTGTTGCCCAGAAAAATATATATGCATTGTATAATTAAAATATATAATATTATGATATATATAATATATATAAAAACATCCCAATTTGGAAACTCAAAGTCATCCTCAACTGGACAGTGAGTCAGGAAGTCCCAAGTTCAAATATGGCCTCTGACACTTATCGACTTTTGTGACCTTGGATAGATCAATAGTTGCTGTCCTTCATTCACAGGAACATCATGATGCTAGAAGCAAATTTCAGTGTGTCCAATTGTGGCCAATCAGACCAATATGAGCTCAAAATACACTACCATAGATCAGGCACAAATAGTCTATGGGAACATTTGAGGTGGATACCTTAAATCATTGCATCCCACGTTTCCTTTGTTTCAATTCTGCTTTGCTCACAGAGCATAGCACCTTCTCTGATGTGGGCACACCATGCTGAGAGTTCCTGTGCCGGTGTCTCCCATGTCACACAATCAATCCCAAAGTTCTTAAGAGAAACCTTGTCCTTGTATCGCTTCTACTGACCACCATGTGAGTTCTCCACAAAAGTCTTTTTAGCAAGTGTTTATTTTGTTTCGGTCAACAGGATTAAGTGACTTGCCCAGGGTCACACAGCTAATACCTGAGGCCAGATTTGAACTCAGGAAGATGAGTCTTCCCGATTCCAGGTCCAGAGTGCTAACCACCATGGCACCAACTGGGCAAATCATTTTATATCTTTCTTCCTTAGTTTCCTCTCCTGTAAAATGTGGCTCATAATAGCACTTACAAGATTATTGTGAGTATAATATTTATAAAATGCTTTGCAAACCTTATAATACATTTTCATAATTATGGTTCCTTGCTGCCCTTTCCAGGCTGAATCTGATTAATTATACCTCCATACCATCTTTTGTGTCCACTCGCATTCCTTCCACTCCCAAAGCTGCCGCTATAGCTTGGTCTTTTGTTATTTTGCACCAAGGAAATCACATAATCCCTATTTCCTATCTCTCCTCTCTCCAATCCTTCCCTCACATTGCTCTAGACTGATATTCTTAAAGCAGAGAATGTCATCCCCCTGCTCCGGGAAGCTTCCATGAGTCCCTATTTCCTTTGGGACAAAATGTAAACTTTTGCTTAATCTTTTAAAAATCTGACTCGTGATAATATATCCAATTTCACTACCCTTCCTCACACATTTGACTTTCCATTTGCACTGGCTTTCTTACTTTTCAGGGACAGCTAGGTGGCACTATAGTGCATAGAACGCTAGACCTGGAGTCAGAAAGACCTGAATTCAAATCCACCCTCAGACACTTGCTAACCGCATGACGGTGGGTAAGTCACTTAAGTTATTTGCCTAAGTTTTCTCATCTGTAAAATGGTTATACACTGGAGAAGGAAATGGTAAATGATTTCAGTGTCTTTGCCAAGAAAATATGGAGTCACGAAGCATTGGACATGATTGAAAAAATGACTTACTGTTCGCTATACACAATATACCTTGTTCCTCTCTGCTTTTGAATGGTTTATCACCTTGTCTACGATGTTTTCCCACCTCCCTCTTATTTCTTTGAACCCTGTGTGTGCTTCCTTTGAAGTCTGGCATCCCTCTTACATGAAGCCTTTCCTCAGCTCCTCTTGTTGGAGCCCTCCAAGACCCAGGCATTGACTTTCATATCATCATAATAACCCCTGGCATCCGTATTCACTATGTACGGTGCTCTGTGTAAATGCTCTTTTACAATTACTCCCTTTGATCCTTACAACTTGGGAGATAGGTGCTATTATCTATCCCTGTGGTACAGATGAAAAACACTGAGGCAAGCAGGCTAAGTCAATTCAGTAAATTTAATAAACACTCATTGCCTGCTACGCGCAGGCACCACGCTACGTGCTGAGGACCAAATAAGAAATGAAAGACAATTCTTGTCCTCAAGCAGCTCACCCTCTAATGGGAGAAGACAGCACACCATAGGAAGCTGAAGCGGAGGTGACTGACCCAGGATCATACAGCTAGAAAACACCTGAGGCTGGATTTGAACTCAGGTCTTCCTGATTCTAGACCCATTCGCTATCCACTAAATACACATGACTTTATATTGATATTCATTGACTGTTGTCAAGATATTAGGAGACACCCTGTTTTCCAGCACTAAAGCCCAGCAGGCAGGCTATGCCCTGAGCTTGGCATAAGACTAATCCTTTGCACTCACCCTCTGGCCAAATCCCATAGTTATTGCATTGCTTTGACCAGCATCAGGTGTTCTCTAACTTCAACAAGTATCCCTGTTCCAGTCATGAAGCCCTTCTGTGAATTAAACTTGCCTCATTGTTGCCGTTACCTTTCATTGTCAGGGCTACAGCTCACTACATAGCCATTGGGATAAGGATTGAGAACTGCCTACACCAAAGCAGGCCCCCCCAGTAGGGGTGAAACCCTGGCACATGTATCAAATCTGCCTCCCAGCTTGCAAGCCATCTCCCTCACTTTGAAATTAAACTTCTGTTTGATTTTTGACTTTCCTGTCTCTAGCCTGCTCAGCTCAGCTCTGTCCATCCGCAGGTTAGAGGCTGGTTTGGTCTGGCTGACATTATCAACATATTATATTCTTCCTCTGCCCCACCCTTTCTGTAGGATGTAAGCATCTTGAGGGCAAGGATTGTCTCACTTTTGTGTTTTTAACTGTAGCCCTAGCTTATACCTAGTAGGTGCTTAACCATAGCTTATACATATAGTAGGTGCTTACTAATTGCTTCCTGAATTGAATTCAGTGAAATTCTGCAAGATTCCATGACATATAGAACCACAGGTGTAGTTTCATATTATGGCAGACTTAACAACAACTTGATGCTGCATTTGGAGTCAGAAGATCTGACTTAACACCTAAATTTTTTCCCATATCACGTGCATTTCCTTAAAGAAATCATTTAACTTCTCTGAACCTCTGTTTCTTCATGTATGAAGTGATAGGGCTGGGCTAGATGACCTTTGAAGTCCCTTGCATCTCAAGCTCTATGATTCCATCATCCTACCAAAATTGAATGAGAGAGAAAACAACAAAGGGCACTTAATGAAAGTATCTTGGAGTACATCAGTCTGTCAGTCAATAAACATTTATTAAGTGCCTACTATGTAGCAGGCATTGTGCAAAGTACTAGGGGTACAAAGAAGGACAAAAGACAATCTCTGCTCTCAGGGAACTTATAATCTGTACTCCAGCATCCAGCATCTTAACCATCCCTCCCACTTTTTTTGGATCACAATGGGAAAAATGTGGCTCTGGCATCAGAGGACCTCACTTCAAATCCTATCTGTAGCTTACTGTCTGTGTAATGGATGAGTAATTGGATGAGTCTATCAGCTTCCCTGTATCTTACTTTCTTTATCTGTAGAGAGAGGGGATTGGACTAGATGGCTTTTGAAAGTCCTTCTAGGTCTCATCTGATGACCTATAATCCTTCATCTAAGTCACTGAGCCTTGGGACTCTGCACTGGATTCCTCTCTCTGGATGGTATCAACTCATGTTCATCATTCTTTGTATCTGGGCATTGGACTGGCTTGGAAATGAAAATCATATAAGCATTTACATATATCATATTTAAATCTCATGATGATTTAATAAATCCCCATCTTGTATTGAAAAATACCCTGAATGAGTTTATCAAATAATTGACTTGACTATAAATGTGAGTCCAAAGCCAAGTTCTACCTTTTGGTCCTCCCCTTTCCTTGGTGGGTAGGTGCTCTTGTCTCCCGCTGGTCAGTCACTGCTCCTGTGTCCTGTTCCTATAAGGCCACCACAGTTTACCACCAGGTTGAAGGACCACACAATGAAGTAAGATGACAATTTTTCTCTAGGAAGAAAGAAATCTGAAGGAGAGAAGACCACCCAACTGAGGTCAAAGCTATTTCTAGAGAAGAATGCTATGTCAGAGAGGAGAGGTAGGAAGGAGATGTTGGGACACTAGAACAAAGTTGGTTATTAACAAGTGGAAGGTCACTGGCAATTTCCTATCAATTCAGTCAATTTTTTTTAAGCTCTTATATAGCAAGGACTGATATTCCAGGCTTTGGGGAAGATACAACATTTAGATAAAATCAGTGTTGTTCAGATTATGTCCCATATCACACTAGTGGTATTCATGGGGTTTTCATTGCATAATGGAGTGGTTTGACATTTTCTTTTCCAGCTTGTTTTACAGATGATGAAGCTGATGCAAACAGGATTAAGCTGTTGCAATTTGGGGTGTGGGGGACCACAAAATTCAAGGGTACAAGGTGAGTCTGCCTCAAAGGAACTGGAACACTCATGCCTTGTTTCATAGCAAATAGTGAGTTTATTATGACACTGGTTGGGTGGGTGAGATTGCTAGTGAGTCTGCACTTAATGGGAGTGAGAATAATATTTTCATATAGAAAAAGGGTTCAAAGGGTCAGGGAAAACATCCTGATGGGAGTAATGAGTGACAAGTAGCCTGGAGTGGTCTGGAAACAGAGAATGAAAGACTGGAAACTCCAGGGCTGAAATGTGTGAGAAAGTTCGAGGACTGAGTGTCTTTCCCTTTTAGAGATCGAGGTCCCCACACCAAAGTTATTTGCCCAGAGTCACATAACCAGTAAGTTTCTGAGGCCAGATTTGAACTCAGGCCTTCTAGGCCCAGTGCTCTATCCATTGAACCATCTAGTTACTTTCTTTAGTTAAGATACCTTCATGACATTATTGTTTGATAGGTACCCAATAAGTAAAAGAAAATTGAAGAGAAGCGGAGTGATGGCATGGTAGAAAAATTCTTGGATTTGAGGCCAGAAATCTCAGCTCTGCAACTTGCACCTTTTGAGACCTTGGGTAAGTCACTCTCCCTCTCTATGCCTCCCTACTATAAAATGGGGGGGCGGGGTTAGAGTTGGTGAACTCTCCTGTCTCTAGATCCATGAGGCTACGAATGTCAAAATATCTTTGGATGTAGTTCAAGATGAAAGAACTCAGGACATCTGTAGAATGTGAGACAGTATGTCACATATAGTGTGGACTCTGGTGTGTCTTTTGAGTGACAGACTGGTCACCTTCCCTCCTGCTTCCCAGAGGGATCAGTCAAGCAGAAGCCAGGATTTGGACAAGGCTTTTTCTGAGCTGATGTCATTAGGGTTGTAGTTTCTCAGTCATATCTGACCCTTAGTGACTCTCTCTATATTTTTTTTTGGCAAGATAATGGAGTAGTTTGTAATTTCCTTCTCCAACTCATTTTACAAATGAGGAAACTGAGGCAAACAGGGTTAAGTGCCTTGCCCAGGGTCATACAAACTCATGAGTGTCTGAGACTGTTTTTGAACTCAGATCTTCCTGACTCCAGATCCAATATTCTATCCACTCAGTCACCTATAGCTGCTTCATTATCATTTCTCCTCTGGGCCTCAGTTTCCTCCTATGTAAAAGGAAAGGGTTGAACCCTTTTCTGTTCAAAAAACAGAACTGTTTTTTCTAGGCTTCACCTTTGGCTCTCCACATTGTTTCCCCCATGCTGAAGCAGCAAGTTCCCTCTGACTCCCTCTGATTAGTCAGCTCCTTCCAGAACCTCCATTGAAAGGAAAATGCCCAGGCTAACAATACCTTCCTTCCTCACCTTGGTTCTTCTTCTGACTCTCCAGACTTTCTCCACCAATCTCTTTCCCCTCTCCCCTATTAGAATGGAAGCTCCTTGAGGGCAGAGACAGTCTTTCTTTACGCTTCTATTTGCATTGGCCAAAATTAGCATAACTTGACTCTAAAGTTCCTTCAGCTATAATAAAACAATTGGCATTTTCTAGCATTGTAAAGTTTACAAAAAGACTTTCTCCATTTAGCATTTCTTCTAAGAACCTCACTGCCCCACTTCTCTTTGTTGGGGAGTCAGGACCCAGCCATGCTTCTCTCTTAGACTGTCTTTAACCTTCAGGTTGCTCCACCTTCTTGTCAGCAAACTTGCCCCTGGAAGGCTATTCTTTTCTGTCTTTATTGAGACAATTCTTTATTGTCTCACCTTATTAGAATGGAAGCTCCTTGAAGGTAGAGCTTGTCTTATTTTTATTTATATGCCAAATACTTACCTCAGTGCCTGGTAGAGTTTTTAAATAAAGGCTCTATCTATCCATCCATCTATCTATCTATCCATCCATTATCTGTCTGTCCGTCCATCACTTATCTACCTGTCTATCTTTCTATCCATCCATCCTCTCTCTATCCATCCATTTATCCATCCATCTAGCCATCCACCATCTATCTATCTATCTATTTATCTATCTATCTGTCTCTCTGTCTGTCTATCCATCCATCATCTATCCATTATCTATCTATCTATCTCTCATAGTAATATAGTAAAATAGTTACTATGAATCTTATCTCCATTTTCCAGATGAGGAAACTGAGGTAAAGTGACATGTCTGTGGTCACACAGCTATTAAGTATCAGAAGTGGGATATGAATTCAGATCTTTCCTGACTCCTCTATGCAGCTTCTAAAAATCTATGACTCTCCTTGCTCCCTGCACTCCCACCTCCTCTTTCAAAGGTACAAACAGCAAACACTTTCCAATCCCACCACAGTTTGAAAATGAAAAGTAACTAGACCCAAGCTCCCTTGCTACAGGGTTTCAATTGACCACTTGAAAGTGATGTTGTGGACAGGGTTCTTTGACTAAAGGACCTGGGAAGTCTTTTCCAACTCTGAGATTTGGTGACATTTTTGGGGTTTGGGTTGGAGGGTTGAAGCAGATGACTTCTGATATCTTTTCTGATTCTTTGATTCTCCTCAAGTTCATACATTGGACGGCACAGTCATTGAGGGCCTTGCCAATTCTAAGATTCTGTGGTAGAGAGATAATAAGAAAGAGCATTGACGCTGGAGTTAGAAAATCTGACTTTGAATCTCCTCTCTGACTGAGGTGTGTGAAGTCTAGGGATGGTAGATGCCAGTGCAGAGACTTGTAAGTGAGAGTGTTTTGTGTGATGAACAGAAAGAAGGAACCTGCAGCCTGGAACATAAGAAACATGAACCATTGTGAAACCACATTCATCTCCCCAGCTGGGAGGCCCCACGCCCCTCCTCCATCATGCAAGCGGTTCATTAGTTCTGGGGAAGGCAGTGTTTACATCGTTGGCTGCAAGACCCGCTCCTTTGTCAGTTCCCTCTGATACACTTGTAGGAAGTTGGTGGAGGGGAGGAGGCCCATCCATCTTGCTGATGACAGGCACAGAAGGGGTCCTGGGAGCCACGTGCTTGGAGTTGGCACAGTAATCTCGCCTGCCACGTCCAGGACTCAAGAAGGAGAAAGGCAGAGGGCAGAGAGCCAGCCTGAGAGCCTCAGGCTGGGGAACAGACAGGGAAACCTAGTAAGGAGAGAACTAGATCTGAAACTATGGCCAAAGGCATATCACTTGGGTTCTCTGGGTCCCATTTTCCCACCATCAGTCAGTCAATCAATCATCATTTATTAAATTCCATGTAGGTGTGTAACCTATGACAGGTGCTGTCTCAGGGAGAGGGAAGGGGAGGGAGGGCTAGAATTTGGATCATTAAACTTAAAAAAAAGTTAAAATTTATTTTTACATGTAGTTGGGGAAAACCATATTTTTTAAATTGCTATGAAAGATAATAGAGCTTTGTAAATTTAAAATATTATGTAAACACTACTACTAATAATTATTATAGCTAAGATTCATATAGTACCTACTATGTGCCAGGCAGTGATACTAGTTTAACTAGTATTTAATTATTAATGTAACTATTACTATTATTGTTAAGAAAGAGAAGGGGAGTGTCAGGAACTTCAGAACACAGGATATCACAACTGGATGAACCCTAAGAGCACAAAATAGAAGGACTTCTACTACATAATATTATATGTGAAGAGATCTTATAATAAAGAATGTTAGTACAGGGAGAAACCTCTGAGACACTGAATTTCAGCAGGGAAAACACAAGATTTGTAGTCAGAGAACCTAGATCTGCCCTTTAACTACTCATGTGACCTTGGATAGTTCAGTTCACCTCCCTTGGTCTCAGTTTCCTCATCTGTAAAAGGCTGAGGGGTCAGACTCGTTGACCTCTAAGATTTCTTGCAACCCTAAATTGATGACTCTGTGTTCATGTAGTTCAAACCCCTCAATCACCCATTTTACAGGTAAGGTAACTAAGACTCAGCCTCAGAACTAGAAAGATATGAGTTTAAATATGATCACAGGATTGGAGCTTTAGAACTGCAAAAGACCTTGAAGGTAGTGCAACCCCATTTTAGAGATGAGGAAAATGGGGTCCAGAAAGGGTAGAGGATTTGCCCAAAAGTCTCAATAAGCAACAGAACCTCTGTCACATACTAGCTATCTGACCCTGGGAAGGTCGCTTAACTTTGTGGTGCCCCTACGCAACTTTTGAAACCAAATTTTAGAGGAGGTTTCATTTTGTATTGGGAGAAACAGTTTTCTTATTGGAAGTTCCCTTACACTCTTTGAAATCATAAATCTGGTTCAGAACTATGTGCCAAGCACTGGGCTAGGCAATGGGCATGCCAAGATAAAACTGAGATAGTCCCTGCCCTCAACATATTCAAAGACAAGTAAATGCTAGTAAAATAGGGAAGAAGAGGAAGGAACTGGCCCACGAGGATCAGTCCTCAGGCATTTAATCTCATCACTGTGGTTGTTGATGATAATGATGGTGGTGGTGATGATGGTGATGGTGATGATGATGATGATGATGGTGATGGTGATGATGATGATGGTGATGGTGATGATGATGATGATGATGGTGATGGTGATGATGATGGTGATGATGATGATGATGATGATGGTGATGATGATGATGATGATGGTGATGATGATGATGATGATGATGATGATGATGATGATGGTGATGGTG
>CM053773.1:230227819-230298782 GCA_028658325.1 Potorous gilbertii | reverse complement strand
ATGCAATTATCATTCTCATTTCACAAATGAGGAAACTGAGGCAAACAGGGGTTAAGTGACTTGCCCAGGGTCACACAGCTAGTAAGTGTCTATGTCAGGATTTGAATCTAGGTCTTCCTGACTACAAATCCAGACTTCTATCCTCTGTGTCCTCTAGCTAACTCATATTTTAAAAAGATAAACAATATATAATAGAGATATGCATTTCATGTACAATACTTTTTTCCCCTTCTATTCTACTACACATATAGAAATGGAGATGTTTCCTAAGTTCAAAATTTTTTTTTAAAGACTTAGACTCTAGCTATTTGACCCTGGGCAAGTCACTTAACCCCGAATGGTTCCAAAAAATAAAAAATGGAAAAAAAAATGCCCCAAGCTCAAATCCCCATTCTGCTTTGTACTACATGTGTGATCTTGGGCAAATGGCTTGGTAGAGTCATAGAACATTAGAGGGGGAAGGGGCCTTAGGAACCATCTAGTTTAACTTGTAGCTCCCACAATAGGGAGTTCGTTGTGCTTGGTGACAACTCATCTTTCATATGGACCTCTCCCATTTCCCATTGGCTAGGAAGTTTTCTCCTATATTGAGCCTAAACACCTTCCTGCAACATCCCGTTGGTCCTAAAGCTCCTTCTCAGGCTGACAAGAAGGCATGTAATCTGTGTCCCCAAATTGCCTTTAGAATATTTAAAGTCAGCTGTCACATTGCTCCCAAGTCTGTTTTCTGTGTTAAATATTTTTAGATCCTTCAAACCAGTTCTTCTATTGGGCATATACTCCAGTCCTCTCACTATCTTGGCAGTCCTCCATTGAATATACTCTCATTTGGCTCTGTCTTTCCTAAAATATTATCTCTGTGGACCTCAGTTTCCTCATCTGTAAAATGGAATGAACTAGATAACTCCAAAATTCCTTTGTGCTCTAAATAATATGAAGCCTCAGTTTCCACATTTGTAATATACCTACTCTACCAATACACATAGGCGTTGGCATGTAAAGTGTCATGTAACCAACAAAGTGCTTTCCGAGGGTGAGTTCTTTTCACGACTACTACTATTGATATTACCCATAATAACAACCCAGATTTGTGAGGTTGACTCATGGGACACTCCCACAGACTATGCTGTCCTCAGGTAAAGAGGTTTGGTGACCTACAGGATCGTAGTGTCACAGCTGGAAGGGACCTCAGAAGACATTGAGCCCAATCCATTCACTTCAGATCAGGAAACTGAAGCACACCAAGGTTAAGTGATTTCACCAGGAGCACACAGTTAGCAAGTGGCAGGTAGAATCTGAACCTAGTTTCACCTGCTTTCCCCTAGAGCCTTTCCTTGAAGAAGTGGGGTGCTATGGCAGAACGACTTTGTACACACTGTTAGATGCTATTTCTGGGTTTTTTTATTCAACTTAATTACTTTTCTTTGTTACAAAGGAAGTCTCACTGGGGGTGAAAGGGGTGGGGAGCAATATTCAGAAATGCTTGTGCTATAAAAGCAAAAGCCATCGATAAAATGTTAATGCTAAAAATAAAGAAAAGACGAACTGGTTTCCTCAGCAAGTTAAGCTCGGTTCCACCTTAAAGATTCACCCAGGGAACACGAAAAAGATGGCATTTAATTGATCCAAACATCATTGAACTTTTACCGTCTTCCTTCCTTTCCTTTCTCATCGTTGCTGATTACTCAAGATATTTTTATGTAAATAGAAGATGTCTCCACCATAATTAGGCACCCACCCCCCACCCTCTGCCCGCAAGCCCAGCCTGTCAGAGCCTGTGATCACTTGAAGGCAGCCAGGCTGTCCTGGAGTCAGAAGTAGCCCCAAAAGAGGAAACAGAGGACCTGGGAGGCTGATGTCTTCAAGCAATGGCTCCATTAACTGGTAACTATTTGCCTCAGTTTCTTCATCTGTCAAATGAGCAGGAGAAGGAAATGGTAAACCACTCCAGTGTATCTTTGCCAAGAAAACCCCAAAAAGGGGCATCAAGAGTCAGACACAACTGGAATAATTGTAACAACTGAATGATGGAGACAGGTGACTGCTTTGAGTTTCTCTGAGGTCAAATGGTGAAAGCTGGCACAAAACTGCCTATTTGCCTCTCTCAAAGTGAGAAATTGGAAAGACCTTGGTTTAAATGGATCATGTTCTCCCATTGCCTTTTGGGTCATTTCCAGTCATCCTGATGAATATCTGGTCACTGGATCCAGATGGCTCTGGAGGAGAAAATGAGGCTGGTGATCTTGCACAGCCCTCCCTCACTGAAATCAAAGTCAGTTGCAAGTCATGTCATCATCTCCCTGATGTCAGGGTCTTTTTTTGAGAATGAAGGACAAGCCACACAATAATGAAACTGTCCAACATGCAAAGCCAACATGTAAAAATAGGCTCCAGCCTATTTTTCTAGGCTAACTATATATTACACCCCCTCATATATTCTACTTTCTAGCTAAACCAGCCTACAGGTTGTTTCCCTTACATGACATTTCATATTCTGCCTCTATGACTTTGCCCAAGCTGTGCCTCCTCACATGTTCTCCCTCCTCACCTCCACATCTTGGAACCTTCTTGTTCCTTTGTATTAGATCAAGAACTACCTTCTTCCAAACACCTTTCTTGATGCCCTTAGAGTTTAGTCTCCTAATCCTCCCTAGCTTGAAAAAAAAGGTTTTAAGCTATTAAAGCTTAAAACAACACTAAAGATTTTTGGGACATCATGAATACTCACATGTATGTACATTTGTAAGTATATATATATATATGTATATGTGTGTCTATGTTTATATATGCTTCGCACATATATGTATCGACATATATGTGTAGATATGTGTTTATGCATGTATACATCTTTAGGTAGATATATGTATATGCATATATATGTATATCTGCATTATATGTGGATATGGACATACATCTATATGTATCTTTGTATATTTATATGTCGATTGTTATATGGATTGTATGCATATATATGCACATGTATGTGTATGCATATATATTTTATATGTAGTATATACAGACACATATTAGATATGCTCTATATTTTATATACATATACTATTATATGGTTTTTGAGATCCCTATTTCCATGATCTCTAAGATCCCTAATCCTGTGATCTCTGTGAAAAAGTGTTGGTGGGTCTAAGTGGACTTCAAACCCGAAGTATGATTTGGTGACCAAAAGATTGCTCTAACTCTTGACAGCTTGATATCAATTTTGAAACAGGGACTCTCTCAACCACAGTGAATTTCAATCCATCCAAACCTTCTCATTCCATGTAATTTTTGTCTCTTTTCTTCTAGACATTCAATGTAAGTCATCTGCTCAATGCATCAGGGTCTTTCTTGGGGTCTTTTAATACTTCCTGGATGCCAGTGAAGCTCTTGTATCTTCTTCCATTAGATTATGACATGCTCCTTGAGAGCAGGGACTGCCTTTTGTCTTTAAAAAACTAAAACAAAATAGCTGGAGCTTAATACAGTGCCTGGCACATAGAAGGCCTGTTGAGCTGACATAATTGTATGCTGCAGTGTACTTGTACCCGCTGTGCATGATATTGGGAGACTGTATATCAGAGCTTGGCATCTTGCAGTGTCTTATAAACCCAGAGGTTGAGAGTTCCAATTTTGCTGGAATTTTCAAATTTTTTTTTAAACAGCCATCAGGTGGAATCAATCAATTAGTCAGAAATTCCATGCCAGTCATCTGGGTGGTACAACAGAAAGAAAGACCTCAAATGAGATGGTTCTCAAGAAGCAGATTTAGGTTGGATGTGGGAAAAACCTCCTAATGATTGTAGGAGCCCAATTATAAAATGAATTACCTTGGGATGTAGTGAATTCTCCCATTGGTGAGTTCCTCTGAGAGACTCCATTTTATGTAGGGACCCAGACCAACCTACCTCCTCTTCTCAGTCTTGTTTCTGACTTTCTGGACTTCAGAACAATGTTTTGTCTTCTGCAGGCTCATCGTGGAATTCCCTCAGTGCCTAGAGTCTCCTCACCCTGGCTTAGCCAATCCCTCTGCCTGCTCACCCTGGACTATCCTTGTGCAAGACCCAAATGTTTCTTAACTTGTAGTGCCAAAATGGCCACGTCCTTAATGGAAATGGTACTGAAAATGGAAAGGGTAATGGACAAGCTACTGCTGTACCTAGTCACTTACCATTGAAGACAGATAGTGGAAAGAAAAAAGGGACTCCCTGGTCTGGAGTCACTAGAGACTTGGGAGGTAGTGCCTCAAGGCAAAGGAAGTTCTTGCTTCAGTCCTTTTGTTGCTCATTTTGTCTTTCATTTTAGGTCAATATTTTTTTACCTTGCTGTATTAGGTATATTATGTTTGGTCTTGGTCATGTTGGTGGCCAGGTTGAAAAGGGATCTCAAAACTATGAACTTCTTTAGATAAAGGGTCTTCAATGATTCCAGGAACCAGGTTTTCCCATTGTGAGGCTGCATATGGAGGGAATTGGCTTGTTTTGTTTCATTGTTTCATTGGTGGAAAGACGGTAATTCAAATCAATTCAATTGAAGTCATTGGTTGAAGAGAAATTTATTAGGAATGTATTTGTCAGAAAATGGAGGCACAAAGAAATGTGTCTGTCTTTCTATTTCTGTCTCCCTCTCTATTTATTAGAAATATGTATATATGTGTGTATAATTATCTAATCCATACAACTCACTCTATCTTTCCATCCATCCATCTGTCCTGTCATGTCTATCTATCACCTATCTATCTATCTATCTATCTATCTATCTATCTATCTACTAGTTTCTGGGTCAAGATGCCCTGCCTCATAGAAGCACTGTCTGCATAAATGTAGGTAATAAACTTAACCTCTTAATGCTTTAAAATTATCAGTTGCCGTATAGGTACTGACCTGAATTAGTATTCTCCCACCAATGAAATTATTAGCTGTGTGACCCTGGACAAGTCACTTAACCTCTGTCCCCTCAATTTCCCTATGTATAAAGTGGAGCTGATGACACCTTTTACTTACTGTGGTTTTTGTAAGGATCAAAGGAGATAATTTTTGTAAAGCATAAATCTTAAAGCTCTATATAAACCCTACCTATTGTTATTACACACACATGGGTATATATCCATGTACATATATGCATGTAGGTATTTGTATACATATGCATATTACTTCCTAAACCACAAAGTCTCTGACCATTTGCTCCTAGATCTAAGTATTTGTCAGATGGTCAGTGTTCTCAGAGTTGAAGCCACTGCCCAGTAGAAGCTCAAAGACAAAGTCATGGAGTGAAAACATCTTTGAGATTTGTTGAGATTTCTCACAACTACCATTGCCAGGCCTTGGTGGCCCTCTTCCAGCTTAGCTCCCAGATTGGCCCAACTCAATTGTCTTGGCCATGGCTTCTGAGGCAGAGAAGAAGCAGCACCTGCTAAGAGTTCTTCTGTCCAAGCCTCCCTCAATTGGGAAAGGACAGATAAATGACCCAAGGGCATTAGAAGCTGCTACCATCTAGCAATTTTTATTTTTCTTGGCAACATCCTAGTCATCATTTTTAAAGAGAGAAAAAAGAATGTCCTTTGGTTGGTCCAACCCTGGTGTCATGTAAGAAAGGCTCCATATTTCAAGTTTATTAGAACATCCTGAGTATCAGGCTATGAACCTGTCAGGGAAATCAGAGTTACTCTCAGCAGGGCTTGATTTAAAAGAGATGCTCTGGTTCCCTCCTCTCCAAGGTGAGCTTGCTGGGGTAGGATGGAGCAAACCCATGGCATTCCATGGGGACAATGGCATGTCTAGGATTATCGATCAAGCTACATTCTCTTGCTTGGGTATCTCATCTACTCCCATGTCTTCAATTATCATCCCTGTGAAAATGATTCTCAGATCTCCACCTTCATCCCTAGTCTGTCTCCTAAGCTCAGTCTAACATCAACACCTTCCTGGTGGGCATTTCAAATTGGAAATCCTCTCAGTGTCTTCAACTCAATGCGTCTTTCTCCCCAAATCCTCCCCAAATTCCCCCTCTCCTGAGCTTCCCGATTATTGTGAAGGCATCCAGATGACAGCTCTGGTATCATCCTCAAATCATTGCCCTCGGCCACTCCACATGTTAAATCTTGTCGCTTCTATCTCCATGACATCTCTCACATAAATTTAGCTCACAGGATCGTATATTTATGTTGAATTTAACCTCTAATTCCATTGGTAAAGGGGTAAGATGTAAACTCAATTCCTCCTGACTCTGAGTGCGACACTCCACCCATTATGCCCACTCATAATGGAAAGGTTAGCATTTATAACAGCACTCTGAAGTTTGTAAAATATTCTAAATAAGCAAGTTGCTTTGTGTGTGACATAGAGAGTGGAAAGAATGCTTCTTCTAGAGACAGAGGACCCAGAGTCAATTTCACCTCAGTCAGTCAACAATTAATCTTTTATTAATGTGTGCCAGGCCCTGTGCTAAATGCTGAGGATATAAAGAAAGGTGAAAGATAGTCCCTGCCCTCAAGCAGCTCACAACCCAATGATTTATAGACTGACTGAAGTGAAAGCACACTCTTGGAGACAGAGTAATCAGATTCAATCTCATCTCTGACATTAGCTGCCTGTATGACCACAGACATCTAATGTAACCTACCTGAGCCACAATTTCCTCATCTGTAAAATAAGATAGAATTGCTCTATGATTTCTAAGCATTATATGAATTTTCAACTCTGGATCTAGGAGCCCTGTGGGTGGGTATTAAAAGTACCCATTTTGCAGATCAGGCAAGTAAAATGGTTTGTCTGTGGTTACATAAAAAGTAAGCTTAAGGGACAGGATTTTAACACAGGTCTTCCTCACTCTGAGTTCAGGATTCTATCCAATAACTGCCTTTCAATCAAAGGATTTCAAAGATCTTGTCTAACCCTTTACAAATAAGGAAACTGTAGCTCTCTGGGAAGGGGAAATTTAGGTGATGTAAAAGCAAAAGGCATTACTAAAATTTTTAAATTAAAAACAAGAATAAAATTAAGAAACTGAGGCTCAGAGAGGTTAAGGGACTTTTCTAATGTCACACACCAAATAGGTGGCCTAGGCAGGGTTAAAATCCAAATTTAGACCTCTTTTCACTTTTTCCTGGTCTAAGAGTAGCATTTTCTTCCACTCTACCCCATCCAGTTTGGGTCATTGAGTCCGGGGCCTGCTCTCTGGAGGGTACTGTCAAACTGTAGAGATTGTGAGTCACTTTGGATCAAAAGGAAGTTGTAAGAAAGCCAAGAAGAGGGACCTTGAGATTTTGGACTATGATACAATGGCTCTCTCCTAAAGAGATGACATCTATCTCTTGCCATCTTATGTGGACTTCGTTTGATGGATTCCCCTGTCATAAGACCGGCTGTGGAGTCACTGGTCCAGGAGAGGTCTCCGATATGGCTCGAAAAACTCATTTGAGCACAGGGACCATTTCACATCTAGTGGCTCATACATGATGAGTCACTACTCCAAACCAAACGAATAAAAGGTAAGAGGAAACACAGACAGGGAATAATTGCACAGAACTGTAGCATCTCATGGTTGGAAGGCACCTCAGACATCATCTAGGTTAGCCCTTGTCAGAACAAGAATTCTCTCTACGGAATCACTGACCTGTGGGCATCTATCTATTGCTTGGAGACATCCAAAGGAGAAAGACTCACTGTCCTCAAGGAAACTTATTGCATATTGGGGCAGCACTCACTGTGAGTTAGCACCCCAATATCAAACCTAAGTTTAAATGTCTCTAACTTCTACTTATTACTCCTGGTTCTGTGGGACAGAACAGGAAAAAAAAGTGTGATTTCTGTTCTAGCTCTGTGGTGCAATAGATAGAGCACTGAACCTGGAGTTAGGAAGTCTGAAGTTTAAATTTGGCCTTAGAGGCTTATTAGCTATGGGACCCTGGGCAAATCACTTAATCTCTGTCTGCCTCAGTTTTTTCAGTTGTAAAATGGGCAGCAGCATCTACCTTACATGGTTATTGTGAGCATCAAATGAGATAACATTTGTAAAGCATTTAGCCCAATGCCTGAAACATAATTGGTGCTTAATAAATGTTTGTTTCTTTCCTTCTTCTATGTGACAGCCCTACAAATACTCAAAGCCATAACTGTCGTTTCTTAAATGTTCTCTTCTCAAGGGCGAATATTCCCATTTCATAGATTTAGTGCTAGAAGGGGCCTTGGAAGTCAACTAGTTTGGGGGGGCAGGGCAGAGCCAAGATGGTGGAGTAGAAAGACACTTATACAGAGGGTCTTCCCACACAGCCCATAAAATACCTGTAGAGAGGGACTCAACAAATTTTGGAGCAGCTGAAGTGGAAAACAACAGAGTGGAGGAGATTTCCAGCCCAGGGTGACCTGAAAGGCCCACAGGAAATGTTGGTTCCATGGGACCTGGAGCAGAGCCCAGCCCAGCCTTGGTCATGTGACATAGTGTGACTCTGGAAGGAGGACACCTCGGGGACGGAATCTTCAGTGGCAGTAGCAGTGAATCCCCAGTCCCAGGAGCAGCAGTCTGCAGATCCCTCAACCCACAGGCTCCAAAGTTCAGTGACAGGGCTTTTTCAGCTGGCCGGAAAGGGAGAAGGGCCTTCTCATAGCTCCGGCAGCAGGCAGTGACCACAGAGGCCACACAGCAGCCTGTAAAGCTGCCCCTATCCATTGCTGAATATTACCTCAACCCTGTGCAGAGGCCCTGAGGGAACTGATCTTTATCTCACACTGAATGGCAGCCCTGTCCATCCAGCTTATCTGAAAATCAGTCCCCAGTACTGACTTGACAGAACTGGAGACCAGGTGGCTGTGGAGAGATAACTGCTAAGATTCTGGCCACAAAAAATCTCTTCTCCTCCCAGACCAGTGTACACACTTGATTGTGACACCTTAGAGGAACTGAGCTCTTACAGATTCCCAGAGTATACCCTACTCTAGACAAAAGTCAAGTAACTGGTTGGGAAAATGCCCAAAAAAGGGGAAAAAATAAGATTATAGAAGATTGCTTTCTTGGTGAACAGATATCTCCTCCCATCCTTTCAGATGAGGAAGAACAATGCTTACCATCAGGGAAAGATATAAAAGTCAAGGCTTCTGTATCCCAAACATCCAAAATAAATATTCAATGGTCTTAGGACATGGAAGAGGTCAAAAAGGATTTTGAAAATCAAGTAAGAGAGGTGGAGGAAAAACTGAGAAGAGAAACAAGAGAGATGCAAGAAAAGCATGAAATATGAGTTAACACCTTGCTAACGGAGATCCCAAAAAATGCTGAAGAAAGTAACACCTTCATAAATAGACTAACTCAATTGGAAAAAGAGGTTCAAAAAGCCAATGAGGAGAAGAATGCTTTAAAAATCAGAATTAGATAAATGGAAAAGGAGGTT
Source organism: Potorous gilbertii (assembly GCA_028658325.1). Classification (NCBI taxonomy): domain Eukaryota; kingdom Metazoa; phylum Chordata; class Mammalia; order Diprotodontia; family Potoroidae; genus Potorous; species Potorous gilbertii. The sequence goes on along the minus strand of CM053773.1, from coordinate 230,289,403 downwards.
CAAAAGCTCACTGAAGAAAATAGTTCTTTAAAAATTAGAATGGAACAGATGGAGGCTAATGACTTTCTGAGAAACCAAGAAATCACAAAACAAAACCAAAAGAATGAAAAAAAATGGAAGATAATGTGAAATATCTCATTGGAAAAACATCTGACCTGGAAAATAGATCCAGGAGGGAAGTCAACTAGTTCAACTCTCTAATTTTACAGATGAGGAAGATGAGGCTCAGAGATCGACAACTTTGCCAGGATCGCATACTTGATATGTGGATTTGAACCCATGTCCTTTGACTCCAAATCCAGCCTTCTCTGTACTATCTTTCAGCTTATCTCTTTTCATTTGACATGATCTTTAGACCTTTCACCATCCTGATCACCCTCTTGTACCATATTCATATATAGCCCCCAGAACTGAACACAATACTCCAATTTCTTTCTATAGGATAGCAAGTTCCCATAAGTGTATACAAACTAGGTTTTTATTTATCCCATTTGGTCCAAGAAGATGAAAAAGAAACTGCTCATATATTTACCCAGGCTGTATCCCAGTCAACTCAATGGAGTAGACAACTGAGTCACTGGCCACTGAATCCCAGGAAGAAGGATATATTTTGGTAGCTTAGGCTAAAATAACCTTTCTCCTCTACTGCGCAAGCCCTTTGGGCTAGAATTGGGGAGGTTCAGTTGAGATCATGCAACTTTGAATTATATGATCACAAGTTAGAGGATGAAGGCTCACTCATCTGAAGAGGCACCTGGTATAGTCAAATGTTCTCCGAACTGGAGATCCAAAACTTGCCTCCTGGCTATATTGCTGTGTGACATGTCCCAAGTGCTTTCATGCCTTCATCTCTTCCTTTAGAAATTGAAGGAATTGGTCAAGAAGAGCTATGAGGATTACAGTTTCATATGTGATTGGAAAGTGTCTTAGAAGTCATCTTGTCCAACCTCCTCATTTTAGAATTGAGGAAACTAATGCTCAGGGTGGTTAAAATTTATCCAAGGTCATACAAGTCCTGAGTGGCAAGGGTCATGAACCTTTCATTTTATTCCCTTCCATAAATACAATTAGAGTAATTCTCAATTATCTGCACTAACGGAAGGGTACAGATAAGTAAATCCCAATAGCAATGATTCCTTTTACTATATACTCGATGTTACAATATGCATGCTTTAGTTTACCTTTGGGCTGTTTAGTGTTTTCTCAGTAGTGTCCAACACTTCCTGACCCCATTTGGGGTTTCCTTGGCAGAGGCACTGGCCTTGTTTGCCATTTTCTTCTCCAGCTCGGTTGACAGATGAGGAAATTGAGAGAAACAGGGCTAAGTGATTTGCCCAGGATCATATAGCTAATAAATAGCTGAGGCCAGTTGTGAACTCAGGTCTTCCACGCTAGTGACAAGTCTGCCATGAGTGCATTGAACTAAGAGCTATTACTATTATTTTCACCTTTTTTCCTCATTCATCTCATCTTTTTTGATGGGGTTCAGATAGAAATAGTTGGAGGACAAGTGTTGGTTCTACTACTTTTTGTCATATTTCATATTTTGTTGAACATTGTATAGGTAGTTAAAATGATGGCTTTTTTCAAATGTAATTGATTCATGCTTTTTGTTTTTTGGTTTTATTGTCATGTTATTGCAGTCAATGATGGCGGCCATTGGACGAATTAGCTATTCACAGATGTTTGGGAATTAACCAACCTGTGTTGTTAACATCCTCGGGCCTTTTGGATCAAAGAAAGCCCTTCCAGGTATAGAACCAAGATGATTGCTTATCAAGGGGAGGATGTGGAACAGGTAACTGTGCTAATAAAATAGAACTTTACCCAATGGTGGAATTGTACCCAATGTATTTATTAATATATTTTATTCAAGGTGCTACTGTTTTGCCACTCTACCAAATCGAGAAATCTGCCATGAATAAGTGCTATATTTGTGCCTCCTACTTTCCTTTTGCCAGGCTAAGATACCAGGAGTGTATTGGGAGGAATTAAAATTCCAAGCATGTCTTCACTCTGTTCTGTCTGATTTTCAGAAATTGCAGTAAATCAGTTGCACTGTAAATTGGTCTTCTTTTAGGGAGGGGGAGGGATTTTTCAGGGTGGGGCTTGCTTGATGAAAAGGGGAAAACAAATGGATTTTATAAATGTTCTAATCAAGAAGTTAAAGTGAGGTTAAAGTTAATGGGTCTGTCAAGTTGACAAAGGAAAGAGATGAGAGAGGTAGAATGGGGGGGTGGGAGGGCATGAAGGAAGGGAAGGATGGGATGAAGCATCTGTCCAGGCTGGGCTTGATAAGCCTCAGTGTGGAGAAGGTGGTCTCTGACTGAGAGAGGGGAAAGTGGAGTGGTGGAAAGAGCTTTAGGTCTGGTGTCTCTCTGACCTGAAATTCTGTCGTTGAAAGCTATTGGCTCTGTCACCATGGACCAAAGAGGCCGCTGACCTTGGAGTCAGAAAAGCCTGGGTTTGAATCTACCTCTGACACACCAACTATGTGCCTTTGGACAGGTCACCACCTTTCATTGCTGCAGGCAGCTCTCTGAAATTAGAAATTACATATGACCTAATGATGTGCATCAATAGAGGATGTTTCCACACCAGAAGTGCCCTACATTGTTGAAATAATAGGTTGGGACTACCTCCCCCACAAAAAAACCCCATCATTTTTGGAGGCTCAATTTTATCATGAATTAAATGGAGAAGATAATATTTATATTTCCCACCTCATGGGGTTGTTGGGATGATCTAATGAGATTCTGTGGATAGAATGTTATTGAAAAGTCAGTGACCATTCTTCTTTTTCCTGGTAATGTCCTTTTCCTCCCTCCTCAGTGTGGTGGAAGGGGGCTTACAGAAAGAGATACACAAAAACCTCAAGTTGTGCCTGGCCTTTCAGAATAAAAACAAATGACTTTTATTAAGTATATTACCTCATTGGAGCCTAACAGCAACATGATGAAGTAGATACTATTTTTTTTCTCCTTTTGACAGATAAAAAAATTGATGCTCCTAAAAAGCGACATGGACAGGCTTACACAAGCTAGTATGTGTCAGAAGTGGAGTTTGAACTCAGGACTTCTTAATGCCAAATGAAATGCTCTTTATGCTGCATAACGAAGTGTTTTTCACAATTTTTTTCTTTTCTTAATTAATTAATTTTTAGTTTTGTACAATCACTTTCATAAATCTTATATTTTCTCCTCCTCCTCCTTTCTTCTTTCCCCCTCCCTATCCATGATGGTATGCAGTCTTATATGGGTTTTATACATACATTCTTATTAAATACATTTTCACCTTAGTCATGTTGCATGGAAGAATTAAAATGAATGGGATAAACCATGAGAAACACTAAAACAAAACAAAATGCAAGAGAAAATAGTCTGCTTAATTCTGCAGTCCAGTTCCATAGTTCTTTCTCTAGATGTGGATGGCATTTTGGTTCAAGAATCCATTGGGAATTTTTTAGGACCTTGCATTGCTGTGAAAGGCTAAATCTATCAGAGCAATTCCTCACATACTGTGGTTGTTGCTGTGTACAAAATTCTCCTGGTTTTGCTCCTTTCACTCAGTATAAGTTCATGTAAGTCCTTTCAGGCCCCTCTGAGGTATTCCTGTTCATCATTTCTTATAGCAAAATAGTATTCCATTACATTCATATACCACAACTTGTTCAGTCATTCCTCAATTGATGGGCATCTCCTTGATTTCCACTTCTTGACCACCACAAAGAGAGCAGCTATAAATATTTTTGTACATGTGGGACACTTGCTTTTTTGCAATTGATCATCCAGTCAATGTCAGTGAGCTTACAGGGGCAATTCTGAAAGAGAAAATCCCCCTAAAACCATCAGCAATTATTTGTAATGGGAATAAGCTCGAAGCCTTCCAGTAAGACCAAATTTGAAATAAGGATGACCATTGTCTCCAATATTATTCCATAATGTAGTGGAAGTCCTAGCCATAGCAATAAGAGACGAAAAAGAAATAGAAGGAATCAGGATAGAGAATAAGGTTATAGAACTGTCTCTTTTGTCGATGATATAATGCTTATTTTATAAAAATAAAACAAATAAAATATAAAAAAGAAAGTTCATCACCTGTCTCACTCTAAGGCTCTGACTCTTATTGGAGGGAATCTCAGCAAGTCACTGTTCTGAGGATGGGAGAGAATAACTCTAAGAAAAGAGATTTCAAAGAGGAAGGTAATATAAAAAATTTAGCCTTATAAGATCTGAAAGATGTATCCATTTTATCTTAGTTGATTTTCACAATAACCAGATAGATAGGTATTATTATTTTCTCCATTTTATAAGAGGTTAAGTGAGTAACCCAAGGTCACAAAACTAGTAAGAATTTGAAGGAGGATTGGAACCCAGAATTTCCTGAATCAAAATTCAGCACTGTATCCACTATGTCATGTTTCCCTTAGAGGGCAACTACTTCTACCTCATCTTTGGATCAATGAGGAAACTATTGAAAAAAGCCCCACACAGGGTAATTGACTTACCCTGCCTTTTGGCAGATTTCTCCTCCCCTTTCAGCAGGCATCTTGGGATATGGTTATTCCTGGGTCCAGACCCAGCATAGAGACTCAGTTGCTTAGAACCAGATAGACTACATAGTTATGGGGGAGGGAAGGAGAGAAGACAGAAGCTCATATGGTGCCAGCCTGGTCCCCCGAGTTCTGGCTGCCTCCCTTTTGATCACTCTCATTTGTAACTGTCAACAAGATAAAGAATGTGTGATGAATGAACTTTGAAAGGTTCCCTGCCCATCAGCATCTGAAATATAGCTGCATATCACTCCACGGCTGGGGAAACTGGGCTGAGAAGTTTATTCATGAGTAGATTTGTTCTTTTTCTTTTGCAAGGAATAGGAAAATAAGGAAGCAACACAAGTAGAATGGATTAGGAATCCAGGACCTTGGGTTCCATCAGTCAACCATGCAACAAGCATTTATTAAGCGCCTACTATGTACCAGTCATTGGCAATACAAAAGGATAAAAAATGGTTTCTGTCCTCAATTAGCTTGCATCTTATAAGATTTCTTTGCTGTGCTTTTGATCTGGGAACATTTCAATTTAGTCATCTCGAAATCTATTTTCCTTCTCCTTTGTTTCTGTTATTTAATTGTTTAGCCACACACAACTTTTTGTTGCCATGGATTATAGCCCACTAGATTCTTCTGTCCTTCACTATCTCTCGATGTCTGTCGAAGATCATGTTCTTGTTTCAATGACATTACCTATCCATCTCATCCTCTACTGTCCCATTTTCTTTTGCCTTCGATGTTTCCCCAACATCAGAATCTTTTCCATTGAGTCTTGTCTTCTCATTATATGACCAAAGTATTTAAACTTCATCTTGTGTGTTTGGCCTTCCAGTGAATAGCCTGAATTAATTTAAATATTGACTGATTTAATTTCCATGCTGTCTGAGGGACTCTCAAAAGTCTTCTTCAGCATCACAGTTCAAAAGCAATGATTCTGTGGTGCCCACCTTTCCTTATAGTCCAACTCTCACATAGCCATACATTGCTACTGAAAAAAACATAGTTTGACCAAGTGGACTTTGGTCGGCAAGGTAGAATCTCCACTTTTTAGTATGCTGTCCATATTTGCTATAGCTTTCCTTCCAAGGAGCAATTGTATTTTAATTTCATGGCTGCACTCACCATCTACAGTGATCTTTAAGCCCAAAGAATATAAAATCTGACACTGCTTCCATTTCTTCTCCCTCTGTTTGCCAGAAAGTGATAGGACCACTTGCTAAGATCTCAGTTTTTTTTTTAATGTTAAGCTTCAAGCCAGCATTTATTCTCTTCTCTTTTACCCCTTCAAGAGGCTTCTTAATTCCTCTTCACTTTCTCTCATCAGAGTGTATTGTCTGCGTATCTGTGGTTGTTGATACTTTTTCCCAGCAATCATAATGCCAACTTTTGATTCATTCAGCTTGGTATTTCCAAGATGTGTTCTGCGTGTAAGTTAAATAAATAAGGTGACAATATACAGCCTTGTTGTACTCCTTTTCCAATCATATAGCAATCAATTGTTTCATGTTCAATGCTAACTATTGCTTCTTGATCCATACACAGGTTCCCTTGGAAACAAGTAAGATAATTTGGTACTCCGTTTCTTTGAGAACTTACCACATTTTATTGTGATCCACTTAGTCAAAGACTTTAGTGTAGTCAATGAAGCAGAAGTAGATGTTTTTCTGGGACTCCCTTGTTTTCTCCATAATCTAGCAAATGTTGGCAATTTGGTCTCTAGTTCCTCTGCCTCTTTGAAAACCAGCCTGCTCTTCTGGCAGTTCTTGGTTCACATATTGCTGAAGGCTGATTTACAGAATCTTAAGCATAACCTTGCTGGAAATGAATGTAATTGTTTAGGAATTTGAACATTCCTTCCTTGGCATTGCCTTTTTTTTAGAATTGGGATATAAATTGATCTTTTCTAATCTAGTGTGAGTTTCCCAAATTTGCTGGCACATGAACGAAACACTTTAACAGCAACATTTTTTAGGTTTTTAAATATCTCAGCTGGAATTCCATCACCTCCACTAGCCTTATTGCTACCAATGTTTCCTAAGGTTCACTTGACTTTCTTCTCCAAGATGTCTGGCTCTTGGTCAGTACTATCCCATTGCAGTTATTAGTAATGTTCAGATCTTTCTTTTATAATTCTTTTGTATATTCATGCTAACTCTTTTTAGTCTTCTTTTGATTCTGTTAAATAGCTACCATTTTAATCTTTTATTAAACCCATTTTTGCATGAAACCTTCCCTTGATATCTCTAATTTTCTTAGACCACTGTCTTTTCCATTCTATTGTTTTCCTCTATTTCTGTGTTGCTCATTTAAGAAAACCTTCATATCTCTCCTTGTTATTCTCTGGAATTCTGCATTCATTCAGGTGTATCTTTTCCTTTCCCCTTTCTCTTTTGGTTTCCTTCTTTCCTCATCTATTTGTAAAACCTCATCAGACTGCTATCTTTGTTTCTTGCTCTTCTTTTGCTTTGGAATATTTGTTGTTACTGCCTCATGTATGATATTGCAAACCCCTGTCCTCAGTTCTTCAGGCACTCTCTCTACCGGTTTTAATCCCTTAAATCTATTCATCACTTCCACTTCATATTTTATAAGGGATGTTATTTAGGTCTTATCTATATGGTCTGATAGTTTTCCCTATTTTCTTCAATTTAAATCTGGATTTTGCAATAAGAACCTCATGCCCTTATCCACAGTCAGCTCCAGCTCTTGTTTTAACTGACTGAATAGAACTTCTCCACCTTTGTCTGCAAAGTATAATTAATCTGCTTTCTATATTGAACATTTGGTAATGTCCCTGTGTAGAGTCACCTTTTGGGTTGTTGAGAAAGATTGTTTGTTATGACCAATGAGTTATCTTGAAAAACTGTATTAGTCTCTGGCCTGTTTCATTTTGTATTTCATCACCAAACTTCCCTGTTATTCCATCTTTTGATTTTCTACTTTAACATTTTAATTCCCTATGATGAATGTGACTTTCTTTTGGTGTTATTTCTAGTAGATGTTATAGGTCTTCATAGAACTGATCAGCTTTGACCTCTCTGGCATCAGTTGTTGGATCAAAGACTTGTATTACTATGATGCTGAATGGTTTGTCTTGTATTTGAACAGATATTATTCCATCCTTTTTGAGATTATGCCCCTGTGTGGCTTTTCTCACTCTTTCATTGCCTAAGAGGGCTACTTATTTTCTTCCTGTCCATAGTAGTATATGTGGTGATCACCTGAATTAAATTCACTTCTTCCCACCCATTTAAATTCACAGACAAACCAAGATGTTGATGTTTAGTATTTCCACCCATGAATTCTCATATGACGCACTCAGCACCCTCCACTATTCTGGTTGCACTCCCCCAGACAGTCTCAGCTTATCAATGTCCTTAAACTTCTGGTTTTCATTTAAATTTTCCCCCAGCCTGGCTTCTTCCTATCTGCCTAGTCATTTCCCACATTCATCACTTTCATGAATCCTCCAGTCCAGTTATATTGGTTTACCCTTGTTCCACATACCATATCTTCCAGCTCCATGCCTTTCAACTTGCTCTCCCTCCTTCTTACCACTGACCCCCTTCAAGACTCATTTCAAGTACCACTTTCTGCAGGAGGCCATCCCCAATCATGCTTTGAAGGATTCCTTATAGCATTTTTGTACAGAATGTATATATCACAATATGCTATCTCCCCAATTGGAATATAAACTCCTTTAGGGCAGAGACCATTTTATTGTTTTTCTGTATCTCCAGCTTTTAGCACGGTGCTGTCATAGCACTTGAGATAATCAGGACAAAGTGAGGCATTTGACACCCTCTAGGACTCTCTCCATTGACCTTTTATTTTAAGGCTTGGGAAACTGAGGGCTAGAGTGAGAGAAATGGTACTGGTAAATGGCAAATCTGGGAGGGAGATCCTGGTGACCTGTCTCCAAGTTCCTGACCACTGTCTCTGTTCCTGGCTGCTTCATGATCAGTATAAGAACTAAGAGTTTCATTGGGTGTGCTCTGGATAGACATTGAGGACAAAGGGCATAAAAGTAAATCAAAAGGGTTTTGTAAGAAGAGGACTTTGTGGGGAGGATGGACTTGAAAACTCTGGCAAAGGAGCACTCCTCTGATCGGTGTCCAGTAGGGCTGATGGTTTCTTGACCTTCAGCCATTTTCCAAATCCAACAACCTCTGAAAATGACCTTGTGTTTTTGACTGTTCACAATGTTCCCTTAGACATTTTTTCCTCATCTGAGTAATCTTAGAAGTGGCCTTAATACAATAGAGGGAGACATGGGAGAGGAGTTAGGCTTCATGTCCTAGAATCACCAATTTCTAGCTCTCTAAATCATAACTCACATTTATATAGTCAAATTGAAGGTTATACCTGAGCTTTATTGATCTACACAACTGTCACATTTCATAAATGAGGAAAGCAAGGTTCCTGCAGATAAAATGACTTGCCCATGGTCATAGAGCAAAGAGGGGTCAGAGTTGGAATTGAATACGTGCCTTCCTGACTCCAGGTCCAGAATTCCATCCACTATGGCATACTACCTCATCTGTGAAATAGTGTTAGTAATAATCCAACTCAATAAACATTTTGAATTATTCACTACATGCCAGGCACTGTGCTAAGCTCTGGGGATACAAAAAAGGCAAAAGATAGTCCCTGTCCTAAAGGAGCTTACAATCCAAGGTGGGGGACAACATGCAAACAAATATCAACAAGGCCAGGGATATCTGTAATAAATAGGAAATAATTAACAGACTGGAATTAAGGAGGGTTGGGAAAGACTTCCTGTGGAAGATGGATTTTAGTTGAGACCTAAATGAAGTCAGGAAGGTCAGTAATCTGAGTTGGGGAGGAAGATGTTTCAGGAAAGGGGGACAGCCAGACAAAATTCCCAGAGCCGATAGATAGAGGTTCTTGTTCATGAAACAACCAGAACGCTATTGTCACTGGATGAAAGATTATGTGTTGGGGAATAAGATGTAAGAAGGCCAGAAGGCTAGGTCAGGAAGGGTTTTGAATGCCAAATGGAACATTTTATGTTTGCTCTTGGAACACATAGGGAGTCACATGGTTGGACCAATACTTTAGGAGAATCATTTTAGTGGCTAAAGGGAAAATGAATGGGGGTGAGGACAGGCTTGAGACAGATCTGGGCACAAGATGATGAGGGCTTGCACCAGGGTGGGTAACAGTAACCAAGGAGAGAAGGGAGTGTATTTGAGAGATGTTGCAAAGGTGAAATGGATAGGCCATGGCAACATCTTGCCAATGTAAGAGAGAACTTGGAGTCTGGGATGACTCCTAGATTGTGAGCCTGAGGGGCTGGGAGGATGGTAGTACCCTTGCAATAGGGAGAAACAGAATGAGTTCCATTTTGGATATATTGAGTTTAAGAAGTCTACTGGACATCCAGTTTGAGATGTCTGAAAGGCAGTTGCAAATCAGCAGAGTCAGCACAGAGATTGGGGCAGGATAGGTAGATTTGAGAATCATCAACATAGAGATGATCATTAAATCTATGGGAGCTGATGAGATAGTGAAAGAGTATAGAGGGAGATGGAAGAGGAAATGATAGTCGACATTTACATTATATTTTAAAAAAATGATTATTATTTTTTAAATGCAGTTCACTTGGAAACATGGCTATACGGGTACAATGTTTCCAGTTTTAATAAAACTGGCCTGTTTGATTATTCCCTGCAAGTGACATTCATCTACCACCTCTGCACCTTTGTATTAGCATTTCCTTATGCCTGGAATGCAAGCTCTCTTCACCTTCACCTCTTAAAATCTCTAACTTCCTTCACAGCCCAACTCAAGTACTTCTACCTACATCCACCCTTCCTGACCTCATTAGCACTCTGTCCCTTTGAAATTACTTGAGTAGACTTTGTGTTTACATGTTTGCCCACCTTCTGTCTTCTCTCCCTATCTCACTCTCCCCACCCCAGTAGCATGCAAATTCATTGAGGTCAGGACTGTTCCATTTTTTGTCCTTGTGTGGCTGGCACCTGGAATGGTGCTTGGCACATAGTAGGTGCTTTCAAAATGGTACTGAATTGAATTGAGTTTCACTGAGTTGAATTGCTGCAATTCTGCCATACTCTGGTCAGGCCACATTCCAAGTATTCTATCCAGTTTTCAGTCATATTTTAGGAAAGACATAGACTGGAGCATCTCCACAAGAGGGCAACAAAGATTAATCCATCAACCAATCAACTAGGAAGCATTTATTAAATGCCTACTATGCCTAATGAAAAGGTTGGCAACTCTGCCATTTGAGGACCCTCTGAAAGCTGGCCGTATTTGGGTTAGAAAAGAAATAACATGGAGTGTGGGTGGGGGAGGTGACCATGTCAATATTCAAATACTTGAATGTGGAAAAGGGATTAGACTTGCTCTTAACTCCAGAATAGTAGAAGTTCCAGAGACATATTTCAACTTCCCATCAGGGTGAAAAATCCCAATTTCCCAGCTACGATAGGAAGTGCCCTATAAGTAGCCTCACCTACCCATAAATGGCCTGAAGTAGCTGGGTGGCACAATGGATAGAGCCCAGTGGATATGATCCAAGTTGGGGATACCTGAGTTCAAATCTGGCCTCGGATACTCATTAGCTGTATGATGCTGGGCAAGTCACTTCACCTTTGTCTGCCTCAGTTTCCCCATCTATAAAATGGACATATTGATAGCACCTACCTCACAAGGTTGTTGTGAGAATTAGATTAGATCATATTTGTAACAATACTTAGCACAGTGCCTGGCATAAAGGAGGTGGTATATATTTCCTTTCCCTCAGGACTTACTTAGTAGGTTCCTTGTCTCTAGATGTCTTGGAACAGAGGCAGGAAAATCCTTTCACAGTGTTTAGCCATCTTCATCCTCATCCTCATCATGATGTTGAAGAGGGAATCTTTGTTCAGGTTACAATTTGACCAGATTCTATTGAGGTCCATCCCACCTCATGAATCCTGCTGTTCTGATAGCAGTAGTGCCATGATGATGAACACAGTCGGGAGTCATTCCCCAATAGATAGTCAAAGGATATAAATGAGTCATTCTTAAGACAAACACAAGATACCATCACCAAATCACCAAAAAAAAGAGACATGCAAGCTAGAACAACCAAGGATCAACCCAGTACTCCTCAGATTCACAAAAGTGACAAAAAAAGAGAAAATAACAATGGTTGGAGGAACAAGAAAGAGATATACTAATGTACTGTTGGTGGGGCCTTGAAGTGGTCCAACTATTCTGGAAAGTATTTTGGAAATCTGCCTCCAAAGTGACTAAACCTTGGAACCAGAAGTCTCTCAACCAGGCATATATCCCAAAGGGGCCAAAGGGAGAAGGAAAGTTGAACCTATATAGACAATTTAGCTGTGGTGTTTGTTCTAACTAAGACCTGGAAATGAAATGACTGTTGATTAAGAAATAGATGAAAAATTCTACGAATAAAAGGTATATGATTATGCTACAAGAAATAAAATCTGGAAGATTTTTATGATTTGATGCAGAGTAAAGTGAATAGAACCAGGTAAACAATTAATAGAGTGAACAGATGATGGATAGATGTATGGGTAGATAGATAGACCCATGATAGATGGATAGACAGATGATGGATAGATGCATAGATGAATGGATGGATAGATAGATGAATGGATAGATGGGTAGATATATGATAACTGGATAAACAGATGATAGACAAATGGATAGGGGAATGGATGGGTAGATGGATGCCTAGGTGATAGAAGGATAGATAGATAGATTATAAATCAATGAATGGACAGAGAAGTAGACAGATAAAAGATTTATTAACTGCTTACTATGTGCCAAGCATTGTGCTAAGCTGTCGGGGAAATATCTACAATAATGTAAAAGAAAATAACTTTAAAAGACTTAAGAATGTTGCTCTATTCAATGACCAATGAGAACTCTAGAAGACTGATGATGACGGCTCCTTCCCACCTTTTGGGAGAGAGGTGATGGACTAGAGGTCCAAAATGAGGTAGACATTTTTCCAGAAACAGCCAATGTTTAAGATTGACTTTATTCAACTGATTAAGTGAGGAGGATTTCTAGTTATGAGGAATTGGTGGGTTGTGATTGGGATGAAGAGAGGCTGTAGTCAGTCATTTACTGAGTGCCAGGCACTGTCCTAAGAGCTGGGGATACAGAGAAAGAGAAGAACACTGTTCTTGTTCTTAAGGAATTCACAGTCTAATGGGTAAAGGCAACTTGTAAATGATCCATATGTAAAAGAGATATATAGAATGAATGGAAGGTAATGCCTGAGGAGATGTTTGAGCAGCTCCAGGTGGGAGTACCAGTGGAAGAGGAAGAGGGCAAGGTTTTCTGAAGCAGGCAGGATTTGAGTTGAATTTCTGGTGTCAGAGGACAGGGACATTTAATTGATATAGAGAACTCCTAGGTGAGGAAACTGTTGCTACCAATGCAGGTCAGCTTTTCTCCAACCTTTTCCTGCAAGATTGTGATTTGCCCAGGGTCATATGGGAAATAGGTTACAAAAGTTGGACTTCAATCCAGGTCTTTCTGACTTTGAGATCAACACTTTATCCATCATAAGAAAGATGGGAGGAGGGAAGAAAGAAAGAAAGAAAGAAAAATAGAAAGAAAGAAAGCAGGAAAATAAATAAATATAAAAATGGAGGAAGGAAAAAGAAAGGAAAAGGAAAAGGAAGGAAGGGAAAAAGAAAAAGAAAGAAGGAAGAAAGAAAATAATAAAAAGAAAAAAGAAAGGAAGAAATAGAAAAGAAAGAACGGAAGGAATTTATGTCAATTAGACATTACAAAATGTATAGAAGAGAAAGATGGAAGGAAATTCATAAGGAGACACAGACAAGCATAGGAATAAAGAAACTGCCATGTAAAATTTAATATATTAAAAAAACAATCTGTATATAGTACGTCATAATTTCTTCTGCAATCTTATTTTTCTGTTCTTCTTTGTCTATTTAAACATTAATGTTGATGAATGTTTGCCAGATTCATAATAAAACTATACACATACATTTAAAGAGATAACTACAGTATGAATTCATCTCTGCTGCTGATTTGACATGTGAAAATTGAGGTGCCATGATGTCAACCTGGGGAAGAATACGATGGCATAGTAGAATGACCTGAACTCTGACCCTGGTATCCAAAGACCTGGTTCGAATCTTGTCTTTTAGATTTCCTGTGTTTCTTTGAGCAAGTCATTTCCCTTCCCTAGAACTCAGTTTCCCCATCTGTCAAATGAAGGAGTTTTATTAGATGACTCAAACGTCCCTTCCAACTCTAACTCTAAGAGGCCATGAATCCTGAACTTGGATTCAAGAGACTTTGTTTTCAATTATCTCTCAGGTAAATCGCTTCCACCACCTGAGCCTCAGTTTCTCCAGTTGTAAATAAAGGTTGTAACTCTATATTTCCTTTCTCAAAGACTTCTGCTGAAAAAAATCATTTTGTGAAACTCAGAATATTAGATTAATGTAAGTTGTTGGCATTTATTTAAAGTCACATTATGACTGAGTGACAGAGTTGTGAGAAAAATCCTAGTAAACTGGCTCATTGTTCCCCCAGAACACAGCACAGCTGAGAGCTCCAGGCTCCTTACAGAAGGACTTCTGGTTCCTGGGGGCCTCTATTTATAGCCCACTTCTCCCTGGCAGATTGGACTTATGCTTATGCTGGCTGGAGTGTAATTAGCAACAATGGATGTAAGAAAGCTTATAATAAGGTTATTAATTATATACATTTCTGTTTACAGGAGAATTATAATATTAGCCCCATTAAGCACCATTATCAATGCATGATCTAATAATTTCATCCTAATGAAACCAATACATTTCCCAGGGACAGTAGCAAGTATCCCCTATTTGCTGGAAAACTTCTTAATGTGGGATGGGAAGCAGCTTGTAGAGGGGTTATTCTATTGGCAAGGACCAAAGATACTCATTAAGAAATCTCATGTTGATAATTCCCACCACTGTCCTTTAACCTTGGGTTGATTGAAGATGGTAGAACCATGGATTTTGCGTTGGGAAGAATCTCCAGAGCCATCTAATCCAACTCTTTAAATTTGTGGATGAAAAAACTCAGATCCAGAAGAGGTTGCGATTTGCTTGGTCAGTCAATAAGCATTTATTAAGCTCTTATTGTTTTCCAGGCAGTAAATTGAGTACTAAAGGTAGTAAACTTTTTTTTCCTATTAGAACTTTTCAGTTACAAAGCACCATTTATATCCTCATAGGTCTTTAGATTTAGAGGTGAAAGGGAGCTTATAAATCATTTTATCCATAGCTTTCACTTTGCAAAGAAGGAAAGACACCCAGTATAACTTGCTCAAGGCCACTCAAGGCAGAGGCAGGATTTGAACTCTGGTCCTTTAACTACAAATCTAACATTCTTTTCCCATTGTACTAGATTGCCTTCTCAATAGAGTGAGTCACTGACAAGAGTGCTGGATGTGAAATCAAAGCCCCTGGGTTTGAATCCTGGGCCTGTCATTTACTCATCATGTCGCCATGGCCAAGTCATTTTCCCTGGTCTCAGTTTCCTCATCTTAAAAATGAGAAGGTAGTGTTCTACCTTCTAGCATTCTAGATGACCTTTAAGGTCCTTTCTAGCCCTAAATCTGATCTCTTGATTGCTAACAGATCTCACCCCTCTTAAGTCCTATGATTCTGGGAGCCCCAACTTCTCTTTAGTGTCAAAGGTCTTGGAAGTCCCTTTGTTGGGTTTGGTCTTGTCTATTCCTGGGGCTGAGGTCAGCATTCCTAGGCCCTCTTCTCAAACTAGAGAATTGGCATTTGAGGAGGTAAGGGGCTTAAAAAAATTGCTATTCCTAGAATTAACATATTCTGTTAGTTTGCTGAAATACTTTTAATTTTTATTAGAATGATAGAGGGCAAAATTCTAGCCAAGTTCGATAGGGGAGGTCCCCAGGTCATGGATCAAACCAGGGTCAAGGAGGAATTTTCATACACTACTATGGGGAGGGAGCACTACATGTGGGTTTTGAACAGTGAGATTTGAACCTGGATCAACCCCTCCCTCTGCAATCTTCTCATATCTTCTACCACTTCTCTTCCACATAGTCTCCAATCCAGTGATATTGATCTCCTGGATGTCTCTTGAACAAGACCCTCCTCCATCTGCTGACTCTGGGCATTTTCTCCCCCTTTCTTTCCCATGGTCCTTCAAGTTGCAGTTAAGCTCCTACCTTCTACAAGAAGCTTTTCTCAATCCTCCTCAAGGTTAATGCCTTCCCTCTGCTAATTATCTCCAGTTTAGCTTGTTTGTAAATAGTCTTTAGAGAAGCAAGGTGGCACAGTGGATAAAGTACCAGGCCTGGAGTCTAGAAGATACATCTTCCTATGTTCAAATCCAGCCTTGGACACCTACTGTCTGTGTGACCCTGGGTCAAGTCGCTTCCTGTTTGCCTTAGCGTCCTGTAAAATAAGCTGGAGAAGGAAATGGAAAACCCCTCCCGCGTCCTTGCCAAGAAATCCATAAATGGGGTTGCAACATAGATGTGACTAGAAGATGACTGAGCAAGAACAAAAACATGATTGTTGGCATGTTATCTTCTCCCATTAGACTGTGAGTTCCCTTGACCTTTCTTGGTAACACGTGCCTGGCCCATAGTAGGTACTTAATAAATGTTTATTGACAGGTTGATTGATTGATGGAAATACTGTTCCCCTATGACACTGTATGTCTTTGGTTTCACTTTGATTCAGCAGGACCACAAGGTACTTGCTCCATGCTTCAGTTACTTTATCGTGCTTATGACTTCTTCCAGCGGGCTTTCTTTTGGACTTTGTTGTCAAGACAGCACCCTGGGATGTCATTGGCTCTCTTTGAAAACAAGGAAGGAACAATAATTAGCCCCAGTGCCTGGCACATGCCTCTGAGCTAATAACAGCTAGTATTTATGGATCACTTTAACATTTGCAAAACACATTACAAACATAATCTCATTTGATCCCTCACAAGCCTGGGAAATAGGTACTATTTTTTTTTAATATCACTTCCTTTTTTATATTAGTTAATTTATTTATTTTTAGTTTTCAACATTCACTTCCATAAATTTTAAGTTTCCTGCCCCTCCTTCCCCTCTTCCTCCCCAAGATGGCAGGCAATCTGATATGGGCTCTACACATACATTTCTATTAAACACATTTTCACATTCGTAATGTTGCATAGAAGAATTTCAATGAATGGGAAAAACCATGAGAAAGAAAACAGAACAAAACAAAAAAGAAAATACCTTGCATTTGGGCTCCATAATTCTTTCTCTGGATGTGGATGGCATTTTCCATCATGAGTTCTTTGGAATTGTTTTAGGTCCTTGCATTGTTGAGAAGAACTAAGTCCATCAAAACTGGTCATCAAACACTGTGACTGTTACTGTGTACAATGTTCTCCTGGTTCTGCTCCCCTCTCTCAATATCGGTTCATTCAAGTCTTTCCAGATTTTTCTGAAGTCCTCCCATTCATCACTTCTTATAGCACAATGGAATTCCATTACATTCATATACCACAACTTGTTCAGCCAGTTCCCAATTGATGGGCATCCCCTTGATTTCTAGTTCTTGGTCACCATAAAAAGAGATTCTGTAAATATTTTTGTACATGTGAGTTCTTTTCCCATATTTATGATCTCTTTGGGATACAGCCCTAAAAGTGGTATTGCTGAGTCCAAGGACATAGTTCCAAATTGCTCTCCAGAATTGTTGGATCAGTTCACAACTCCACCAACAATGCATTAGTGTTCCAACTTTCCCATATCTTCTCCAACATTTATCATTTTCCTGATTTGTCATATTAGCCAATCTGATAGGTGTGATGTGGTAAGTAGGTGTTGTTATTCTCATTTTACAGGTGAGGAAAGTGAGACAGAGAGAAGTTAAATGATTTGTCCAGGCTCACACAGGTGGTAAGGTTGTAAGACACGATTTGAACTCAGGTCTTGACTCTAAGAACAGCATCCTATCTACCATGCTCCTTATTCTGAATAAAATATGTATATTCTTATATGTATATGTTGTTCCTGATAGAATGTAAGCTCTTTGCTTATATTGCGTTTTTGTCTTTTTATTTCCAGGTTCTAAGACTGTGGTTGGTGGTCACATAGTAGGTACTTAATAAAGATTTATGAATGAAACAGAATTACAGTAGCTCAAAGGAAATGTGAGATGCAAAAATACATCTCCATTCCAAAGACTATTTGTATCCAACTTGTAGTGGAGTCTTCCAAGCTCATAGTGGTCTGATCAGCCACAGTTGACCTGACATAGAGATCTCATTTTAGTTCTCTCTGAGCATGAAGGACAAAGGCCAATCAGCCAACCAACCACTTAATAAATACTTGAGAAGAGTATTGTCTCTGGAGACAAAAGGCCCACTTATTTTCTATGTGACCTTGAGCAAAGTCTCGTAATCCGTGCTCAACTCAATATAATCTTAGGTGAAAGTCTCTGAGGTCCCTCCCAGCTCTCCACTGAAGTGCCCTGGAGCTCCACAGAGTGGGAGTTCAGTGTCACCAGGGCCCTTACAACCTTCAGGACTATATGGAGGAAGAGGCCCTCTTCAATGGACAGGATGAAAAATGTTTCTTCCTGAAAAGCTTCCCAGCCTTCAAGTGAGGAGTGGGGAACATTCAAGGACAAGGTCTGAGACATAGGAAAGTTAGTTCATAATGTAAGCAGAAGGGTAGAAGGGAAGGGAAACCTGAGGAAAAGAAGGTTTGGGAGTGGGAGTAGGGACATGACAGCTGTTTGGAGCTGTCATGTGGAAGAGAGATTATTAGCTTTTCTCTGTTTGGCCCCAGAGAGCTGGGATGAGGGAAATGAGGAGACTTTGTAAAGTAGAAGGTTTAAGTCTACAGGAAAGGGGAAAACATCCACCCCACCCAGGACTGGAGCTATTCACATGCAATAACTCCTGTCTGGGATTTTGTTGAGGGGATTTCTGTTGGGGTAGGGATGGCTCTGGTAACCTCTGAGGCTGAGATTCTGTACATTTTTAAAATGTTTATTTATTTATTTTTGGTTTTCAACATTCACTTATTCATTTCCACAAAATTTTGAGTTCAAAATTTTCTCCCCATCTCTCCCCTCCCCCCACCCCGCAACACCTTGCATTCTGATTATCCCTTCTCCCCTTCCCCCAATATGCCCTCCTTTCTATCATGCCCCTCCATTTTCTTATCCCCATCTTCTCTCTTTTATTGTAAGACAAGATAGATTTCTATTCTCCATTACTTGTATTTCTTATTTCCCAGTTGCATGCAAAAACAATTCTCAACATTCGTTCCTAAAACTTTGAGTTTCAACTTCTCTCCCTTCTTCCCTCCCCACTCATCCCTACTGAGAAGGCAAGCAGTTCAATATAGTTTATACATGTGTAGTTTTGCAAATGACTTCCATAATAGTTGTGTTGTATAAGACTGACTATATTTCCCTCCATTCTACCCTGCCCCCCATTTATTCTTTTCTCTCTTTTGACCTTGTCTCTCCCCAAAAGTGTTTGCTTCTAATAACTCCCTCTTCCCATTTGCTCTCCCTCTATTATTCTCCCCATCCTACTTATCCCCTTCTCCCCTACTTTCCTGTAGTGTAAGATAGATTTTCATTCCAAACTGAGTGAGCATGTTATTCCCTCCTTAAGCCAGATGTAAAGAGAGTGAGCTTCACTTGTTCCCTCTCACCTCCTCCCTTTTCTACTCCATTGAAAAAGCTTTTTTTTGGTTCTTTTATGACAGATAATTTGTCCCATTCTATTTCTCCCTTTCTCCTACTATTACATTCCTCTTTCACCCCTTAATTTTATTTTTTTTTGTTATCATCCCTTCTTATTCAACTCATCCTGTGCTGTGCTGTGCTGTGTGTGTGTGTGTGTGTGTGTGTGTGTGTATAATCCATCCAACTACCCAAATACTGAGAAAAGTCTCAAGAGTTACAAATATTATCTTCCCATCTAGGAATGTAAACAGCTCAACTTTAGAAGTCTTTTATGATTTCTCTTTCCTGTTTACCTTTTCATGTTTCTCTTGATTCTTGTGTTTGAAAGTTAAATTTTCTACTCAGTTCTTGTCTTTTCATCAAGAATTCTTGGAAGTCCTCTATTTCACTGAATTACCATTTTTTCCCCTGAAGTATTATACTCAGTTTTGCTGGGTAGGTGATTCTTGGTTTTAATCCTATTTCCTTTGACCTCTGGAATATCATATTCCATACTCTTTGATCCCTTAATGTAGAAGCTGCTAGATCTTGTGTTATCCTGATTGTATTTCCACAATACTCAAATTGTTTCTTTCTAGCTGCTTGCAATATTTTCTCTTTGACCTGGGAACTCTGGAATTTGACTACAATATTCCTAGGAGTTTCTCCTTTTGAATCTCTTTCAGGAGGTGCTCAGTGGATTCTTTCAATATTTATTTTCCTCTCTGGTTCTAGAATATCAGGGCAGTTTTCCTTGAAAATTTCAAGAAAGATAATGTCTAGGCTCTTTTTTTGATCATGACTTTCAGGTAGTCCCATAATTTTTAAATTGTCTCTCCTGGATCTATTTTCAAGGTCAGTTGTTTTCCCAGTGAGATATTTCACATTATCTTCTATTTTTTCATGCTTTTGGTTTTGTTTTGTAATTTCTTCGTTTCTCATAAAGTCATTGGCTTCCATCTGCTCCATTCTAATTTTTAAAGAACTATTTCATCAGTAAGCTTTTGAACTTCCCTTTCCATTTGACTAATTCTGCTTTTTAAAGCATTTCTATCCTCATTGACTTTTTGGACCTCTTTTACCAATTGAGTTAGCCTATTTTTAAAGGTGCAATTTGCTTCAGCATTTTTGGGGTCTCCTTTATCACACTGTTGATTTGCTTTTCATGATTTTCTTGCATCACTCTCATTTCTCTTCCCAATTTTTCCTCCACCTCTCTTACTTGATTTTTAAAAATCCTTTTTGAGCTCTTCCATGACCTAAGACAATTGTATATTTATTTTGGATGTTTGGGATACAGAAGCCTTGACTTCCTCTGATGGTATACATTGTTCTTCCTCATCTGAAAGGATGGAAGAAAATACCTGTTCACCAAGAAAGTAACCTTCTATAGCCTTATTTTTCCCCCTTTTTTGGACATTTTCCTAGCCAGTTACTTGACTTTTGAGTCCTTTGTCAAAAGGAGGGTACACTCTGAGACCCTGTAAGTTCTCAGTTCCTCCAAGATTGCACAATCAAGGGAGAGGAGTTTACTCCTCTCCCAGCCTGCACACTGGTCTGGGAACAACCAAAAACTTTTCTGCCCAGAATCTGTGAGTAGAATTCCCTCTCCACGATGGCCTCCAACTCCACCACACCAGTGTTCCTCCTCACCCCAGGGCCATGCTCAAGACTGAGATTCAGATCAGCTGTTCAATTTCCCCAGGAGTTTTAGGCAGAGGGCTCCAAAAATGGACTGCATTCCCTTCTCCTGGGTAAAGAAGCTTTCTCACTGACCTTTGAAGCTGTCTTTGGCATTTGTAGATTGAGCAATCTGGGAACTGGTGCTCCCTGTAGCCTCTTCTGAGTCCTGTCCCTGTTGCACCATGTGGCCCATGCTGGGTTGTGCTCTGCTCTATGCCTGATGTGATAGACCTTTCCTATTGGCCTTCCAGGCTGTCTTGGGCTGGAAATCTTTTCCACTGTGTTGATTTGTGGCTTCTGCTGCTCTAGAATTTGTTTAGAGTCATTTTTATGGGTATTTTATGGGCTATGTGGGGGAGCTTCTACAGGTCCATCTTTCTACTCTGCCATTTTGGTTCCACTCCCCAAGATTCCGTAATTCTTTATCACGATGTGTGTGAATGCACATCCACAAGTCTATACATACCTATACATACATACATATATGTACAAACACATATGCACACACATGTGCATGTGTATGCATGTACAAACAGGTATATTTCTGCCTTTATTTAAGACCTTTGTTTAGGGTGCACACTGGATGGAGCATAAGACTTAGAGTGAAGAAGACCTGAGTTCAGATTCAGCCTCTGACACTTAGTAATTGTGGTCCTGGACAAGTCACTTGACTTTTATCTGCCTCAGTTTTCTCACCTGTAAAATGGGAATAATACCATAGATAATAACTTATCTCCCAGGGTTGTTGCGAGGATCAATGAAATCATATTTTATTATCATTTTCTCCTATACTCAAGAGATATATCACATATAAGATGGAAGGTTATGGTTGACAGGAGTTCCCCACCTTGACTATAATTTTGTTCCCTTATATAATATCATAACCAGCTGTCTTCATGACTACATGGTACCACTTACCTATTGGCCCATTTTAATAATTAGGGAAGTTTTACCATGTGTCTGTTACCTTGATAGATGATATCATACAATTTAGCAATCTTTATGCAATTATTAAGCACCTATTGTGTGCCAGGTACCGTGCCAAGAGGAAGCAAATAGACATGTTTAAGTGATATAGAAAATAGATATGATGAAATTTGGAGTCAAAGGAAGAGGCCAGCTGCTGGGAGCAGGATTTGGAAAGGCTTTGTGTAGGAGATGGTGCTTGAGCTCATACCTGAAGTGAAGGCATTTATTAAACACTGATTGTGTGCCAGGTGTTGTGCTAAGCATCTGATTTATAAATACAAGAAGAAAGGCAGTCCCTGCCTTCAAGGAGATTCTCATAGGGAAATAAAACCCATAAAGGGATCTGAAAAGTTTGGCAGTGGGGTGGGGGGATGGCTGGGAGAATCTGAAGGTTCACCAGCAGAGCTGGGAGAGAAGGAAAGGTGAGAAAATGTCTGACAGAGACACTTTGTCAAAATTGAGGTAAAATTAGGGGGCTGGACTAGAAGACCCATAAAATCCCACCTTGATCTAAATCTATGATCCCTGTGAGGTAGGCACTATGGACATTATTACACCTACAAAGATGGGACAGTGGAGGCTCAAGAAAATGCAGCAATTTGTCCGTGGTCACCCAGCAAATCAGAGAAGTGGGATTATAGATGAGGATATCTATAAAATGAGGTGACCTCTGGGGTCCTTCCCAGTTCTATATCTATGATGTGTGGCATGGACAAAAACTAAAACAGACAGGCAGGCACAGATGGGCTGCAATCTGCAACACAGAAGGGAATCCCTACATTGATGAGATGGACCATTGGAGTCTTGGGGAGTATCTCCCTTCACCCAGCCCCATGCCATGCACATAGAAGGCCCTTTGTCAATGTCTGTTACCTGGCAGCAAATGGGGCAAGATAAAAGAATTCAGTCTACCTCTTGAGCAAAGCCATTGGAAGCTCTAATCTTGATTACAGTCTCTGTGAAGTCCTGTGGTTTTGGAAATACACAGGACTTCCAAGATGCAAAGACTGGGCCAAACAAGCCATGATCATCTCTGTGATAATAACTGCCATTGATAAATATTTCTCCCCAGTAGCTCCAAAGTGTATGTTTGTGCCAATGCATAATCAGGTTCCCCCGGGAGGTGACAAGACAGATGGGGCTTAGACTATTTTTTGTGGGTCTATTTTAAAAACAGAGACATCATTTTCTGGGTGTGCACAAGTCCACATTCATAGAAAAGGCTTGTAGGGTCATCAGTTTCAGGCTAAAAGAGGTCATGGAGTCTGACCCCTTCACTTACCTGAGGGAAAAAATGATGCTTATGTAGGTCGAGTGACTTGCCTGAAGTCACCATAACCCTAGGAGATAAGTACAATTTTATGCCCATTTTACAGATGAGGAAACTGAGGCAGACAAAAGTCAAATGACTTATCTAGGCTCACAGTTACTAAGTTCAGAGACTGCCTCCGCATTCCAAGATCTCACTGCACCACTTCTGCCTTGCTTAATTAGTCATGAGTAACAACACTAGGTAACACAATGCATGGAGTGTTGAACTTGGAAACAGAGTTCGAATGCTACTTCAGACCCTTACTTACTAGCTGCAAGATCCTGGATAGGTTATTTAACTTTTCTCAGACTCAGTTTTCTCACTTGTAAAGTGAAGTAGTTGTGAGATTACATATGAAGTGCTTTGCAAATCTCAAAGAATTATACAAATGCTATATTTTATAATTATTATTTACCCATGTGGCAAAGATATTTGGAATTCTTTGCTCTCTTCCTAGAAATCAACATCACCTTCACATCCTGTCTCTTTTCTGCCCCCTTTCCTGCCCCACAAAGGAAGATCCCCCAGCATAAAGGGTGATGATGAGAGTTTGCCCATGTCAGCTATCCTAGGCTTTGATCCTTCCCACTTAGTCTCAGTAAATCCTAGTGATCACGTAATGATGGTCACTGGGATCTCGGAATTTGGAGGCAAAAGACTAGAAGACTAGGGTTCATATACACCGATTCACCTACTTTCTGCCTTTGGGACCTTGCGGACATCACCAGTTATCTCCTGCCTTGGTCTTTTTCCCTACAAATAAAAGAGGGTTGGGTTAGGCAGTCTCTAAGGCTCCTTCCTGCTCTAAATCAGCATCCCATAAAAACTGTATTTGCTATTTGACCATAAATCAATGAAACTGGATATTGGCTCTGATGGGAGCCCACACACAGGAAGAGAACGTCAAAGAGGAAGTGGAGAACATCAGTTGGTGTCAGGGGGATTGAGTTCTAGTCCTGTCCTCATCATTAATCAGTAAGGTGACCTTGGGCAAGCTATTTTCCCTCACTTGGTCTCAGTTTATTTGTCTGTAAAATGAGACATTTGGAAAAAATGTTCTCCAAGGTCCTCTCAAGCTCTAAATCTAGGTTCTTATGATCATAGCCATACAGGCACAATACAATTTTCTTCTGTTGCCTAATTGGTGAGAATTCTAATATATCGTGTATAAAACATGATATAGTCTAATATGTAATGAACTAACATGTATTATATTGCTATAATATATAATTATATGTACAATTATAATATAATATACGTTAGGCTATATTATATATTAGAATTCATCAATTGAGCAATATATATGTATATATGTGTTATAATTCTAATATAAACATATAGGCATAAACATATTCTATTTCTAATATATACACATACATACATACACACATATATGTATATATATATATATATATTTTCAATAATTTTCAAGGTAACTTGAAGCCACTGTGTGGATTTCAACACATCCATAACTTAGTAGATTCATCTTAGAGATTTGCCTAAGAGAAGTTGCTTGCTTAGCGCTACAGGGCTATGAAGTATCAGAAGCAAGATGTTAAGGCCTAGTCTTCCTCCCTCTTAAAACCAGCACTCACTCTCTGACTCAATGGGCAAGCCCCCATTAAGTACCTGGCATAGAGTAGGCACTTAAGGAATGCTAACTGATTGACTGCTTGACTATTCCATGCCAAGAACTCTTAGAGGTACTGAAGATACAAAGACAAGAGTAAAACAAATAATTCTTGTCCTCAGAGAGCTTCCATTCTATCCAATATTCCATATCAGGAGTGGGGAACCTGCAGCCTTGAGGTTCCATGTGGTCCACACTTGAGGACCTAGAGGTCCACCCCTGATCCATACTATCTCTTATAAAAGACAAATGACCTTTCAGCATTCTCACAGTGGAAAGAATGTGGGCAGCTCCCTAACCCCACCCACAGCTAAAAAAGGATCCTGTATACCACCCCCTCCCAGGGAGGGGAAATATACTACTCCTAAAAGCAAATTTTTCCACTTTGGGAAAACTCTCATTTTGGGAATTTTTCCCCCTTATATTAAATCATAACTTTCCACAGATTCCCACAGATCACTCCCTGTTATGCTCTCAATGACCAAGCAGAATGAATGTTATTCCTCTGCCAAAAAAATAACCTCAAAGATAGCCCTCATGTACACCCTGAGTTTTACTCTCTTTTCCAGGCTAAACATTCCTATTTTCTTTAACTGCGTATCCTATGTCATGATCCAGAGGCCCTTTCCTTTTTAGTTTATTAAGAGTCCACTTAATATGTCCAGCGTAGACCATAACATTTCAAATGTTGTCTACAGCGGGGATCCCCCTGATCACATTCCCTTTTGGCAGCCTCTTTTGACTCTTACAAAACCAGCCATGAGTCAGGATCATCCATCACCATGTGCACTTCTGAGAAAGGGATGGCTTCTCAGAAGAATTCCTGGTAATGGGAAAGAGGCTTCCCTGGTCTGGGAATGGGTCTCATCCCTGTTTACAAGGTTAGGAGAGATTGGAGAATGCTGGTGGGAGAAAAGTCTCTGGGATGATCTTAGTGCAAAGGAACAAGGCAATTATTTCTACACAGATCCACCAGGAGAGCCAAGCTTGAAGGAGATCTTCTACCTTTTCGGAAAGAATGACTTGTAAGTTTAGCTCATTTCGGAGTGTCTGACTGGATCCAGAATGGGGTCTATTGCCAAGGGCTATCCTCTGTAGGGGAGCTGGCTGAGGAGAGGGGAAACATCCCTCCCCATCCCCAGGAAATGAAGGAATGAATAGATGAAAAAAATCATTGACTAATTGCTTATTAGGTGCCAGGCAGTGTGTGAACAGTGCAAGAGTGGGGTTGACTGGCTTACTTATCTCCATCCCAATTAAAATAAATGATAAAATGCTTGGTCAATTGGGGGTTTAAAACATCAAACTATAATGACAACATGTTTGAATAGGCTAAGAAAATTTTGTATTGTTCTAGGGCTCATTTAAGAGGATCAAGTTAGAGAACTAGACATCCAAAAGTTTGGAAAAAGATGACTTTCTAGTACAAACTTCCCCTCCCCCACCCCCACAGCAGGGGTAATATTGTCCTAGAAGGAATGACTTTGGCTTTGACCTGGCTCAGTTCTCTTCTCTCCTCCTTTCTTCTCTTTGGCCTGTTGAACTTGAAAGGGTCTACAGTGTGTTAGACTACTCATCTTCCCAGAAAAGTTCACCTAGTAATGAAATGGGAGTGACAGGTATTGGAATGTTCATGAGGGAGTGGAGATCTGGTTGTCCGACCAAACTCACCACATCTCCTGAGTATAGAGAACCAGGCTTGGTATCAGAAAGACTTGAGTTCAAATGCAGACTCAGACGCTTACTAGCTGTGTGACCCTAAGCAAGTCTCTTAATCATGTTTAACTCAGTTTCTTCATCTCCAAAATGAGTTGGAGAAGGAAATGGCAAACTACCCCAGTATCTCAGCCAAGAAAATCCCCAGTGGGTTCACGAAGAGTTGGACACAACTGACAACAACAAATCCAGGACACTAATCATGGGTATGATGATAAATGTTTAACAGTCAGGTCTCTACCACTGCCACTGAAGTTTGTTCTGTCCTACTCCCTTGTAGGTTTTACACACACTACTCTGAGATTTGGTCTACATAACTCCTCCTGAATTTGAATCCATTGACTGACCACTCAGTAAGTACTGATTAGTAAATACTCTGTGCCAGGTACTGGATTAGATCCAAAGACAAAAGGGACTGTGCTGCCTTCAAGGAGTTTATCTTCTATCAGGGTAAATAACATTACAGAGAAAAGCTGATAGAAAATATTTACAAAATAAATACAAAAAATAATTTTTTGTTTTTGGTGGGCTAGGAGATGGTGGGGAGAGGAATGGATTAGGAAAGTCTTTGGGTGGAAGTTTTGAGGCAAGCTAGGGAGTCTAAGAGGGAAAAATGAGAAGCGAGAGCATTGCAAGGAACAAGCTGTGTGAAGTTACAATGGCAGGAGATGGAGAAATAAGATAGGCCAGCTCAGCTAAAAGGCACTATGTGAAAGGAATGAAGAACAAAAATGAGCATTGATTATGTCCTTGTTGTATACCAGCTACTAAGCTAAGAGAGATAATTAAGATGGGCGTGGATGGGTTTTGTTGCAGGGCACTGGCATCCAGGGGGCACACTTCCTCCCTAGGTGATTCCTCCTCTAATGATGCTTCGGAGACATGGGGATGGTGGGTGAAAAAAGGTGGAAAAATCACTGGTGTTTGAGTCAAAAAATGTAGTTTCTAGACCTGTCTTTGTCACATGTTACCCAAGTGCCCCTCTGTACCTCATTTCCATAGTATGCTAGCTTAGGAGTCAGACGATGTGGATTTGAGCTTTACCTTTGATGCTTACTAACTATATGGCAATTGGTAAGACATTTCCTTTCACTAGGCCTTAGTTTTCTTCTTGAAAAATGAAGTATTTGAGTTAGATGGTCCCTAAGGTCTCCTTCAACTCTGGATCTATGATCCTTGTTTCCTCCCCGTGCCTCAGTTTCCTCATCTGTAAAATGAGTTCTGAGGTCCTTCTATCTTTAGTGCTATGATTCTAAGACTTTGGGCAAATCACCTCACTTTCCTGGGTTCAGTTTCCTCATCTGTAAAATGGACAGGTGAGACTAGATGTCTCTAAAGAAGAGAACTGGGGAGACCTCTGAGGTTCCTTTCAGCACATAGTCTGTGTCCTTTGAGTAGAGAGTTCAGAAGGGGACCTCTTTGTTCTTTCAGCGAGCTGAGGGTTAACTAGAAACCTTGGCACTATCAGCCCTGCAATAATTTTATGCACAGAAATCATTTTCCCTCTACTGCTACGTAAATGAAAACGATGCCTCAGAAATGGAATCTATCATGTGGCTCATTATAAAAGTTTTTTTTTTAATTTTACCTCTATTTCCCCTACTTTCCACCATGGTTGCCCCATCCTTCCAGCCAGTTAATCCAATACAAAAGTTATATTAACCTCCCAACCACTGCAATTAAAATGCTCATCCCGAATTTGAAAACAATTAAAAAAACCCATTATCTCAGATTGAACATCCCCTGATTCTGCCTCTTTTGTCTGACAGTGTGCAGGCTCTAGGTGCCATTATCACAGGAGGGGCCTGCAAAATGAGACTTTTTATTCCCATTCTTGGGCTCTTTTTACCTCGGTATCTATAGAAGACTTGAAGGAGGAAAAGACAAAAAAGGAGAAAAAAACCCTCTCCCACCTCCCTGTACCTTTGTCATGCTGACAGGGGGTAGATTCTCCTTCATCAGTCACAATAACTGATTGTTTGCATGGGCTCCTATGTGCCTGATTTGCTTGGGAACCTGGGTCCTCCAGCCCCTTTATTTCTAGGAATGTGGGGCATGACTCAGATCCTCTGAAGTTATGATCTCAATAAGTCAATATCATTAGGTAAGTGTCTGGGATTTAGGTGAAGCCATGGAAGGGACTTCAGAGATACATTTTATGGATGAGGAAAGTTAGCTGCTAGAACCAACATCAAGTGACTTCTCTAGAATTGCATAGGCTGTTGTTCAATTGTGTCTGACTCTGAGTGACCCATTTAGGGTTTCCTTGCAAAAATACTGGAGTGTTTTGCCATTTCTTTCCCCAGCTCATTTTACAGAAGAGGAAACTGAGGCCAATAGGGTTAAATGACTTGCCCAGAGTCACCCATCTAGTACTCTGGGTAGAATTGAACTCAAGTCCTTCTACCTCCAGGACTGGTGCTCTATCTACTGTGCCACCTAACTGCCCCTAAAAAAAAAATCACACAGGTAGTAAGCATCAAAAGTGAATCATAGACCCATAGCTCTAGAGTTGGTAAAGACCTCAGAAGTCTTGTAGTACAACCCATTCATCTTACAACTGTGACAAAACTGAGACATCAAGTGACATGACCAAGGTCACACAACTAACAAGTAACAGGGATGGAATTTGAACTTGAAGTTTCTGACTCTAAATCTTTCCATTGTGCTTGATATCTCACACTAGGAATCTCAGGTTACGTCTGTGTGATATGGCAATTGGGACCGACAAAACAACTCAATTGGAGAATTCAGGTTGAAAACAAAAAGTTCAAGGTTGAATGTTATTACCAGGATCAAATGGCATAATAGTCACCAAACACTTTGCAAACTTTAAAAGTATTTTCTAAATGTTCTCATTGTTGTGGTTATTAATTGAACGTTACCATCTCTTTGGGTTACGATCACACGGTGGAGGCCCACGCAACTGAAAGGAGGGTGGAATTCCGCCAAATACTTGTGCAATTTTTGGCTTGTGTAGACAGGCAATAAATATAGACACAGCAAAGTAGTGAGTGGAGTAATTATCTGAATGATTTAATTAGTGTATGAGGCAGGGATCGTTTGATTTTTTTGTTCTTGTATTTCCAGCAACCAGTACAATGCCTGGCATGTAATAAATGTTTTAAAAATACCGTTTGGATGGGTTTGGCTTTTTTCTTCAGGAATACAATCCTCCCTCCCAGATCACACCTCCAAATATATCTACTGAGAGACAGTACGGCATGGTGGGTAGAGAGCTGGTATTGGATCCAGGAAGGGTTGGATTCGAGTCTTGCCACTGGCACATTCTGGCTTTGTGACCCTGGACAAGCTGGTTAACCTGGCTAGCCATTTCTTTAAGACTAAGCAGATCTTTCTGCCTCCAGGCCCAATACTCTGTCCACTGAGTCACATTGCTGCCTCCAAGGCAAACAGAAATTAAGTGACTTGCCCACGGTCACATTGCTAATAAGTATCTGAGGTTGGATTTGAACTCAGGTCTTCCTGACAAATAAGAAGACAAGCCACAATTTAAGTGACAGGATCAAGTAGTAGAAAACAACACTGGTGACAGCAGCAATTATAGTAAAATCTCCATCACCAACAACATTAATAACATTAACTACAACAACTGATATTTATATGACTGAATGTATGAATGAATGTAAAAGCATTTATTAACATTGACTACATGACAACCCTTGTGCTAAGTGTTGTGACCATACATATAAAAAGCCATACCATGCTGGTTCCCAAAGAGCTTATGTTCTGATAGAAGGAGACCACACTCATGGAGGACTGTTGGCCCAGGAACAATTAAGGCAGGGATGTCACAGGGATGGCTCCGTTGCCTCACTCCTTCCAGCAGCAATGACAGTGAACAGTTGATGGCCCTCCATAGAGCAGAAGGGGGCATGGGAGCAGAGAGGATCACAAGTCCAGACAGATGACTAGTAGATTTATCATTGGATTGTGAAGCATGGTCTGGGGCTGGCCAGATACACATAGAGAACTAATTTCATTTGTCCTCACTCAGTATCCAATGAGCTGGCCAGGCCCAGGGTAAGATGGTGGACTTGGGCCTTTAGAGCTAGTGTATGGGCTCTGTGCTTTCCAATTCATCTTCCACATGGTTGTCAAATTAATATTCATAGGTTTTATTGAAATACACAACAGGGACAGGATGGAGCAGTCTCTAAATAGCCCCAAGCAATCATAGGCACACCACATGGCTCTTTCTCCAGCCCAGTTTCCTAGACTCCAGGAGTATAATGGCTAGAGTTGATGACTTGGTCTACATCATGCAGCTCAGGTTAGAGGTTGGCTTTGACGCCAGATCTTGCTGATGTCAAGTTTGTCAGTCTAGTGGGCAAGTACTGTTGGAGTCAGAAGGACTAAGTCTGATTTATGACCATGGGCAAGTTACTTAATCTGCTGGCCTCAGTTTCCTCACCTGTAGTAACCATAAAAAAATCCTAACCTTTATAAAGCACTCTATAAATGTTATCTCATTTGATCTTTACAACACTTCTAAGAGGCAGGTGCTCTTATTATTTCCCTTTTACAGATGAAGAAAATGAGACTGAAGGATTGTTTGCCTAGGGTTAAACAGTTAATAAGTATCTGAGGTTAGATTTGAACAAGTCTTGATTCTAGGTCCGGTGCTCTATCCACTGCTCCATTCAGCTGGGGAGATAGCCTGCTGCCTAGCACTATATTTAGACCTCTATAAGTGGAGCCTAAAAGCTCTAAGTTAAAATCTTGCCTCAGATACTTAGCAGCTGTGTGACCTTGGCAAATCTCTTGACCTCTCTTACCCTTGGTTTCATCATCTGTAAAAGGGGGACATTAGCATCACCTACTCAGAGTCATTGTGAGAATCAAGTGAGATAATATTTGTAAAGTGTTTTGTAAACCTTAAAGTGCTATGAAAATGCTTGGTATTATCAACAGTACACAAGAAGCAAAAGCAGCTAGGTGGCACAGTGGATTGAGCACCCAGCCCTGAGTCAGGAAGCCCTGAGTTCAAATCTACCCTTAGACACATTTTTGTTATCTGATCCCGGATAAGTCACTTCATTTTGTTTGCCTCAGTTTCCTCATTTGTAAAATGAATTGGAGAAGGGAATGGCAATCATCTCCAGTATTTTTACCAAGAAAACCTCAAATGAGATCCCAAAGAGTCAGACACAATTAAAAAATGACTGATCAAAAACCAACAGAAACAGGGTCTGTGTTCTAATTCTAACTTTGAAGCTCACTACCTCTGGGACCTTGGGCAATCACTTCATTTCCCTAGGCCTTGGTTTCTTCATCTGTAAAATGAGAATTTTCTACTCAATGGCTCAGAAGGTCCATTCCAGTTGGAGATCTGTGACCCTGTTATCTTCCAGAGATGTCAGGCTAGGATGAGGCATGTGAAACACATTATGAAGTTAAATACGCTACATAAACATCATCATTTAACATTTCTGGGATCCTGGTCAAGTTACTCCCCCTCTCTGGAACCCAGTTTCTTCTTCTGTAAAATGAGGGGCATGGGCTAGATCTCTAAGGTCGGTTCAGATTCAAGTCTATAAATGTGATTGAATTCTGTTTCTTCTTCATTTACCCTGCCTATATCTTGTTTTTACATAATTGTTTGCATATTGTCTCTTTCTGTGAGACAGTGAGCTCCCTGAGGGCAAGGACCACCTTTTTGTTTTACTTTCTGTTCCCAGAATTCAACATAGTGCCGTACTCATAGTAGGCATTTTATTAAAGCTTGTTGACCGACTGCTGGGTTATTCTAGTTCAGAACTTTCTGAAGCATGTAACTTGCCCTCCCTATATGGTCTTCTCTGACAATCTCTAGGAATACTAAGCTATTGTCAGGGTTATGATGAACATGTGGGTGGGAATGTAAGAGCTCGGGGCCTTGATGCTGTAATTTTGGTACTTAATGTTGGTTCACAGAAGAATTTCAACATTACCCAGGGTAATGTGGTATATGCCTGAGGATGGATTGAATGCTAACCAGACACAGCCCAAGTTAATAAAGAGTCTAGATGGATAGGAGCGGACCTACTGGGCAATGCTCATCTCTTTCCTTCATCCCTGTACAGGCAGGACAAACAATGAATAATCTCTACATTAAGA
Organism: Potorous gilbertii; assembly: GCA_028658325.1. Taxonomy (NCBI): domain Eukaryota; kingdom Metazoa; phylum Chordata; class Mammalia; order Diprotodontia; family Potoroidae; genus Potorous; species Potorous gilbertii. Next base: position 230,256,695 of record CM053773.1, on the reverse strand, counting down.
TCTCGGGTTAGTCAGCTCAGTGTCTTAGAACAGTTTGTAGATGAGGCTGAGGAGGAAAGGAGAGGGGGAGGGAGAGAAAAAAGGAGGAAAAAAGGATGGATGGAAGGAAGACAGAAAGTAATGAAGAGAGGAAGGGAAGGAAGAAAGGAGGGGAAGGAAGGAGAAAGGGAGGGAATAAAGGGAGAATAAGAAAGGGGAAAGGAAGAAAGGTAAAGAAGAAAGAGTGAAGGAAGGAAAGAGGGAAGGAAAGAAACATTTATAAAGTGCCAGGCACTGTGCTAAGTACTTTACAAATATTATCTCATTGAATGCTCACCTGAGAAGTAGCCACTATAATTTTCCCCATTTTATAGTTGAGAAAACTGAGGCAGGTAGGTGAAATAACTTTCACAATATCATAGAGCTAATAAGTGCCTGAGGGTAAATTTGAGCTCAGGTCTTCCTGACTCCAGGTCCACTTTGGTACCTAATTACTTATATGGCTGAGGTCATGAATCTGTCAGGGTTTTTTACTAAGTCATAGCCTTCATCAGTCATTCTCAGATTTTATTCTCCTCGTCTCACTCTGTGATCTAGTTGCACTGGCCTTTTTGCTTTCCTCATACACTACATTCTCCCCAGCCTTTTCACTGTCAGTATCCCATGCCTGAAATGTTCTCCTTCCACCCTTCTGCTTCCTGGATTCCCTGACTGCTTTCAAGAGTCAGCTCAAATTGTACCTTCTGCAGAATTCATGTCTTCTCTTTGACATTACCTTCCATTTACATACAGAACTATTTATTTGCACATTGTCTCTCCATTAGAATGTAAGCTCTTTGTTTTTGTGTTCTGCTTGTCCTTTGTTCTCGAAGAGGACCATGACATCAAGATGATGACATGACTTGCTGTTGACTTTGATTTGAGTGAGGGAGGGCTGCGCAAGGTCACCAGCCTCATTTTCTCCTCCAGAACCATCTGGGTCCAGTGCCCAGATATTCATCAGGACAACTGGAGATGGCCCAGGTTGCAATGACCCTTTTTGGCTTAAGGCTTATCACATTCTCACTGAGTGAAATGCATGCATTCAATGAATAGACTTCCAACTGGGAGGGGAAGACCCTCAGGGTTCTTCGGTTAAGGAGAAACAGTTACTATTTAGTATTTACATTCACTCTGTGCTAGGAGGTTGGGGACCTGTTGTATAATCCATGAGTTCCAGAGTGATGTGGGTTTAAGGTTTGGTCTTTGAGCAAGAAATCTAGCCAGTAAACCCAAAGACTTTTGGTCATCGAAGTGTACCTTCCCCTGGGCAGAGTTCTCTCTTCTCTCCTCTCCCTCCTTGCATGTTTTTGCCTAGTAGGGGTTTAATCAATGGTTGTGGATTGATTGATCTAGCATAGAACTGGGCATACTTTAAACACTCCTAAATTATTTATTCATTTGGATTCTGGACCATGCTTGCTGATGGAATGATTGAAAAGGACCCTTAGAAGTTTTGTCCAGGGAACCCCTTCATCCTAAAAGATCAGGAAACATGGCTTACAGGTATAATAACCTAGCCAAGGACACTCACATCAAAAGCAGCCAAGACAGGGATTCTAACTTAGGTCTTCTGGCTCCTTATCTAGGAGGGGCTGTTTATAGAATTGGTTTCATAACAAAATGTGACAGCAGGAAAGACAATTGATCTGCCCTTCTAGATGGTCAATTGAAATATTTTTCAAGTGAGTGTTAAGGATTCAGCACCAGGATAGCTCCTGGCAGGAATGCAAAGTAGTATTTACTTTGAATGTGTTTTGTATTATCTGTATCTTCATTGTTTGCCATCAATCTGCAGCAAGTCAGCTCCCTGAGGTCAGGGACTCTTTTGTCTTGTCTGAGTATCCCTAGCACAATGCCTGGCCCAGAATAGGTGCTTAGGGAATGCTTGTTGAATGACTAAAGTAGATGACATGTTTCTTAGCTTTAAGGAACTTATCAATAACAATGTGACGGTGCGTTCCATCTATGCCTTGTGTCACCGTCAGTGACTCATGCATTGTCCCTGAAGTCGAGCTCCTTCCAGGTGACACTTATGCCCTGGTTCTTTTAGATTCAGCCTTTTGATAAAAGATTTGGTTCTCATGCCTACCCAGGTGCTCTCCTTTGGACTAGATTCTACCTTGTCTACAGGAACCTCCCCATCAGAAAACTCATCCTCTTTCCAGGTTGCATCACCTTTAATGTTCACACCTCTTGGTACACACAGTGCCTCCCCTCTGATTGGAGTGCTGGAGGATGTGTCAAAGAACCCCTCCCAAAGCCTCTATTTAAAAAGGGCTCCTGGATCAGCCATCTATTGGCCAGGGTTGCACAGCTACTAATTTCCTGAAGTTGAATTTGAACTCAGGCCTTCTTATATCCAGGCCCAGCACTCTATGCACTATGGTACACCCTAACTGTTGCCAAGTTCTGTGATTTCTTTAAGGAACTCCCTGATGAGGAAACGTCTTCTGTTAATGCAAGTCAGCACTTTTTAAATAGCAACTAATAGTCTTAGACAGCTAGAGAACTGTGAAGTTAAGTGACTTGGCCAGGGTCACACTATGAAGATGCAAGATATGAAACCAGGTCTTTCTTCCTTGCTCCAGAGCCCATCTCTTTATCTACCAGGTCACATGGGCTCTCATTTGGACACATCAAAATTATACTGCTTTGCAGTGCTTGGCCCACAGTAGGCACTTAATAAATGCTTGTTAATGGATTAAACAGATAGCTAGCATGGTGGATAGAGGGATGAATGTAGGCTTAGGAAGATCTGAGTTAAAAATTCTACCTCAAATATCGAGTCATGTCACTTGACTTTTCTCAGTCCCAGTTTCCTCATCTGTAAAATGGGAATAATCACAACCTCTACCTCCTAGGGTTGTTGTAAAGATCGAATGAGGTAATATGCATAAAAACCTTTAATCAGCATATAAAATGTTAGTTGTTACTATTATAGATTAACCAGGCTTGGGGGTTCTTGGCTTTAGGTCCAATCAGATGTTGCCCTCCATGGTTCTAAGTGGTGTTTGTAAAGTGCCACAGCTTTCTGCCAGTGGAACCAGCCCTGCGTCCCCAAGTGCAAAGAGGAAAATGAATTTGGAAAGGTTGTTGCTAATTAAAAGGAGTGACTGCTCCAGCTCCCCAGCCTAGCAGGAAGTGGCCCTCATGGGATAAGAGCCGAGCTGGCATCGGGGCACACTCTGCCTGGTTCTAAACTGGGTTTTCATGGAGGAAAGCGGTCCTTTCTAGAATGAATGGGACAGTCACCAGCAGCTTTTCTCCCTGTCCTCTCCATCCTGGGGTGGAGAGGGGAGAAATCAATGGATCAACACGTCCCCCAGAAACCCTGCCATCAACTTAGCAGCTGTTCTCTTTGCCAGGATACTTCCTCTTGGGCTGAGAGAATTTTTGATGGGTAAATTGGGGTGAATCCCAAGGCTTCATCCTGCCCAAACAACTTCTGATTTTTTCATTCTATCAACTCCTTTCTGAGTTGCCTGGGGTGCCAAGCTGGGCCTCCTTTGACAAGTGGTGGGTTGGTGGTTTGTTTTTTGTTTTTTTAAAGCTCAGTAACATCTGCTCCCATCTATTACTGGGTCTAAATGTTTCAGGCAGGCATCAATATTGACAGAAGACATACCATTTGCATCGTTTGGAACATTGTTGTAAAATGGGAGCTGAAAGATCTAATTAGGATTACTTCTCAGCATCCCCTGGCAGGACCAATTATTTTGCTTTGAGTTATATGAATATGGATAAACAATGTAAGAGAATGGTTGGAGCTGAGTTTGAGGATGTGGCTGTTTTCTCTCTCTCTTCCCCCTCTCCTAGCTCCCCTCCCATTTTCCCTCCCCTCCCATCCCTTCCCCTTCTCTTCCTTTTCCTTCCCTGCCTCAGTTTCCTCTTTGAAAAAATGCAGTGACTGGTCTAGATGGTCTCTGAGCTCCCTCCTACCTCTAAGTCTATGATCCTAGGTTTAAATGAAAAGAAAAACCTTCAAAACTGTGTAGATACCCGTGCTCAAACATTTTCACTGATTCTACAACATTTCAATAAGTTTCCATGGTCCTTTAGTGGGATTTGGTTACTGCTATACTTCAAAAGATCAGTGACTTCATCCCTTCTCTGGTGCATGAGATCCCCTACCCCACCCCATCCTGCCCCCACACATTGGAAGACAATTGTATGAGTGCTAAGCATCATAGATTTAGAGTGAGAAGAGACTTGGAAAGCCTCCACTGTCCCCTCTGTTTACGCATGAAGGTAGCTAACTCCAAGGAGGTTGATAGACTTGTCCAAGGTCACACAGGTGGTATCAGAGATATGATTTGAACCTGGGGCTTTGGATTAATAGAACCTTTTCAATTTTTTTTCCTATAGTGCCTTCTTACTTGCTAGCTATGTGAACATGGGCAAATCTCATAATATTTCAGCCTCAGTTTCCTCACAAGTATAAAAAAGATCATAGTCTCTACCTCAGAGGGTGCTTGTGGGAGTCAATTTTGTGTGCAAAGGGCTTTGTAAAAATCAATGTAAGTATCAGCTATTTTTGTCAGTGTTTGGATGAGGAGCCTGAGATACAAATCAGACCAAAGAAATGTGGATCCAGGCTTTGAGTCTCAGCTGAGTTCATTCCGCCAAGTGGCCCTGCTTAGTGCCTCATTTATCACTTTTTTTTTCTGATGGAACTAACTGTCCCTTGTAACATCTGACAGAGTAAGCGAGTAATACAAATTGGAATATGTTAAGTACATAAGAGTAGAAAATGCCATGAAATCAGAGGAAAGAGATGACCTTGGATGAACATGTGTCTAATGTAAAGGAACACTTTCATCCTCAGAAACATGGCAGGGTTCAGCTAGGTGACTCTGGGATGACAGAATGTCAAAGGGATCTCAGAGACCATTGGGTCTAGCCTATACCTCACCAAGAAACTCCTCTGTGACATGCCCAGCAAGGACAGAGTAGTCAGCCTTTGCTTATAAACCTCCAGGGTGGCAGAGCTCACTCTCCCCCAAGGCAGCCCGTTCCTTTTGGTTGCTGAGAAGTTTTTGCTTATTTGTTTGTTGTTTTTTCCAGTGCCATTTGCTTTATTTGCAATTTTGGACCATAGCTCCTAGTTCTGTGCTCTGGGTCCAAGCCCTTTTCCACATCACAGTTCTTCCAGCTCCTCATGTCTTTGAGGGGAAAGTAATTGTCTTGGAATCAGAGGACATGGGTTGAAATCCTGTCTCTAACTGTGTTACCTTGGGAAAGTTATTCAACTTCTCTGGGCCTTAGTTTCCTCATCTATATAATGAAGGAGTTGAACTGGATGCAAATCCCTTCCATCTCTGAATTTATAATTTATGATTCTAAGCTCCTACAGCTTCCGTGTTCTCCCTAAGTCTTCTCTTCTCCACATGAAAAATCCCTAGTTCTTTCAACAGATGAAAATGGGCAGGAAATACCACCATTTTATTTTTTTGTGAAGTGAAACAATGTGACCTAAATCCATCTTTCCAGCCTCAGTGGACATTAATTCCTCTACTTCTGAAGGCTGCAGTGCGGTCGAACTGTCCTTTTCTGTTTCTCACAAATGATGCTCTATTTCCCATCTCCATGCCTTTGCACTGGCCACCTCTGCTCCCCTGTCTGGAATGCACTTCCTCATTACCTCTGCCTTGTAGATCCCCTCTCCACTTTCAGGACTTAATCAGGCACCATGAATGTTTCTTAATCATCCAACTGTTCTTTGCCAAACTTCTTTGTATTTAGCTGCTCTGTTAATTATTTGTATTTACTCTTTTTATGTTTATTCCCTCACTGTGTATACTTGTATATAAATATATATACCTATGCACACATATATACATATATATATATATATATATATATATATATACATACATATATAGCTATCTCTATCTATCAGCTAGATGATACATTGGATGAAACAGTGGCCTGGAATCAGGAAGATCTAAGTTCAAATCTGACCTCAGACACTTAGTAGCTGTGTGACCCTGGAAAAGTCACTCAACCCTGTTTGCCTCAGTTTCCTGATCTGTCAAATGAGGCTAAAGAAGAAAATGGCAAATCACTCTGGTATCTTTGCCAAGAAAACTCCCAAATGGGGTAATGAAGAGTTAGACACAACTGAAATGAATAAGCAATAGCAACATATATATGTATGTATGTGTATATGCATGCATATACATATGTATACATATGTAGATGCAGATGTATATATACATGTATCTTTGTTCTCTCCCCCATTAGAATGTATGTATCTTGAGCATGGAGATTGCTTCATTGTGTTTGTAATCTAAGTGCCTCTATAATGCTTGACAAATAATTGCTGATTGATTATATTAGTACCTCCAGCACCTAGTCCAGTAACTACATATGTTAAGGTCTGCTGATTAATTGATTTGCCTAGATCTCAAAGCCTTTAACCATCTTGGATTCTTTCTAAGTTTCCTCCCAGAGTCAGAAGTCTATTAAGATATGATTCATTCATTTCATTGGAAGTCTCACTTTGCTATAGACTCTTCAATGGATGGATATACCAACTCATTGTAGTCAAAACTGACCATCTAGTATCATTCCTGGGGAAAAAAATAATGAAGCCAGAAACATTTATGTGTTCATCCTGTTCTGATTTGCCATTTCCTAAATCTTTGCTCTCATTTGGCTTTCCACTTACTTGAAAGTTGGAAATTTCATTTTATAAAATCATTCATGAAATTCCTCAGAAAAAAGAGGGGTTTTAGTGACTACAAGCTCAACATGAACTGAGGGTATGGAATGGAGGCCAATCATGCTATTAAAGGCTTAGGCTGCATTAAAGGAGAAATAAAGTTTAGGACTGGGGGGGGGTGATAATTCTTTTGTTATATACTTAAGTTAGATTATATTGGAAAACTGTGCTCAATTCTGGACATCAGTTTTTTTATGGAAAGAAATTTACAAGCTGGAAAGTGATCAAAGGAAGGTCATCATGATGGCAAATAGCCATAGGTAGATCAGTTGGAAGACCTAAGGATGTTTAGTCTAGAGAAGTCTTATCCTGCGATCTGACAGTGTTCTTTATGTAATCAGATTCTGTGGATAGAAGAAAGATTAGAATAGGAGCAGTGGGGAGATGTTCTAAAGAGGTGAATTCATTTTTTACAGGAAAAATTTCTTGATCCTTAGATCCATCTAAGAGTGAAATGGGCTGCCTTGGTGTGTAATGAAGTCTTCAAGTGGAAACAGCATGATCTCAAGGATGTTGTATAGGGTATTCTAATTCAGTCTTCTTGGGTGCCTTCTTACTCTGACTTCCTAGAATTTTTAGAGCTAGTCCTTAGAGATTATGTAGTCCAATCTTCTCTTTTAACATATGCGGACACTGAGGGTAAAACAAGATTCAACAAGAAATCAGTAGCAGAATGAAGATTCAAACATAGATACTCTAGCTTTTTCCCTTCCAATCAGTGCCAGGATTCTATAAGTTACAGATTTAATCCATTTCCCCTCCAAAAAGGTATATGCTTCTCATACTCTCCTCTCTTCCAAATCTTGGGCATAATCTCCAACTTCCTCCAACCAAAATGGCTCCCAAAATAATGTCACTAATGGGAGAATATTAGATAGCAGTGTTTGGAAGCTCTTTGGGGTTCCAGCATCCTTCCCTGCCATCCCCCAAAGACTTTACACAGGTGACCATTGAGTTTGCCTAGAGGCAATGTGAGCCCTGCATGGGAGGGTGGAATGTTGCTTACTGGGCAAGCGTGACTGGATGGAATTGTTCTCCCTCCCTCAGCATGGGGTTTTTAAAAGCAGAATGCTCCCCACTGCATGTTGGATCAGCCCCCATGGAGGGTGTGTGGTCATGCAAAAGGCATGGCTTTACCCACAAGAATGCCTTCCCCTTGTTAAAATTCTGTGCATCGGTTTCTCCTATTAAAGTTGATATTAAGCCATAAAGCGTAATATGTTATGACACCGTAAAATGCAGCATAATTGCTCTAAAACCATAAAATGTAATGTAACGGGCCCAGTGGCCATTATCTCTCCTTGCAGAGGTCCACGCAGGCCGAAACAGCAATCTCCTGTGTTGCGTCTGGACAAGCACAGGCTTTGTAGCTGCGTTCCTCCAGAGAAAGAGAGACTGCTTCACTCCATTGAGCACATCTACGTGCCCTCCTTACCCCCATCACAAACACCCATAGATACGCGTGTAAATATCAGCCTATATCGTACTAAGAAACACAGGCATGCATGTAAATCCAACCCACTGTATTAAATACTTACTGTGCGCCAGGCATCCTGCTAAGGAAATACAAGAATTGCCCAGATTAGTACATATATGATAATCTGGGGAAGGAGAGAGTATGAATAACTGGATGAATCAAGTAGAAACACATACACAAAGCTAAGCTCATAGGCAAACAGGGGAGGCATCATGAGGTATTAGAAAAATCACTGACCTAGGAGACTGGAAAACAACAGGTTCAAAACCTAGCTTTGATTCTTAGTATCCAAGAGACCACAGGCCAGGCATTGAACTTCTCTGAATGTCAGTTTCCCATAGAAGGTCTTATGTAAGTTGATGCTTGCGGGGGACAGTGGAGATAAGGAGTGAGTGCATTCCAGGCACTGGGGACAACCAGTGCAAAGCTATAGGGGTGGGGGGAGGAACGGTGACTTCAAACTAAGCATGCAAAGACAGATACAAAGATGTTCTCATTGTCGTCAGTTATCATCACTAACATCTGAGAGCCTTAAGGATTAAAACACAAGAACCTTATTTGAACCTCACGATAATTCCTTATGATAGAAGTGATTGCTCTGGGATCTGGGGATTTATTTTTTAAAATATTTTGAAGACTGTTACCATATCATTGGTTTCCATTGCAATTTTTGTCTATATAACATCTGTCAGTTTCCTCATCTATAAAGTGGAGACAAAAATAATACCTACCTCCCAGAGCAGGTGTGAGAATTATATGGGCTAACATTTGTAAAGTGCTTTGTAAACTTTAAAACCTTATATAAATTTACATATAGTGCTTACAAATATATATATATATATATATATATATATATATATATATATAGAGAGAGAGAGAGAGAGAGAGAGAGAAAGTGTATGTGTGCACATAGTAGCTATTATTATTGTATGTACTTGCATTATATATTAAACATACTTATGCAGTATATCCCAAAAATCTTACTGCAGTTTTAAGTTATTAAAAATAAAAACTGTTAAAGTTTAGGTCTCTGCTAAGACTTTTTGGATACCCTATACATATATATGTGTATATATATATATACACACACACATATATATATATATATGTATATATGAGTATACAGCATGGTGTCAGGGAAAGAGAGTTGAAGTTGGAATAAGAAAAGACCTGAATATTCATCCTATTTCTGTTAATCGTTACCTGTGTCACCACTTAAATTCTCTCTCTTTCCACATCTGTAGAATGGGTATAGTGGCATCTGCAATATTTACTTCAGAGTAGGAGGTCTTAGGCAATTTTTGTGTGTATCATGGGTCCCTCTGGTAATCTACAGACGCTTTCTCAAAATAATGTTTCTAAATGCACATAATGACAGCAACAATAATTGCTTTAAGGTTGCAGGAGGAGAGGAGAGAGAGGAAGATGAGAAGAGAAAAAGGTAAAAAGAAGAGAGAGGAGGAAGGATGAGAGGGAGAGAGAGAAGAATTAAGAGAAGGGAAGAGATACAAAGAGATAGGAGGGAGAGAGAAGAAGGGGGAGAGGGGAGGGAGACAAATGTATCTAAATAGAAACACATATACATAAAAATACACACAAATATATAGAGGTATGCAGTATATATACACATGCAAACACCTTGAAACATATTCATATATTCACAGAGAAATATGCATATAAATACAGTAATGCATATAATCCACATCAAGATGTAAATGCAGACACATATATTACATACCCATGACATATCTGTCATGGAGCAGATAGTGAACCTGTCTTGAAATCAGGAAGAGCTAGGCTCAAGGCCAGTGACTGGTTCTGTATCCTGGACAGCTCCTATCCCGTATCTTTCCTCCTTTTCTTGAAAGAGCCACCTACACTTGTCTTCTTGTTTTTAAACTCATATCTGGACCCTTTCTATGAATGTGGTACATGAATGGAATAGAACATTGCAGTGCTATAAGAAATGATGAGTATGATGAATTCTGAGGAGCTCCGAGAGGTTTCCATGAACTGATGCAGAAGGAAATCAGTAGGGCCAGAAAAATAATATGTACAATGAAGGCAAACAATGTAAATAGAAATAACCATCCCCATAAAAACTACAGAAAATAAATGTTCCAAAATCGCAAAGAACACCCATAACCTCAAAGGAGAGATATAAGAAAATTCTTCCTCTCCTTCCCCTTTCCCCCATTTGTTTGTGGAGGTGAGAGGTCCTCTGGAATGGAATACTATATATATTTTAGAGTGTTCTATGTGTTGATTAGTTTTGCTGATTTTCTTTTTTCCTTAAAAATGATTCTTTTTCATATGGGCTGGCTTTCCAAGGGAAACATTTAGACAATGTAAAATAATGATGATGATGAAAAGAATAACTAGCCTTTATATACTGCTTTAAGCTGTCCAAAGCACTTTACAACTATTATATCTTGTTCTTCACAGCAGTTTGGTAAGGTAGGTGCTGTTATCCTCATTTTTACAGATGAGGAAACTGAGGCTGAGAGACGTTATGTGAATTGCCCAGGGTTTCACAGCTGAGGAAGTGTTTCAGGTGGGATTTGAACTCAAGTCTTTCTGCACTCCATCCACTGTTCCATGAGTGCCAGTGCCCATTCAGACTGTCCATTCATCATCCCTTTTTCTCACTATATGAGTAGTCCAACTGTTTTCCAATCATACATTACTTGCATGTTTTTTAACATGACTTCTTGCACTGATGTCATCACTGATGAGGTTTCTCTCTCCTTGGTATTTTAGTTTTTATAATCTTGATTATTTGGAGATGGTGGTCTTCTATTATTTGTAGTGGTGTAGTGTTACCTGGATAATTCTATTGACAAGAAAGATAAGTTTATACGTGGAAGCTAAAGCCTCATTAGGCATGTGTCTGCAATGTGTTGCTTATATGTGTGTCTTTCATGCAAGCTCCCTTTTCATGTTCACTCTGATTGAGGGTCTGTGGGAGAGTGTCCCCTAAGGCTTATGGTTAGAGTCTTCTATTCTAATTATTTCTTTTACTATGCAATTTCACTAAATGCATTTGCTTTGAGCTATCCTCTAGACATTGAGAGAAAAAAAATAAACACACTGATGGTTTTGAGTGAGTTAAATCAAAGCAACAAGTATTAATTAAACACCTACTATGTGCCAGGCACTGTATGGAAACAAAATAAGAGGAAGAAAAATAAATAGCTCTTGCTTTCAAGGAGCTCGCAGACACATGCAAATAGCTATGTATGAACAAACTATGTTGTTGTTCAGTGTTTTCAGTCATATCTGACTCTTCAAGACCTCATTTGGGGTTTTCTTGGCAAAGATACTGGAGTGGTTTGCCATTTCCTTCTCCAGCTCATTTGACAGATGAGGTAACTGAGACAAACTGAGTGAAGTGACTACAAATGATGTATAGATGGAATTAATTGGGAATAATTTTAGAGGGAAGAAACAGCATATATGTGTGGAACTCTGGGGACAGCTCTTTTGGGGGTGACAGGTAAGAGAGAACTACACGCACACACGCACACACACACATGCACACACGCACACACACACAATCTAAAAGCCTAACTTCCTCCACTTTTCCTTAGCAGTGGAGTCATCCCTTCCCCAAAGACCCAAGCTGCAACTCATGCAGTCATTTCTTCCATCTGTGGCAGACAGTGCTGGGAGAAATGCTCAGCCCATGGCATCCAGTAGACTCTAAGAGGTTCCTTTTGAAGATGGTTCCTTCTAGAAACACAGTTTTAGTGATAAGGAGGCTAGGTTTTCCCCAAGCGTGAGGCCAGAGCAGATCTCAGGACTGTGGCTTAGCTCTGCCAACCCAGGCTGGACCGGGGTGGGGGTGGGGAGTCTACTCTCGCATTTGAATATAGTTTGCCATTAGCTCCTAAAGCCTTATTACTAATACATTTTACAACCTGTTTTACAGTGTTATTAATGAATATAACAGACCATAAAACCAAAGGAGAAATGAGGCAGTGATAACATCCCCCGCTGAGACGTTCTGTAAGGAAGACAAAAAGTATTGTTGCCAGGCAGAAAATACAGGGAAAGACAATGACCCCAGGGTCTGGAGGGGTGGGGAAAGACCTCTGGGGGTTGGATTTCACTGCAGGGGAACCCAATTTTAAGAACTCAAGGGCTGCCTGAGCCAGATGATGCTCTGTGAGATAGCTAGGTGACACAGATGAGAAAGCATTGGATAAATATTGAATAATATCTGTAAAGCATTAATGCAGTGTCTGGCACATAGCAGGTAGTCTATCATTATTTACTCTATCACTACTTATAATGTCATTGTTTATAATTACTTATTTGTAACATCATTACTTAGAATAGCCCTTTAGAACTTACAAGGCGTTTTACATGTTAATTCATTCGATCCTCACAAACTATTGTTGTGTTGTCCATTTTGCAGATGAGGAAACTGAGGAAGATAGAGGTTAAGTAAATTGTCCTACATCTAGTAGGTATGTGAGGGAGGATTTGAACTCAAGTCTTTCTGATTCTCTAAGTTTTCCCCTCTATCAATTGGGCCACTTAGCTGCCTGTAATCCTATACCTTACACTTAGGAGTTCATCTCCCTTCTCTCTGTCTTTGTATTAATTGATTGCTCCCTGTCTCTGAAATGCCCTTCCTCTTCACCTCTGCCTCTTAAAATCTCTGGTTCCTCATAGCAGTTAACTCAACTGCCACCTCCTACAGGCAGCCTTCCCTCATGCCCCCAGCGGCTGATGCCTTCCCCCTTTAAATGACTTTGCATTTCCTTTCTGTGTATTTTGTTTTCACTTAAATGTTTTTATATTTTCTCCACTAGAGAAAGTAAGCTGTTTAAGGGAAGAGAATGTTGTATTTTTGGTTTTGTATTCTATAGCAGGCACATAGTAGGTATTTTATCTCAGAGTTGTTCATCGATTGGTTGAATTTAATCTGGGCTCTCACAGTCCTAACACATTCATTCTTACAGGACTGTACTAGCCTTTTTTAATTACCCTCGCTTATCTGACCTTGGTTCCATCTTCTATACATGTCTTTTTAATATAAAATTTTAATATTTATCCATGAAAAGCAAATCAGTCCTTTAGGCAAATCCCTTTTTTCCCCGTCATTATAAGAATCATTTTTGATTGTGTCTTAAGAATTTGATTCTTTGGACAACTCAAAAGATTAAACCTTTGGAATTTTGAAGAATCACAGAATTTGAGGCGGCCCATTCCACTTTCAGATAGCTTTAATTGGTAATAAGGTTTTTCCCCCTGACAATGAAGCCTCAACTGACCTCTTAGCTGTATATCTCTTTCTACTTTGATTGATTCTCAACCAAATGCTTTCCACTATGTCCTTCCCTTTAGATTTCTATATTTCTTCAATTGAATTAATATTCTTAATATACAATGTTATTCTTCCCATGCACCCCAATTCTTTTTACCCATTATTGTCCTTTTGAATAAGTCATACTCTTCCAGATCCAGATTCCAACAATGGATTCCATGTCACCATGTCCCAATGGTACCTATGAAGCCAAGTTACAGTCTTCAGTTCAGTTATGTTCTTCAGCTTCTTGGCTACTCTGGCTGCTTTCAATACTCAAATCAAATCCTACTTTCGACAGAAAGTCTTTCCGAGTCCTTCTTCCTGTCTCTCACCCAGTGTTTTCCCTCTGAGATGATCTCTTTCTATCTTGCATATACATAGTTGTTTGTATATTTTCTCTCCCACTAAACTGTGAGATTTCTGAGACCAGAGACTGGTTTTTTACCTGTCTTTGTCTCTTTCACACTTAATAAGTGTTTCCTTATTGTGGTTCATATTTATAACCAATAATTTGTGCATTTGTTAATAGGCAATTAAAGTTTGATTGCTAAGTTTTTCCTTGGATATTATTGCCTTCCATCAGTTACTTGTCCTTTCTCTTATGCATTCTTGTATGGGTTACCAGCTTCTTCTTGTGCTGAGATATTCAGTTTTCTCCCTTCTGCTCCTTATATAGTCTTAACTCAATTTTTCCAATCTCCAAGCACATTTGTTTATATTACTCCTTGTTAGATGTGTTCAATTTCTTGCCAAGAGCTTACCATCTTTGTATAAGCCAGAAATCCAAATGCTAATATCAGAGATCATCTACTTAGTCAGCTGTTACCAAATCTTCCTTTTTCTGAATCTTGTACTCAAATAGCAGTAGAATTGAAAATACCACCTGTGTCCTCAAAGTCTTCAGTTATTGGATGTTCCCCCTTTCTTCTCCATCTCTCTGGACTTTATGATACTTAACAATGCTTTCTCGATTTCTCCTGGTGCTATCTTTTCCACACCCCCACATAAATCATCCAATTTGGATCGTGGTGGTTTGGTTTGGCAGCTCTCAGGAGGGTCTCCATCACATACTAAATACCTGTTTAGGAAGACAAGAATCCTCTTCATGGCTTATGTTATGCTGACAAATATTATCATTATATTTTAGTAAATTACCCATCATGACAATTTTCCTTCTTTCCTTTCATCTTGTAGGATCAGATACTATCTAAGGATGTAGATCTTCTTTCCTTGAATTATTTTAGACAGAAACAGTCCCACCTTCTTTCTAGAGTAGGGATTTTTAACCTGAGGTCCATGGACCCCCAAGGGATCCATGAATAAATTTCAAGAAAAGAAGGCATGAACCTGAATCAGAAAATTTTTGCCTTTTTCTTCATTGATCTTTAACTGAAATTTGGCTTTTCCTTCAATTATTTACAAACATTACTCTGAAAAAAATGTCCAAAGTTTTTGCCAGATTGCTGAAGGAGTCTATGGCATAAAAAGAGTTAAGAACCAACCTCTTCTCTTCAGGTCAGGGCCACAGCTCTATTACTTAGCTCCAAATGTTTCACAGTCCTCTCCTTTATTCTATGTACCATACTCTCCAAACCTCCAGCCTCTTGACCAAGGTAAGACTTCTCTTTTATGGCTCCCCATTCCTTTTCTTCATTCATCTGATGACGTGGAGAATAAAAAAGACATTCTTCCAGGTCTCTCACCTCCTCACATTGGAAGGAGATCAATTTACCTTCTGGGTGTATGTAACAGGGTTTTGACAGCTGATTGCACCTTGAGATTTGTAATTCTGAGAGACAAATATTTTCTCCTCAGCTTTGAGATCAATATGAGACTGCTGAAGTCTTTGAACCGTAAGGTGGAATGGAGTTCTGTTCTTAAATATATACATATGGTCTGAGAGAGATTGAGTGAGAGGAAGAGGGGGGGTCTTTAAGAGCTAAAGTGGAGGAAATTGTCAACATTTGGGCAATAGGACAAACAAGAAAGAAAAAAAAAGGTGAAACATTGAATTGAGGAGAGCCATTGTACCTAACAACAGACATCTTGGAGCAAAAGATTTGACCTGAACCTATTGTGAAGTTTTAAAATAGGTTTGCTTTCCCCCTACTCCAGTTTTTCACCTCAATGCTTGTCTATTAAACATATTGCTGGTGTTCAGTTGTTTCAGTCATATATGACTCTTCACGACCCATTTGGGGTTTTGTTGGTAAAGATAATGGAGTGGTTTGGCCTTTCCTTCTCATTTTACAGATGAGGAAATGGAGGCAGATAGGATTAAGTGGACTTGCCTAGGGTCACATAGCGAGGAAGTGTCTGAGGCCATATTTGAACTCAAGAATAGGAGTCTTTTTGTCTTCAAGTCTGGCACTCTATCCACTGCACTACCACTACAACATACTCTATTAATTTCTTTTGATTTCTTTTTAGCAGTATTTTATTTTTCCCAGTTAAATGTAAAGACAATTTTAACATTCAGTTTTTAAAAAAATTTTGAGTTCCAAATTTTCTCCCTCCCTCTATTAATTTCTTTATCCCAATATTTTTGGAATCTGAATTTCTACTTCAACCATCAAAAATGCCAGGGATTATATTGAGATTAATATAAATTCAAATTTACACAGAGAGCCAAACCTCTGCCTAAGATTAGAAATTTTTCTCAAATAGGTATTATGAGCTATTGTGAGTATGCCTTTAACTTTTTGGTTAATATAAACTACATAAAGCAGCAGAAGGGATCGCATGGACCTGGGGGCCATCATGTTACTCCTAGGTTAAGAAAAAAGTACAGCCAACTACATCCTCAGAGACAAAAGGCATAGGAAAGAGAGGGAGCTGGTGAGTATGGGCATCCTCCATGGCAATACTCACCACCACCAGTGTGACTCATATATAGTTGTTACATGAGACTGGAAGAAATACACCCAAGCACACTTAATTTGAACAAAATGTTACTCTCAAGGTCACACAGAAATTCATGTTATTTGAGCAAGTTTTAAAAGTCTTTTGCTTCTCAATTAACCATGGTAATACACTGCCTGATTGTGACGTGAAATTCAATGAGAAAATAGAATAAAGTTTATTCACCTTGTTTCACTTCTCAGAAGCTCTCCAGACTTCCTTGTTTCCCCAGGGTGTTAGGCTCAGGTCATCTTTTTCTGGATGACACCTTGTCTCTTTCTGTCTTTCCTAAATTGTGATACTTAGAACCCAGTATATTCTCCATATGTGCCCAAGGAGGAGGACAGTAGAACTATTACTTCCCACCATCTCTCTTAATGTAACTTAAGTTCTGATTAGTTTTTTTGACTCTCAAGCTGACTGGTACTGAGCAGATGGTCAGCTAAAACCCCCATATTATTTCATCTAGTCACTTAATCAGCAGAATTTTTGGACATAAGTGTAGACATTTATAGTTGATTTGATCCAATATTCTAAAAAAAATGCTTTGTCTACTTTGGGAATAAAGATAATGCCTTGGCTTTATTAGGGAAAGGGTGCTCTGTCTTAGGGGATACTCTGGGAAGATTCAAGCTAAGAAATGGGTTCTTTCTTTTATGCCATCCTACTCATCCGTTTATCCATTAACAAATATTGACTGAATCCCTGACTTAAATTCTAGTAACCAACCTTGATGCTAATTAATTGTGTGGCATTGATAAAGTCACTCTTCTCTCTATGGCTCAGTTTCCTTTTCTGTTGTATTGATTGGGGTGGGTTCAAACAGATTGTGGTACATGAATGTAAACGAATATTACTGTGCAATGGGAAGTGATGAATATGAAGCATTCAGAGAAACTTGATATGATGGAGATGAAATAACAGAATCAGGATATAAATCTACTCCACAGTATCAAAAAAAAGGTCATTTGAAGGAAGCCAAACTGAGTAAAATCAATAATGGTCTTAGTGAGAAATCAATGAAGATCAATTAATTGGCAAATATTTATTAAGCACCTACTATGTGCTGGGCATTATGTGAGGCACTTTTCAAATATCTCATTTAATCCTCATGACATCCCTGGAAGGCTGGTACTATTATTAGTCATATTTTATGGCTGAGGTAAGTGAGGCAGGCAGAGAGTTGTTAAGTGACTTGTCCAGGGTCACACAGCTAGGAAGCTTATGAGGGTGGATTTGGACTCAGGTTTTCTTGACTCTAAGCTGAGTGCTCTGTGCACTTTGGTGCCATCTTGCTGCCTCTGATGGTGGGTATACAAGGACAAAAAGGAAATGGGTCCCTGCTCTCAAGGAGAAGGAACCATTCCATTCTCTTGGAAGGCATCCTTTCTCTTGGCTGAGAGACAGAGGACTATGATAGTAGAATATCGTGTACATTTGCAGGCACACTCACTGAATCAGTTGCTTTTGCTTAACTGACTTTTCTTTGCTAGGCACTATGGAATAGTGGATCAAACACTGGACATGGAGATTGGAAGACCTGGTTCAAATCCTACCTCAGACATTAACTCCTTGTGTGATGCTGAGAAAGTCACTTGGCCCCATAAAATGGGGCTAAAATAGCACCTATGTCTTTGGGTCCTTGGGAGAATCCAGTAAGATACTATTGGAAAAGTGCTTGTAAATCTTAAAGGATGGTACCAGAGAAAACAATTCTAAGGCTATCTTCCCTTTATGTGCATGCACTTTGTATGTTTATGATTTATATATGTCATCTTCCCCATTAATATGAATGCTCCTTGGGGATAGGGATTATCTTCTGCCTTTCTTTGCATCCCCAGTACTCAGCTTAGTGTTTGGCACATAGTAGATGCTTAATAAATGCTTGTCAATTCCTTTATATTTCCAGTACTCAGCACAGTGCTCCGCACATAGTAGGTGCTTAATAAATGCTTATTGCTTGATTTAAAAAAATAAAACTTACTGCTTTAATGATGGAGAAAACAGAGAATATTCAGAACTGACAGTGATATAAAAATTTGCATAATAAGCAGTTTGATAATTACCCAGGAACACGGATAATGAAATGTACCATTTTTCTTTTCACTAGGATACTAGTATAGAGTCCTGTATAAATCCTTGGATGTGGCCACTTACTAGTTATTTGTCTTAACAAAGACAAATTAGGTGGAATAGGAGATAGGATACCGGACCTGGAGTCAGAAAGACCTGAGTTCAAATCCTGCCTCAGCTGCATACGAGCTGTGTGTCCTCAGGCAAGTCACTTTGCCTGTTTCCTCCCCTGTAAAATGGGAGGTTACTATATGTCTCCTGGCAAGTCACTTTGCCTCAGTTTCCTCCCCTGTAAAAGGGTAATAAGGATGGCACCAGGGTAACTCCCAGGGCTGTTGTGTGAATCAAACGAGACAATACTTGTAAGGCATTGGAAGCATGCTAAGTGTTATATAAACGTTAGCTGTAATTGTTATTAAAATGAAGGCTCAAGTGTGTGTTGTATGTGGCAAGAGGAGGGAATAATAATCTGAATTATCTAGGGAATAAAAGCGAAGGCAAATGCCAAAGCATGTTCTCTGCAAGATAAAATAAAGAACTGATCATCCGGTTTTTAGAACCCTTGTCTGTTCTAATGGACTCATCCTGTGATTTAAAGTCATGGAACCCAGGAGAAGGGGAGGCATGACAAAGGTGAGGGCTACATCAAACATCTTCAGGGAACGCTCCAGAGACCCACTGGGCAGGGGCAGAGGGCTTGTTTCAGGTAGCCTCAATGTGCAGAACTGCAGAGACAGCGTGCGGAGAGCCTTGATTGTCTTGCTGGGGAAGGTGAGACCGGAATGATGCCACAGGAGATTACAAGAGACTGGGGATGTGCATCCTCCTTCATCCCATGACTCAGGGTTGGCTCTTTAAGATCTGAGCACGAAACAAAGCAGAAGAAAAATCTTTGCCCACCAGGTGAACGCTGACTGTGCGCAATCTGTTCTCAGCTCCCTGACAAGCTGTGTCATAATATTGATAGAATGATTAAGCTTCCTCCTGAACAGACTTCAGGTCCTAAATAATGCTCACGTTAAGGATGCCTGGAAGAATCCCGGGAATTCCACCTGCCCCAGCATTTCATTAGCACCATTAACAGAGGCTCCATGAATAGAAGGGCAGTCTGCCCTCAGAGACATTAATCAGTCAATCAACAAGCATTGGCAAAGCACCTACTATGGGTCAGGCTTTGGAAGCACAAACATAGAAGGGAAATGGTCCCTGCCCTGAAGGTATGCACATTCTGTAGAGGGGAACAACACACACCTACATAGGTAGTCAGTACACTATGAGTACAACTCACTCTTCCAGAGTAAGGCTGGCTATGTCTTTCCCTCAGGAAGTGGTAGATGGGCCTGGAGACAGGAAGACCTGAATTCGAATTCTGCCTCAGATACTAGCTGTGTGACCCTGTAATCACTCTTTGCCTCAGTCTCCTTATCTGTAAAATGGGATTAATAATAGCACATACCTCCCAAGGTTGAGATAATGAGCATAACTGAGAAATGAGGTAACCATGGAGAAGCACTTAGCACAGTGCCTGGCACATGGGAGGGACTGTGTAAATGTTAATTCTCTCTGTGTGAATATGATGTGATATGATATATATGACATGACATGATGTGATATGATGTGACATAGTATAATACAATATAATATAATTAATATATGATATGACGTGACATAATGTAATGTGACATAATACAATACAATATAATACAATATAACATAGTTAACACAATATAATATATACACATATATCTCAAATTTAAAAAAACATTTCTTAAGGTGAGGCTAGTGTATGCATATTCTATTCCCATTTTACAGATGTGGAAACTGAGGTTTAGATGATGAAGTAACTTTGCAATAGTAATGAAACCATCAAATGTCAGAGCTGGAATCTATACTTCACTCTCTCTTGCTTTAGATTTTTTTAATGGAGCCATATTGAATCCCTCTTGGATGGATGGATGGATGGATAGATGGATGGATGGATGGATGGATGGATGGATGGATGGATAGATGAATCAGTGTTCCACTTACTTTGCTAGGGTCACAGATTTATAGTTGAGAGAGAATTTAGGGCTAATTTAATCTAATCCCTTTTTTTTCATAGAGGAGGAAACTGAGGTCTAGCAATAGAAAGAGACTTGCCAAAGGAGATGCCCTGACACCCATAGTGTACACTGAGTATCTCTGAAGGAGAGGAACCTATCATGTATATTCAGAGTCACAGGAACTAAGTAGTAAGGTCAGAATTTGAATCAGGGTCCTTTAATTTGAAATATGGAAATCCTATTAAAGAAAAACCATCGATCCAAAGATTTAGAGCTGGAAAGGACCTTAAAAGCAGTCCAGGTCAACCCCTCATTTTACAGATGAGGAAACTGAGGCACAGAGAGTTTAAATGGCTCTCCCTAGAATCATACAATTTGAACTCTGGTCTTCTTGACTCTAAAGCTAGGACTTGGAGAACAGTTCTGGGCTGGAGTTAGTCATTTAAATCCAGGCAACCCCCAGGAAAATAATAAGAGTAGGGAGCTCTGTGCCAGGCATTGTGCTAAGCTCTTTATATAATCATTACCGCATTTGGTCCTTGTAACAACCTGGGGAGGAAGGTGCTGTCATTACCCCCATTTTACAGATGAGGACACTGAGGTAAAAGGGCTAAGTGACTTGCCCAGGGCCACACAGCTAGTCAGTGTCTGAGGCTAGATTTGAAGTCAGGTCTTCCTGACTCCGGGTCTGGCATACTCTTCACTATACCACCTAGCTGCATAGGAGAAGAAACGGGCTAATTTTGAGCTTCCCCAGGGATTCCGGTCAGTTAAGAGATAGAATCCCTGAAATTGCTTTGGTATCTTTAGAGCTGAGGCAGAAAGGAGCCTGATCATTGTTCAGACATAGACATTCTGGGGTCAAATTCCAGGAAGTGGGCACGTGTGGAGAGGCATTACCAGGCGAAGGCTCTGTTTGCTGATGGACCTCCCCCTCTGAAACCAGAGCTCAGCCTTCCTGCCCCTCCTCCCCCAGCTGTGAGGAGGTCCTTGCTTTCCTCTGCCAAAGGTCACATCATCCAGTAGCCAGTGGAGTTCTCCATCCTCAGTCAGCTGAGGCAGGCCCAGCACACTGCAACTGGCCATGCTTGGGACAGACCCCCCCTGGGGAGCCCAATGCCTCGGCTCTGGAGAATCCGCAGAAAAGGAGAGAGGGCTGGGGCTGGAGCTCCTCCGGGCTTGTCTCCTTACATGGCCATTGGCTGGAGCAAGAGCTCTGACACACACACACACACACACACACACACACACACACGTATTGACACACATTCTCTCACACACACACATACTCATATGCACACACACACTCACACATACACAAGTATTTGGGTGACAACAGCTTTTAGTTTTATAAACCAAGGCTGCAGATGAAGCTGCTGGGGCCTGCATTTGTGTTTCTGCTTGCCTGTTGGGGAGTCCTTTGCCAAGTCCGTAAATATTTACTGTCTATTTTATTTCTTTTTTAAGTGAAGAAGGGCTTGTTTCCCTCCTCCTCCCTCCATGCATCCCACTGGGGAAGCTGAGAGTGCTCACAGCAGGAGACACCACCATAGTGAAATTATCTCTGACTCTTCGGTGGGGGCAGACACAACACCAGTGTAGAGAAAATAGGTGGTAGGAATACGGAATGGGAATCAGGAAAAATGGAGAAAAATACCTTTCCCACTAACCCTTGTCACCATCTAAAATGCCACCACTAGGGTCACTCTTAAAGAGGACGCCTGTTAAAATAGATGCATTGAATTGGAAATTAATACTGTAAAACAGCATCTAGATAAATAGAGCACCAGGTCTGAAGTCAGAAGGATCTGAGTTCAAATCCAGCCCCAGACAATTAATAGCTGTGTGATTCTGGGCAAGTCACTTTATCCTGTTTGCCTCAATTTCCTCATTTGCCAAATGAATGAGGTAGAGAAGGAAATGGCAAATCACTCCAGTATCTTTGCCCCGAAATGAGGTCACAAAAAATTGGATATTGCTGAAACAATTGAATGACAACTTTGGAAAGGGTCTGTGAAAAGGGAGAATGTCCATAACAGGGTTGAACAACATTCACCTTCTGCCCTTCTTTCTCAGCACTAACTGGCTTTCCATTGCATTCCCTATAAGACTGTAGACTCCCTGAGGGTAGGACTATGTCATATCTATTTGAGTGCCCAATTGCCCTTGACTTTGGAGTCCCCTCATTTACTGAGGAGCTGAGAAAAGCAAAGAGACAAAAATGGGGAAGTGATGAAGGTTTTGAACCCAAGGAACTTTAACACAAGGAGAGGCAGAGGAGGGAATGTGGCAAATGTGGCAGGGAGAGTCTTGCTCCACATCTGGTCTTCCACTGGAGACAAATGAGAGGGAAAAGTCAGTAACATCCTCTACAGCACAGCCAGCAATCATGAAGTGTCAGTCAATAAGCATTTGTGAAGTGTCTACTATGTGCTGGGTGCTGTGCTGGGTGCTGTGCTGCGTGCTGAACATACAAAGGCAATAAAGTCCCTGCCCTTGAGCTCACAATCAAATGAGGGAGACACTATGTAGACAGCTATGTACAAACAAGCTACCTCCATGATAAATAGGGTAATCAATAGAGGGAAGGCACTGGAATTAAGAGGGGTTGGGAGGAAGCTTCCTCTAGAAGGTGGGAATCAATCAGAGAAAGCATTGGAAGTTTCTGCCTAAAAGGCTACATGAGGAGGTCTCTGCATGTCTGCCTCCCATCCCCAGTTTGATGGTAGCCCTCCTGTAGGTTGTGGTTGGGACCTCATCTTTATTGAACACTCCCAGAATGGGATAAACAGTCAAGGGAGGAAATTGGGAGGGGGCAATTCCACAATTTCTTTTCTAAAACTCTTGGGCTTAGAGACTGCTTATGTTCTGGCTGGAGGTGATCTGGGTCTGGGGAAAACTGTCGTCTTCAAACATATTTCTGATTTTCTTCCATTTTCTTGATTCTCTGCTCATGAGCAAAAATGCTGTTGGAATGCTTGTCCAATGTCTTTTGTTGTGGAGACAATTACAGCCAAATCACATGGCCAGAGCTTTGTGAAATAGAGCAGATTCAGGGAGAGCAGATTCAGCTTGGGTTTCCCAGAGGGATGAAAATTTGGACTTATTTGGTTGGGGTAAATTCATACTTAATCACCCTTTAGGCTAACGATGCAACATTAATAACTAATTAATAATAATTAGATAAATTATTAAATTAGATTAATTAATAATTATTAGATGCAACATCTAATAAAGGGTGGGGCTGATCATCAAAAAGCATTTATTAAGTGCTTACTATATGCCAGGTACTGGGCCAAGTGCTAGGAATACAGACACACCTCCAAGATATCGTGTGTTTAGTTCTAGACCACCACAATAAAGCAAATATTGCAATAGTCACAAGAAATTTTTTTTCTAGGGCATATAAAAGTTATGTTTATATTATAATCTATCAAGTGAGCTATAGTATTCTCTAAAAAAATGTATATAATTTAAAAATACTTTATTGTGAAAAATGCTAACCATCCTCTGAGCTTTCAGTGAGTTACAATCGTTTTTGCTGGTAGATAGTCTTGCCTCCATGCTGATGGCTGTTCAGGGTGGTGGTCGCTGAAGCCTGGGGTTATTGTGGCAATTTCTTAAAATAAGACAATAATGAAGTTTGTTTCATCGATTGACTCCTCCTTTCACTTGAGGCCACTGTAGGGTTATTAATTGATCTAATTTCAATATTGTTGTTTCTCAGGGAATGGAGAGACCTAGGAGAGGGAGAAAGACAGATGGGTGGAGCAGTCAGAACACATACTCATTAATTGATTAAGTCCGCCATCTTAGATGGGCTTGGTTGGTGGCACCTCCAAATAATTACAGTAGTAACATCACAGATCACCATAGCAGATATAATAATATTGAAAATATTTGAAATCTTGTGAGAATGACTGAAATGTGACTCAGAGATGCAAAGTGAGCACAAGCTGTTGGAAAAATGGTGCTGATTGAATTGCCCAACACAGGGCAACAAGCCTTCAATTTGTGAAAAACACAATATCTGTAAAGAGCAACAAAGCAATGTATGCCTGTATAAAGAAAGCGACAACCAACTTCTACCCTGAAGGAGCTCACATTCTAATGATGAGACAATACAAATAACTGTGTGTATATAAGTAATGAACCATAAAAATGGATGATGATCTTGGGAAAGGGTGGTTAGAAAAGTCTCCTTCAAAAGGTGAGATTTAAGGTGAGTTCTAAGGGAAGTTAGAAAAATAAAGGGAGGGAAATAAGGAGGGAAGGCATTCTAGGAATAGAAGACAGCCAGGAAAAAGGCATGGAATTGGGAGACGGAGTGTTACGTATGAAGTATTATGTATGTAATAGCTGGGTAAAGAACAGAAAATGAAGTATAATATAGTAGAAAATAGAGTATAAGAAGACTGGAAAGGTATAAAGGACCAAGTTGTGAAGAGCTGTAAATGACAAGACAGCAACTCAATGCAAGTCAGCAGGGTAATATGGCAGCTGGATCAGCTTATAAAATCATAGGCTTCATTCATTGAGGTCTGGTGCCTAGGATTAGGGAGATGATGGTATTACAGTACTTTGCCCTAGTCAGACCCTGTCTTTGGATGAGGAGAGGCTGACTCTGTTGAGTGCTGACCATCACTTTAAAAAAATACATTAAGAAGGCAGGTGGTGTGGATCAGTAGAAAGGGTGACCAGCTTGGAGTCAATATAAAAAGTATTTATATTAATCTAGAGAGTTTCCAACCAGGATGGTGAAAAGCATGGAGCCCATGTTATATGAAGAGTGGTGGAAGGACCCAGAGATTTTTAGTTTAGATATGAGAAAATTTGTTGGGAGGGGGACATCATAATTACCTTTAAGCATTTAAATGGAGGAAGCATCAGGGTTGCTCTGACTGGACAAAAAGAATAGAACTAGGAGCAAAGGGTGGAAGTTCTAAAGAGTCAATTAGCCTTGATATTGGGAAAAGTTTTATAATGAGAGTATCAGTGGAATGGGTTGCCTTAGGAGTTGGGGGTTCTCCAGATCTATTCAAGCAGGACCTGGAAAATTCCTTGTGGGGTATATAGTAGATGAGGTTCTTGTTTGGGTACACATTGGACTAGATGACCTTTGAGATTTGTTGCAATGCTGCCATTTTGTGATTCTGCATACTGAAGAGATTTTCAAAGCTGTGCTGGATCTTCCCCCCTCCACTCCTCCCCAGTGCAGTTGAGGTTTCCCCAGATTACAAGGGAGATCTTAGGTGTTTCTGATGTCAATCAACTAGAATTTATTCATTGCCAATTGTCTGCCAGTCACTGTGTTTAGTACTGGGAATATAAAGAAAGGCAAATGACATCCCTCCTCTCGGGGAGGTCACAGTCTAATGGAGGAGATAATATGGGCAAACAAGATATATCTGCAAATTAAATCAGAGATATTCAACAGAGGGAAGGCTCTAGAATTAAGGGGATAGGGAAAGACTTCTTGCAGAAGGTGGGATTTTATGTGAGACTTGAAGGAAGCCATGAAATGGAGATAATGAAGGAAAGTTCCAGTCAGTCAAAATGACTGGAAATGATGGATGGGAGGAACGAGAATGCAGCCAGTGTCACTGAATGAGTGTGAGAGTGAGAGAGTGGGAAGGGGAGGTTAAGGTATAAGGTATAAGAAGACTGAAGGCAAGCTCATCCTCTCAGTCATCACTAGGTGGCAGCATCGCTGAGAATTTCTTCTGTTGAGCTAAGGGACTTGACATCTCAAAACCTTCCCTAGATAGGTCCATGTTGGCATGGGTTGGTTCCATTAAATCTCCTCTGTTGAGTGCATGGAATCACACCTGAAATTCCAACTGTTTAAATAGGAATCTTCAGCAAGGAAACCTCCTGAGAAGTCATCAGTTTGATCCACAGAGAGGAACAGAGAGAAAGGAGGTTATCTAACACCTCTGGGCACTGATGTTCATCATCAACCTCTGGGCACTAATGTTCTTCCTGATGTTTTTATCTGGCTTTTCATCATTGCCTATTACCGGAAAGGGACCTTCTTTCAGGCATTCCACTCATCTACCCTTTGAGTTTTTGGAGAGGGATCTCCAAGCACATTTTATTTCCACCTCATTGACTGGTGGGTTTTTTTTATTACTCCATCTACCAATATTTTTAGAAGGGCAGGGTGGTATAATGTATTGAGGGCTGATCTTAGAGTCAACAAGTGTGGTGCTTGGGAAAGATTGATAATTTGGGATCATATCTCAGCTATGCCAAATGTGTGACCCTTGGTAAGTCATTTCACGTCTTTGATGTCTCAGTTTCTTCATCCGTAAAATGAAGGATTTGAACTAAATGGCTTCTAAGATTAATAATAGAAATAACATTGGTTATGGAGACTTCTAGGACATCTTCAAAACATGGCATTTCCACTCTGGCCATGATTCCCATCTCTTTACTCCCCCTCTCTTCCTCAACTTGAACACCTAGAAGGCAGGGCTCTGACAGGTGAGCTTTGCCCAGCACCATGTTTCCACATCACCACCCTCATCATCTCCATGCCCCTTCCCCTTCCTCATTCCTAGTCCCTTTTACATGTTGTCTTCCCCTGTTATAGTGTGAATTCCTTGAGAACAGGGACTCTGTTGCTTGCTCAGCACTTTGCATTGTGCCAGACACTTTATTTAATAAATACTTTTTTTATTTATTAAAGACCTGAGTTAAAATACTTGTTCTGCTATTTACCACCTGTGTGAGCTCTGACAAGTCACTTTATTTCTCTGGACGTCAGTTTTCTCATCTGTAAAATGAGGGGTTTCGTCCATACGGCCTCTAAGTTCTGCTGTGTAAAAACCACTGGATTCAAAGACTGACAACGTGAGTTCAGATCCCAGCTCTGTACCACTTACTGCCTAAGTGACTTTGAGCAAGTCATTTCTTTTCTCTAGGGCCTCAGTTTCCTCATTTGCAAAAATTAAGAGGGTTGGATTAGATGATCTCTGAGATCTCTAACATCTTTAAATCAATGTTCCTGCCACCTTTGTTCTAAACGCTACCTGTTATTCAGTTATGTCCAACTCTCAATGACCCCCTATGGGGCTTTCTTGGCAAAGATGCTGAAGTGGTTTGCCATTTCCTTCTTCAGACAATTTTACAGATGAGGAAACTGACACAAGGGTGAAGTGACTTACCCAGGGTCACGCAGCTGGATTTTAACTCAGGAAGATGAGTCTTCCTGACTCCAGACATGGCACTGTGGTGCCATTTAGAATCCCAACTATACCTTACCATCTATGTGTCTATGGGTATGTCACTTAGCATCACCCCTGAGGACACAGAGGTAAAAGAAAAGGACAGCAATGTTAGGGAACTTCAGGAAAGCTGACTTTGGGGATGGCAGGGCAGGGCAAGGGAGGATAAACTAGCACCTAACATTAACTAGGAGCTGGTAGTTTATGATATGAAAGAGGTTTGAGAGAGGGAGGTAACTTTAGTGACTCTTACCAATTTGTCTGAGACCCAGGGAAGTTAAGTTCATGGTCATGCTTGGTAATATAGTTCTGGAGCTGGAAGACACCACCACCAGTTTGTTCAGACTTCTTTTACAGATAAGGACACAGAGGCCCCATGACATTAAAGTGTTTTGCCTAAAGCCATACAGGTGGTAAGTGGGCAGAGGAAGGATATGAACTCAGAACTCAGGTCTTCTGATTCCATAGGTAGAATCTCCCCATTCCTGAGACCACGCTCCCTCCCTATTATATGTGTATAATGTGTCTATCTAACTGGAAATGTTTAGTACTTCAAGACTTCAGGGATCCTAGACTTCATGGGTGTGGATGCTTCCTTTACCAACACAGCTCCCCAGATTTCTGTGCCTTAGGTTACATTCTTGGGGAATTTCTGTGGCTGGAAAACTCTTCACGTGACTGCCAACATGGCGCCACACTTAGCTAGGCTGTTCCCCTGATGATAGATGGGTATTCAGACACAAGGCTAGTTCTCAAAGTCTTTCCAGGCTGGCTAGACATTGTGGAGCCCATACTCTGCTGGAAGAACCTTGAAGAACTGGGGTCATCATAGTCATGGGAAGAGGACTTGGATGGAGGAGGGACCTTGAAGCTCTGTAGAAATGTGGGTGGTTGTTGTTGAAAAAAAATTCTCAGGGATAGGATTACTTTTATTTTTTGTTTCCAGAACAGAGAGGCTTGGAGGCATCTGTGATCAGAAAGCCAGCCTGGGAATTAAGACAATTTGCTTCCAATACACTTGGGCTCTGTAACTGTCCTAGGCAAGTCGCAATCTCTTGGTGGTCCAGGAAACTCTCCTAGACTGTACAGTGA
>CM053773.1:230205496-230227319 GCA_028658325.1 Potorous gilbertii | reverse complement strand
ATGGTAATTAGTGATATCGTTGTTCAGTCATGTCCAACTCCTTGTGATCTCATTGGGAGTTTTCTCAGCAAAGATACTGGAGTAGTTTTCCATTTCCTTTTCCAGCTCATTTGACAGATGAGGAAACTGAGACAAACAGGGTGAAGTGACTTGCTCAAGGTCACAAAACTAGTAAGTGTCTGAGGCCAGATTTGAACTCATGAAGATGAGTCTTCCTGATTCCAAGCTCTATCCACTGTGCCACCTAGTTGGATACACCAAAACTGAAAAGATGGCAGAGACACTGGAGAACCGAAATAAAGAAAACCTTCCTAAGCCTGAAAGCTATTCTCAGTTGGAATGGTCTGCCTGGAGATACAATGGGCTCCCCTTCCCTGGAGGTCTTCCTCCAGCAAAAGATAAATGACTACTTTCTGAGCATAGGGTAGAGGGATTCTTATTCAGATAAAGGTTGGACAAGTTCACCTTTGAAGTTCCTTCCTACTGAGATTCTTTAATTCTCTATAGAGGTAAGCCCCAGTCCTCTGGTTCTAAGAGTAGTACCAGCTAATAGATCACCATCCATCCATCCATCCATCCATCCATCCATCCATTCATCCACCAGTAAACATTTATTAAATGTCTGCTATGTACCGGTGTGTGAATCACTGAGGATACAAATACAGAAATTAGACATTATTGCTTTCAGGGAGCTTATAGTCTAACAAGAACAGTCAACATGAAAAGCATGGGCTGGTGTCTCACTGAGGCCAGTGGTCCCAGGCCATCACACTTAGCTGAAAAAATATCTCTAAGATTCCATCTCACACCCGTGAGAGTGGAAAAGTTGACAAAAATGATAAACGACGAATGCTGGAAAGGCTGTATAGAAACAGGCATATTAATGCACATTTGGTGAAGCTATAAATCGGTCTAGTCATTCTAGAAAGCAATTTGGAACTGTACCCCGAAAGCTATTAAACTGTGCCTACCCTTTGACCTTGCATGACTAGGTCTGTACTCCAAAGAAATAAAACAGAAAAACAACAAAAAGAAAGGACCTATATGGACAAAATATCTCCAGCAGCTCTTTTTGTAGTGAGAAAGAACAGGGGGCACTCGTAAAGTCGGAAATGACTAAAGAAATTAGGGCCAATGAATATAATGGAATATTATTGTGCTATAAGGAATGATGAAGGGAATGGTTTCAGATCTGGAGAGACCTGCAGGAACTAATGTAGACTGAACTACGTAGAACCAAGAGAGTAATTTATAGAGCAATGACATCGGAAAGACGAGGAGCTTTGAAAGACTTGGGGATTCTCCTCCACACAATGACCATTTCTGATGCAAGAAAACTGATGATAAAGCATCTCCCCAGCACCTGACAGAGAACAAGCCTGCAAGGTGCAGAATGAGGCGCTTTTTTGGATACGGCCAAGTGTGGATCTTAGCATTCTTTCTGTCTGTCTGTCTCTCTTTCATTTTCTTTCCTTCCTTCCTTCCTTCTTCCTTTCCCTCTTTCTTTTCTTCCTTCCTTCCTTCTTTCTTTCCTTCTTTTCTTCCTTCCTTCCTTCCTTCCTTCCTTTCTTTCTTTCTTTCTTTCTTTCTTTCTTTCTTTCTTTCTTTCCTTCCTTCCTTCCTCCTCTCTCTCTGTCTCTCTTTCTGTCTCTTTATCTCTCTGTGTCTTTCTCTGGGTGTGTGTGTGTGTGTGTGTGTGTGTCTATCTCTCTTTCCCTTTACCAGAGGAGAGCAGAATGGTGGGTGTAGGAGTTTGGGGAAGAGAAAATAAATACTTATTAATTTAAAAAACCTAACAAATAAAGCAAATAAATAACAACCTCTCCCCTCACCTCTCCGCCCACCACCCCTGCCTTCTTGAAGCATATGGCTTGAGCTAAAAGGAGAAAGTTGTTGCCCTCCCTCCAGTGGGGGCTGTAGCAATGTTGTCATTCACTCATGGGTTCAGTCTGAGGCAGGGAGCCCAAACCTGCCTCATTTCCATTTCTGGCTCTGCTCCCAGCTGTGAGAACAAAAACCTCTCTGTGCTTCCATCTCTGGCTATGAAATGGGAACCCTGGTCACCCCAATATCATTGAGATATTGAGAGTCACAAGGGGGACGATTAAAATAAAAAATCCTTTGGAAAAATGTTTTGTTTGTTTAAATTATAGTTATCTAGCATAGGGGATTGAATGCTGGGTTTGAACTCAGGGATACCTGAATACTAACTCACTTGTTGTAGATCCCTGGGAAGGTCATTACACTCTTTGAACCTCTGTTTATCTCTGTTTAATCATCTGTAGAATGGGTATAATGATATCTAGCGCCTCCTCTCCAGTTGTCATGAGGACCAAATTATACATTTATATGTGTGTATACATGTATGTATACATGTATGTATACATACATGTATATGCACATATATCTTTGAAAAGTGCTATATAAATGTCTATTACATTACTATGGTTATTGTTCTAATGATGCTATATGGTTATGAATCATGAAACACTATAATATCAGAAGAATCACGATGGGAAAGGCTCCAAAAGACAATGGAAATGATTCATGGTGAGGGTAAGCAGGTGAGATCCTATTAGCACTTATGGCTAGCATGCAAAAGGTGGCATAAAAGCCATTATCAAGGACACACATGATCAGAAAAGGAGGTGGGCTGCTCAAGTAGTGACAGTGACAGATAATACATGGACAGCCCAGTGCTATTTCAGCATTTACAAAACCTTTACAAAACCCAAAGGTTTCCAGGAGGTTGACTAGATGCTCTATGGAGAATGTATGGAAGGATATTTAATCCACTCCAATCAAATCCCACAAGCATTTATTAGTCCGTTACCATGGGACTATACCCTGTGACAGGCACTAAACTCTAAAGACAATATTCCAAATAACCAAAAATAGTATTTCCTGTCCTTAAGGAGTTGTATATTCAACTGCCATTGTATAAGAGCTGGAATCTATCTTGGCATAACAGAGAGTAAGCTGCAACTCTTGGAGTCATGGGACCTGAGTGTGAAACCCAGATACTTGTGTGACCTTGGATGCTTCCCTGGGGTCTCTGAGTCTCAGTGTCTTGATCTGTAAAATGAAGGGGTTGAATTAGATGACTTTTAAGGTCTTTACATTTGTGGCTCTAGGACACACTGATCTCAGATACTCTTAAATTTTCATAGTGTGCCTCAGTAGTTTTAATAGGCAGATGAAACCATCCTCTTCATCAATTCTTACAGCACAGTAATATTCCATCACAGTTATATACCACCACTGATTCTGCCATTCCCCAGTAGATGGGCATCTCCTCAATGGTCAATTCTTTGACACCACAGAAAGAGCTGCTATAAATATTCTTGTACGACTTGGTCCTTGATCTCTTTGGGATACAGACATAGTAGTGGTATTGCTGGGTCAAAGGGTGTGCCCAATCCTATATGGCATAGTTCCAATTTATTCACTGATGCCTTTCAAATCCTAAATCTATAATGATGGATGTGTGTGTGTGTGAGGAGACTTCAGTGGCCGCCTAGTCCAACCCCCTCTTTTGACAGTAGAGGATACTGAAGCCCATGAAGTCTAAGCAACTACCCCAAGGTCACCCAGGTAGTGAGTCTGAGAGGCTCAGTGTAAACTCAAGTTCTCTGAATCTTAGCATCTCTCTTCCTGCTGTACTTTGATATGAGCTATTATTGGTTTAGAGGGAAGAGAGAATAAACAGTAATAGCCCCCAGGCTTTGCTTCCTTCATTTCTAACAGAGCTACTTACACTGTAAAGGTCCTTACCTGAATGATCTCTGGGTTTGAGAAGAAACTCCATCCCTGGTCTGAGTCTCTTTCCTCCCTTATTTTAAAAGGGGTGGGGAATATAAAAGGAGAGAGGGGTGTAAAATTTGGCCCTTTCCATTTCCTGTGCATTTATCTGTAAGCAGCTTGAAGACCTCCTGAGAAAAGAGACAAAAAGAGGGTAAGAAGAAATGCGTACTAGGACTTTTGGAATGAGATGCTCAGTCTCCCCAATCCCCCTGGGTGCCGCTGCTGGTGATGTGTGTACATGTCCACGTGAATATTTTCCTACCCCCTCCTGGCCCCAAGAAATCAGAGTGTCTCACACAACAGATAAATGCGACTCATTTTCTCCAGCTGAAATTGGCAAGTCCAGCAAGGAAAATCAATGATTTATTTAACACTGACAATTCTGCTCAGGGCTGAGAGCACCCTGCTTTGCCAAACTGCTCATTCATTTATATTGGAAACATGAAGCCCTGGGATGACCCCCTCCCTCTTCCTTTTCTCTTTGGTCCTTGGTTGCCTCCACACTCAGTACTGAGGCTAGCTCACTGGTCCTAAGATGTGTGTTTGAGGGGAGCAGTGTGTACCCCATAAGGCATATGTTTCTGTCTGATTAGTTTGAGAGATAGCGGAGGAGAAAACACAGAGCCAGCTGAGAAAACAAGAATCCCCATGGAGTCAGGCAATCCCTGGCTACTTCTGAGCTCTCAGCATTAGGCACGTCTAGGAAGATCAGGGACAGATTTCCTGCTTGTAGGGAGTGCCCAGTCAGGAATTTCCTTTTACCACTGCAGGTAAATGCCTTCTCAGCAACTTAAAGTCTTGGAGAACTGTCTACGGCATTGAGAAGTTTTATGAATTATCCAGGATCACAGCCAATAAGTACCAGGAGTAGATCTTGAGTCCAAGTTTTTCTTGCTGTGAGGCCAGCCCTCTGTTCACCAGTCTGCATTATCTTGCTTAGGAGTTCTTAACCTGGAGTCCATGGACTCCCTTCAATGGATAGATATCTGGAAGTCTGTGAACCAGGATAAGAAAAAAATGCCATCTTTATTTTCTACTAGTTTTATACTTGTTTAATAATTTTGAGTCTTTTGTGTCTTCAAAAGCATTATTAGAAGAGATTCACAGGCATCACCAGCTTGGCCAAGGAGTCCTTGATACAAAAAAAGGTTGAGTAATCCTGGACTACGAAGACTCTCCTCAAATGGCACCCAGTCTAGTGTATCTAAGGAAGAAGGTAGTTACAGGGTAAGTAAAGAAGTAAACACTGAACTTGGGACTTGGGGTCATCTCCCATCAGCTTTAATCTTGTCTTAAAGTCACAGCATTGGAATGAACTTTTAGGGTGTTAAATTCAACAAAGACCCACCTGAGGTCCCCTTCCAACTCTGAATGTCCTTAAATTGGAAAATGTGTGAGCCTTTGAGCAAATCTTTCTTTCTGGGACCTCAGTTTCTATGAGATAAGGAAGTTGGAATAGGTGACCTCTAGGATTCCATGCAGATTGAAATCTATGTTTTAGAAGAACAGTTCTTAACATTTTTGTGTGTCATGGACCCCACTTTGACAATCTGGTGATCCCTATGAAGTCCTTCTCAGAATAATATTTTTGTCTAAATTAAAATGTTAAAATACACTGGAGTATCAATTCTATTGAAATACATATATATGTATA
Organism: Potorous gilbertii; assembly: GCA_028658325.1. Lineage (NCBI taxonomy): Eukaryota > Metazoa > Chordata > Mammalia > Diprotodontia > Potoroidae > Potorous > Potorous gilbertii. The sequence continues at coordinate 230,221,861 of CM053773.1, read as the reverse complement.
TGCCCACATACATATATATCCACACATATACATACACACACATATAACACATACATACACATATATATGCATGCACACACATATATGAATATATGTGTATGTAATGTGTATATATATATATATATATATATATATGTATATGCTATTTTTTCAAGTTCATGGACACTAGGTAAAGAATTCCTGGCTTCAAGACAGTCCAACATAGCTATAGTAGATAACGAACTGTACCTGAAGTCAGGAAGGTTTGGATTCAAACTATGCCTCTGCAACTGCTGTGTTATATTTGATCAGTCATTTTCTGAACCCACTCTGAGTCTCCGTCTTTTTCTTTGTTTCCCTGCATAGGTTGGACTATGTGCATGTGTTTCCTTCAAGCTATAGACTCACTGTTTCTATGATTTGGGGATGGCTGTTGAACAGAGGAGTGATATGGTCAAATCTCTGCATAAGGAACATCTACATCAAGAGTTGAGGGGAAGACAGTATGATGTATTGGTAAGAGCTCAGGATCTTAAGTCAGAGGACCTAGCTTCTAATCCTGGGTCTGCTTCTTAGTACCCGTGAGACGTTGGGAAAGTGTATCTCCCTCTGGGCTTCTGTTTTCTCTTCTGTAAAGGAGAGGGTTGAAATAGATGATCTTTAAAGTCCCACCCAGGTAGGAAGATCTTACGTCCAGCTTATTGTCAATAAACCTCTATTAAGTAACTATGATGTGCCAGGTACTGTGCTAATTTGATCTCCACAATGACTCTGCAATGTGGATTCTGTTATCATCCCCATTTTACAGTTGAGGGAACTGAGGCAGACAGAGGTTAACTTCCTACTATGTGCCTGGCTTTGTGTTTGGTGCTGGAAATACAAAAAAAAAAGAGAGAGAGAGAGAGAAACAATGTCTTGTCTCAAGAAACTTTCATTTTTAGGACGGGGAGTGGTTGGACAAAAATACAAAACAATTAAATACAGTGTGCATATTCAAAATTAATACAGACTAAACAGAGGAGGCTAATAGTGGGAGACTTACATTCTACTGAGGGGACAGCATGGACTCAAAAGGTTAGGGCGATAGACACATAGAAAATGTATTCACTGTGTGTGTGCATATGTGTGAGTGCAGGTGCATATGATGTCCTACACATGACAGTCCTTCAAACACTAGGAGACAGAGATCCCTCCCCCACCCCAGCCTTCTCTTCCATAGGCTAACCATCCCCACTTCCTTCAACCAAACCTCCTATGGCATGGGAAAAGCATTCTTTCCTGATTTTGGTCACCTTCCTCTGTGGTATCAATGTCCTCACTGAATTGGGGCTCACAGAACTGAATATAGTACTCCAGATATGGTATGATGAGGGCAAAGAATTTTATCGTCTATCTATCTATCTATCTATCTATCTATCTATCTATCTTTCTGTCTATCTATTCATCCACTCATCCATCTATCTATATATATCATCACATCTCTCTATCATCCATATCTATTGATCTCTCCATCCATCCATATCTACTATCCACCCATATCTCTCTTCATCTATCAGTCCATCCATCCGTTCATCTATCTGTCTATCTATCTATCATCTATCCATCTGTCTATCCATCTGTCCATCCATCACATCTATCATACATATCCATTTTCTATCCATCCATATTTATCTACTATTCATCCATATCTCCCTCCATCTGTCTACCTATCCATCCATCCATCCATCCATCTATCCATCTGCCTATCTCTATAGAGATAATGCATATCCCTTTTTTCTCTCTACATCTTTCTCTTTGTCTCTTCTCTCTCTTCCCACATATACATATGTATATGTATGCATACACGCATACCTACATGTACGTATTGGTTCATGCTAATCACTAGGGGATTCAGGAAAGACCTCTTTCTATAGGATGGGAAAATTGCACTGAATTCAGGAGGAAGTCTGGTATTCCAAGAGGCAGAGAGTGAGGAGGAAAAATGGTCCAGACATGGGACAGAGATAGCTGGTGCAAAGCTGATAGATTCCTGTGTATAGAGGATATTTAATAAACTGTATATAACTGAAGTTTGGGGTTTTGCATCTAATCTCTTCTTTGTTCATCTTTGTGTTATGGATGCTTGTATTCCTTTACTGATAAGTTCATAATAAAAGAGAGCATTTTTGAAAGAGAAAAAAACACAACAAAAATACAAAATAGAATATCCACTCTTGCTTCAGGTCCTCCTGTTTAGTGGCCTGACTGTCTCATGAGGCTTTAGGCATCTGGGACTTTGCATGTTGGAGGGGGCCCATCTCTACTATGGGCATGGTAACTCATGAGATTTGAGTTACACCCCCCAATTGAAGTAGTTGAGGGACATGGATCTCATTTGGATAAAAAACCCAGCCTCCCTTACCCTTGACTTCCACGTCCTCTGTTCTCACCTGTCTCTGCAGCTCAGTCAGTCCAAGTCTGGCAGGGACTCCAGCCCTCTGTTTGTGACATCACACTTGGTTGCTGGGGTGATAAGTTGCGATGTCACAGAGCAGGGATTAAGGCCTACAAGGATGGGAGAGGCTAGCAGGATACAAGCCGATGAGGTCATGAAAAAATAATCTTTGTTGTCACCGGAGGCCTTAGTAACCCACCAGGATGACTGACAGGCAAAAAACAGAAGTCACTCCGCTCCTTTGAATCTGCTTTGAATACAGGATTATTCCCACTGAGCCAAGAGCATAAGCTCATATCCTGAATGACAATAACTCATATCATCACCCAAGACATTAGTCTATTTATCCACAGGGTCCAGGGGAAAGGGAATTGGATGTGGAGTCGGAGAATGGTTTGAATTCTGTCTCTGTGGCAACGCCTGTGCACCCTTGGGTGAATCATACACTCTCTGGGCTTAAATTTCCATGAGAGGAAAGGAGTCCTTTCCCATTTAAAATCTATGCTGGATATTATAACTTCTGTCCGGGTGGTATACAAGAAGACAGCACTGGACCCAGAGTCTGGGGACCTGTGCTTAAATGCCCATTTGTGGAGAACGTAACGCAGCGTTTGGCCCAGTACCTGGCACATAGTAGGTGCTTAATAAATGTTTATCTACTATTTGGAACATTACAGAGCCTCACTTTATTTCTCTATAAAATGGAATGAATAGGATTATAGATTTGAAGCTAAAAGAGTCCTTTCTTTACAGGTAAGGAAACTGAGATCCAGAGTGGGTAAATGGCTTACATAAGACTTACCCAAGTGGTGGTGGTAAGAGTGGCAGTAATAGTTGTAGTAGTGGTAGTATTAAGAAGTGTGATGGTGCTGGTGGTAGTAATAGGGGGAGTAATGGTTGGTTGTTGTCCTCTGTTCTTGAAGTGGACCAATTATATCACTACGTTGGAAAAGGTACTATGGCTGATCAGACCAATATGAGCCCAGAAGGCTCTACCACAGGTTGGGCACAAATAGTCCATATGAACATTTGGGGTTGATTCTCTAAATCTGTACATCTCACATATCTTTGGAGCTACTGCAATTGTGTTTTACTCATAGAACATAGCACTTTTCTGCTGTAGACGCACTATGCTGGGGGGGTCTTTGCTGGAGTTTCTCATGTCTCACAATTGGTACCAATATTCTTCAGAGAGTCCTTGAGAGTGTTCTTGTACTGTTTCTTCTGGCCTCTGTGTAAATGCTTGCATTATATTAACTCTCTATAAAGTAGTCTTTAGGCAAGCATGTTTGGTATTTGAACAATATGGTCAGCCCATCAGAATTGCACTCTAGATTGCACTCTTTGCAATCTAGAGTTTGAATGCTTGTCAGTTCAGCTCAAGTAAGGATCTCAGCGTCTGGTACCTTATCTTGTCAGGTGATCTTCAGAATCTTCCTAAGGCAGTTCAAATGGAAGTGATTCAGTTTCCTGGTATGGTGCTGGTAGACTGTCCATGTTCCACAGGCATACAACAATGAAGTCAGCACAACGGCTCTGTAGACCTTCAGTTTGGTGGTCAGCCTAATGTCTCTTCTCTCATACACTTTCCTCCAAAGCTTCCCAAACACTGAGCTAGCTCTGGCATTGTATGTATGCATCATCCTCATAATCTATGTGTACATTCCTGGAAAGTATATTGTTAAGGTAAATGAACTTGTCCACAGCATTCAAAGTTTCTCCATTTATTATAATTGGTGTAATTTCATGTATGGATGGTGAGGTCCTGGCTGGGGGAAAAAACCTGTGTTTTCTTGGTGTTGATGGTCAGAAGAAAATTAGTAAGAGAAGCAGAGAACTGACCAATGCTTTGTTACATCTCAGCCTCAGAGGCTGCCTTGAGAGCACAATTATCTAGGAAGAAAAAGTCATGCACCAACTCTCCCTCAACCTTAGTCTTGGCTTGTAGCCTTTCAAGTTAAGTAGTTTACCATTGGTGTGGTAACTAATTTTGATAGTTTTCATCCTCACTGAAGGCTTCTGACACTATTACTGAAAACATCATGCATGGGAGGAAGCACATAGCCCTGCTTCACTCCATTGGTGACTGGGAAAGCTTGAGAGCATCATCCATTATTCAGAACCTGTCCTGAAACAGGTATACAATACTGATGAATTTCTCCAGACAACCAAATTTTGTCATGATCTTTCACAAGCCTTCATGACAATATCAAAGACCATGCTCAGACTGATGAACATTACATACAGACCTCTGTTCTGCTCCTAACACTTCTCCTGGAGTTGTTAAGTACCATACACTATATCAATCTTTCTTTGGCCCTTTCTGGAGCCATACTGGCTCTCAGGTAGATGATCATCTTCTGGAAGAAGAAACAGCCTATTAAGGAGTACTCTGGTAAAAATCTTGCTAGCAGTGACTAAGAAAGAGACCTTCTTGTGATTGTGATAGGACAACCTATTTCCTTTTCCTTTATAAATATGGACAATGGGGAAGATTTAAGTCAGTTTTTGTATAACCAGTGGACCCCTTACCTTGTAAATCTCAGCTGGAATAAAATCACTGAAATAGAATTTGCCACCTGAGAGAAGCCCAATGCCATTCAAAAACCTCTTCTTCAGTTGGAAGTTCAGCTAGAGAGGGATTGACTTCAAGCTGAGGTGTATGGTCATTGACTTCAGCATTGATTGATGATGGTTTGCTGAGAACTCTATGGAAGTGTTCAGTCCATCTCTCCAGGATCATATCCTCAGCACTAATCAATATGGCTCCATCAGCACTGAATAATTGAGATGCACTATAGTTCTTTGGTCCATAAATAGCCTCCAGGGCATCCTAAAAGCATTTTGGCTTGTTACTATCAACATAAAACTGAATTTCACCACCCTTCTTCCTGAGCCAAGAATCCAGCATCTCTCTCTAAGCTTCACTTGCACTTTTGACTGAGTTAAATGTTACCTTCTTAAAGACAGATGAATGATCAAGCTGGCAAACCCTGTAGAGTTCTCGTTTTTTTTGTTTGTTTAGCAGCTTCTGATTTTTCCCATCATTTTCATCAAATTAATATTGATGTTTGTATCTTGTGGCCTAGATGAGTAAATGTGGTGCTGTACACCACACCCCTGAAAGCTGCCCAATTCTTTTCTGTTCCACTGTAGCCAACTGTGTGTTGACTTAGCTTTCCCTCCAAGTTCTCAATTCTCTCTTCACATTTGCGTGGAGAAGTGATCTAATCTCTTGACGTTAAGTTTTCTGGTAGTAGTCTTGCCTTGGAGACACCCTTTTAATTGAATGTGACTGTTTAGCTTGGAGATGATGTCTGATCAATATCTTTATCACTCTCACATCCTGGTTTTCCCTTCTCCTTGCAATGACATAGTCTATTAAATGGCAATATTTTCTGCAAGGGTGCATCCATGAAGTTTTCTTGTGTTTAAGTAAATGGAAGACAGTGTTGGTGATGAGGACATAAGATGTACAAGTCTTCAGTAGTAAGTGACAGTAGCTATTACTGTTTCCAACTCCATTTCTCCTAAGGACTGTCTGCCATATCTGGTAGTCTGTGCCTACTCTAGCATTAAAGTCACCCAGAATTATGAGCTTGTCCTCTTTTGATACATTAATGATAAGGGTCTCCATGTCTTCATAAAACTTTTCTTTGATCTCATCCATGTTTGTCATGGTGGGAGCCTCAGCACTGAGGATGGTGGTATGGCATTTTCCTGCAAGTGGCAATCACATTGTCATGAACCTGTTGTTTACTCCTTTTGGCAGTCATATAAGCTTGTTGACTAGATTAGTTTTGATTGTAAAGCCTGTGCCAGCTTCATGGCACTCCCTTTCACTGTGGCTACTACGGAAAAATACAAATACAAAACATGTATCCAGCTTCGACTTTGGTAAGTTGGCCTTCATATGCCAGCCTTGTTTCACTCAGGGCTGCAATTTGGATGTCATACCTTCTGAGTTCTTTCCCAACAAGAGCTGTTTGTCTTTCAGGTCTACTGCATTTCATATTGTCCATAAGCATGTGCATATTTTCATGGGCAGATGGTGAGTGGAATAATCTTTGCAAAAGTTTTTGTACTTTTTTTGTGTTTTAACCACAGAGTAGGATCTTTGTTTGCAGGGCCTGCAGGCCAGGGTTGGGGGGAGCAGAGTTTTGAGGTGCTTTTTATAACCCCTTCCTCACACTGGGAGGTAAGCAGTACAATCCTTTAAAAGGCTCCTCAGACACCAAGGGGGCTGCCAAATCCCGCTGCTGCTTTAATCCAGTGAGAAGACACCCCCATGGCCTGTGTGGTCTATATGAAGGGTTGTGACTACAGTTCTCAGTGTATCTGCACTTGCTGCTTAGGCTCTTGTCATAGGACTTTGAGATAGGAAAAAATGGCAAAATAGTTTGGCTGAAGTCTTTTTACCAGTACATAAATAAGGTATAAATGAGGTAGAGTTGTGTGAAGTCAGTCTCATTCTCTCTTCCAGTCATTGGAGTCCAGTGACAAGATAAAAGTCAACACAACTGACAATGTACTGGGATGCAGTGAATGATGTTGGCATCTTTGATGTCTGATTGAGCTCTAAGCCCTCCACAGTACCTGCTTCACCTGCCTTCATGGCCTGTTGGAACAAATTGTTCACATCTGATCATTCCTCTGAGGGAAGTCTTCATAATGCTTGGGGTAGACACCCCCCAACTCACCACTGGGTATAAGTCCCATTGGTTACCCTCAACCTGATTTCACCTGTCTGCTGAAACAGTTTATTGGGTGTGGCCATTACAGCTTCTTGGAACCACAGGTGAGAATTGGATCAATCAGGTGGACACCAAAAGTGGAAAGCAGTCCAGAAAAGCATTTGGCAGCTCTCACACCAGAGGTCTTTCCTGACACTTTTTTGTTGTAGTGGTAGAAGTGATAGTGGTAATACAGGTAATGGTGATAGTGGTTGTGGTAGTAGTAATAGTAAAGGTAGTGGTAGTAGGAGTAGTGATTGTGGTTGTCCTGGAAGAAAGGGACCTTCCAATCTAGCTCTAAATCCTATGATCTATGCACAGACAGATGAGAGAACAACATAGGTGAGATGACATGAGAAATGAATGCCCACAAATATCTCTATAGGCTGACCCAGAGCCTAGAAATCCTATTGTCAATCACTGTATAAGGTGCGTTCAGGAGAGAGGTGCAGTGTGATGTTTTTCCAGGGCTGATCAATTGTTACCAGGAGTGGGGTGGGGAGGGGAGTGAGATTGATGCTTTAACACACAAAATAGTTATGTAGCTAAAATGACTACTACTGATATCTATGATTACTCAGCGGGGAACAGAGTGCTAAGGGAATGGGCAGAGGATAAGGAAGAGTGAAGTACATAAAAGATCTGTCATTCAAGAGCCCCACCTTAAACCTGCTGGAAGTGATAGGACGCAAAGCTCTGAGCATCATGGCAGCACCGAGCAGGGACTGCAGTGGGTTGAGTGATGGAGCTGGATGGAGAAGAGACCTCCTATTTCTTGGAATCCCTCCCAGACACTTCCTTAAACCATGTCAGACTGGGGCAAGTAACTTGATTTCTTGGAGGAGCAGTTTATCTGCTATTTTAAAAATGAATAATGATGCTGCTTTCTAGCTGTGTAACCTTGGACAAATAATTTAATGGGTCACTTCACTCCTCTGAAAAATGAAGGGGTAGGACTACAAAACTTTGGTGGCTCCATCTAACTCTAAGTCTAGGATCCTTTGACCCTTCACAGGGTTGTTGCTAAGTAAAACGCAATATATATGTGACTTATTGTTACTACCACTACCACCCCCACCACCACTGCTACTACTACTGGTAATAGTAGTAGTAGCAGTAATAGAGCTAGTAATAGCGGTAGTAGAAGTGGTTGTATAGTTTTGGTGGTAGTGGTGGAGGTGGTAGGCTTAGTAGTGATGGTGGTACTAGTAAGATAGTAATGGTGGTAGTAGTAGTAGTGATAGTATTAGTAACAGTGGTGGTGGTAATGGTGGCGGTGCGGTGATAATAGTAACTAGTAGAAGTGGTGATATTAATGGTGATGATGGTGATGGTGGTCATGGCAGTGGTGGTGGTCATGGCAGTGGTAGTAGTGGTGGTGGTGGTGGTAGTGGTGGTCATGGCAGTGGTAGTGGTGGTGGTGGTCATGGCAGTGGTGGTGGTGGTGATGGTGGTGGTGGTAGTAGTAGTGTGGTAGTAGTAGTGGTAGTGGTGATAGTAGTAGTACTGGTAGTAATAGTAGTGTCAGTGGTAGGGATGGTGACGATGGAGTGGTAATGGTGGTGGTGGTAGTATTAGTGCAAGTAGAAGTAGAAGTAGTGGTAGTAGCAGGCATTCAACATTATGCTGCCCCTTGAAGACATGGTGTCCTCTGGAAGGAAAGTGCCTTTTGGGCTACTAAGAAGACATTTCCCTTCCTAATAACTCATGAAAATGACAGAGGGCAAAGCCTGGATCTCTTGTTCCCACCATGTTCTAGATTTAGCCCATCTTACTCCTCTAGCTCTTGGGGACAACAGAAATGATTCTCTTATTTCCAAAAAGCTTACACTGCCCAGAGTTGCCTCTTCTCTCATTAGAAATGTGGGTCTGATTTGTGAAAAAGAAAGAATTTAGAACCAAAGAAGATATAGAGAGTATTACAAAAAATAAAATAGATAATTTTGATTATATAAAATTAAAAAGGTTTTGCACAAACAAAACCAAGGCAATCAAAATTTTAAAAAAATATAAGAAAAATAGAAAACTGGGGAAAAAATTTTGCAACAATTACCTCTGATAAAGGCCTCATTTCTCAAAGATATAGAGAACTGAGTGAAATTTGTAAAAAATGCAAGTTATTCCCCAATTGATAAATGGTCAAAGGCTATGAACAGGCAGTTTTCAAAGAAATCAAGACTATCTTTAATCATATGAGAAAATGTTCAAAATCTCTATTGATCAGAGAAATGAAAATTAAAACAGTCCTGAGGTACCACCTCACCCCTATCAGAGTGGCTTATATGACAAAAAAAAAATGTTGACTGTTGGAGGGGATGTGGGAAAACTGGAACACTAAAGCATTGTTGGCAGAATTATGATCTGATCCACTCATTCCAGAGTGCAATTTGTAACTATGCCTAAAGGGCTATAAAACTGTGCATACCCATTGATCTAACAATACCACTGTTAGGTTTGGATGGCCAAAAGCTGCCCAGTTGACTTGGGTTTTACTGGCTCCTTCCCTTTCCTTTCCTGTCCTAAACCCTTAAACCTACTGCTCTCTGAAACTGGGACTCCAATGGGCCCCTACCTAAAGACTCCTCTGGATCCTCCTAGCTTTAGAGTTATTATCAATAGTAACTGTTGCTAGTTCCCACCCAGCCTGATATCTTTCTTTTTCTTGACCTCATTAAAGGAGCCAAGCCCTGGCTACTTCTTAAACAGGCCTATTCAATGAATGGGTGTTGCCTCACCTTAAGTGAGTACCTGCAAATACCTTGGCCTAAAGGGCCCAAGGCCTCCCAGTGCATCCAGGGTTATCTCCAGTCATCCTGAGGAATATCAGGTCTCTGGATTCAGCTGGCTCTGGAGGAGAAGTAAGGCTGGTGACCTGCACAGCCCTCCCTCACTCAAAACAAAGTCAAGTGCAAGTCATGTTATCATTTCTCTGATGGCGTGATCTTCTTCAGCAACAAAGGACAAACACAATCCAACCACTGTTAAGTCTATATCCCAAAGACAGCCAAAAAAAATGGAAAAGGACCTATTTGTACTAAAATATTTATAATTGCTTTTTTCCGTGGTGGCTAAGAATTGGAAATCAAAGGCTTGTCCATCAACTGGGGAATGGCTAAATAAGCTATAGTATGCAATTATAATGTGATATTATTGTACTGTAAGAAATGACAAGCAAGATGATTTCAGAAAAACCTAGAAAGGCTTAACATGAACTGATACAAAGTGAAGTAAACAGAACCAGGAGAACATTGCACAAAGCAACAGCAATATTGTACCATGAACAACTGTGAATGGCTTAGTCTTCTCAGCAATGCAATGATCCAAGACAATCCCAAAGGACTCATGATGAAGCATGCTATCTATCTCTAGAAAAAGAACTGATATTGATTAAATACAGACTGAAGCACGCTATTTTTCAGTTTCTTTCATTTTTTTTCTTTTATTTGTACAAAAAAATCATTTGTACAAAATGATTAATATGGAAACGTTTTACATAATTACACATGTATAACCTATATCTGACTCCTTGCCATCTCAGGAAGGGGAGAGAGCAGGGAGGGAGGGATAGAATTTGGAGCTCAAAACCTTAAATAAAAATGAAAAAAAAACCATGGGCCTGAGATCCTCTTCTTTTTTCTACTAGGATGCTCCTGCTCAAGTACTACCCTTCCCTTTCTAGAAGGCTGGATCCCCAAATTTTTAAACTTAGGGTTGTCAGAGAGGCAACACTGAGGCTGGTGATAACTGGAAAATCTCCCTACAGTTATCCAGTTTTCACTGCTCTCTCCTTGAAATTACATTTCAATGAATACTTACTTAATAATTAATACTAATTAATTAATAATTCATACTTACTTAGTGGCATACATGTATTTTCTCAGTAGACAATAAACTCCATGAGGGCAGGCACTGTGTCATTCTTCTGTTGGTATGCCCTGCTCACAGCACAATATGTGAACATAGCAGGCACTTAAGTGAGATAACATGTTAAGAGTTTTGCCAGCCTTAAAGTTCTATAGTTCTATGTTGTTGTTGTTGAACTGAATAGTAAAGAGAGGACTGACCTGGGAGTTAAGACACCTAGGTCTGAGATCCATTGCAGTTTAGCTTTGGACAAGAAACTTCTCCTTTCTGAACCGCCATCCCTTCATGTCTAAAAAAACCTGAATTATCTGGAAGATAATTCCAAATCTAAACTCTTACCGTGGATTGCATGAATTTGAATGCTACGTCTAGACCAGCAATGTTGTATGGACAGGCATCATGATGCATGGCAGAGTTTAGAACTAATTCGTTGTGGTGGTGGTTGTTTCATGTCCAATCCTTTAGGACCACATTTGAGGTTTTCTTGGCAGAATTACTGCAATGGTTTGCCCTTTTCTTCTCTAGCTCATTATAAATGAGGAAACTGAGGCAAGCAGGGTGAAGTGACTTGGCCAGGATCACACAGCTAGGAAGTGTCTGAGGCTAGATTTGAATTCAAGAAAATGAGTCTTCCTTTCTCTAGGGCCAGTGCTTTAACCACCTTTCCACCTAGCTGACTCAACAGACTCAACAGAATCCACCTATGCCATTAACAATAATAAAGCCTGATGACTCTTTTGTGTATTCTGAGGCCTGAGTTCTTGTCCAAGCTATGAGATTAACTATCACATCATATATCTTGACTTTGTTTCCCTTCACTGTCAGTCCATTAATCAACAAATTTAGCCAGTGAAAAGACACAGAATAGGGAGATGGAACATTTTGACTGAGGAATAATAAGGAGGCTGGTGTCACTGGATTGTGGAATATATAGAGGAGAGTAAAAATGTAAGAAGACTGGAAAGGTGGGAAGGGACCAAGCTATAAAGGTTATTATCTTCATTTTACAGATGGAGAAACTGAGGCAAACTGAGATTTTTTTTTTTAAGTGACTTGCCTAAGGTTGCCCAGTTAGAAAGTGTCTGAGTTCAGATTTGAATCCAGGTTATCCTGATAAAAGTTGATGATATGAGACTAGATCTAGTGAGAGGTTAGGGCTGGATAAAAAGATCTTCAAAGGATCTGCATAGGCATGATATTTGAACCCATGGGAATGGATAGACCACCAAGTGAGATAGTATAGAAGGACCAGATGACCAAGGACAAACTCTTGGGGGCACAGCACAGCACTCATTGGTGGGAGTGACCTAGACAAAGATCCAGCAAAGGAAACTTTGTCAGCTAGGTAAGAGCTGGTGTCAAAATAAAATGGTGTCAAAAAAGCCATGAGGGAAAAATAGTACCCAGGAGAAGAGAGTGATCCACAGTGTCAGAAACTGCTGCAAGGTCAAGAAGAGTGAGGATTGAAAAAAGGCCACCAGCTGGGGCAATTAAGAGATCATTGATAACTTTAGAGAAAACAGTCTTAGTTGAATGATGAGGTTGGAAGCCAGATTGCACAGAATTAAAAAGAGAGTGAGAGGAAAGAAAGTGGGGGCCTCTGTTATCAACAACCTTCTCAAGGAGTTTAGCCACAAAAGGGCAGAGAGATGCGGGATGATAGCTGATGGGAATGGATGCATTGAAGAAGGATTTCTTTTTTGAGGATGGGGAATTCAGGTGTGTTTAGAGACAGCCAGAAAGCGAGCAGTAGACAAGGAGAGATTAGAGATAAGTGAGAGAGCAGGGATGATGGAGGAGGCTTACGGTAACATGATTAAGTTACACGAGGTGAACTTTTAAGGTCCTTTCCAGTTCTATGGTCTATGAATCATTCATAATATTGTAACAGTCTGTTTAGATTTATGGCAAAACCAAACAGGGCTCAAGGTCAGTGAGAAGTTATCTACTTTAATGGCATATTAGCATGTTCCCAGACCAACTGAGACAGAAGCATAAACATGGAAGATGCCAGGGATCTACTTCTGGGAGAAGGTGTCTTTGGTTGGCTCACTTTGTGGGTAGGAGCAGCCCCTTTCCATTGGCTGCACAGGGGAATATGCCTTTATTTTTAAAGCCTCCTGACAGGCACAGAAGTTCTCTTTCTTGTGATGGGGGTTGTTGTTTTTCCTGTGTTCTTGAAGGGCACCATCGAGGAAGTGATGCCATGACCTGCAAGTGAATTGGATTACAGTGAGGCAGGGCTGTGCAAAGTCACCAGCCTCACTTTCTCATCTGGAGCCATCTGGGTCCGGCAGCAAGATGTAGATAAAGACGACTGGAGATGGCCCTGGATGCAGTGGGAGATCTTGACCTTTTTAAGCTAAGATCTTTTCCAGGTCTCAGTTTAAGGTAACACCCACTCAGTGATGAAGGCTAGGTAAGAAATGAGGCAGAGAATGACCTTTTTTTACCTAGTCAAAATCAATCTGAGGGTAGGGAAGAATCAGAGTTTCTGGCCCAAGTAGAAACATTGCCATTTACATTTCTTCTGAACCGTCAGGGACCAGACAATGACCAGTTGGGACTTGGGCTGGGACATGTTATTGGCCAATCGATGAGATTCAGAGTGGTTTGGGTTTAAGCAAAGGCACCAAGCAGTAAGGTGGGCAGAGAAGGACCATCTTCCCCTTTCCTGAGGCCCTGTGGACCTAAGTCAGTCACTTGGTTGATAAACATGACTAGACTTTTCTGGGTCAGGTAATGTGCCAAACTGACCTTGAGGTTTGACTCGTTTTATTTGATTTTACCAATTCTGAGTTTTGTGAAATGGAGTCTAGGTGTGTCATCTTGAGCCCTGGAGACCTTAAAGCTCAGGATTCCGGACCAGAATTTGCCACCAGCCCCATCAGGGAAGCCCTGAGAAACCAGGATCTGAGGATACAAGATGGGGGTGAGTGGATGGGTGGGGGGTGGATTTGGAACTTGGTGGAACTAATGCTAAGAACTGAATTAAACGGTGAACCTAATCCCTTTCCTAGAGATGGAGGAGGTTTATGGTGGGATTATATACCCCAAGGTCTAGGGGAAATACTTGTATGTTTATTCTTGCTGTGCCTTTGAAGTTAATGTTCCTTTGTAGAGGCTAATCTGAGTATTAAAGGATTAAACAGAACTGGGGTGCATAGATTCCCAAAATGAGGAGAACTCAGTTGGTGAGGGCTTGAGTCAGTGGTGATGGGAGATCCCCAACCCCCTAAGGGTGTCAGATTCCCTGGGGGAAAGTTAAGAGCCAACATAGTTGACATTCAAGCAGTGGGAACCAGAGAATCACCATTCCACTAGTTCTAGTTTATTAATAGTGAACCCAAGGCTACAGTTTTGTGCCCATCTGCGATATTGCCTCCTGGGTGTCTTTTCAGCCTGATTTTGCATATGTCATGAGGTGCATGAGAGAGAGGATTATAATGCAGGATTCAGAGCTGGGAGGGACCTCAGGCATCAGTTTGTCCCATGTCCTCTTTAAAGAAGAGGAAACTGCGATCTAGGGAGGGGACCTTCCCAAGATCACACAGGCAGCATTTGAACCCAGATCCTCTCACCCCACAGACAGGGTTCTGTCCACTGTCCTATCCTGTCTCCCAGGAATTGTGATAGAGAGCAGCATCAGAAAGACCTGGGCTCAAATCCTGCCTCAGACATTTGCTAGCTCTGTGGTCCTGAGCCAGGACTGCTGACTGATCCAAGGGCATCAGGCCAAATGGCCTGTAAGGTCACTTAAAGCCCCAAATCTATGACTCTTTAATTCCATGGGAGATCCAGACAGGAGCCTGTCAGCTTGGCCAGAACTGCTGACTAATCAGTGGGGATCCTCATGGCTAACTGGCTTCATGATGTCATATAGGAAATTTCTTCCCCTTCTCTGCTCATGTTCAGGACCATGTCTGTAGAGCTCTGAATATATGTTGGCTCGTTTTAATAACAATGATATTTGTGTAGTGCTTTCCAACTTGATCCTCATTACAGCCCTGGGAGGTAGGTGCTGCTATCATTCTCATTTATAGATGAGGAAACTGAATATGAGCGAAGTCAAGTGACTCACCCAGACGGTAAGTGTCTGAGGCTGAACTTGAATTCAGGTCTTCATGACTCCGTGCCTCTGTCTGCTGCACTCCTTTTTGTTCCCTTGCTTGTCTTTGTTAACAAAGGATGGCTCACTGGGCATGTAAAGTGGGAAATATAAGGGATGAAGGGAATATAAAACCAAAATGTAAAAATAACCACCCACTCACCCTCAAATTGGGTTGGGTGGTCTATAAATGACCTTCAACCAGATCTTGCAATCAAGGTAGGGCAAGGAAAGGTTTTTCACAAAGTGCTGACAAATTGAGAAATTGCCAGGTTGCTTAAAGGGTTTGAGCTAAAAGCCAACTCTGGCCCCAGTTTGCAAGCATTGGGAGCATCTCCAGATCTGCTACCAGGAGTGTGACAGCTTCCAGGGGTGGGGAACCTGTAGCTTCAAGTTCACATGTGGTCCTCCAGGTCCTTAAGTGTAGCCCTCTGATTGAATCCAAACTTCACAGAACAAATTCTTTTATTAACCATTAGAACAAGATAGCTAAAGTTGTTGGTTCCCCCATGCAGTCAATTCAAAGGTCAGAAGGTTGGGCCTCCATTGGTTGATCTTTAGTCATTTCAGTTGTGTCTGACTGTCTGTGACCCCATTCGATATTTTCTTGGCAGAGATAACTGGAGTGGTTTGCCATTTCCTTCTCCAGCTCTTTTTACAGATGAGAAACCAGAGGTAAACAGAGTTAAATGACTTGCCCAGGGTCACACAGTTAGTAAGTATCTGAGGCTGGTTTTGAACTCAGGTCTTCCTGACTTCAGACCTCTATCCACTGTTCAAGCTGCCCCTACTGGTTTCAACCTTCTGGTCTCAGAACCAGATATCTTCCCTTCCTGATGGGGTCTAATGCCTAGAATACCTTCTACCTAATCAGGGGTCAGAAGAGGTGGTAGAGAAGGCTTTAAGCCAGAACATGATTTGGAAAGGAGGCTCTGATAGTGAACCAGCATGGGTCACTGCCTTTCAAGTGAATTCTGAAGCCTAGAATATACTAAGTGCTTAATAAATGTTTGTTGATTGACTGATTTTAGCGTTGTTTTATTTTACATTAACATAGTCATTTTACATCAAGGTAGTATTCTGGTTTCTTTGCTATGTTACTTCCTTCCCAAGTTAGGGCAGCTAGGTGGAGCAGTGGATAGAGCACCAGTGCAGTAGTCAGGAGGACCTGAGTTCCAATGTCACCTCAGACACTTGACACTCACTAGCTGTGTGACCTTGGGCAAGTCACTTAACCCCAATTGCCT
>CM053773.1:230185801-230196273 GCA_028658325.1 Potorous gilbertii | reverse complement strand
GTGTGTGTGTTCATCGTTGCTGAAGAAGACCATGCCATCAGAGAAATAATGACATGACTTGCACTTGACTTTGTTTTGAGTGAGGGAGGGCTGTGCAGGTCACCAGCCTCACTTCTCCTTCAGAGCCATCTGAATCCAGAGACCAGATATTCATCAGGATGACTGGAAATGACCCAGGACAAGGCAATTGGGGTTAAGTGACTTGCCCAAGGTCACACAGCTAGTGAGTGTCAAGTGTCTGAGGTGACATTGGAACTCAGGTCCTCCTGACTACTGCACTGGTGCTCTATCCACTGCACCACCTAGCGCCCAAATTGATCCAATGACTCTAAAATCAGAAAACCTGCATTCAAATCTCATCTTTGAGACTTTTTCCTTATGATGTAACCTTGGGCAAATCCTTTAGCCTCTTTAGGCTTCAATTTTCCCATCTGTAAAATGAAGGCGTTTGGCTAAATGACCTCCAAGGGTCCTTCAAAATCTAGACTGATAATGCTTTGAATAGGAAAGTGAAAGACTCCACTGGTCACCCAGTTTCAGCCCTGCCCCTCCAATCTCTGGGATCCCAGCCATATGAGTCTGCTAGACAACTCCAAGATTTCCATCTTGTTAAAGCACATTTTCACAAAGTCATTTTCCGAGGACAATTTGCATGGGGAAATCAATTGAATAGGCAGCTTTTTAAAGACAGTCTATCTCTCCCCTCTCCCCTCTCCTTCCCCACCCCATCTTTTTTTCCTCCTCCCCTAGAGGGCTTTTCTTAATCCTTGGAGGATTTTCATCAGTCTCCTCTCCAGACTTCAGTTATCTCTCTCTCCATTTTCCCTTCATTTGCCCTATGGGGACACATTTCATCTGATCTCAGTCTCCAGTAAGAGAGGCACAGGGGACTGTGGCTAAATGAGTCACAAAGCCTTTGTTTGTCTGGAATTTTATCAAATTAGAGTTTCAAGAGCAGAGAAGGAGTAAAAGGAGAAGGAGAAAGACGAGGAGGAGGAGGCAGCACAAAGTTATTAGGAGCCTACATGGGGAGAGATGAGAGAAAAGAAGAGAGAGGAAAGAAAGAGAGAAGGAGAGAGAAAGGAGAAGGGAGAGAGGGAGAGAGAAGGGAAGGGAAAGAGAGAGAAGGAAAAGAGAGAGAGAAGAGGGAAAGAGAGGGAGAGGTAAAGGGAGAGAGGGAGGGAAAGGAGAGACAAACAGAGGGGTAGGGGAAAGTGAGAGAGACAGAGAAAGAAAAGGAGGCAGAGAGACAAACAGAAAAAAAGACAGAGAGGAGAGACAGACAGAGAGACTGAGAGATATACATAGAGAGACGGAGAGACACATGGAGAATGACGCATCGAGATAGAAAGAGAGGCAGACTCAGGCAGAGACAGAGAGAGTCCAGGCACATGGTGCCTGGAACATGTAGGCACTTGATGTTTATGGAATGACTGGTTGCCAGTTTTCTTACTTCTATATGTATGTAATGTGTATGGGCGGAGACAGGGGAAAGGGACATAGTGAGATTAAGTCCCTGAAAAGTTCTGACCTGGGGATCCGGGGTGGGTCAAGGGAGAAATCCATAATGAGAGGAGGAGGTACTCGGTCACCCTCTCCTTCTGCTAGACACTCCTTCCCCAGCCCTGTAGAACGTTTTACTGCCTCAGAGGAGCGATCAAGTGAGTCACCAACCGCAGGGAGCCCTTGGTCTATGCTCAAAGCCTGCCTAGGCTGAACTTGGCAGCAGGAAAGGAAGCTGTTGGTTTGAACAAATTTGGAGATGCTCAAAAGATAGGTGCTGTGTATTTGTATAAAATTTAGAGCCAGAAAGTACCTGATAACTTGAGGCATGAAGGGGGGGACATGACTTACAAGTAGTTAAGTAGAAGAGTTGGAATATGAACCTAGTTCTTTTTACTGCAAATCCAAAGTTCTTTTTCTATCATTAAAGAGTCTTCCATCTCCTGAAGATTTGTATAGTTTTTTCAAGAAACACAGAATGAGGAGATAAAGAGGAAAAGAGAGAAGAAGAGACCCAAGTTCAAATTCTGTTCCAAATACTTCCTAGCCATGTGACCTTGGACAAGTCACTTAACCTCCATCTGCTGCAGTTTCTTCATCTGTAAAATGGTAATAGCATCTACCTTTTAGGGTTATGGTGCAGCTCAAATGAGATAATGTTGAAAAAGTGCTTTGCAAACATTAAAACACAATATAAACGCTAACTATTACTAGTCCTGTAAGGCCACCATGTAGATGTCCCCTGTCCTAGGTTCTGATGGATGCTCTCTGGAGAATACTGTCGAGGGCTCCAGGAGCTTCAGCCCTTGGATATACACAGATCTCCCAGCCAGGTTCCACTGAGCATAGGCCTCTCCTCATTCCTTTGTTTTCCACCCAGCTCTCAGTCTTTGAATATCGTGTTCCAGACCTGGAATGTTTATCACTCTCCTAACCCAATTTCCAGGTGCCGCCTGTCAGCTGCTCTGCTCATTCATGTCTTGGGGGCCATAATCTCCTGGAGGAAAGTGCTCAGGCTGGCCTCCTATTCATGGAGCAGGGCCCCTTCAACCACAAAGATAAATCCCCTCTTAAAGACAGAAAGAGCTGACAGAACAGTCTGCTGGGAATTTCTGATCCCCACGAAGGCCTGCATTATCTCAAATTTGCAGGGGCATCATGCTTTG
Source organism: Potorous gilbertii (assembly GCA_028658325.1). Taxonomy (NCBI): domain Eukaryota; kingdom Metazoa; phylum Chordata; class Mammalia; order Diprotodontia; family Potoroidae; genus Potorous; species Potorous gilbertii. The sequence goes on along the minus strand of CM053773.1, from coordinate 230,193,604 downwards.
AGAGCATTTATATCCCCTGTATTTCCCTCTTTTGGTCTCACCTCAATCTCTGAAGTGGACTTCAACAGCTCTCTAGTTCTGCCTTTTCATTTTACATATGAGGAAACTGAGGCCCAAGGAGGCTAAATAACTCACCCAGCATCACACTGTACATTCCTGAGGCACGATTCTAACGCAGCTCTTCCTGACTCCAAGTCTGACACTATCCACCATGCCATCTAGCTGCTCAACAAAATAGCCATTTGACTCGGGACGGTGAGGAAGGTGGCCCCTGAGACTTCCCAGCTCTAAAGCTATGACCTCTAGTTCCCTTGGTTGACCTTATGTGCTAATATTTCTAGGCCCCTTGCCGTGCTCTGAATGTGCCCCTAGCTTCTCCAAGACTTTCCTGAACACCACTCTCCAAGCTGTGATCCCTCCAGGGCAGAGGACAGAAAGGCCGTCAGCTCTTCTCATTCAAGACACATAGTTCCCAGGCTAAAGAGACTACCTCATTTCTGGATTTTCTTTTCCTATGACTAACAGAGCTGTGGCTGGAAACCCAAGGCTTCTGCTGTCAAATACTGGGGAAGCGATTTCTTTATTCAGAAAAACCCAAACCCAAGAATCTCCCCCAGAACACACCAGAACCTCTTGGCAGATACATACTGGATTTTCTTTGTGAAGTTTTTGGAAACAATTCCTCCTTCATGCTGCTTCTCTTCATGTCTGCCTGGAGGAGAGAAAAATACAATTTGTCAGTGTGCCCAGAGAGTCATCATTCCAGAAGACAAGGGAGGCCCCTTCTTGCCCAAGGCTTTGGGAATCAGCAGAGAACCCTTTCACCCATTACCCCATTTCCCACTGGCAAATATACAAGGTCAGTAGAGCTATGACAAAAACCCACTTGGGAATATGTGTTTGGCTTCTCTACTCCCCCATGGTGTCTAGACATGTGCCTCACAAATCGTAGGTAGGTGATGAAAACTCGCTGGGAAAGATAAGCAAGCAATGGATGGAAAAATGCATCTATGTGAAGAGACATGGAAAGAACATTGGTTATGGAGGGAGATATTGGTTCAAACACTGCTTCAGACACTTACTGCTATCTGTATGTTCTTTTTACACAAGTGAGAAGGGCCCTGGACTTCTCCATCTGCAAAATGAAGGGGGTTGGTTTAAGTGACCTCTGAGGTCCCTTACAGCTCTAGAATGATTACCAGGATTCTCTTTATTATTAATATTATTAAAATTGATTTATTTATTTTTAGTTTTCAGCATTTACTTTCATAAAATTTTGAATTCTAAATTTTCTCCCTCCCTCCCCCGCTTCCAGGACAACATGCAATCTGATATGGGTTATCTATGTACAATCATTGTATTTCCCCATTAGTCATGTTGTGAAAGAAGAATCAGAACAAAAGGGGAAAACCATGAGAAAGGAAAAAAGAGAAAACAGTATGCTTCGATGTGCGTTCAGATTTCATGGTTCTTTCTTTGGATCTGGACAGCATTTTCATTGTGAGTCTTTTGGAACCGTCTTAAATCCTTGCATTGCTGAGAACAGCTAAGTCTATCAAAGGTGGTCATCATATCCCAGGATTCTAGCAGATGTGGTCAGACCACAACTGGAGTATTATGTTCAATACTCCTGAGCCATACTGGCATAGCATTTGTACAAAAGTAGGAGTGGAAACAGGAAAACAACAAGACTGATGACAGGCTTGGGTCCATTCTCCTTTGGGGATTTTCAGGGCACCACTCTGTCCTGCTTCTCCTCCTGTGTCTCTGACCATTACTTCCTAGATTTCTTTATTCCCCTTTCTTATATTCTGTAGCCAGCAACACTGGCCTGTCTGCAGTTTTTTGAACACAACACTCCACCTTCACCCTCCATGTTTTCACACTGATGATCTTCCATGACTGGAATATTTGCCCTTATCTGGTTCTTAATTTCTCTGGTTTCCTTCAAGACTCAGCTCAGATCCTACTTTCAATAGGAGATATTTCTTTACCCTTCACGCCTACCCAAGTCTCTGAGACAGGAGTTTTTAACCTGGGGTCCACTGACCCATTCATTTGGAAAGATATTTTAATAACTTTATTTGACTATAATTGGTTTCTTTTGTAATTCTTTTAAAAAATATATGCATTTAAAAACAGCATTCTTAGAAGTGTTCCATCGGTTTCATCAGACTGCCAAAACGAGGAAGGGGTCCATGATACAAAACCAGGTAAGAACCTTGAGATCAAATTCAGCCTCAGACACTCACTAGGTCTATGACAAGTCATTTAACCTAGATCTGCCTCAGTTTCCTCATCTGTAAGCTTTATGAGGGCAGAGGTTAGATCCTTTCTGTCTTTTGTATACCCAGAGCCTAGTACAGTCCCTGGCACATTGTTGGAATTTAATAAATTAACTAATTGACTAGGAGCCTTCATTTACTTTACTGTATATATATATATATATATATATATATATATATTTATATACATAGGTGGTTTCCCCCAGCACAATATAAGCTCCCTGAAGGCAGGGCTGGTTTCATTTTGATCTCTGTACTTTCAGTACCTTGAACAGGGCCTGGTATATGGTATGCTCTTTTAATAAATGCTTGCTTCAATAAGCTGACTGAAGAAAGTGGATTTTTATATATTTGTATAACCAATAGGCAGGAGTCCCTCTTTTTGGTTTTGGGGGAGTAGATTGGGAGAGACGAAGAATTCCATTGTCAGATGACTAAAGACAACTAGCTTGGCCACAGAATAATGAATGTTAAGATGTGGAGGCCTGCAACTCCAGGAGAATCAAGGGATGATGCCTGGGAGTCACCATCTTGTCAACTTGGGCATCCCTGTAAAATGAGAGACTTATACCAGCCTGGCTGTCAGATCCCTGCCAGACTGATGGTGTGACCCTGGACAAGTCATTGAAACTTTTGGTGCCCCAGGTATGTCTCTAGGACTATAAATTGAAAAGCAATTGTTGATCTGGATGTGCATGAATAGAAGGAATCCCCTAATAGTAATAGCACTTACAAAGTGCTTTAAGGTTTGCAAAGTGACTTACATATGTTATCTAATTTGACCTTACTGAGGCAGGTATGGAAATGATCCCCATTTTACAGATGAGGAAACCAAGACTAGCAAAGGTTAAGTGACTTGTCCACCGTCACACTGCTAGTAAATATCTGAGGCAGGATTGGAACTAGAACCTTTCCAAGTCCAAAATGCTTAACCTCACTAACCTATGAAATCTAGGTCTTCTTTCCCGCACCCCCCCACCCCGCCATCCTCCCCTTCTCCCCTTCTTCCCCAAAAGGATGTTTGTTGGTTGAACAGATGACATACTTTTAAAGTTTACAGAGTTGATAAATATTCTTTTTTCAGACCACCACCCATCTTCTCTACATGTAATCTATCGTTTTTTGTAATTTGTTATTTACGTATTATCTCCTCAAATGGATTAGAAGCTCCCTGAGGGACTCATGTTTTTGGGCGATGGATTATTTGTTTCTTTTTCCATTTGTCTCTAGCACTTAACAGAGTCTGATACCTAGTAAAGTGCCTCATAAATGTTTACTGACTGACCTATACATTATTTGTTGGAATCCCACCACAACCCAGTGAGCTCAGTACTATGAGTGTTTTTATCCCTAGTTTACAAGTGAAGTGACTAAGGCTTAGAGATTTCACCAAACTAGAGCACTGGATCTGGTGAGGGAGGACCTTGGTTCAAATTCTGACATGGCCACTTTGTGACCTAAGTAATCATGGACAAATTACCTCCCCAATCTGGGTCTCAGTTTCCTTGGCTGTAAAATGGGCACAACGGGCAAGACAATCTCTGAGGTCCCTTCCAATGCTAAACCTAGGATTCTGTGAATACTTATGACCTCTAGGACCTTCCTCATGTGTAAAATGAGGGGATTCTAAGGTCCTTGCTAGCTCTAAATCTATGGTCCAGTGATCCACACTGCTGGTAAATATTAGAGGTGAGTTGGAATCCTACACCCTCAAATTCCATTGCTTAAAAATATTCCACACTATCTTTCCTTTCCCTTTGTCATCTAATGCCATTCTTGATGCCGAAGATAACATAGAAAGTAAATTTTCTCTGGTTTCTGAGGGCCAGGATTGCCTGGGAAAATGTGACTTGCCCTGGCCAAAAATATATTCTAAGCTTAGGCTGTTGAGGGGTGGAAGGGATGGTCCCTGGCAGTGAACAGGTGGGAGGCTCTTGTAGGCGCCAAGGGAAGGGCTGCAGTCCGCAAGGAGCCAGGCCAACCCTGCCACCCACGCCTGGGAGCAAAGGCGCCCACAGATCCACTCAGGGCACTGATGGAACATTTTTAACCATGGCCTACTTTGAATGCCCAGAGCTATTTTCTGTTTTTGCCATGTTAGGGCCCCTCTGTGCCAAACCCTTCAGCCCATGTGGTTGGCACAGCTGTCCTCCTGCAGTGCCTCTGACATGGGCCATCGCCACATGCTGCTCATTAACAGATAACCCAAAGCTGGAGGGAGGGTCCAGTCCCTTGATGACTCACCTTCATTCCTTTCTGTTCCTTAACTAGAAAATGGTGGCCTGTCCACTCCTCAAATAAAAAAATTAATTGCCCTAAAAATTAATCATCGCTAATTCTCACTGGGGCCTCAGTCTCCTCATCTGTAAAGTCTACTCTATAGGACTATTTGTTGGCAGCAACGAGATACTGATAAAAAAGCTTCCTCTTACAGGGCTCTGGGCCCTGATAACATGCCTATGGAGCACCAGCTGAGTTAGAATAGCTCCCTCATTGGCTGGGCTTCTATGGGTTTGAAGAACATTCCAAGGGGGACATACAGCAATGTAACCTAAGCTGTACAAGGGAGAGAATGTCACAGTAAGAGACAGGAAGACCTGAGATCAAATCCAGCCTCAGAAACACACTAGGTCTATGACAAGTCATTTAACCTAGGTCTGCCTCAGTTTCTCCATCTGTAAAATAAGAACGATGATTACATCTACTTCCTAGGGCTGCTGAGAACGTCAAATGCCATAATATTTGTAAAGTGCTTTGTAAATCTTAACCCTTTATATAAATGCTAGTTCTTATATCCCCCTGCATTTTACAGATGGGAAAACTGAGACCAAGGTAGATTGTCCAACGTCGGACAGACCAGCCTCTCTCTTGGGCTCAGGTTTCAAATTGCTTCTCCTTCTCAGCATTTATCTGAAGCCTTATCAGTGAGCTTTAGCTTCCTTATCTGTGAAATGGGAATGACAATGCTTATATGACCTACCCCGTGACTTAGTAAATCCTATAGTATAATAAAAATGTGGATTTTATCCCTCTTCTCACTGATCTCACAGGATTGTTTTAAAGATCAAAGCAGATAAAGAGGTGAAAATTTTTTTAACCTATAAAGTATTTTAGCCTATTTCCTCTTCATAAATGTAGGGTAAGATTGATTACTCAAAAAAGTCCCTCCCAGCCCTGACCCTGCCTGTTCTAAGGACCCTCCCAGCTCTGACATTCCCTGTTCTGATGCCCCTCCCAGCTCTGACATTCTAGGGTTTTTTGAAACATGAGCTGTTGTTATTTTTGGCTAGGCCTTTAGAAGGCATATGAAAACGAATATTCACCTAAACCTAGTCCCTGAAAGTTCATTTTTTTGCTTGTTTACTCATTGAAAATATTATTTCCTCCCCATATGAATTAAGTAGGTGATAACCTGGGAGAGGGCTTCTGACATTATGTCCACAGTAGAGAATTCTTTACTCTCTTATTTATTACTGGTTCTTAGCCTCTGGGTGTCATCTGCCAAATAAAAGCATCTAAGGTTCCTTCCAGCTCTGGACACACAACAACCACGAGAAGGTCTGCTGTCCCTCCCCTTCTCCCATTCACACAAGTACCTCCCCAGTCTGGAGCCTCCTCACTTCTGCTCAAGCCAAGGACAAAAGCCTCCTGACCAGTCTGCCTTTCTCAAATTTTTGCTTTCCCCAATCATTATCCACACCCACCAAAGTGAGACTATTTTAATTTTTAAAATTACTATTGACATATTTCACTTTTACGTTACCTAGTTTCTGATAAATATATTCACATATATACATATATATATGTACACACACATACACACCCCCCTCCCCCACTATTTAAAAGTCACAATTTATAACAAAGAATGGAAAAGAGGGAAAAGCAGTTCCTCCTTGTAGAAGAGGCTTGCTCATCCACACAGGAAAGATCAGATGGATGATAACTGTCTATTACCCAGATTTCACCACAAAATTGGAAGAATACCGCACAGAGTTTGTCCAACAGTCTACATTTGGAACAAACAGTGCATCTGGGCAATGATGTGGACCCAGAATTGAACAGAAGGAAAGCAGGCTGAATTCCTTTTGGGAAATTGCAAAATAACCCCCTCAAGCTACCCATGAAAGCCAAGGTCTATCTTTTCAAGACTAAAGCTTTAGTGGTGTTACTAGAGAGTAAAATACGGAAGACAATTGGCTCTAAATGAGTAAAGATTGGCATCATCACCATGGTCCAATGGAGAGGCCCAGCATGGATGTGAGCAGACCCAGATATATCATTGTTTGAGTTATTAAGGGCACCTCTTATCTTCCCTTCTTCTTGCCTTCCATCCCCCAGTAGAATATAACATACTTCTTGAGGTCAAGCACCATTTCATTATTGTCTCTAAATCTCCAGCACTTACCATAGTACCTGGCATATAGCATGTGCTTCATAAATGCTTATTGATGAATTGATTAACTTCCTGCTCCCTTTCCCCATTATCAGCATTCTCTCCCTCTTGAAATTGCTTTGTGTTATATTGTATATATCTGGCATTTATTTATTTGGGTATATGCATCCCCCTAGAATATAAACTCTTTGCGGGCAGGTACTGTGATTGATTTATTTTTGTCTTTATATCCCTAGTACCTAACATAGTGAACTCTTGGCTCTTTATTCTAATTTTCTAGTTGGGGAAACTGAGGCACACTGGTTTGGTTTTTTGTTTTGTTTTGTTTTGTTTTTGTTTTGTTTTGGTTGTTTTTGAAGGGCAATTGGCTTCTGGAATACAGAAGATATACCCTAGAACAGGACATGGGATTTCAGCAGTATAGGGTAAATCCAGGTGAGGAAACTCCTTCTACCAATGTGGGTTAGCACCTTCTCTGAAACTTAAAATCTTCTCAATTTGCTTGGGAGCATGGAGAACCGAAGTGGTTTGTCCGTGGGGGTCATACAGCTAATATGTGTCAGAAGGGATTTGAACCCAGGTCTTTCTGACTGTGAGAGAAACACTATTGCACACACAGTGGGCAGGCAGCTAATAAAGCACAATGGACTTTTCAGGCTAGGGCAAACATGGGGGTATCTTAAGAAAACCTTTTTCCAGCTTGCATGTTGCTTTGCTTTTCCTCACAAAGCTAATTAATTCCTGTAAATGCTTTCTTCTAAGCAGGCAAGGAAGAGGTTGTGGAGGAAGCTTTTAGGACTGACCACAACGTTCCTTCTGATGGATGGCAGCATGGGAGGGAAGGGAGAGAAGTTCTAATGGATTGGGTGTACCTGATGTCCTCTATCTGCAGACCTCTCCCAGGGGCCCCAAGGCCAGCGACCCTTTAACCTCCTTCTACCTCTACTCCCCCAGTTAGAAAGCTATAACAAAGAACCAAGAGCTCTCTTGGAGTCCAGATATCTGATTCCTTTTCCCCATGAGAACCCCCTGGTGGTCTCTCCCCCTTCCACTGCCCCTCCTCTACCCAGACTCCTCTCAAGATTTCAAAAGAGGCAGCTGTCTTCTCTGTACCAGTGACCAAAT
>CM053773.1:230160337-230185301 GCA_028658325.1 Potorous gilbertii | reverse complement strand
AAGTTTCCCTATAATGTGGGTTATGTGAAGGGATGTCATGCAATTACAGTCTCTCTAACCATTCTTCCAGGCTGTAAGGCATTCTTTCCCCTGTGGCATAGTTGGGTTATACCATTGACTTTTCCTCAGTGGGCTAAGGGAGTCCTGGATGCAGTTCCTCCAGGACCATCAGACAGCCTGTTTCTCCTCATATAGGTCCTACACTCGGTCTCCCAGCTACTCATCTACATCAGGCAAGCTGAGTCCAGTAAGCAGAAGCCCCCGGCCCCGACGGAGTCCCAGTTACACCCGGTATAGCCCTAGCAGGTATTTGACTCAATCTCCCCATCTGTGACTCTTGCAATGGATTCAGATGTGAAATTCTCCATGTCCCCTGTTCCTCCCTTGGGGCAGCCAGTGAGAATTCTGGGACTGGAAGACCTGAATTCAAATCTAGCCTTAGACACTGACTAGCTATGTGATCTAGACAAGTCAGTCACTTGACCCGTCTGCCTCAGTTTCCTCACTTTATGAAATGGGGAGAATAATAGCACTTTCCTCCCAGGGTCTTGTGAGGACAAACTGCAGTAAGAATCATAACAGTCCCTGGCACATAGTAAGTGCTATATCAATCAATCAGTAAGCACCTACTGTGTGCCAGGTTCTGGAGATACAAAAGGAGGCAAAAAGACATGTTTAAATACATGTTAGTTATTGTTTTAACTATTGTCCTGTCAAGAAAAGGCAACAGGCTGGCATCCACCTAGGTTCCTGCTCCCTTGTTCTCATTCTCTTCCACCCAGTCCTAGACCAGGCCCATATTTCATGAGTATGGCCCATAGTAAGCTGGGGAAAGCCTGTGTAAAGGTTTTCATTTTCTCAGTCAAGGTACCACCCCAAGCCCATAAAAGATGCAATAAATTTGAATGAAAGTAGGTCATTAAAAAAATAAATAAAGCACTTTCCCATTTCTAATTTGCTTGGAAATGTACAGGTATCCAGAATCAAGGGTACCTTAAACTAATTAGCCCTTAGGGATACTCTCTAGCCCACATTCTGTTACTACTGCCTCCCTCAGATCCATGGAAAGGGAGGTAAAAAGTGAAGACCAGAGAAGCAAACTTGACTTAGCCAAGGTCACACAGTAGCCAAGTCAATGAACCATGGCCATTGCAAACAGAGCCAGTGACCTGAGGGATAAGGGTTGGTGCCTGAGCATCTGCAGCAACTGTACTTAACCATAACTATTTCTCCCATAATTCATCCTTCCCCACCCCCCAGAGACAGAGAACGAGAACATAAATATGGACTCAGTGAAAAGGAGACCCCTCGAGACCGAGAGCGGAGAAGAAGACGGTCTTACTCCCCCATGAGGAAGCGCAGGAGGGATTCTCCCAGCCACCTGGAGGCCCGTCGAATCACAAGGTGAGGGGGGCCTAGGTATTGGGGGCAGCCCAAGAAGGTGAACTACCTACCCTCAGCAGACATGGCCAAGTGCTTACTGTGCTGAACTGGCTTCCAGTCCTACCCCTGACACTGGCCTCTCCACCTCAGTTTCCTCATCTGCAAAATGAGGAAAATATCTGAAGTATCAGACTATCTTGAGGTTCACATGGGATAATGGATGTACAGAATCAGCCAACAAGGATTTGTTAAGAGCTAACATTGCCACTAGTAATACAAAGAAAGGAAAAGAGGGAAAAACACTAGATAAATGTCAACCATCAGTGTGAGACAGAAGGAATTTGTCTTGATGGCTGTGTACCTCTCTTTCTCTTTCTCTTTCTTTTCTCTTTTCATTCTTTCCTTTCTTTTTCATTTCCTTCCTTCCTCCCTCCCTCCCTTCATCTTTCTTTCTGCCCTTCATTTTTTTCTTTTCTTCTCTCCTCCTTTTTATTCTTTCCTTTCTTTTTCTTTTCCTTTCTTCTTTCCTCCCTCCCTTAATTTTCTTTCCTTCCTTCCTCCATCCCTCCCCTTTTTCTTCCCTTTTCCTCTTCTTCTCTTTCCTTCTTCCTTCCCTTCATTTTCTTTCTTTCCTTCCTTCCTCCATCCTTCCTCCCTTCATCTTTTTCTTTTCTTTCTTTGAAGTGACTTAAACCAAGATCACATATGATCCCCATTTTACAAATTAGGAAACTGAAACCTGAGACTTTCATTGACTTTGCCAAGGTCACAGGTTATCCTCTCATGGTCTTTAAGGATTAGCAGTGACATTCCAGTCCAGGAACCCTGACTAACAAAGACATGGCAGCATAGGATTGTAAAAGGCAGGGGAGCTGAGTTTCAATGCCGACTCTGCCCCTTACTCCTGGTCAGCCAGGGGGTCAGCTGCTCAGCCAAGTCCTTAACCTTCGCCTCTGACCCCTTTCCGTCTCCATGTCCTGGTCTCTCCCTCAGTGCCCGGAAACGTCCCATCCCCTACTACCGGCCCAGCCCCTCCTCCTCCAGCAGCCTCAGCAGTTACTCCTCCTGGGACAGCAGCAGCAGCCGCAGTCGCAGTCGAAGTTACTCTCGCAGCAGCAGCAGTGGCCGAAGTCGAAGTAGCAGCGAAAGCAGCAGCAGTGACAGTGACGCTGCCAGTGAACCTGGGACCCACAGCAGGAGCTGGAGCCACAGCCGGAGTTATGCCTCTGAGGGCAGTTACGAGAGCACAGGTCACTAAGGGAGGCCTCCCAGCCATGGCCTCTGGATTCTGGCCCCTTTCTTTGTACTGAAAGAAGCCTTGTGTCCTGGGGAGGCTCTAGGTCCCCCACCCACCCTGACCTCTCCCTCCACTCAAGGAGAAGAGAGGACCCACCAGCTCCACTCTCCTTCCCTTTGTAGCCAGTCATGAGCCACGCATGCCCTGCAGCCATTCTGGACCTGAATCTAGTGGGGGTGAGAACAACCCAAGGCAGAGGGAGCCCTCTTTATGATCCAAGGGCCACCAGGCTAGTGGTTCAGATATGAGGCTTCATGGGGGCACCAGGGATGCCACTGGGCTTACAACACTTCACTCAGCTAAGTCTTTTTTCCATAATAAGGGCAAGGGCCAATGGACCCCATTGGATGCCATTTTGACTCTTTCCCCCTACACTGGCAGACATAGACACTCTGACATCATTTTCACCATCCTAATCCCAAGATGTTATTTTGCAGCTCATTCTAAACCCAGGTTGATATCAAGAGAGAAAACCAAAGGGCAACATTACCCTGGGGAGCAGAAGCTTATTGGGGCACACATCATCCCAAGTTTGCTTTTCCCCACTTAGTGAAAGAATGCTGAGTAGCCACACCATCCCAGTTATAGGAAATGGGGAGGATGAGGTGAGAACGAGAAAAAAATAGTAGCATTTCATTTGGAAGTTGTGGACCAGCAAGGGGATAGCGAGAGAGAGAAGAGGGAATGGGGAGGAAGACTCAACACTGGCTACTGATCCTGTGGAGGCTTCAAGGCCAGAAGGCCTTTGGCCCAGAAGGAGAAAAGAAGGATTATCCTTGCCAGCCGTATCATCTCAGCATGGAAGGTGGAAGGAAGATCTTGGGAAGGGAGAATCAGCTACTTGGCTTGACTATATCAAGTTCCAACTTGCTTCTGAACTTTGGAAAATACTCACTTCTCTGTGGGAATAATATCATGAAAGGTGCCAAACCAAGATGGCACCCTGGTAGAATCTGCCTTTGGCAGACTCCAGTGAGACAGAGAATGATGATCTTGACAAGAGGAGGACTGAACCAATGAGGAAGAGGGGATATTCTCCCATTCCTTATTGTACCTAGTGTTTCTCATACAGCCCCAATCTCATCAGGCCATCTGGGCCATCAGCTCAAGAGCTCCAATGAGTCACTCAGAAGGAAAGACTTGCCCTGTCTCCTCTAAACCTTTCAGTGAGACCCCAGTACAGCAGGCATTGATATTTCCAACATCGACAGGATTCTCCAGGGTAGAATAAAAAGCAACCTGCATCACGCAGCAAGATCCCAGGTGACTCATAGAACTTCTGATTCTTTTCCTGAACCCCAAGGACAAGTTCTGATTCATCTCCTCCCAGCTGGCACCAACTTCATCTCATCTAGACACCATCTGGAAATAGCTTGGGTGCCACAGATCTATGCCAGTAGCCAATGCCTACCAGTCTGGCCTCTCTTCCCTCAGCATTTGCCCATAACCTCTCTTATTTCCAAATCCTGAGCCCCAGTCCTCAATTACTCCAGAGTCATCTTGTGATGCCTCTCAGATCAAGGGTGATATCAATGCCTCCATTTCTCTGATTAAGTCCCGATTCCCAAAACCCACCTGACCTCCAGGGAATTTAGCTTGGCTCAGCCAAAGTTTCTTGGGTCCTGGAGCACAGATCATGCCCAGCATAGGAGCTGGGTTGGGAGGGGAAGGCTCTTGAGGAGAAGAACTCACCAATTCACACCTCGGGCATTCAGCTGTTGCTAGCTTTCAGTTAAGGGGAAGCCCCATTCTGATCTAACCCTAACTCCTGCTCCTTGATGTCACCCACAGCCTGGTGCCAAGGCCAGATGTAAGCTGATCAGCAAACCACAAATGCCATGGGCTGAAGTCATATGATGGGTGCAAAGAGTGGGAGGAAAAAGTTTTAAATAACATGGGGGCAGATCAGTTGTCAGGAGTGGGGGAGAGTGATAGTTTTACTAGTCAAGGCAACAGAGGCAGGAAAGTAGGGTGAAGTGGAAGGGGCTATGACAATAATCCAGTTTTCATCATCCCTCCCTGGGGAGGCATAAAAAATACTTTCTCATGGTGTCAAGCATATCGGCCCCACTATGTTGGTCTTCCGTTCACAGCAGCTGAGAACTTTATTTTTGGATTGTTAGAGTTCCTATTGTTTCATCATCTCAGAAACACCCCCCTCCCAAACATACACCTTTGACTGGCAGACTCTCTGGAACCCTGAGCCCCCAGAAGTCAAGTATCTGACCAATCAAAGACTGTAAGATAATATATGAGGGAGCCTAGAGGTGTTTATGGTCACTAGAGAGAGGAAGGAAGGACAAAGTTAGTTCAACTGAAGTTTCCTTGAGGTTATGAAGAGTACTGATTCCCCATGGGAGACATAGGAAAGGAATAGTGGTAATATAGCAGATAGAGATGAGCAGGGAGTCAAGAAAGATATGCCACATACCTTCTCACACACCTTGGAAGAGTGTCTAAGAGGTCTCTCCTCACTGCTCTACTCTCACCTGCCTCTGGCTGCCTGGTTTTCCCTTTCAGCTTTAACCCAGATCCCGCCCCCACCTCCTCCACCCCCACTTCCAGGGTCAGACTAGTTCAGCTCTTAGTCCAGTTTGCTAACATCAAACCCATGACATCATCACCATAGAAAAAAAGAGAGAGAAAAGTTGTGTCCCAGGCACAAGGAGGGACCTTGACTGGGGAGCTAGAGGGGATGTATAGATAATGTATATATCCACCACAAGGTCTGCACCTGACATTTTTTCTTCATGGAGATCTTTGGACAAAAGGCCTTCAAGTGCCCCCCGGCATCCTCTGGGAAGGCAGTGAGCTGGGAAGGAGAACTGACAGCCCAGACAGTCTTATGAGGCCAACTGTTTATGAGGTCAACACTGGAATTGGTTTGGACCACTTTTCAAGGACTGCTTCAGATTACATTATTCTGTGGAAACTTCTACACCTCTGGGGTCTCTGGTCTGCCGATGCTGGAGAAAACCCTACTAACTTATTTATTTATTTATTTATCATCCTAATTTTGGGGAGCCAGTCACCATTTAGCAGTATTTATTTATTTATATGGAGGGACAAGCAGGGACATGGTTGGGAGGGCACTTTTAAGTTATTTTTATGTCTAATTTATTCATGTCACTGTGGAACTCTGAGGGTTTACATGAAGGTTCTTGGGACACCTCAAGGAGCTAGGTTGTAAGCCTTTAGATCTTACCCTATCCATTGGTGTAACCAAAGCATAGTCTTGGGTCTGATGAAATCTTATAATGAGAGCAGCATGGATAATGGGACTTTGTGGGGTGGGCAGGAAGGACAATCCTGCTGGTCTTTTCCAACCTGGCAGAAACCAAGCTGGGAGACCCATTCAACCACTCACCCGCTACCTCACTGGGAGGGGCATCAGATCTAATTATTTACTGTGGTTATTGCTCTGGGTGCTGTGAATGGGGATAGTTCCCTTTTCTCCCTGCGAGGAGCAAAGGAGAATTCAAAATTTCAGTGTCTCGTACAAAGAGATCTCTGCCCCGCAGCAGCTGAATCAATCCATCAGATTCCTTTTTGACCCAAGGGGTCAGTTTTCAAAGCACTTCGTTTATAAAGGACCCAGAAATCACATGACTGAAACCCAGGAGAGAAAAGAGAACCACCCATGTATTCACTTTTGAGTCAGGCCACTCCAAAGACCAAGCCCCCACCCCAACAGGAATGATGCACCATGGGCTATTTAGATGGTTTGCCCCACTTTTTCAATGTTTCGATTTCCAGCCTCAGAGACTTTTGTCCCTGTCAGGTCAACCCTTTAAATTGGGGTCCATTTTCCAAGGTCATTGTTATTATTCTCCCTTTAGTGTGACTGTTAAACACAAACCTGTTTAATGCCCTAGTCTTGGTTTGAAAGTATCTTTACAGTACAGATTTGTATTTCTGGTTGTCTGTGGGAAGCCATGTTTCTTGTTGGAAATAGAACACAGCTTCTGTATCTAACATCTATGCGAATAGTGAATTGGAAAGAAGTCAATTGTCACCAAGCTTGGTGGTCCCCCAGAGGACTCTGAGAAGGTCGGAAATGGTTCAAGGTCTTTGTCCAAAGACCTAACATGTTTCAGCTGAAAATCCTCATGTCTCCCAGGGAACTACTGAGTTTTTCCTTCCTGTTCTCTATCAGTCTTTGTTACTTCCTTCCTCTGTCCCCCAAGTGAAACATAATGCTTATCATGTCAATAAAGAGCCTCAAGTAAACAAAACTCAGTTAACTGGGAATCTTTTTTGCCTAGAATTTCTTTTTTTTTCTTTGTTTAAATTTTTTTTTCAAAATTTCTTTCTAGCATTCTGCTTTTAGGAGGACACAAAGAAACAAGCTCTATCAAGGAGCTAGTCTTTAAAATAAGAAAAACTGGTCTTTGAACATTCAATTCAATATCCTCCCCTTTCTGTATCTCCATCCTGCCCAACACCATGTAGAAATGACCAAAGATTATAGGGTTAGAACGAAAGTGGAGGGTAGAGATCTTCTAGCCCAAAGTCTTAATTTTACATGTGAGGAAACTGAGACACAGAGAAACAGTGTCAGAGAACAATCTAAGGTCCCACAATATGTAGCAGAAATAGTGCTTGAACACAAGTCTGTCTGACCCCAAGTCCAATATACCATTGCTTTGAAATACTTCTGTCGCCTCAACAAAAACTGTATTAATGTTCACTAGACAATATCAGGTCAAGAAAGACTGAGATTGAGAGAGATGACACAATTCTCTTTGATATGATCTAGCATGACCTTCTTTTACAGAAGAAGAGACTGAGGCCCAGGTAGGGGAAGAGACTTACCCAAGGTCATACAGTGAGTAAGAAATATAGTTAGAATTCAATCCATATCCTCTGACTTCAAACCCAGCATTGTGTCTCATGTATCACACTAACAGACTGATAGAATTTAGAGACATTTTCAGCAGGACTTAAAACTAAAACTTGATGTTACTTCATCTTGAGTTAACCAAAAAAGAAATAAGATAAGCAGAATCCCTCCCTTATCGCTGGACATGGAGTCAGGAAGGAAGCCTGAGTTCAAATCCAGCCCCAGACACTGTCTAGCTATGTGGGCAAGTCACTTAAACTCTGTTTGCCTCAGTTTCCTCATCTGTAAAATGGAATAATAGCATTTTCCTCCCAGAAAAGTCATAAGGATCAAATGAGATAACAATTTTAAAGGGCTTACACAATGGTTGGCATATAGTAAGTGCTATGTAAATGTTAGCTGCTATCATCATCATCATCGTTACTTTCTGAGTATTACAGTCAATTGGAATTTGACCCTAATATTATTGATGATTGTGAGTGAAAGTACCGATCCAAAAAGTCCCAAGTTTCAGAAATCCAAGAGGATTTAAAGACATGAGATTCATAGCCAAGACCTTTTTTAATGCATTGTATTTGGGATTTTAATTCTCCCCCCACCCAATTCTATTCCCTCTGAGGGCAATGGAGGGTGGCAGCAGCTAGAGTGATGGATTTGGACAAAGGAAGACCTGAATTTGAATCCTGCCTCCATTACTCACTTGCTGCATGACCCTGGGCAGCTTACTTCACCTTTATGGTGCTCATTTGTCCCCTGCACGAAATGACTAGGTCGGACCTGATGACCTCCATGGGTCTGTCTGCTCCTTGATCCCATATCTTCTCAACTGCTTATTTCTCCCCTT
The DNA here is from genome assembly GCA_028658325.1 of Potorous gilbertii. Lineage (NCBI taxonomy): Eukaryota > Metazoa > Chordata > Mammalia > Diprotodontia > Potoroidae > Potorous > Potorous gilbertii. The sequence continues at coordinate 230,176,934 of CM053773.1, read as the reverse complement.
TCCAAACATCTGAAAATCTTGGTCTTATTTCTCTCAGTTTATTAACATCAATTCAATAGGAGTTACTTACATATGTGTGTATTTGCATGTACATATATGTGTATACATAGTACATACATAGATATATACATGTACACATACATACATATACATGTGTGTGTGCAAAAATCCTCCACAAAATGCAAACCAACTAATTGGAAGGAAGCCATGATGAAAATAAGGTACTGAGTGAAAGTCAAGCAACCTGAGATTTCATCCTATTTCTACCAATAATGAACTGGTAGAGTCATTTAGAGGTTTGGGCCTCAGTTCCTTTCTTTGTAAGGTCAGTAGAGGTTGGACTACATCAGTGGTGCCTGACTCAGATAGAAACAGGAGCCACTAAATTATGTATAAGGATCCCTGAAGTATCCCATTGACTTAGAAAACCATATATTAACATTATCTATATATTATTGCAATTTTACTTATTTGGTTAAATATTTCCCAATTACATTTCAATCTGCTTTAGGCTACAATATAGATTATCTCTGAGGTCCAATCCATTCAACACAAATTTATTTATGTCCTACTAAACAATCAACATTTATTGAGCACTTACTCTGTTCTAGACACTATTGTGCTCATTTCTGGAGATCCCTTTGTGACAGGTGCTGTACTGAGGATACAGAGAAAAGATAGTGGAGTAGCAATCTCTGCTTTCAAGAAGTTTAAATTCTACTGAGGGATGCAAAATGTAAGTTATATTAAGTCATTGTTCAGTTGTGTCTGACTCTCTATGATCTCATTTGGGGTTTTCTTGGCAAAGATACTGGAGTGGTTTGCCATTTTTAACATATGAGGAAACTGAGACAAACCAGGGTCTCCCAGCTAATAAGTATCTGAGGCCAAATTTGAACTCAGGAAAATGGGTCCTCTTGACTCCAGGTCTGGCATTGTGTGCACTACGGTGCTGCCTAGCTGCCCCAACATCTAAACAGTTAAGTAAATTCAAGATTGTTTAAGGCAGAGAGAGTTCTCACAAGTAGAGGCATCGGAGGACTTCATGCAAGTGCTGCATTAGAGGCACAGGATTCAAACCCAAAGCTTTCCAACTCCAAGTCCTAACACTCCTTCTAGTAAACTACACTGGAATCAACCAAACAATCAACCAACCAAACTTATGAAGTACCTGCTACGTGGGAGGCATTGTGTTAGACCCCTGGAATATGACAGAACTAAGAACCCTTGATCCCAAGGGATGCATTATATGAGGGTCTTTCACTGGAAGATTCCTCCCAGTTCTAAAATTTGAAGTGTGTGTGTGTGTGTGTGTGTGTGTGTGTGTGTGTGTGTGTGTGTGTGTAGCAGATGAGAAGCAACTTGATATGGAGAACTGGGCTTAAAGCTCAGGAAGACCTGAGTACAAGTCCTGCTTCTGTCACATACTGTCTGTGAGACCCTGGCTTGAGCTCTTAGGGCCTCCTAGGTAACTCTTTTAAGACCAGAAGTTACAAAGGATATACAGATCTGGATGAGGAAAGTAGAGTCCATGCTGGGAGTTCCCCCAAACTGATTATATCACAGATTGAGAACCCACCCCCAAAAAGATAGGAAAAATACCTCTATATGAGGTCAAAAGAAATCCTTGCTCTCTTTCTTACTACTTACATGACTTGGTAAACACTTTCTATTCTCTGGCATTTGATATCTTGAGAATATTATACACACATATATACATACCCATACATATATATATATACACAATATACTCAGAGGTATAAATGGTCACATATTTGTCTACATATACATGTGTGTACATGTTCACACAAATGTATGTTTGGTATATGTATGCACATGCAATACATATACTATATGGGTGTATATGCCCACAGATACACACATGTTTACACATATGCACATACCCATGCATGTATGTGTGTATGTATCTGTATATATATATATATGCATATGTAAATATTGAACGTACCAAATTATTTTTAGCTTGTCCCTCTCTAATTAGCATGTAAGCTCTTTGAAGGCAAGGGCTGTTCACACACCATCTTTTTTTTCTGTATTCCTAGAATGTAGGCCAGCTTCTGGAACATAGGAAGCTTGTCAACTAAATGATGCGTTGCCTCCCTAACTGACTGAAGAGGGTCCTTTACACTACAGTAACACTATATAAGAGATACCACAATATATATCCAATGGACTCACAGGGTAGTATTAAGATGTCTTCATAATCTGTCTCCAATTTAAAATAATCAATCTTTTTTTTAATAGCACTGGACCATGTATCACAGTTTCAAATATTCAGAGTTGCTTAGACCTCATGGACCATTAAATCCAATCCCTTCATTTTACAGAAGAGAAAACTGAGACCCAGAGAAGTCACAGTAAAGGAAAGGAATAAATATTTGTTAAGTACCTATTATATGCCAGCACTGTGCTGAGCACTTTACAAATATTATCTCATTTGATTCTCACAACAATTTGCAAGATAGATACTATTTTTGTCCCTATTTTGCCAGCATGACAACTGAGGCAGATTAAGGTGAAGTGACTTGTCCAGGGTTACACAACTAGTAAGGGTCTGAGGCTGGATTTGAACTTGGGTCTTCCTGATTCCACATTGAGCATTTTATCCACTGAACCATTTTGCTGCTCCCGGATTCAGAGCTGGAAGAGACCCCAGAGGTCATCTAGTCTGACCCCCTCATTTCACAGAAGAGGAAACTGAGGCCCTGAGTGATTAGGTGATTTGCCTTCAGTCACATTCCTCTGGCGTTGAACCTGAACTTCTTTTACTTCAATCTATCCATTAAAATACACCTTGGCTATGCCTTGTAAATGCCATGAAGCCTGGTACGCAATAGGTCATCATTCCCTCCTTAATAATTTATTTCTTATTTATTGAATGAAAGGGAAAAGAAGACTGACAAAGTCTCCGGCCATTGGCTCCTTCGGACAGCCCGAGGCACCATGATCGATAATCTACAGGCATCATTACGCAGTTAGCGGGAGCCCGAAGCATGCCGCAAATTGGAACCGGCAGAAATGGGGGCTTCGGTCATAGAAATTAAGTTCCAGCAGAACTAAAACACTGGTTGTCTCCCAGAAAACCTCATTTAGATGGAAATTAATCGCCAAGCATCATTCCTGTGCAGGCACCAACTTCTATTAAAAGTCACAACTCCCTGAAAAAATGCTTTCTTAGGATGCTGGAAGCTGTGCCTGACTCCCATGATGACGGGAGGCAGAAAGATGGTAGAACCCTTCATTTTCTCGCCTGTCTGGCTGAGAGAAGGGGAATTTAGAAGCCACTAGTTCAGCTTCTTCGCTCTCCAGAGGTGGAAGCTAAAACCCAGAACAACAAATGATTTGCGGAGGTCACAGAGATAACAATTAGAAGATTAAATTAATGCGATTAAATTAAATTAGTAAGATTAAAACCTAGCCCTTTGGATTCCATAATAGGCGCACATCGCTTCTCAAATTTGTTCAGTTCTGACATTCCAAGGTTCTCTGGCCCTTTCTTTTCCTTATGCCTCAGTTTCCTCATCTGTAAAGTAAAAGCCTGGACGAAATGACTTCTAAAATCCGAGTTCTAAATTTGTGATCTTTCTCATACTATGATCTGAGACCCATTTTCCCCATCTGTAAAATAAGAGGGTTGGACTCAATGGCCTCCAAAGTCCCATATGACTCTACATCTATGATCCCTTTTGTAAATCATAAAACAGAACGTTAATATTGCTGAGTTCTGTTAGCGATAAAAGCTAGGAAAGCAGTAACTTTGTATATAGCAAAAAATGCTTGTTGACTGATTGACTGATCGAAGTCATGGAGTCTCCTCCTTTATTTTCCAGAGCTCCAAGAAATTTATTCACTTATCTAAAGCCATACAGGTAATCAACAAAGTCTAGCCTATAACTTATTTTATTCAAAGACAAAAATATTGTTTTTCTCGAGCACACCTTAGTTCCCATGTATGTCACTTCCCTGTGATATCATCTCACCTCTGCCCAAAGATGGAAGGGGAAGAGAGACAGAGACAGAGCCAGAAAGACAGACAGAGAGAAACTGAGACAGAAACAGACAAAGACAGAGGAGGAGAGGAGAGAGACAGAGAGGTGAAGTACCCTGGAGAGTTCTCAGATGAAGGTATGTTGGCTACCCCTCTTTCTATAACCACTCTCTCCCATGACCCTCTCCCATTTCATGCAGAAACTCCTGAGGACAGCAGTTGTTTTCCCCACAGATGAGTCTCTGATCTCACTCAGTACAGGGTAGAGGGCTTTGGGACTTGGCAGATCTTAGGCATTTGTTGGCCCATCTGACCTGGAGGGCTCCATTCCCTTATCTCCAAGCCCTCCAGTCCTGTCTAACAACCAAATTTCCTCTCATCTGAGCCCAGCTTCTCTCAGAATCCAACTCCAAAGGGATCAGGCTTGAGGATGAAATAAGGCATTAGAGAAAAAGACAAGCAGACCTTCTGAAAGACTTCTCTCCATGTCTTCTTTCTTGCAAGTCCTTTCACTGAGGGTGGCTGAAGGTGTTGGGCTGGTTTTATTTCTTTATAAAGCTGCCTTTGATCTCCACTGCCAGGCAACTCTATCCTTTAGTCTCCCTGAGGTATTTGATTTGATAGTCTGTATAAAAAAAGTTTTTAAAAAGGCAAAGTTATAAATGAAAAAGTCCGACCATCTTGGTTCTCATGCAGAGTTTGTTGCCTTCCGTTTGGAGTTGGGGCCCCTAGAGGGAGAGGAGCTCTTAAAGGAAGGCATTTATAACCAGGGACCCTCAGAGGATTTCTTCAAAGTAGTCCTGGCACCCAGGAGAAAAAGGAAAATTCTCACTATGCTTTGCCCTGGTCAGACCACATCTGGTGTAGAGTCTTCACTTCTGGGCACCATATTTTAGCAAAGACTTTGATGAGCTAGAGAGTGTTCAGAGTAGGGTGGCCACGTTGGTGAAGGGCCTTGAGCTCATGTCTTAGGAGGCTGATTGATGGAATCGAAAGTAGATTGTGGAGAAGACTCTGTGGAAAAGGAAGGGACAGGATAGGTATGGTATTTAAAGGGCAATCATATAGAAGAAGGATTGAATTTGTTCTGTTTTGCCCTAGAGGGCAGAACCAGGAATAGTGGGTAGAAATTATGAAAGAAGGAAGGAAGGGAAATAGCATTTATTAAGCACCTATAATGTGCCAGGCATTGGTTAAGCACTAAACAAAAATTCTCTCATTTGATCCTCACAACAAACTGCAAAGTAGGTGCATTTTACAATTGAGGAAACTGAGGCAGGCAGAGGTTAAGTGACTTGCCCAGGGTCATACAGCAAATAAGGAAGAGGGAAAGAAATAAGCATTTATATAGTACCAACTATGTGCCAGGCATTGTGGCAAACACTTTACAAATAACTCATTTGATAATATGTGTCTGAGTCTAGATTTGAACTCAGGTCTTCCTGGATCTAGGTCCAGTGCTCTATCTACTATATGACAACTATAAACAGGAAGATTTAGGCTTAATATGAAATTGGCTGGGATGGGTAAGGACTGGGGGGAGATCTTTCTAAATATTAGAGCTATTCCAAAGTGGAATTATGTTAAGAAGTAGTGAGTTTCCTTCCTCAGAGGTCTTCAAGCTATATTGGGTGATCTCTCATTGAATATATTGCAATGGGGTTTCTGCTTCAGATATAGGATGGACAAGCTCCCTCTGAGGTCCCTTCCACCTCTGAAACACTGGATTCTAGAGCACCACACCTATCTTCTGCTCTGAATGGTTCATAGGATCATTAATAGAGACTTGGAGGGTATTCAGCAGGGAGGAACCAGAATGGCCAAAGGTCTTGGGTTCTTACCACTTGGGAAACAGTTGGAAGGAAATGAGAAAATTGAACCCAGAGAAAAGAAGGCAGCATTTAACCACATTGCCAGTGACTTAAAGGTCATCCTAGCCCAAACACCCTTTGTATAGATGGGGAAACTAAAGTCTACAAATGTTCATGGATCACCCAAGGTCATAGCAATGGACAGTAATTGAGTCAGGATTCATACTCAGGTCTTTTGAATCTAAATCCAACACTCTTTCCACCATAACTCTCCATGGGTAAATCATTTAACATAAGCATCAGTTTTCTTCATCTGTGAAATGGGAAAAGTTATATTTCTACCACACCTTGTAAGAGGGCTGCCTTAAAGCCCCATAGAAGTGGGAATTTCCATTACCTTTGGACATGGCCAGGACAGAACCAGCCTAGACAAAGTCACATATTGTCTTCTCTCTTCAGTGACACCCATCCATGCAACAAACTAACAAGCATTCATTAAGCACTTACTGTATGTCAGGTATTACATTGGGCACTAAGAATACATATACAAGCTAAAAGATAATCCTGGACCTCAAGGAGCTTATGTTCTAATGTGTGATGAAGACCTAGCAAAGGAAGCTAAAAAGAGTCAGGGAATGGAAGAGAAAGTACTTGTGGAGAGGTGAGAAATCCAGAGAGTTAGAAACCAAATCAGGAGAGGAATGGAGGATGGCTGACTGGCACCCTTCCTCAAAATGGAAGTTTTGAGAGGAACTACCTATTGGGAGAAGGGGGTTCAGGGGACAGTGGATATTCCAAGGTGCTTAGAAAGGGTCAACAACATGCAGGGGTTAACTTAGGGAACTTCTCCGATAGGGAGGCAGCTGAGACATGAAGGTAAAGACCAGAGGGTCAAAAATGGAACCAGAGTCTTACATCCCCTCCCTTCCCTTCTATACTATACTATAAATACACATATACATATATATACATATATATATATATACACACACACACAAAGAGTAAATATATGTGTATATATAGATACATATATATATACACATACATATATATGTGTGTGTGTGTATGTATATACTCTGCAATGTCCCTATTATGAAGTATACCTTTGCCATGGATTGAAAACATTCCTGCAACAAGGGGATATATGAGATGACTCCAAGATGTGCCTTCCATCTGATGAGTTCATGGAGAGATCTGATGTTGAGGCCAGCATGCTTGGCTTCCTTAAAAACAAATGGATGAGCTCAAGCAAGCAAACATTTATGAAGTGCCTACTGTATACCAGGTGCTAAATATATAATGGAAAAACTAACAGTTCCTGTCTTCAGGGAGCTTACATTTCATGAGGAGAGAGATTATGTAGACATGCAAGTTTACACAATGTATGGGATGAAGCTAAACTTGTGACTTCTCTGGTACATGGAACTCCTAAGGGGAAAAAAATCCTTCTACCAATAACTTCTCTGAAACGTATGCTCTGAGAGAGCTGACTAGGGAACTTTCCTAGGCTCACACAGTCACAATGGGCAGGTAGGTGATTTAGTAGAGAGAGCACTAGATTTGGAGCCTAGAAGACTCAAGTTCAAATGCTGCCTCAGATTCAGAGGTATGACCTTGGGCAAACCCCTTAAACTCTCTAAACCTTAGTTCCTTCATCTGTAAAATGGACATAATAATAGCACCTACCTCATAGGTTTGTTGTGAGAATCAGTCAATATGCATTTATTAAGCACCTACTATCAAACTGATAATATACATGAACTGCTTTGTAAGCCTCAAAGCTATATGTAAATTCTAGCTTTTATGATATTGTATTAAAGGCAAGACTGGAAGTCAGGTCTCCCTGATTCCTAAGTCAGCTCTCTTTCCCCAATACCACAGCACCTCCTGAATCTGGGTCTCTCCTACAGTCATACATTGTTCCCATTTGCCCTTGTGACAAATCTGTCGAGTATGTGCTTCAGGTATAATTATCTCCATTTTCCAGATGAGTAAGTAGAGACTCATAGAGGTGAGGAGATATGGTGCCAATTACAATTGTTTGTCTTTTCCTGGCAGGAGAAATGGTAAGTTTGTAAAATATCTCCTTGGGGAAATATTCCAGAAGTTTGTGAAAAAACAAGTTTGGTAGCTCAGTGTGTCCCCATCAAGAGCATCGACAGTGTGAGAATGTCTTCGGAAGGATGGTTCCATGAAAAGACCTTTGGATTGGGAGTTACCAGGTTTGTCATATGCTCAGAGTATGCTCTTAAGTCATTTCCATCTCTTGGTGAGTTTTTACCATCAATTAGTCAACTGGCTAACCAACAAGCATGTATTATACTCTGACTACATCACAGATGCTGGAGTAGGTGCTGGAAACACAAATATAAAAATGAAAATGGCTTTTTAGGATTTTAAATAAACCCTCTTATTTAATTGTTAGAATGACCTCATGAGAGAGGCAAGGCAAGAAGTGCTATCTCCATTTTATCCCAGGGAATTTTTGGAGGGGGATGTAGTCTTGTCAAAGGCTGTCAGTTTAACATCAGCTTATCAATATACAGGTCCCTAATGTTTGTAAAGGCATCAACAACCCTACCCAGGACCTATGATTTCCTTGGTGTGAGAGCTCCCAGTGTGGAAATGATCTCCACTAGTTTAAACTGGCACCTTCTCAGTAATTTACAGTCTTTTCTGGGACACTTAAAGGGTAAGTGACATACCCAGGGTCACTTAAACCCAGATCTCTCTGGCTTCCTCTGTATACCAAACTACTCTACTTCTCATTAACTATTATTCCTATTTTACAGATGGGAAAACTGAGACTCTGAAAGGTCATAGAAACATATATTTACAATTTGAAGGTACCTTAGAGATCATGGAATCCAATCTCTTCATTTTATTGTTGCTAAGTCGATTCAATCGTGTCTGATTCTCCATGACCCCATTTGGGTTTTCCTGGCAGAGATACTGGAAGGGTTTGCCATTTCCTTCTCCAGCTCATTTTACAGATAAGGAAACTGAGGCAAACAGGGTTAAGTGACTTACCCAGGGTCACACAGCTAGTAAGTGTGTAAGACCTGATTTGAGCTTACAAAGTTCCTTCCCTTCCCTTCCCTTCCCTTCCCTTCCTCACTGCAGGCTGGTCCAGAGCTCTCTCCACTGAGCCAACGAATACCTCTTCATTTTACAGATAAGGAAGCAGAAGACCATGGAGGGTTGTCCAAGGTCACACAAGAAGTAAATGTCAGGACTGGGTTTGAACCCAGTGCCTCCAAATCTAAAGCCAGAATCTTTGCTAATGATCACACCTAATCTTAGGGCAGAGGGACAGGGCAGGGATAAGCCCTGGCCTAGGACCCCTTGGCTACAATCCATCCCTCTATCCTTAACCCTACCCATTGATTTGCCCCAAGCATTACAATTCCCATTAATGCCTCCCTATATTAGCCGCTCACTAAAAGTCCCTGGACAATGCTAAGAAGAGAGAGAGGTAGCAGAAATTAATGGGGGACAACCCTTTCCTCCCCTGTCCGTACTCTACTTCCCATCCCCCCACACACTCTTTCTCTCTCTCTCTCTTTCAGACGTACACATACTCGCAATAGACATGCACACAACACACACATATACATATACATATACACACATGCACACACATTCACAATACACACTCACACACATACACACATGCATGCTCACACACACATTCACTCACACACATATACACCCACACACATACACACACACAAACTGCATTTTACATTACCCCTGGTGCTTGGTGCCGGAAATAAATTAACAACATTTCCTGGCAAGTGCCTCCTCGTAGAGATAGAAATAGAACAAATTCCCCCTGGAATGATATTAATACTGAGCAAGTTCTCTGGGATTAATGTCATTAGCTTGAACAAACACTGGAGGAATTAAGTCATGAAGTATTTGGGGCCTAAAGCTCCCCTCCTGCTTCTCAGACACTGGAGCAGAGCATATCAGCAGCAGGGGACCAGCTAAGATACACCAACAGGGTGACCTGAGTTTGGATCCCACCTTGAATCCTTACTAGCTGTGTGAGCCTGGGGCAAGTAGCTTACAACCCATGGGCCTCAGTTTCCTCCTCTTTCAAAATAAGGGAGTTGGACTGAATGGCCTTTAAATTTCATTCCAGATTTGAATCAGTGAAACAGAGCCTAGAGCTATGGTCTGGAATCAGAAAGATTTGAGTTCAAATCCTACCTCCGATATGTACTAACTGTTTGACCACAGGCAAGTCACTTAACCTCTGCCTGCCTCAGTTTCTTCAACTGTAAAGTGGAAATAACAATCGCACCTACCTCCTAGAGCTGTTATTGGGTTCCAATGACATCACACTTGTAAAGAGGCATAGTGCTTGGCACATGATAGGTGCTTAATAAATGTTTTTTTCATTGTTTAATTTTTATTATGAACTAGTCAACTTTCTATAGATGGGATCTTCATGGTAAATGATACAACTCATCATCGCTATTTCTAGGGTACTTTGAGGAGTACTTCACATGTATTGTCTTGTTTGATTTTTGAAAAGATGGTGAGGTATAGGTACTTCTATTTTGGAAATGAGGAAATTGAACCTCAGAAGGTTAGGTCATTTGCCCAGAGCCAAATTATTGATGAGGGTCGGAGGCAGGACTAGAACCCAGCTTACTCCAAATTCCAGGAAATTTCTACAAACAGACTCTCAATGATCTGGAGCTTTCAATGAACTATTGGCAAACCCAAATCCTTCTTCCCTGGACTGTATCATTCAGTGTTTCCTTCAAGACCTCCAAGGAGAGGAAGCCTACAAGCCTAAGTCTGCCTCCCAGCAACTTCTACACTTTACACCTTGTTCTGCATTCTGGGGCCAAGCAGAATAAAGTTAACACCTGCTTCATAGGATGAATCCTTAATTGTCTGATCTAGCTCTTCCAGTTTCCCTAAGATTTCTGTCGTCTATGCAAAGCATTTCCAGTTCCTTCAGTGTAAGATCCAATGCCCTTCTCAATGATGTCTATAATTAAGACTAAATAAACACAGTCATTTGCCTCACGTAGGAAAATATAGGAGTGATGAAATCCAAATGATAACAAACTGCCCCCAAACCCCATTTTGTTGAGTTACAAATGATAGAGATCTCTAGCTCTCTTGTCATCTAGCGATTACTTACAAAGAGATGGAGACTTGATGATTTGGATAAAGGCATAGATGGTGTGTTCTTACAGAAAAATGAGGGGCAGGAATAGCTAACAGCCTGAGTAACCATCAGAATCTAAAAATAGATCTTGACAAGCTAGAGCAGTGGACTGAATCTCGTAAAAACCAAAATTTAGCAAACGTGAAATCTTACACTTGGGTGGAAAAAAAAATCAACTTTCCAAATACAAGATGGCAATAGGATGGTTAGACAGCAGTTTGTCTAGTTGAGATCTGAAAGCATTAATGGACTGCAAATTCGAAGTGTGATGTGATAGCCCAATTAGCTGATGTACTCTTCATCATATTAAAAACATCATGAATTACTGGAGTGAGGCAATAGTCCCTTCTCTACTCTGCCCCATTCTATGTTCAGTTCTGGGCACCACCATTCAGGAAGGATGGTGTAGGTGAGCCATAGAGTGTCCGGGGGAGGACAACTAGGATGATGAAGGGTCTTGAGTCCTTGAGATATGAGTATCAGTTGACAGAACTAGCCTTGTTTAGCAATTCAGGAGGGATATTAGAGCTGTCTTCAAGAATTTGAAGTGCTGTCAGATGGACAAGGGAGTACATTTGTTTCATCTGGCCCCAGAGGGCAGAATCAGAAACAAGTCATGATAACTGCAAAGAGATATCTTCAACATCAATAAAACAATCAAAGCTGAATCCTGTCGATGTCATGATCAATCTTGGACCCAGAGATAAAATATAAAGAGGAGTCTCCTCACCCCTAGCTTCTTTGTAGAGGTGAGGAATTCTGCATGTGAAATGCTGCATATAGTTAGATTTTTCAAATATTTTTGCCCAATTTTTTGCTTACTTCTTTTGCTTAGTTCCTCACGCCAACTCTTTTATCTTCATTATAAAGGATGACTCTTTGGGGGGCAGCTTGGTAGTGCAAGGGATAGAGCACTGGGCTTGAAATCAAGAAGACTCATCTTCATGAGTTCAAATCCAGCCTCAGACACTTACTAGCTATGTGACCCTGGGCATGTCATTAACCCTGTTTGCCTCAGTTTCCTCCTCTGTTAAATAAACTGGAGAATGAAATAACAAACCACTCCGGAATCTTTGTCAAGAAAGCCCCCCAAAAATAGGGTCACTGAGTAGGACATGATTGGACAACAACTTTTGGAGAAAGAATGGGACATACATATTTGGAAATATTGGTCATGCAAAAACAAAGGATATCAATAGAAACAAAAACAAAGACAAAAGTGATGAACTTAAATTTCTGGGCATCACCTGGGTGACTGTGGGTTTGGGTATCAACAGTTTGATTGCATACAGTTTATTGGCAGCTAGGTGATGCAATGGCTAGAGCACTTGGCTTGGAATCAGGAATTCTCCACTTCATGAGTTCAAATGCAGGTTCAGACACTTTAAATCTGTGGAACCCTGGACAAGTCACTTAACCTTGCTTGCCTCAGTTTCCTCATCTGTAAAATAAACTGGAGAAGGGAATGACAAACCACTCCAGTATCTCTGCCAAGAAAACCCTAAATGGAATCATGAACTAACTAATGGGGTCATGACTAAACAAGAACAAAATTATCCTTTGACTTCTCAGGGATCTTTTATCATTTCTTTTTTTAATACAAGTATTTGTCATGTGTTATTTTATGAAGGATAGTGAGTGTCCAATCTAGACTACTTGGTTATGCCTTTCTAGACCTTAGAATCAAAAATTTAGTGCTGTAAAGGACTTTGGAGATCAAGTCCAACCCTGACATTTTACAAAAGATAAAACAGAGGCAGACAGAGGTAAAGTGACTTGCCCAGGGTCAAACAGCTACTTTACACAGGCAAGTCACTTAATCTCTGACTCCAAATCAAATGCTCTATCCCTTATATCATGAAACTTCTCAGATATTCTGTAAGTGCTACATCTTCCAAACCACTAATATATGTTGGATAATTTCTACCTTTTCTTTGTGGTCTTCCCTGACCAACAGACTTTCTACTATGCCCAAAAGGAAATTAAAGTGTGTATACCCTTTTGACCAACCAGTATCACTATTGGGTCTATATACCAAAGAGAGCAAAGAAAAGGGGAGAGGACTTATTTTCACAAAAATACTTCTAGTAGCTTTTTTGTGGTGACAAAGAATTGGAAATTGAGGGGTGCCCAAGTTAGGGAATGGTTGAACAAGTTGGGGTATCTGATTATAATGGATATTATTGTGAGAGAAGAAATGATGAGCAGGAGGATTTCAGAAAAATGTGGAAAGACTTTCTTGAACTGATGCGAAGTGAAGTGAGCAGGGAGAACACTATACACAGGAAGAACCATATTGTATGATAATCAGCTGTGAATGACTTAGCTATTCTCAGTTATAAAATAATCTAAGACAATTCCAAAGGACTCAAAGTAAAAAATGCTATCCATAGCCAGAGAAAGAAGTGATGGAATCTGAATGCAGATCAAAGCATACTATTTTTCACTTATTTATGGTTTTGTTTTTTTGGTCTATTTCTTCTTCCTCAACATGACTAACGGAAATGTTTTATACGATTGCTCATATATAACCAATATCAAACTGCTCGACATTTTAGGAAAGTAGGATGTAAGGGAAGGAGGGGAAAGATTTGGAACTCAATTTTTAAAAAGTGAATATTAAAAATTATCTTTACATGTAATTGGGAAAAAATAAAATAGTATTTTTTTTAAAAAAGAACAAACTGTCTATATATAGTTGATGGTAGCAATGGCCTCATATTTTATCAGTCTCAAGAACCTGAACCATTTCTGTGAACAAATTTGCTGGATTCAATTTCTCTGATGCCTCTTTGTGGACTTTCTTGTTGCTCGAATTTATGTGGGTGTCACCTTTAGAAGGCCTTTTGATTCCATTCTGTCATTTCAAAGGCTCCACCTGAAAATAGAATAAAAGGGTCACAGGATCAAGGCTTTAGACATGCAAGAGACCATAAAGGCAGCTGGTTGAGCCTCTTCTTGCAAATGAGAAAAGTGAGACTCAGGAATGCCAACCGACCTCTCCAAAGTCACACAGGGCAAAGCAGTAAAAATCAAGATGACAACCTAAATTCAGCGCCCTTTCCTATACCATGTTCCCTCAAATATATTATCAAAAGTGGTATTTTAACTCAAATCTTCTGACTCCCAATTGAATGCTTGTTCTACTGTGCATCATAAGTTACATTGATAGGTACAGGAACCATATTTAGACTTTACTATTGTTACATAGTAGTCATCTAACAAACGTTTATTGATTGAGTGGAAAGTTTGTTGAGGAAGTATTTCTACGCAGTTTTAAGCTATTGATCATGCAGTCTAAGGATATTTATCAGTCCTTTTCCTCCTTTCAGACAAGGAGGCATTGATCTTTCTGTGGCTACCATGGAGTGGCAAGCTACAAATAAAGATATTTTTGTTTATTCACTTTCTAATGCCTTAGGAATCTGTTTTACCGTTCCAAAGTTGAATACTGACTGGTATTCCATGGGGGCTGACTTTCTTAAAATATTTGTCTCACTTGAGTTTTGACTTCAGGATGCCTGTAAGTTGCTTGTCATATACAGTCACAACTTTCTCCTAGTCAACTTTGTAACTAGTGTGACTTGTCTGGAGAACAATGAAATAATTCATGCTGCTCTCGTTCAGTCATTTCAGTTATGTCTGACTCTCTGTGACCCTATTTTGGAGTTTTCTTGGCAGCAATACTGGAGTGGTTTGCCATTTCTTTCTTCAGCTCCTTTTACAGATAAGAAAACTGAGGCAGAGAGAGGTTATGTGATTTATTCAGGGTCACGCAGCTAGTTAAGTATCTGAGACTGGATTTAAACTCATCTTCCTGATCTCAGGCATGGTGCTCTATACACTGTGCCACTTAGCTGCTCTGAGATATTCATAGTTATCACCTTTGTCCACTGGATCTATCTGACCTCCTAATTCAACTTCAAAGCCTTCAGTCTCTATTTCTCTTTGGCATATATTGAGATCTTACACTTACCAAATCCAAATGATATTTTGATATCATCAAAGCAGGCATCAGACTGAATATCACTCCTACTGGAAATCTACTAAATTGTTTCTGGTCCCCACCCCAAGTCCCTCATAGCATGGGTGATGTTGGGTTTTGAGGGGCTCCTTATTATTAGATAATATTAGATTAGATCAGGAGTTCTTTGCTTGGGTCCATAGATCCCTAAAAGGTCTGTGTATAGAGTTCAGGTGATCCATGAATTCATTTCAATATTTTGATGACTACATTTCAGTATAATGGGTTTTCTTTTTAATCTTCTGTATTTTGTATTATGAATTTAAAAACATTATTCTGAGAAGGGATCAAGAGGCTTTACCTGACTGCCAAAGGAGTTTGTGTGACAAAAAAAGTCAAGAACTCCTGTCGCCAAGAGTAATACCTATTGGGGCTCACAACGGGTAAGGATAAATCCCCCAGCTTTGTGTTTGTGGTTGTGTCCTGTGTTCATTGATAGCAGAATGAGTTTACTCTGTGCTACATTCCACCTCCACCTTCAATTCCCAAGGAAAGCTGCTACTTGAAGAGTTTATAACCTTGAAATGTAGCATTTTTCTCAGAAAGAAGAAAGTCTGAAAAAAAAAAAAGCTATCTTATATACAAACATAGATCAGCCAGGGGAATTTATTTCCACACAGTAAAGAGGATACTAAACAATAAAGAATCATAATATGATTAGAACAGAATTCAGTAATTTATCACAATTAGCACAATCACTTGGGAGGCTAATATTTAAGCCTCCTTGGAACACCATGTCTGCAAGGCTGCTATCGAGTCATTTTTTTTTTCTTAGCTGTAAGTCCCTGCTCTGGTAGATGCCTTATCACAGGCTTCCTTTCAGTGGTCAAGTTGCTGAAAGTAGAAATAAGAAGACCCACATGAAAGAAAGAGGCAAGGCATCCAGCCTAACCAGCTGAGTGCCCAATCCATGTGGGGAATGAGGGCCCCCCACCTGCACCTGCCATTGGGAGAAGCTAGGAAAAAATCCTTCCTTCCTCCAGTTCCCAACTAAGGTCACATCTCTTCTCAAAAGGTCCTCCAAGGAACCTCCAAGAGGTCAATCAGCACTGCCTCTTTTTCTTTCTATGACATCAACTTTTCCCCCACATCTCTCACAATTGCCCCCTTCTGTCCTCCACCCTCATCCAGACTTGCTTCACCTCTGAATCTTCACTGGTTCCCTATTTCTCTCAGATTTCTCCTCAGCTTGGTGGGTATTTGACAAATGTCTTTTAACATGTGGATTCAGAAGCTAGATTGAAAACTCCTTCAGGGCAGGGACTGTATCTTACTCATCCACCTCCAAATAGAACTGAACTCAGTGCATACTTTTGTCATGACTGAGCCTAGACACTGACTAAATGCCTGAGCCAGGTCCCTAAAAGGTGGGGAAGGGGCAAAAGCAAAGTAAGATTTGGACTCTGATAAGCAAAAGACCTTCTCTGGCTGACATCATCTACCAAGTCACGTCAAATCATGTCAATAGGAGTTTATTAAATGTTACATTTATAATGTGCCAAGCACACAAAGCTATCAGAACACAGACTTCTAACTAATGGGGAGATATGTGACTAGGTCAG
>CM053773.1:230034052-230159837 GCA_028658325.1 Potorous gilbertii | reverse complement strand
ATCTATCTATCTATCTATCTATCTATCTATCTATCTATCTATCTATCTATTTATCTGTCTATCTATCTATCTAGCCAGCCTTGGGAACCCTGTCTTTCATTTTCCATCTTTCAACTCATTCCCTCCTCCTTCTCATCCCATCCTCCCGGGCTCTTTTGGTTTCCCAACATCCTGCTGTCCTTCCTGATCATGCCCTGTCTATATCACTAGGATTTTGCCCTAGACCTAGAGATAGCCTCAAGTTACCTTGGCTCCCTGCCTAGTATTTAAATAAGAAACAAGCTTGGGTTTACATATTCATATATGCAAACGAACCCCCGCTTGATTTAGTGGTCCCGTCCTTGATTTTTTAAGGGCTGTGCATCTCTTACTGATGCAGCAGGGTGTTGAAGGAGTCTGATTTTGCCATTTAAAAATGACAGATTGGAAAATACCAGCTCAGTGGGGAGGACAGAAGGCATCTGCTTGGGTACAATCATGGTGGAGCTGTCTCATCTCTCCTCCTCTATCTTAGCGACTACCCCCATCCTTGTCTTCACTGATACACATCAGCAAGTGTCAGCTATTGAAATGGATTTGAGGTGATGTAGCCCAGTGTGAAGAGCACCCCAGCCACGGGTTCCAGCTCTAGTTTTGCTGCTGACAAGTTATTGTGACCTTGGGGAAACCATTTGCCCACGGCATAGAGGAAAAGGTTTCAAGGATTTGGGGAGTTACAGTACTGGAATTTGAATCAAGTTTCTTCCATATACTCCTTGTGTGACCATGGCCATATTATTTCACCAACTTAAACCTCAGTTTCCTCATTTGTAAATGAGAAAAGTTTTAAATAAATGATCTCTGGATCCTACCCAGTTCTAAGTTCTATGATTCTCTCTAGGCTTCAGTTTCTCTACAAAAAAACAACCCAGGATTGGGTCTTTTCCTTAGAGAAGCAGGGAACTACTAATCAGAATGTGTACATCAACAGAAAAAGGTCCCTACATTGGGTGGATTGATTGACACTCTCTTCTCTGCTCCTTCCCCCATTATTACAAGGATGAGTTCAATACTGGGAGGGAGGATGGAGGGCATATTTCTAGAAATTGTTTTGATGTAAAAATTAAAATTATCAATACAACTTATTTTCTTTTAAATGAGAGTCTGGTTTCAGTGCCCTTTGAGGTTTCTTCTAGCTTTCAGTCATAGCATTATTGTTATTTTATTTTCAAAAATCAAAGGAAGCCTGTGGGCTCCTTCTCGGAATCATGTTTTTAAATGTATAAAATAAAATACATAGGTTAACAAAGGGAACTAATTATTGAGATAAATAAAAGAAGTATAGAACCCTGGTTAAGAACACATACATAGATGTGTATGCACATCTATGTATGTATGTATATATACATACACATATATAATGTATCTATATGCTGATTAAAATATATAGACATAAGCATACACACACACACACACACACACACACACACACACACACACACACACACATAAAACTCCTTGGAATATAAGCTTCCTGAGGGCAGGTGCTGTTTCATATTTGTCTTTGTGACTCCAGGACCTAGAACAGTGCCTGGCACATAGTAGGCAATTGACAAATATTTAATAATTGATTAAACAAATGCTTAATTAATAGCCAATTGACAAATTGTCTAGATGTCATCTTGTCCAGCACACACACACCCCCCACTTTACAAAAGAGAAAACCGAGACCAGCTATGACACTAGAGTCTTCATCAGATCAAAACTGTCCAGGACTGTTGGCAGCTGTGGAGTCTCCACCCTCCTTATTGCCAGTTCAAGCTCCAAGATGGGATATTCTGAGGTGGGACATAGTCTTTTGCTTTGATTGGGAGTTAAGGGGGTTGAGTTAGATATGTATTTAGAAACCCAAGTTGAGGAGGGTGCCCATGAAACTGCTTACATTCTACATCACATTCTCATACATTTTAAATGAGTGTTTTGGTTGCTAAATGCTCCAGAGGAGTGGAAGCAAGTACTAGGAAACTAACCATGAGAAAAGGAAGAGAGCAGTCATGGGAAAAGCAAGGTCGGAGAGATGTCAAAACTAGATGTCAATTCTTTCTGATGCTTTTTTCTTCTTCCTAAATATGTTTTGTTGATGTCTTTTGTTTCTTTTATCACAATTTTTCCTCATAATCTCTCCTCCACATTCTAGATTGAGTCCTCCCTTATATCAGAGGGACATAATTAAACCTAAGCACTTATTCCAACAGAAAAGCATACACCATTCTGTAGGGACATCCTTTCAATAAAAGTCACATCCAGCCACAATGGAAACCTTTTAGGGTGCTTACAAAAATGATGGTCAAGAAGAGAACTTAGATTTAGAGTGGAAAGATTCCCAGCAGGAGTCCAGCCTCTTTTTTTATGAAAGAGGAAAAGGGCACAAAGAAAATCTTCCAGAGCATCTAGTAACCAAAATCCTGATTTAAAATGTATGAGAATGTGATGCAGAATGTAAGCAGTTTCATGGGCACCCTCCCCAGTTTGGGTTTCTAAACACATATCTAACTCAACTCCCTTGATCCCCAAAGCACAAAGAGAAGCGTCTTTTATAAGGTCACATAGGTAGCAAGGGTCAGAACAGGGATTTGAACCCATTATATCTCAGGATAGGTTGATTGCTCACAGATTTAAGGTTGGAAGGGACATCATAGGTTCTTCAATCTAGTTCCTTCATTTTTCAGATCAGGAAACTGAGGCACAAAGGTTAGGTATCTATCTCAAGTTTCACACCGTTATTTACTGGCAGGGTTAGGATTTGAAACCAAGTCCTCTGAGCCCACCTCCCACATAGGAATGATGGATGGGATTATAGATTTTGATCAGGAATGGAGCCATCTAGTTCAACCTTGTCTTGTGGAAAACGTTCCCTCAGGAGAAGAAGTAATTTACTCAGTAGGTAGGTAGTAAGTGGAAGAGTTGGGATTTGAACCCAGGACTTGTGACTGAATCCAATTTGCTATTTGCAAACTCCTCTACACAACTATTGAAAAGTGGAGGGAAAGTGAAATAGTAATCTATGCATTGGGGAAAAGTAGCTCTCCCTTCCATCTGCATAATTTAGTCTCTGCAAAGAATTATGGGTCACGTGCTGAATTAGGCAGCCCTGAAAGAAACCACAGTCAGAGGCACATACAGGTGGCAAAGGAGATGATGGAGGAGCAGTTCCCATCAACCCTATGGTTCTGCTGAGGGGAGGGTGGATGAGAAGGAGGGATGGAAGCATCTCATTACCTACAGTAATATGGTAAGGAGAGAGTTCCCCTTTTCTATTGGGAAGGTACAGAGCCGGAATTCATGGACTTGGAGTATTTTTGATTCCTTCTCCATTTGGATAGGTAAGTTTTAAAAAATTCCCTGACACAGGAGCCTGACCACCTGACAAGTCAAAGAATCATTTTGTCTGTCCTCACAGAAGGTCTCTATTCAGCAATCAATCAGTCAGTGCCATAAACTACAGGGGAGAAAAGAGGAGGAATTTCCTGTCACGTTTTCACAAATACCAGAGTCTTGGTAGGAAACTGGAGCCATGGGTGACAGAATATACTATAGAAATTTCTCTTAGAGTTTCTAGGGATGACAGGGCTGGTAGAAGTTTGGAGCTGGAAAAAGGTTGACTAGATAGATAGATATATCTATATATAGCTCTTTAGATAAAGTTATAGAACGTCTATCTATCTATTCATCCATCTATCTATCTCTATCTGCCTCTGTCTCATCCAGTGCTTCTTATACTGTGGGTCATAACCTACAGTTTAAGAAGTGCTGAAGAGGTTACAAGTGGAAAAAGTTTAAGAAGCCCTGATATATTCTATTCATCTATCCATCCATCCATCTATTCATCCATCTACTCATCCATCCATCCATCCATCTATCCATCTATCTCTATCTGCCTCTGTCTCTATGATCTATTCCATCCATCCATCTATCCATCTATCTATATGTTCTGCTCAAGGTGAGGGGAGGGGCAGAGATGGTCACAGAATCCAGAGTTTCAGAGCTGGAAGGGTCCTCAGAGACCATCTAGTCTTATCCCAACCTAAACAAAAATCCCCTTACAGCCCCAACAAGTGGCCATCCAGCCTTTGCATGAGAATCTTCCATCACAGAGAGCTCACTGTGTCCTAATATAGTCTGTAACACTTTTAGGTAACTTTAAATGTTAGGAAGCTTTTTCTTATGTCAAACTTAACTTTATTTCTTCCCAACATCCCTTTCATTGTTACTAATTTTGCCTTTTAGAGCCAAGAAGAATAACTTTAATTCTTTTTCAATGACACAGTCATATAAATACTGCTTCCTTCTCCCCTCCCCCACAAAACCTTGTATCTATATAGGTTAAATACCCTCACTTTCCTTGAGTATGAACTCGAGTCCCTTCACCATCCTAGTTGCTTTCTTCTGGATGTCCTCTGGCTTATCAAAATTTTTCTAAAATATGGCACCAAGAACTGAACACAGTACTCCAGGTATGTTTTTGACCAGGTCAGCACACAGCAAGATTGCCACCTCTCTAGTCCTGGATGCTCTTAATTATGGGTCCAATATTGCATTAGATTTATTGGAAGCCATAATCACACCACTGCTCCATGTTTAGCTTGTGGTTCACTATTACCCCCAGATCTTTTGCAAATAAATTACTATCTAACCCACCTCCTCCATATTCTACTTGCAAGGTTGATTTTTTTGAACCCAAGTGTTGTACTCTACATTTATTCCTAAGAATGTTACCCTATCAGCCCTAACCTTACAAGTCTGATTTGTCTATTATCATCCCATGTGTTAGCCATCCCTATTTGCCTCTGTAGGCACTGTTTACATGTACAAAATTAGGCAAAAGAGGTCAACATTACTTGAGTGACTCAAATTTTCTGCCTGCTATCAGATCAAAATATGGTAAGGATACAGTTCCCATTCTCTATTGGGAAGGTTCAGATCTAGAGGGTTTATACCTATAGTCAGAGACCTCTATCAAAGCTGGTAGAGACTATGGAAATAATCTGCTCCCTATTCTTATTTTTTAAAAATATGAAGCTTTCAAAGAAGAGTGACTTGACCAAGGTCACACAACAGCCAAGGCAGGATTAGAACTCAATTCTCATAAGTGCCTTGAAGTCCTTTGGATTTTTTCTCTTTATATTCGCAGTATCTAGAGCAATGACTGGCACTTAATGAACATTTGTTCAATTAAACCAAATTGAACCAATCAACACTCACTGAGAATATATTAAACTCCCCCTATGAACTGAATACTGTGTCTGGCAGTGGGGATACAAAGTCAAAGAACAGATGATAAATTGAAATTTAATTGAATCTTTTAGGTAGGTCCTAACTGAGGGCCACATTGGTGTTTATACATAAACCTAGTTGATCAATGAGGTATGATGACAATCTTAAAACTTCTCAGACAATGGAGTAACCTTTCCCAGAATGCCTTGATGTCTACATGGCAGGAAGCCTTCCCCAATGAATATTCCATCATGGTACCCTTCCCATCCCTAGCCTCCACTGTAGCCATTTCTTGCCTTCTACAATGTATTTTCTAAGAATGAAGGTTGCAAAGGTTCTCTCCATGGATCACATGGATCACATGGACCCAGGGGTTTCTTCTCCCACAATTCACAGTGGATCACAGACATATGGGACAGGTATGAACCTAGAAGTTGAGATTCTGATAAGGCAGGGGTTCTTTGCCTTTTTTTTTGATGTCTTGGACCCCTTTGGCAACCTTGTGAGGCCTATAGAATCCTTTTTAGAATGTCTTTAAATTTACAAAACAAAATATAAAGGATTACAAAGGAAACCAGTCATATTAAAATACTTGTCAATTAAAAAAAGTCATATACCCTAGGTTAAGAATCCCTGCCTTAAAGAAAAAAAAAAGAAAGAATAATCAGTTAAAGTGGAAGTGAGTTTTCCATTCCTGCTATGACCACTGAACTGAAAAGATGGCAGAACCAGATCCTGGGTTCTGCCATTGCCTTGCCTAATGGTTAGGAGTAAGCTACCTAACCCACTCTGCATGCCTTGTTTCCCTCATCTGTGCAACGATGTTGTTTGAATCAGCTCTCTCCAGTCTTGATCCAGACATGGGGAGGTTGAGCAACATTGAGTAAGTCAAGTAAATGCTAGGGGATACCCTGTGAGGGAAAGCCTCCTAGAGAGTCCAAGCTTGTGTTTCTCATTTGGAATCGAAGTCTGGCTGCCAACCAATGTCACCGACCAACCGTGACCTAGTTATGAAACGTTGGCGGGGTCTTTTATGTGCTTGATTCCCTCTGACACAGAAAGACTAGTGGATGGTTTTCTTGGCTCCAACTAGGACAAAGAACTCTCTCTTCCTCCTGTCCTCCCTTGAACAGACTTTGAACTATAGTAGCTCATAAAGGCATCACCACAGAAAGCTTTTGCTAGGAGGTAACTATTTTATTAACCATTCCTGTATAAAAGTGCCTATAATTTAGCTTCCTCTCACTCAACTCCTAGTGACCAAGTGCTTTTGGAGAGAATGACTCCAGACACAGTAGGGTCTTTCTTGAATAATGGGGGTTTTAAAATAACTTGAGCTCACATCTCTGTAATGGAGTTAATATTTCAAACCTTGCTTGGCTTTAGTGTCTCCCTCCTCCCCCAACCCCAACCCTGAGTGGAGTGGGCCAGCACAAAGAGAGAAGGCAGCGGAGGTTACTTACGACTTCATTGGATGAGAGGAAGTTGTAGACCTGCAGGTTCTGGCTGGGGGGGTGGCCAGCCCGGGTCTCACCACTGCTCACAGTTCCCTTTTGGACAGCCTTAGAGCAGGTCTGTGGGCGCCTCCGCCTTGACTTGGGCCCTTCTTCTGGGGACCTGGCCCTGTGCCTGCCAAGGGTAGAAAGAGAACAGGGAATGTCCTGATTTGGGGGTCTAGGTGACCAGATAGAGAACCAAAGGCAGGATTGGGACCCCAGCCTTCCAAGGTGAGAGGAATTCAACTGTTACGGTGGTTGACACCAACAGAATGCTGAGAAAATAACTGATGATGATGATGATGACACATAGCCACATTTATAGAGCACCTTCTGTGTGGCAGACGCCGTGCTAAGTACTTCACAAATATTACCTCATTCACAACAATCCTGGGAGGTAGGTGCTATTTTTCTCCATTTTAACAGAGGTTAAGTGACTTGCTCAGGGTCACACAGCTAGTCAGTTTCTGAAGCTGGATTTGAACTCAGGTGTTCCTGACTCCAGGTCCAGTGTTCTATTCACTGTACCACCTAGATGCCTCAAAGACTAAAGTAGGGCTTTCACCTTTTAGTACCTCAAAATAAAATGCCCAGTATAAAGATGGAGGTAGCTCTTTTTGTAAACATTCCACAGTGTCATTGGCTCAGAGATGTCAGAGGCCTTAGAAGAGAGATGATGGTTGGAAGGGACTTTAGAACAGGGGATGTCAGAGGTGGAAAGGCCCTTAGAGGTCAAGCTAGTCCAATCCTCTCATCTAGAGGAGGAATCTGGGGCCTAGAAAGCATTAGGGACTTGTCCAAGGTCTCACAGCTAGTGCAGTGTGGGAGGTCAAAAGTAGGGAATTGCTCCAGTATTTTATGATCTTGAGTCTGGCTTTAACCCTCCAGGGCTTGAAACAGTCCTTGAGGAGAGGCAGAAAATATCCTTTCTCTTCCCTCCTCCCCTTTTCCTCCATTTGCAAAGAATCAGGGCAAGTCAATGAAATGATACACATGAGTTGTTCCCCAGCAGGAAGAAGCTGAGTTGACAAGAGATTGTGGCATCCACAGTGGGAGACTAAGCTGAAGATTGCTCTGTGGGTTTCGCTCAAGGCAACTGGAAGTGCAGTGCCTGAGGAAGCCCGGGACTTACCTGCTCTCACAGCTGGAGGAACGTGACTCAGAGCTGGGTGATCGAGAGTGACAGCGGCGGTGACGATGGCGGTGAGATTTTCGAGGCCGACTTCGGGATCTTTGGGAAATTGACCAAAAAGAGGGCAACAGAGATGAATCTGTATGTACCTTCCCAGAAATCTTACCCCTCCATACATTCTCGGATCTTATAGTTCCTCTAATGTGACACTATCTCTCATCACTGTCACCCATTTCTGGGAAACTCTCCTTCCTTCTCACCTCCACCTTTTAGTTTCTTGGCTTCCTTCAAGACTCATTTCAAATCTTACTTTCTGTCCAGGCCTCTAAGAGTATCTTCCTCTACTCTGTATATATCTTGTAGGAACCTAATTATTTACATATTGTCATTCTTAGTAGAGTATTTACTTCCTGAGGACAAGGATTATGTTTTTGCCTTTCTTTGTATCTCCAACACCTCCCACTACCACTTTGAAAAATAAGTTGCTCCCCCATCCAAAGAAAAGGGCATCATATCATAGGTGATTTTTCCTTCACTACACTTTCCCAGGACCATTGTCTACCTGTCTTTTCAACACATTTCCATCTTAAGGCCAATTGACTTAGCTAAGCTACCAGCGTGTAACCTCCTATCTACCTTCTTGTTCCCCAGAATTGGCTGGGCTGGAGGACAGGGGAAAGTATAGATGATTGAATGATTCTTGATCTCTCTCGTTTGTCCTCTTTTCTTTACTTCATATCTGACACAAAATAAGATTTAATAAGTATTCAAGTCTAAGTATCATTCATTCATTCATTCATTCATCTGTTAGGGTTGAGGAACCTGTGGCTTTGAGATCACATGTGGCCATCTAGGTCCTCAAGTGTGGCCCTTTGACTGAATTCAGGCTTCACAGAACAAATCCTTTTATTGTTCTGTGAAGTTTGGATTCATTCAAATTGAGGACCTGTAAGGCCACATGTCTCCTCAAGGTGGCATGTTCTCCAGCCCTGAATCCATTCATTCATCTTTCTCCATCCATTCCTCTATTTTCCATCTAATTACCTACCACCTACCTACTCATCCCTTCTTATCCCTA
Organism: Potorous gilbertii; assembly: GCA_028658325.1. Taxonomy (NCBI): domain Eukaryota; kingdom Metazoa; phylum Chordata; class Mammalia; order Diprotodontia; family Potoroidae; genus Potorous; species Potorous gilbertii. Next base: position 230,150,878 of record CM053773.1, on the reverse strand, counting down.
TCCATCCCCTTCTCTACCATCTAACTATTCTTTCTTCATCATTAATAATTTATTATTTACAATGATTATTAATAATCATTAATCATTCTTCTTTATCTCTAACCATTTATTCTTCTATCATCTATCCTTCCTAATCTCTCTCTCTTTTCTTTTTAATCTAATTATCTTTCTATCTATTCATCCATCCTTACCTCCATCCATTCCTCTATCTACCCATCTCTCATTCAATTATCTATCATCTAACCACTAATCTTGTCTTATCTCTATCAAAGTTATCCATCCTATCCTATTCCTTAACTCTATCATCCATCTATCCATCCATCTGTCCATCTGTCTGCCTCTCTTGCTTTCTCTCTCAATTCCTTAATTCACTCATTCACTCACTCTTTCAGCTATCCATCATCTATCAATTTATCTATCTAATCTATCCATCATCTATCCATCCATCCATCCATCCATCAGCTATTCACACAACTGCCACTGTCATCACCTCTCTCCCCGACTAGTTCAATGATCTCCTATTTGTGTTTCCTGCCTCCATTCTGTCTCCATTTGAGTCCGTCCTCCAAAAAGTTGCCAGTTATTTTTCCTAAAGTGCAGATTTGACCACACCATTCCTCTACTCAAGAAACTCCACTAGTTCCCATTTCTTCTAGGATTAAAAACAAAGCCTTATGGTTTTTTTATAAGCTTTCATGACATAGCTTCAGGCCACCTCTCCAGGTTTCAGAGTAACTGGTATATTTATAGTGCTTTCAGGTTTGCAAAACACCTTCTATAGGTTAACTCATTTCACCCTCACAATGATCCTTCGAGGAAGGCCCGAGTTTACTAAATGCCAGGCCTCTTTTTGGACCTGCATGGTTTCATCCAATGGGTCTTCTTGCTGTCCCACACCCCCCACGTCCCATCTCCCATGTCTCTGTCTTTGTGCAGACTGTGCCATGTACTTGGAAGACATTCTCTTCTCACTTCCTGTCTTACAATATGTACTCTATTTCAAGATTCAGCTAAACTGTGACATCCCCCAGGAACTCTTTACTGATCCCCCTCAGATGCTAGTATCTCACATCTAAAATTTCCTTTGACTTGTTTTGAATTTATTTCATGCATTCTTGTATATGCATGTGCTGTTTCCTCAGACAGAAGAAAATTTCCTTGAAGTCAGGAGAAGATTAATTTTTTTCTTTGCATTCCTAGAGCCTAACACAGTGTTTGGCATACAGTAGGTACTTGAGAATGCTTGTTGGTTGATTGAATATTTGATCTCCTCTTCTAGCATCCCCAGAGTCCTACACTTTGAATCAGAAGTTTTACCTCTTCTGAGATAGAAGAGTCCAGTAAACTCATCATCATCATAGCATGACCTTTGTATGGTATTTTAAGTTTTGCAAAGAGCCTCCCAGTGGATGGGCAGAGTGATGGACTTAGACTCAGGACAAACTAAGTTTGAATCTGGTTTCAGACACCTCCTAACTGTGTGACCTTGGGCAAGTCACTCAACCTGCATTTTTGCCTTACTCCTCTTTGTCAAATGAGGAGAATAACATCATCTACTCCCCAGGATTGCGGTAAGTATCAAACAAGAAGATGAATGGGGATGATACTAATAGTAACTAACATTGATGAAGCTCTTTGAGATTTACAAAGTGCTTTAATTCATTATTTCATTTAAGCCTCACTGTGAGTTGTAAATAATACTGAGAGGTAAGTCTTCTTACTATTCCCATTTTACATAGGAGAAAACTGGGGCTCAGGTCACAGAGTAAGAGATTGAATGCTAAAATGGATTTCAGAGGTCATCCAATGCCCTCATTTTACACAAAAGAAGCCTGGAGGGGTGAAATTATTTACCCAAGGTTACACAGTTAGTGGAGGGAAGAAACACAATCTCCCTGACTCAGAGCCCCATCCTCCACATAGTATAGGACACCACAACCTCACAGGGTTGGAATCGTATGGTGTTAGCTCTCCACTTGAGTTTACTCTATTCCGTGGCTACTTGACAGCACTCCCATCCAAGGCTAACCTCCTTGGGAAATGGTGGTGTGGGTCCTAATGGGGAGTGGGAGACAGTCCGTGATGCTCCTCACACATCTATACCTCACCTGAGGAGCACATGGTCACTGTATTAGCCTTCCCAGAGGTGTAGATGAAGGGCAGTGAAACTCCCCCCAGATATTTCCCGACTCCTTGTCACAGTGCCTGAAATTCTCTTATTGGAGGCTCATCATCCTGAAGGGCCTGAATCCTTTTCCACCTCCAAGAATCTCCTAATAAAATATATCTGAGACAGTAATACCTTGAACCCAGCTATTGGCTCATCATTAAAGATAAACAGGGATTATTACTATGTGTTTATCAGTCTACTTATTTGTTTTTCTATTTATTCATGTACTTATTTTTTCATTCATTCACCCATTCACTCATCTATCTATTCTCCCTACCTCCATCTTTCTTTTCTTTTCTCTCTTTTTTCTTTTTCTTTTCCCTCCCTACTTTCCTTCCTTCCTTTCTTCCTTCCTTCTTTCCTTTCTTTCCAGACCTAGGATTTCATTGGTATAAAGAAATTCCCTAATGGTAGACAACTCTAGAGTAGGGTGGGGAGGAAGGGAAAAAATATAAAACGAGCACAGCAGAGAGTAAAAGAAAATTTAGAAGGAAGTATAGAAAGCAGAGTAGTTTTGCAAACAATGTGTAATACATGGTTTTTGAAAAATGTAAACAGTGTAAAATGTAAATTCACAATTTCATAGTAAATCTTCTTTTTATGTTGTACTGCATACATGGAAATGTTCTCTTTTTTTTGTTTTTGTGTATTTAAGTTCAAAATAAATAAGAAACTCTCCATATCAATGTTGATCTGCAAATCTCATGAAATTTCATAGGACTCTAAGTTAGATAATAGTTTTTGAGGTCATCAAACTCCACTCACTAATTGAGGAAACCGAGGTATAGAAAAACTAAATGTCTTGCCCAGAGTCATACAACTAGTAAGTGTCTGGGGCAGTATTTGAACCCAGATCTCTTTGATTCAAAGTCTAGTACCACTACCTGGTAGAACAAGAGGTTAAGAGGCCTGCCCAGGGTCACACTGAGATGTGACAGAGCTTGGAACCAGATCTTCCTGACTCCAAGGTTCACAGTCTACCTGCTGCCCTGTACTGACTTGGGGATATAGTAACAATGATACTTATTTCCATGGCATTTAAAAGCTAGAAAATGTTTTTTTTGAATAGCCCTGTAAAAAAGATAGGATCATAGATTTAGACACAGAAGGGCCTTTGAGATTATAGAATACAGGCCATTCATTTTACTGATGAGGATACTGAGATCCAGAGAGCCTGTGACCTGGTAAAGGTCACACAGCTAGGAGGTAGATGAGCCTCATAACTAGCATTCCTTCCATTATATCACCTCATATTTAATTATGTCCATTTTATGTATTAGAAAACCAAGGCCAGTTAAGTGGCTAGGCCAGGGCCATGCTTGGAAAAGGGAAGAGCTGGGAATCTGATTCAGGACTGGCTAGTACACTCTCAGTTGCATCATACTTCCTTTTCTGTTGCAAGACATGAGTAGAATATGGGTAGGGGGTGGTCCTAAGAGACCTGCAGTCTTAAAGGAAGAGAGAGCCGGGCATTAGGATTCACCTCTGAGAGGTTCCCATAATCAGGGACAACTGACATTCAGTTGGGTGTCAGGGAGGTGCAAGGTCCTTTGGATCACAAAATGAGTTTCAGAGACTCTGGATGGGTTGCTATTTCCCTTGGGGAGTAATGGTGTTACCCTGAAAACTCAGCCTTTCTATGTGGAACAATTCCAATAGACTGTGAGACCTTGAACACTTCTCTTAATCTCTTCCCCACTCTACTTTCTCATGGATAAACTGAGAAAGTTGAACCAGAGGGTTTTTGAGATCCCCCTTGGTCTATATATACATCACTCTGGGTTCATATCACACCTTTGGTATTTATTGTTATGTGACCGTAAGTAGGTCTGAGCCTTAGTTTCTTCATCCATATAATAAAGGGGGCTGGATGTTCTCTGAAGCCCTTTCCAACTCAAGATCTTTGATCATATAAGTCTTTACCCTACTAGGCCTCAGTTCCTCATCTGTAAAATGAGAGGGTTTAGACTAGCTCAAATGAGTTAACAAATAGGAGTAGATCTGAAAAATGGGTACATTCCTCACCTACCACCATCCTTCTCCTCCCTTCCTCACTCTAGTCATGGCAGCTTGAATATTGTTGTATTAGCACGGGCCAAGCCCATCTGGAAGAAACCTCTGGGTACTTGACCTGCAACATGGGACCTTGGAGGTCTTTGAATCCAATCCCCTCATTCTACAGATGAGGAAACTGAGGCTCAGAGAGATGACAATGTTATTATCGAAGGTCCAGGATTTGAACGCTGGTCCTTTGGCTCCAAATGTTTCAATCTTTCTACTGCACTAAGTACCCCAGAATTCCCACAGAAAGCTTTAAGCAATAAACACTTTGTGATGACCTTTGGAAGGAGGTCTCTAACTTGAATGGTGCTTTCTTGAAAGTAATTCTGACTATGACTTGTGGGCAAGCCTGTGCAAGTGATGTAGCTCTCATTCAGGCTTTCAACTCACTTTCTGGATGGTCTCTAAGGGCTATAAAGTTGTCATGGTTAGTAAGTGTGAATGATGCCCATGGAACAACACCGGATGGAGCCAGTCTAGACCGCCAAGGGCTATTTGAATTTGTGAGAGAGGCTTCAGAGGCCTGCTTAGCAACAAAAATGAATACAGAGCTTGGTTTTAAAAAAAAACTAAACCATACAAAACTTTCCAAGTGAATTTAACAAACATTGATGTAGTCTCTTCCTGAAGACAGCAACACCTGCCTGGAGAGACCACCCAAGGTTCTTTTCTTTCTCTTCCTGCATTCTTTGTCTTAGATGGTTTCAGCCTCTATTGTTTCTTCTTGCGTCCTTTGGAAATCTTCAGCACTCATCACATTTCTGATGCCTAAAGCATTCTTTTCTTTTCTGTTCTACTCTGGGAAAGGACTGTCTTTTTCAGTGATGTCTGGTTCCCCCTCCTTGCCTCCCTAACATACAACCTACTAGTGCCCTCCCTTCTATGATTACCCTCCATCTACCATGTATGGACCTATTTCTATACAAAGGAACTTAGATTTAGAGTTGGAAGCATTGAAACCAATCCCCAGTTTCTTTTTTAACGAATGAAGAGACAGAAACTCAGATGCATCATTTGTCCAGGGTCACATAAGTGTCTAAGGTGAATTTGAACTTGACTTCTCTTGATCCTAAAGATCAGTGGTCTAGCCACTCTATTACCTATATATCATCTCCTCCTTCCTCCACCTTAAGGGTTAGGCTTCTCTTTGCTTTTTCTCCATATTCCCAATATCCAGCTCAATGCCCAACACATAGGAGGCACTCAATAAATGTTTGGTGAGTGATTAATTGACTCTCCATCCCTTGGAATCTTGGTCTGGCTGATTTGTCCCTGGGACCCCTTGGCAGGAGTGTAGCCGAAGCAGGCTGGGAAAATTATTGGAGACCTCCAGGACATCAGATTCCATGTCTCCTTGCTGTAGCTTGCCCCAGGCAACAACAGCCCTGATGGTCAGAAAGCTTCCTCTGGGCAAAAAACCAAGGCTTCCCTGGAGGGAAGAGCAGTTGACCATGACTGAGCTCAGGCAGCCAGGACACTAAGACCTTACCTTTGATCACTGTCTTTCCCTCTGTACTTTTTCCTTCACCCTCCCCCCAAAAAGTCTTCCAATTTCCATCCCCACTGCCTTTGATCCACACATTAGACACTTCTTGGCGGGAGATAAAATACTATTTTGTTGACTGCAAAACATACGCACTGACATTTGCAGGGCATAAAATAGGTGGGTTGTAACCAAATTTACTTTTAATTTGGCTGGGAACTGAACTCTGCAGGCAGCATTCTCTGATTTGAATTTCTACTACCAGCTATTTAAAAAGAATAAACAGGAGCAGCCAGACTCTGCAGGGCCAGCTCTCTAGGATCTTCAACGATTACACTGACTTCAGCTAAAATGCAAGATAGTGATGCATGTGTACCCATCCACCCCATCCCCACTCTCACATAATAGCTGACGTTTATACAGTACTCGACGGTTGGCAAAATGCTTGACATACAAAATCTCATTTGATCCTTAGTAACAATCTAAGAAGAGAAGTTTTCTGATGACTATTATTCCCATTTTATCTGTGAGGAAACTGAGGTTGAGAATAGTTAAAAGGCTGCACTAAAAGTTACACTTCTAATAAGCATCTTTGGCAGGATTTAACCCAAGTATTTCTGAAATTAACTCTCTCCTTCCTTCCTTCCCTCTTTCTCCCCCTCCCTATTTTTCTTTCCCCATCCCATTTCTCTTCTCTTCCCTCTCTCTCCATCTGTCTTTACCCTCCCTCTTTCTGCCTTCCTTTTCCTTCTTCTCATCTTCCTCGCTCCCTCCCCTTTATCTCCTCTTTCTCTCTTCTCTCTCCCCCTCTCATTATTTCTTCTCTCTTCTCTCCCACCTCCTTTTCTTCCCTCTCCCTCTTATATATTCATACACACAAACCACACACACACACACACACACATACACACACACATTTATCTGGCAACTAAAAGGATCTCATCTCCATAAGAGCTTTACCCACAGTCTCTACTTGGATGGTTTCACTCAGTTTTACTTACTGTTTCTGGTGTTTTCTTTCTTTCTTTCTTTTGCTTTTGGGGCTTGAGGAACTAAACAAGAAATGGCTAATTAATCGGAAGATGTTGCATGCTTACAAACAATTCAATCTCAAAACATGAAAATGCTTAAGGATGTCTGGGTGGATGGACCCTTGGTCTCTGACACATTACTCAAGAGCAAGATCAGTAGCTTTGTTACCATTGTTGGACCTTATAAATAGACACTTAATATAGATTTGTGGAACAGAATTAAAAAGCAGTCATGGTCTAAGACCAAGAAGGGATTCCTGTTCAGACATAGGTTGGATCCCATGATCTCTGTCATCTCTTCCAATTCATTCTGTGATTCTGATTTTGTTAAAAGTCTCTTGTTCCACTCCTTAGGTCTGCCAGAATGTTCAGCCTGAAGCGGCAACCCAAGGACACTGGTAGGAGATAGAATCCCGGGATCTTAGAAATTACTCAGTCCAACTTCCTCATCTTTATGGATAGTAGATGAGAGGAGGGAAGTGTTTTGTCCAAGATCCTATAGCTAGTAGTTAAGCTGGAATTTGTATCCAAGTCCTCCAATCCAAATCCTTTATACACTAGACAGTAATGTCTCCTGGTTTGAGGAGATCCCAAAGGCCGTCCTTTGGAAAGGTTTGCTTCTGAATGGCTTTGGCTAACTTATAAGTACAGGCAATCCCCAGTTTATATCCTCAGAACTTTAATTTGAAAGGGACCTCAGGAGCCATCTACTTCAACCCATGGATTAATGAAAAGCTCTAAAACCTTCCTGATAAGTGACAATCAAGTCTCCAGTGAGGAGGAACAACTAGAAATATTGAAATATAGAATCTTCAAGTTAGAAGAGACCTTAGAATCTACTGAGTCTAATAACACACTCAACCACAATATCTACTATAGTATTTTTTAGTAAATCTTTAACTGATTTTTTCTCCCTTAAGATCTAGAATGTAGAAGAAACCTTTTTCTCTGGGAGTAGCCTACTCCATTTTTTAATAAAGAGCTATTCTGTGGCACATAGATAAATTTGCCTAGTCTCAACTGCCTCCATTTTTCATGGTTCTTTCAGGGTCAAGTAAATCAAGCAGAACAAGCCCTCTTCCACATTGCACTTGCTCAGTGACAATTATCTGGCTTCCCCTAAGATTTCCCTTCTCCAGGTTAAACACTTCCATTTCTTTCAGAGGGTGAGAACTTGGAGAACTCCTCCATCTTGGTCATCCTTCTCTGCACATTCTCTGACTTGTCAGTATCCTTCCCTAGAAGTAAATGCAGTACACCAGGTGGCATCTGATTATGGCAGGGTACAGAGGGGTTGTCCCCACCCTAGTCCTGGACACTGTCTCCCAATGCAGACTAAACTCATTCACTTTCTCAGCTGACGTTTCACTGCTGATTCATAGTGATCCCTTCCCCCAGATCTTTAAAAACAATTTCCTAGGAATGTCTCCCTGCATCTTGCCCTTTTGATGCTGACTTTTAAAAACCCAATTAGAAGTTTATATTCCTGACAATTCAATTTTCATTTTATTAGACTTCACCCAACATTCTAGCCTGTCGAGATCCTTTCGAACCCTGATTCCATCATCCATTATGTTAGCCATTCCACTTAGTTGTTTGTCATCTGAAAATATGACAAGGATACTGATCACATCCTTTTATGAGTAATTGCTAAAAATGTTAGACAACATGGATCCCTGGGCACTCCATGGTAGACCTCTTTCCAAGTTAACAATGAACCATCAATGGCTACTTCCCAGGTTGAGCCATTCAAGAAGATCTAAGTCCACCTAACTACTCTATCATCCACCCCACATCTTCTCCCCTTTCTTATAAGAATAACATGGGAGATTCTGGCAAATTATTTACGCTGTTCAGTTATGTCTTATTTACTGTGCCTCATTTGGGGTTTTCTTCGCAAAGATACTGGAGTAGTTTGCCATTTCCTTCTCCAGCTTATTGTACAGATAAGGAAACTGGGGCAAACAGGGTGAAGTGACTTGCTCAAAGTCACACAGTTAGTCAGTGTTTGAGGTTGGATTTGAACTCAGGTCCTCTTGACTCCAGTCCCTGTGCTCTATCCACTGCCCCACATAGCTGCTCCTTTTGTCAGATTCTAGCCCTTTAGTAATACTCCATTCCACCCTGAGAGGCAGTCTCACCAAAGTTGTTTCACAAAATGGTCATAAATATACTCTAACCAAACCTTACCACAAGACTAAACAAGTCCCACTCACTATAGTACTGTGTATCCCATCATTCTTTGATTATACACCTACAAAACTAACCACCTTGGTCTCCTCCTTTCCTCAAAATCCCCATGATCACAGAATTGACTGTGGATGTTAGGCCAGGGTTCTCTGGGAACAGAGTGAGTCTGAGACTTCTATCTCCATTTCTCTTCCAGAGGAATATCTTTGCTTTTTCTCCTCCTTTTGTCTGGAGTACCAGAAGATGCTAGGATGAGGAGTTGGGAGAAATCTCTAAGATAGCCCAATCCATTTCCTCCATTTTGCACATAAGAAAACTGAGGCAAGAGAGAGATATGCCCCAGAAAATTAGAAGCAGACCCAGAGTTGGAACTCAAGTCTTACACTTTCAATCTGATGCTTCTTGACAAATCCAGAAAAGCATCTTACATGGATTTTGGACTTACTGTTGCTGTTGCTGTTATATTAAGGGTCAGAGAGAAAGAGCAGGGCTCTTTGTCTTTTTGTTCTGTCCTTGCTACCTTGCAGGGTTGAAGTCATAGACTATAGACCCTAGAATTGGAAGGCGTGTTAGACATGCTCTAGTCTGACCTTCTCTTTTTACAGTTGATGAAACCGAGGCAGGGACAAATTAAGTGATTTGCCCAAGGTCACACAGGGATTAAGTAGAGGAGATGGGATTTGAACTCCAGACTCATGACACCAAGTCCCCAGCTTGAGAGTAATGAAGGTGGGGTGGGGCTGGGAGTATCAGCTGAAAGATCTGGGGAGCTGGGAAGAGTAATAGAGGGAAAAAGCAGAGTCAAACCAAAACCCCTTTAGCAAAGGCCAAGTTATTTCAAGCATCACTGCACACAAGAGTAGGAACTAGTACAGAGTTAATGTGGCTGGAGGCAGATGGTGGCCCAGGAGGTGAGGGGAAATGCAATGGAGTCCCAAGGGAAATCTCTGCAGGAAAGACTGGGTTTAAGGGTGGCAGAGTTATAGGATGGTGCCAGGCTTCCAGTAGCTCTGTACTGATCATTCACAAAGGGGAAGTGGGGGGCTGGGGAAAACTAATAACAAACAACCACTACCTGAGGAATCAATAAGGTTACAGAGCTGTGCCTGTCATCAGGGAAGGAAGTTCTTTTTTTCAAAATGGGGGTGGGGTGGCTTAAACCTCACAATCCCTAAGAATGCTCCCCGTTCTGATAGTCCATGTTCCAAAGCCTCTCCAGTTCTGACATTGAGTTCTAAGCTCCCTCTCTTCTCTGAATTCTCTGTTCTGAAGCACCTCCCAGCCATGACATCCCTTGTTCTGATATCCCTCCCAGCTCTGACATTCCTTGTTCTAAGGTTCTTACCAGCTTTGACATCCTATATCCCAAGGTTCCTTTGAGCTCTTGCATTCCATTTTCCAAGGGCATCTTTATCTATGAAATTATGCTCTATGATCTATTTGTCTTCTAATTCTTCTTCCATTTCCATTCCCTGTTCCAAGGCTCCTTCTAGTCCTGACATTGTAAAATTCTGACCATTTTCATCCCCAAACAGCAGCTGGAATTCCTTTTTGAATGGGATGAGGCATGGGATAGCAATGGAAGCGAAAGAGAACATCTGGGCAAATGAATCTTGAGGAAGGTAGGAGAGGAGGGGATGAAATCAATCCTGACACTGAGGAGGGATTCCCTAGTGCCCTGATTAGTGGGTCAGAGGTGATTGGGAGTGGAGTCAAGCCTCCATGGGCACAAAGATCTCCCTTGAGCCCTAAGCATCCTCTGTCTCACAGTCCCCTGAACAGCCAGACTCACAAAAGAGCTGTGTTTGAGCTGAGGATTTTCTGATTTTTTTCACCCTGTTAACCTTTGAATAATTCTAAATTTCTATAAGAAACACTGATGAGGGAGGTTGTACACTCCTCTGCCAAATTAAATGATTGTCTCGTATTCTCTTACTGAGACTCCTGACTCTCAGGATGTTTTCCTCCTTGGAATAACTAGGGAGAGCGAAATGAAACTGGAAAACTGAGGAGCAGTTATAAGGACTGTCTACTCTGATGTGTCCCACTACTTTCAAAATAAGAAGATGGCTCACTCATATGGGACTGGCTGTTAGATAAGAATGATGGAGAATGGGAAGGTAGAGAATTCACAATGGAAAGGGTAGACATCATGTCGTTGTTAAGTCATTTTTCAGTCAAGTTCAACTTTCTGTGACCCAATTTGGGGTCTTCTTGGCAAAGATCCTGGAGTGGTTTGCCATTTCCTTCTCCAGCTCATTGTATAGATGAGGAAACTGAGGCAAACAAGGTGAAGTGATTTGCCCAGGGTCACACAGCTAGTCTGAAGTCAGATTTGAACTCAGGAAGATGACTCTAGACCTGGTGCTCTATGCACCATGGCACCACCCAGTTACCCTTTGTGAATAATGATGATGGTGATAATGACTAAAATTTTACAGCACCTTAAGCATGGAGAGGCATTGTGGCCTGGCCAGTGGCTGGCCTTGGGATCATTCAAGTCTTGCCTCTAACTCATTGACCTTGTGACTCTGCGCAAGTCACAACTTCTTGATGCTCTAGGCAGTTCTCTGATTATAAGTTGTGAGAATGGGCTGAAAGATTTTCCTCATCTGGAGGGTTACTTATACCAATGACATCAAAGATTCAGATCCTTAAGGGTTATAAGCCTTATCCCCTCTGATGTTGTCCCCACCCTGGTACAGACCCTCATCACCTCACTTCTAGACTATTGTAATAGCTGCTGGTATCTGTCTCTGCCTTCAGTCTCTCCTTGCTCCACTCCATCTTCCACTCAGCTACCAAAGTGATCATCTAAAAATTCAGATCTGACCATGTCACCCATCCTTCCCTTATCCCCACTCAAAGACTCTGATGGGCCCCTATTGTTTCCAGCATCAAATACAAAATCCTCTGTTTGCTACTTAAAGACCTTCCTAACCTAGTCCCATCTTGCCTTTGCAAATCTTCTCATACTTTCCTTTCCTCCACTTATTCTATTATCTAGCAACATTGGCCTCCTTGCTGGCCTTAGCACACAACCAAGCATCTACCACCTCCATGTCTTTGCACAGTGGCTTTCCCTCATGCCTAGAATGCTCTTCCTCCTCATCCCACCTCTTAGCTTCTTTGGCTTCTTTTAAGACTCTTCAAGAAACCTTTCTTTGGTCTCTTCCCTCAATCCCCATTCCTTCCCTCTGGATTGAATGCCATTTACACTGCATATATCTGTGTGAACCCATCTCTCACCTTTCCCTCATTGGACTGTGAACTCCTTGAGGACAAGGCGTACATGTGACCTTTTTTGGAATTCCCAATGCTTAGTTCAGTGTCCGGCAAACAGTAGGTGCTTAACAAATGGTTTTTGACTGATTCACAGCAATCCTGTGGGTTAGTATCATCACCCTCATTTTAGAGCTCTGAAAACTGATTACCTAAGGCCACATAGCAAATGGATCTGGAATCCCAACCCAGCTCTCTCCTGATTCCAAGCAACACTATGCTAGGGCACCTATGTTTAATTATGAGAATGACGAAGAGAGAGGAAAATGGGCTCACACAAACCCCAGTCACAGTGGTGCCTTGTAAATCCTAATAGAGCTGGCTTCCTGGATGAGTAGCCATAAATCACCCTAGGTAAATTCTCATCTCACCTCCTTTTCAACATGGTGGAGAGAGAAATGTAAGGCCCCCGCCCCCACCCGTAGGATGTGAGGTCCTTGAGGGTAGGAATCACTTAATTTTTTTTGATATTTTATCGTCAGTGCCTATTAATGTATTTGGCATACAATAGGCACTTTATAAATATTTGCTTGACTGAATGGAACTTCATCTAAATTCTTGTTGAATTGATAAGAGGTGGATTGATGGAAGGAGAAAGCCAACTGTGGACCATTGGGCCCGTGGAACCTAAGTTCATAGATTAAGAACTGGAAAAGACCTTTGAGGACATGTTGTCCAACCCTCCTCATATTGCAGTTGAGGAAGCAGAGTCCTGATCAAGGAGAGTGTTTTGCCCAAAGTCATCGAGGTAGTAAGTTGGAAAGTCAGTATTTGAACCCAGTGTAGTGTCCAGTTTGACCCACAAAGAAAGCCCTATTTACCATTATAGCCCAGGGAAGTGTTTGGAACATGCTTAGGGAGATAAGGTGTGTGTGTGTGTGTGTGTGTGTGTATGCAGTATCTGGATGCACCAGGTGGGGTCAGTCTTAGTGTCTCAAACCAGGCTTGTCTCAGAAGGAAAGGAGGCCAGTCTTTCATAGACCTTGTGCTCTGAGAGGTCAAAATAATCCTGTACAACTAGGATTCATTTCATCTCATTTACTTAAATTCCTGCAAGTGTCTGCCTGCTGGGGGTGGGGGGTGCGGGGCGGGGCGGAGGCAGAGGCAGGGGGGGGTGGAGATTGTCTCTGGAGATTGCCAGCCCATGAGTTTCAGGTGCCATTGTGATCGAGTCAGCTGAAAATCCCACTCATCCCAGATGCTCCTCATTTATCATAAGATAAGCTTGTCTTAGTGCTCCCTCTGCCACAGGCTGCAAAGACCAGCTCTGCCAGGAAGGGCAGAGGAGTAGGGGGCCAGTTTGGCCCTCTTAGACTTGAGCTCCAAGAGTAGCAGAAGGTCTGACTTCAGCTTTTCTCTCCTACATCTTTAGGTCTAAAGAGGATGCCCTTCAGGTGGGGCTGTAACAAATTAAATCTGATTATCAGTGCCCTAGCTTCTCATGGGCGGGCCTGGCATTCTTCTGGGAACCCTGTGGTGCCCAGGCCAAGGTTTATCAAGTGGAAAAACAAACATCCTGATGACGCAAGGTTTCCAAGGAGAGGTATTGGGCAGAGACTGTGTCTGAGTGATACTAAACATTTGGAATGTGGGAAGGAGCAGAGAGAGGCAGTCCCTGGCTCATCTTCCAGTCAGAATCACGAGAGCTTGGATTCTGAGCTGATAGAGGATATTGAGCCCAACAGCCTAATTTTGCACACAAGGAACCTGAGATCTGGAAAGTTGGGGGCTTGTCCATTGTCATACACCTAGAAAATGTCAAAAGCAGGATTGAAAACCGGAACTTCCTGACTCCAAATCCGGTGCCCTACACGTTATGCAATGCAGTCTCTGGAGTGGCAAAGAATCTAAGAGGTCAGCCACTTTACAGATGAAGAACCTGAGGTCCAGAGAGGGAAAGTATCTTGCTCCAAATCATTTGAGCAGTAAGTAGCAGAGACAGAAAACAAATCCTGAGTCTGATGCCCCAGCTATGCTACCGAGCTGCCTGAGAGAATCACAGAATGTCAAGGGTGGAAGGGACCATGAGATCATCAATTCCAACTATTTCCCCCTTCATTTCCCCCCCCTGTTCATTCCTCCCTCATGAAAAAGTAAGGCACAAAATGAGTTATCCAAGTTCATGCAGTTGAATCCCACCCTACAGCTATTCTGAGCCCCAGGGGAGCCATTGGTGATATTTAGGTTTCAAGCATTAAAGGAGCAGAAGAAACTTAACCAGATTCTTACCTATGTCTTCTCTTTTTGGAGAAAGACCTGTGGAAAACAAACAAAAAACCACAATGGCATCTGGTCCTCCATTCCTTGAGAGGGAAGCATACACACATTTCTAATATTTCACAGCATCTTAGAGAACTTCTATCCTTCTCCCTTCCCCTCCCGTTCCCCATTCCCTGTCCAGGTTAAGACACTATGTAATTTAATGAAGAACCCCAGGCAGAATTTGGCAGTTCACCCAAACTCCATAACCCTCAGGATATAGATTAGCTGGGTTAGCTTTTCCCTGGCTGGGAATAAGTTTAGCAATATCTGAAATTTCTACATCTCTTAAAGATTTTCAAGACATAATTTCTACATCTCTTAAAGGTTCCCAAGACATTTTGAATACATTCTCTCTCTCTCTCTCTCTCTCTCTCTCTCTCTCTCTCTCTCTCTCTCTCTCTCTCTCTCTCTCTCTCTCTCTCCCTCTGTCTCTATGTCTATGTTTGTCTCTGTGTCTCCCCTTCTTCTCTCTCCCCTTCCCTCTCCCTCCCTCTCTTTCTCTGTATCTCTATCTCTGTCTCCTTTCTCTCTCTCTCTCTCTCTCTCTCTCTCTCTCTCTCTTTCTCTCTCTCTCTCTCTCCCTCTCTCTCCCTCTGTCTCTATGTCTATGTTTGTCTCCGTGTCTCCCCTTCTTCTCTCCCTCTCCCTCCCTCTCTTTCTCTGTATCTCTGCCTGTCTCTGTGTCTCCTCTCTCTCTCTCTCATTTTCTCTCTCTCTCTCTTCCTCTCTCCCTCTGTCTCTATGTCTATGTTTGTCTCTGTGTCTCCCCTTCTTCTCTCTCCCCTTCCCTCTCCCTCCCTCTCTTTCTCTGTATCTCTGTCTGTCTCTGTGTCTCCTCTCTCTCTTTCTCATTCTCTCTCTCTCTCTTTCTCTCTCCCCCCCTCCCTCTGTCTCTATGTCTATGTTTGTCTCTGTGTCTCCCCTTCTTCTCTCTCCCCTTCCCTCTCCCTCCCTCTCTTTCTCTGTATCTTTGTCTCTGTGTCTCCTCTCTCTCTCTCTCTCTCTCTCATTCTCTCTCTCTCTCTTTCTCTCTCCCCCTTTCCATCTTCCCCCTCCCCCCTTTCTCTCTCTTTCTCACAACCAAGTTATTTAGGTACTGCGGTAATTCTGATACCTCAAATTACTAAAAAGGGAACTGAGGTTCACAAGGCTTTCCAATACCACAGGCAGGATTTGAACCCAGGTTTCTCTTATCTCTTGGTCTCTTTCCATCATTCATTGCTAAATACCAAGAAAATAAAATGGCTATTAGATTCAGTTCTACACTAGTGATGCACATTAGGGCACATTTTGTATGCACACTGGTGGATAGGTCGGGGGGTTAAAGGTACATTTTGGAAGGATCATGAATAATCCCGAACTAGATTTGATCTATGTGACTTTCAACAAATCACCACCCTTTCTGGGTCTCAGTTTCCTTATCTGAAGAATGAGGTTCTTTGACTTGGTGACCTCCAAGATCTCTTCTGGTTCTAAAAGTTGTGATACTATGGGGTGAGAGAAGGGAGAAACATCCTGGAACAGTGGAAAGAGCATTGACCTCAGCATCCAAGGATCCAGGTTCAAATCCTACCTTTGCCTCTTGTTGTCTGTATGACCTTGGGTATGCTACTGTACCTTGTTGAACTTCAATTTCTTCATCTTTAAAATTGGGTCATAGAACTTGATGACCCCTGAGGTCTCCTTCTGGATCTAGGTTTGTTATCCTATAGTCACATTATCCTGGCCATCATAACCCTGGATAGCTCCCAAGCACAGAGTACACTACCATTTGCAACTTATTTTCCAATCATTGTCTCATCCGAGATAGCACAGTGCCTGATACATAGGAGGCTCAATAAATACCTATGAATTGAATTTAAAGAGAGGGGTATGACGATAAACATGTTGGCCTTTAAAGGTTCATATTACTCCCCCTCTCTCCTCCTGTCCACTGCCATCTACAGAGATGCTGCTCAACATCTCTATGCCTCATTTCACAGTGCCTGAAATTTCACCATCAGACATTCATTCATTCATTCATTAAAAAACCAAAACAAAAAAACAACCTCCAAGCAAACCCAAAACCAACCCAAAACAAAAGAGGAGAGCTGGCTAACGCCCAAACAGGAACACCTTTGGAATCAGGACTCCAACAAGGACAGCTCTCTCTTTAACATGATTGTGACCAAGTGCTGGGGATAGCATTGGATTCTTGGATGGGGTCCCAAACTTTCTTGTTGGTCGATTTCTAAGAGTTCTAAGTGACATTCTTGGATTCTTTATTAAGGAGAGGGTTCAGAGGAGGTGAACCAGGATGGTGAAGAGCCTTGGGTCCATGACCTATGAGGACTGGTTTGAGGAACTAGGAATGTTCAGCCTGGGGAAAAGAACACAGGGCTACTTATATGGAACTATTCAAAGAACTGTCATCTGGAGGAGGAAGGAGCAAAAATAGTTACAAAAATCCAGTTCAGGCTGGATATCAGGAAAAACTGCCAGTCAATTATAGCTGTCCCAAAGTGGGATCATATGCTTGAGACATATTTGGTTTCCCTTCTTGAAGGTTTTCAGGCATAAGCTGAATGACTAGCTTATTGGGTATGTTATAGTGATGATTTCTTTTGTGTATTGGTTAGGCTGAATGACTGCCAATGTCCCTTCCAAATCTCAAGTTCTGTGAAGAAAGCCTCTGTTCTCCACCCCTTCATGACAAACTAGCTTCATTGCCTTTTTTGATAAAGTTATGTAACTATAAGATAAAGGGAACTGTGTCAATATAGTTTACTTATATTTTAATGAATTACTTGACCTCATGGAATTCTTGGGAATAAGATGGAGAGATGTGGGCTAAATGATAAATGGATTTGTAATTGACTGAATGACTGGACCCCCAACATAGTCACTGATGATTTGATGGCACCTTGGGGGAAGGGCTTCATTGGGGTAGTCCAAGGGCCTAGCCTTGTGCTGTTGAGTATCTTTAGCAATGACTTGGATAAAAGTGTAGATGACATAATTATCAAACTAACAGATGGCATAAAATTGAGAGGACTGTCTCACATGCTGGATGATACAGTCCTGATGGGGGAAGAAAAGATTTCAATAGACAGTACATTAGGATGAAACTAGTAAGATGAAATGAAATGGGGATAAATGTAAAGTTTTCTAGCCAAGTTCAAACAATCAGTTTCACAAGTGCAAGATGGTAGAGGTTAGATGCTCTCTCAGGATCTGGGAGTTCTGATAGAATGAATCAAGAGCCCCCTCAGTATGATAGCCCCTCAAACGCTGATCCAACCTTAGATAAGTTACATTAGAAGAGGGAGAGTATTCAGGATAAGGAAGGGAATGTAAATTCATTGAGGGCAGGATCATCTCTTTTTTACCCCATACGTGTACCCCCAATATCTAACAGTGCCTGGCACACAGTAGATGCTTTGCAAATACTTGATTGTTGATGAATCAATTGACTATTTCACTGTGTTCTGCCTTGGTCTGACTCCATCTGAAATACCGTGTTTGGATCACAGGGAAGGCACTGTCCGATTGGAAAGTATCCAGAGGAGACAACCAGAGAGATGAAAGACCTTGAAATGCACTGGTGGAATTTAATGATTAGGTAGATTTAGACCCATTGTAATCAACGATCCATATTGACCTTGGAAAGCTATTGTCCTTATTTGGGGTCAATTTCCTCCATTGTTAAATGAGGGGATTAGATTAGATGGTTTAAAAGCCTCCTTTTTACTTTAAAGTCTGTGATCTACTTATGGTATGGACACTTAAATGATCACTCTCTTCTGAGCTCCTAAAGACATAAAATCACAAAGACTTAAAACTGAAAGGGTACTGGAAGAGGAAACCAGCTCAGAAGGATGTGACCTGCCCAAGGTCACATACATAGGCTGTCAGTAGAGAAACAAGGGGATAGTGAACAGCGAATTCACAAAACCATCTCTTCTGTTTTCCAAACCATGTGTAACTCAGCACTTGGATGCTTCTGGCCAATCATACTTGTGCCTCAGCACCGAAAACTCCTGAGGTGAGGAAACACCCACTTGTACACTGAGTAGGAAGAGCTCAAGGCTGATTGGTCAACCTTGAAAATGAAAATGACCTTGCCCCTGACTCTTTTCTCTTTTCTTTCTGGCTTCTGGGTAAAACAGGATCATTTCAAACCTTTTCTATTAGGGAAGTGGGGCAAGGGTCAGCTCACTCTACCTGCCCACCCTGACTTCCATATGTCCATGAGAACATGGCAGCTAAAGCCCATGGCTTTCCCAGGTGAGCTTGATCCTGGGTTTGGGGCAACCTCTCCTGTGTTCGATCTTCCATTAATATAAATGCCCAAATGGCAATCTTGGCTATAAAATCTGAGATTACTGTGTGTGTTGGACAAGATCAGGCTCTTGGATTAATTACTTGGATCTTACTAGCAGCTGGGAGAAGAATCTCCTACAAAGGGGAAGGGAAGGAAGTGAGCAGTTTAGATAGTACCTATTATGTGCTCAGTACTAAGCTAAGTACTACACAAACATCATCTCATTTGAGACAAGGTGACCACTGTCAAGACTAAAAACTCAATCCCTGGCCTTGCTTTTGAGAATACATGAGAAGATCAGTGCAGAGCCAAGGTGAACTGTGGAATCCTGTTTAGTAGTCCCATAGACTTTTTAATATTCTGATACACTGATTCAACCACTTGGCAGATTGCAATAGTAATTATAATATTGAGTTATTGATTGACTCTTGTTGATGTGAGTGTGAGTCTTTTGTGTCTTTTGGAATTTCTTTTGTGGGTGGGAAACAAATAGCTGTCCCATACCTGACTCACGTTGTGAATTGAGTTCCTTTCTGCTCTCCTTTTTGGGAGATTCTAGACATAAACATTTTAGAGAAGATAGGCACTGGCACCTTTGTGATTAATGAGTAATTTCTCATTCGTGCCCAGATCTTTGTGACCCTATTTGGAGTTTTCCTGGCAAAGATACTATCGAGTGGTTTCCTATTTCCTCCTCCCCCTGATTTTACAGATGAACAAACTGAGGCAAACAGGATTAAGTGACTTGCCCAGGTTTTCACAGCTTGTCTGAAGCCAGATATAAATATCTCCCTTGATCCTGACAGCAACCCTAGGAGGTAGGTGCTGTTATCATCTCCACTTTTACAAATGAGGAAAAAGAGGTCGGGTATCTTGCCCAGGCTCTCACAGTTAGAAAATGTTAGAGGCCAGATTTGAAGTTAGGTCTTCCTGACTCCAAATCTAGCCCTCTTTTCACTATCACAGGAAAGCTGATACTTTTTGACTCACAACTCCCTACAATTTTTTCAGACTTTTTAATGAAACTTTACTTATTAAAGAGAAATTTTAAAAAAATGAACAAAAAAATGATTCTCCCAACTATTCTGACCTTTGACTTTCATATAAACCCAACAAAGAAATCCATTACTTCAAGCACTTGGAAAATCCAGGCCCAGAAATGTCCCATGCTTAGGAGCTGATAACTGAGCGGGAAAGCAGTGCCTGGCTCACTCTAATCAGGCTTAAGTGAAAATACTAGCAGGTATCTTGGGGACTCCCGGGGGTTTTATGTACTTGATAGGCTGCAGGAAGGGGAGAAAAGAAAGGTCAGACAAGGTCATCTGCAGCTGCTCGCTCAGCAGGTTCCCATGGATTCAACACTAGAACTGACAGAATCCTTCCAGAAACCAACTGGTCCAGCCCCCTTGTTTTACAGGTGAGGAACTGAGGCAAACAGAATAAATAACTTGCCCAAGATCACACAGTTGGTAAATGTCTGTGGAAGAATCTGAACCCAATACTTGCTGACCCCATATTGCCTCTTGGTTTCCAAAACCCCTCAGTTTACTGCTCTTTCTCCAGTCCCCCTACCGCCATCCCCTTCCCTGGAGCTGTTGACGTTCAGCCACAGTATTTGCTCAGGATCCAGACATGACCTTGGTCATGGAAAAGTAGAGACCTTTTCGTCAATCTCTTCATCTATCCTCAAAGACCTGGGGAAGGACTATCCCACAATACTCTGCCCACCTAATTCAAACATAGATTAGTAACATCCGGTGACAATAATCTGGCACCTTAAGCTTTGCAAAGCATTTTGTACGCATTATTTGCCTTGATCCTCACAGTAACCCTGGGAGGTAGCCATAACTATCAGCCTCATTTTGTAGAGAAGAAAGATGAGGTTCACAACCAGATAAGTTTCGATTTCCTTAGGTTCCTATAGCTAGGCAGTGCCCAAGGGAGGATGTGAACCAGTTTCCTCATTTCCAAGTCCAGCGCTCTATCCATTGTGCCATCTAGCTGCTTGCAGGGGCAGAGATGGGTTGATGGCTCCTCACTCTACTTCTGGTGCACCAGGGTGCACATTTCTAAGATGGCAGGGCAGGATCAAGAGTAGGACCGGAGCCATGGAAGGAAATTGACAGGAACAAATCCTGACCATGCTCTTGTCAACAACATGTTCTAATCCACTGAAAGCTAAATTTACCAAGAAGGGAGATACTTCCCACTCCCCTGACCTCCTAGGAAGGAAGGAAAACCCAAGGTCAATTCCCCGCCTTTCCTTTTCTTAATGACATCCCTTTGATCTTTTCCCACACTAAATAAACCCCTTTCCTTCCCTGCCAGGTTTCCATCTTTTAAATATTTGCTTTGCTTGTTATCTTCTCTTTCCTGAGTTGTCACTTAGCTGAGATGTTTATTTTCCATCTTTAATCTTTCTGCCTAAGTCAGTTCCTTCCCCGCCCTTCATCTTTCAGGCTGCTTTTGACCAAAACAGCAGTTTTTATTTCTGGAACCAATCCCCGCCTTCTCCCATCCCCAATCCCAGGTGTTTTCATGATGACTCTTTGAGGTTGAATTTTTCCAGGTGGGGAAATGGTTTTGGAAAATTGTTCAGGAATCAGAAGATCCCCGGACCTGGGAGACAGAGCCTTGAGGGTCAGTGTTGTGCACCAGAGGGATCCAGAGTCCAGTGGACTGATGCCAGAGTCACTGGCATTCCATTAAGTCTTACTTACATCTTTTTGGATGCCAGTGTCCCCTAAAGCACATCTCAGGGGCTATCTGCAACCCAAGCAAGGTCTTCCTGATCCTCCCATGTATCAATTCACATTCTCTTTTACAATTACTTTGTAGGAATATTTTGTATTTACTATCCTCACCAATAAAGTGTCCTGTCTTTCAGGACAGATACTGTTTCATTTGGGCTCCTGTATTACCAGGGCCTTGCTCATAGTAGACTTTTTTTTTCCAATTCTTAGTGCCTGGTACTAATGGATGCTTATTTAATTAATACTTATTATTTGCTTGATTGATGTGATAACACCTTCCTCCCCTTTCCCTTAGCAGTATATGACCTCCTGGAGGGTGTCTTGTGAACCTAAAACAGTATCTGGCTCCATGACACCTGGTAAGTGCCCCCAAAATGCTCCATGAATTGAAGGTGGTCCCCATCAGGAAGATTAGGCTGTATATAGAATTGTGTGTGCATAGATATGTATATATACAAAATATAGTATATATAATATACTATACAAAATTTAGTACATATAAAATATAGTATATATAATATAGTATAAATAAAATATAGTATGTATGACATATATTATAGTATATAAATAGCATATAGTATGTACATATATAATACAGAAGTGTATAGAATTGTAATATTTGCCGAGGGAGGCCAACATGGCCCCTGGTCTCCCATTCTCTTCTCTTCCAGCCATTTAAACTTATGGTTCCAGGAATGAGGGAGAATACCTGTTTCTCTTGCGCTTCTTAGAATTTTTCTTCTTCTTCTTTTTTACTGGAGAAGGACTATAGGAAGGGGACCTGCCAAGGGAAAGGAATACAGTTTAAAACAGGATTTGTGTGGGGGAGAGGCTTAGAAAATGAAAATTAACAGCTCACATTAGGTCTAATGCTCCGGAGTGTACAAACTGCTTTTCCCACAATAACCCTGTAAGGTAGATGGTAACACAGTTTTTTTGAATTTAAAAAAATTGATACATTTTGTTTAGTCTTTCCCTATATTTCCAAATATCTTTCTCACCCTTTCCCAGAGAAGAATTTTCTATAATAAAGAACAAAAAAAAAAAGAGGAAGGGTTCTTCACCTGTATAATGCATATCATATAACTTGCCTTCTCAATGAATGGGGAAGGGGCTGGAAGGAGGGAGAAAATTTGGAATTCAAAATTTAAAAATGAATGTTAAAAAAAAAATGTTTTCAGAGGATAGAGCACCTGCCCTGCAATCAAGAAGACCGAGTTCAAATCTGACCTCAGACACTTACTAGCTTTGTGACTCTGGGCAAGTCACTTAACCATAATTGCCTCTCAAAACAAAACAAACATTTTAAAAATAAGAGATAAGGAGAAAAAGCAACCCAGTTAAATTAAACTGCACAGCAGCAGAGTCTGACAGGATGGGCAACAGTCCACATCCATAGCCCCTCACTCAAGAACAAAGCAAATAGTATCATCCTATTTTACAGATGAGGAAACTGAGTCACGGGGAGAGGACATGACTTAACTGCAGTCCCCACCCCCACCCCCCCAGGAAACTTCAGCACTGGGACCTGAACTCAGGGATTCAAACTCCAAGTCCAACTCTTTTTTGTCTCAGGTTGGATGATGGGGACATGTTTGAAGCAGAGCCCCACTCCTGAAAGAGGCTGGGGAGGGTGGAGCGGTTCAAGGACTACAACTCAGGGGAGCCACCAGCCTCTAGCCCAGGTGGGATTGATGAGGTGGGAGGGGAAGGAGAAATGATTTCTCTCCAAGGGATTCTGGGAGATAATGATGGCACTATTGCAGGTGAGGTTGGTAGAGCAGAAGGAACAACTGAGTGGGCAAGGGGTGGACCCCTGCACTTATCTCCCTGTGGAGCCTGGTTCTTCTGGATGTGCTCTGCTCTCTTCTCTCGCCATGTTCAATTGAACATATTGAACAGCAGAGGATCACTTTTCTGCCATCCTCAAGCCCCATGAATGTTCTAATGATTGCTTTTTAACTTAATGTGGTCCTAAGGGGGCTGAGTTTGTCCATACTGCTTACATCATGACAACACCCGGAAGCCTGCACTTCTAAACATTTCATCTTTGCCTGCCTCTAGTCAGCTTATGAAAATGGGAGAGAAGGTCAGGTTCCTGGGAGCCTTGCCCTCCTGCATGGTCAGGAGGGTAGCGGGGTGGGGTTGAGAATACATGGGACCTGGGAGGGGCCTCAGAACAGGGAATGTTGGATCTGGGAGGGGCCTTAGAACAGGGGATGTCAGCTGGGAAGGACCTTAGAACTGTGGATGTCACAGCTGGGATTTGGGGCGGTGGGTTGGAGTGAGACCTTAGAGATGATTTTTTCCAAATTGAGATACAGAGAAGTGACTTGTTCAGGTACTAACCACACCAGGCTTTGTCCTCTTGCCTACAGTTTCCTTCAATATGACCAAAGTTGCTAACAGGCAGATGATATGGAACCTTCCCAACAGCCATCAGAGGAAAGCAACAGGCCACTAGCCTCTCCTCCTTCCTCTCCTCACCCCATCCCAAGCAGGCACCTCTGGTAAAACTCCCCTTTCTGCCTAAATCCAACAAATATACATTATGTGCTGACTATGTGCTAGGTGCTATACTGGGTACTTAGGAGGGAGAGACAAGAGGAAGGTAAAATAGTCCTTGCCCTCCAGGTGCTTGTATTCTCAGAATATATTCATGGGCTATGACTCAAGGCCCTTCACAGTTACTGCTATACAACTCATCAACCCCACTGTGAATGATCACTGACCTCCAGGATGTGTGGCCATGGTCCAAGGGGCCTAGGCGCCCTACATGGGGCTCTCCTGAGGGTAGCCCCACAGAATTTGTGGCCTATAGCCAAGGGCTCCTCCCAACCCATTTAATAGGCATTCAGTAAGCATTGTGTTCTTGTGTTAGATATAAAAAGACAAAATGAAATGTTTCTTAACCACAGCAAGCTGAAGATCCACCCTGTCCACTGGTCCCTACTTAGTTCCCTTTTTTGGCTGTATCTGAAGTGCCACCTCGCCCCAGCCCAATCATCCACCAGGCACTTTTCCAGGTGGCCTACGTAGCATAAGAAAGACACCTCCTCTGATTTGTCTGGTCTGGAATTCTCTTTTACAGTCCAAGTCCCTAAAAATTTAGATTAGATCCATTGCACAGGCTGACCAAAGGCAAAATTATGAAGATTGTTCTTCCTATCTAATGTGCTGGGATCTTTCTGGCAATAACAGGTCCCTCCAATAGCCCAGGTGTTTGTTTCAATGAGCCTTTTTTTCTAGGTGATTAAACTCTTTCTAAAAATTGTTCAGAAGCTGGCATCCCAGCATGCCTTAAGGCTTGGAAGTCAGTTTAACAACCAGGGAATTAAAAAAAAACACTGCTCTTAGCATCAGAAGACTTGGGTTTGGACTTCTATTCACTACATACACACACACACACACACACACACACACACACACACACTCACACTCATGCATATACATACACACACTCACACATGCGCACACATGAAATTTTAAGAGGCAAAGGTAAGGAGGGAATGGCTTCTAGGCATGGGGGACATTCTGTACAAAGGCATGGAGGTGGGAGAGGAGTCCCCACTTTGACTATAGAGTTCCATTGTTAGTGGGAGCCCATGCACAGAATTCCTATCTCCTGGTGCTTTGAATTGTGGCAAGCCTTCCCTGTCTCTCTCTGACCTTCCCCTCTAT
Source organism: Potorous gilbertii (assembly GCA_028658325.1). Taxonomy (NCBI): domain Eukaryota; kingdom Metazoa; phylum Chordata; class Mammalia; order Diprotodontia; family Potoroidae; genus Potorous; species Potorous gilbertii. The sequence continues at coordinate 230,125,662 of CM053773.1, read as the reverse complement.
TCTTTGTGTGTAAAGTAGGGAGGGGGATCATCTACCGGAGAGAAGCTCTTGTATCAGGTTGTTAGGGAAATCCACCACCAGCTGAAAACCCGTGGGAATGTGGAGCATTCTGGGGTTGCTCTCTGCTGCCGCCTGCAGGCTTCTGTGCGCACTGCTACTCATATTAGGAGCTGAGGCATCTTTTCCTCTGAAGGATAGCAGGACATGCTTGCCTCATCTTTTAAGGTCTTTAAGGTATTGTCCTGACTTTCTACCCCACTCTGCTCTGGATGTGACAATATCCTCTATAAGGTAAAGAGTCTCCTTTCCTTCTTTGCATACCCATTTTCATGGAAGGTGCCTAACCAAAGACTGGATGTTCCCTGAGGACAGAGACTGTTCGTGTCTATCTTTGTATCTCCAGTCAGGCAAGGAGAATTTATTAAACTTCTTCTATGTGCCAGGCACTGTACTAAGTGCTTTGCATGAAGATGCCAAGGAAGGAAAAAAAACAAGAAAAAAAACAAGTTATAGTCTAATTGGAGAGACAACAAGATCTCTCCCTCTCTCTATATATATATACTAACATCTGTTTATCAGTCTACTATAGTTATCTATCTAGATACATATTTATTTACTAATTTACTATTTCTATCTATATTTACTAACTTACTACAGCTATCTATAGTTATATTTGTTTCCATATGTATATTTACTAACCTACTATAAATATCTAATCTATATATGTTTACTGATAATATATATTTACTTATATCTCTTTACTAATTTACTGTATCTATATTTACTAACTTACTACAGCTATCTATAGATATGTTTCCATATGTATATTTACTAATCTACTATATCTATTTATATGTTTGCTAATATATATTTACTTGCCCCTATTTGCTAATTTACTATATATTTATATATACATATATATATTATATTTATGGATTGATCTCTTTGGGTCTATCTTTGTCTCTGATTCTCTGTCTCTCCACATCAGTCTCTGTGTCTCTTTGTCTGTCTCTCTGTCTGTCTCTGATAAATTGGGAGCAAGCTCAGAAGAAAGTCATTAGATTGAGAAGGATTTGGGAGGTTTCTTGTAGAAGTTGAGACTTGAAGGAAGCCAGGAAGGCTTCCCCAGACCTAGCCCAAACTTTGGCAGTGTGAGGTGCTTAATAAATGTGAGTAAATGTCATCTGTTTATATGTTCCATCTCCTGTGAGACTACTCTTTGAGGATCAGAATTTTTTTTTTCATTTTTACCTTTCTATTCCCAGACCTTAGTATAGGGCTGGGCACATAGTAGGTTTTTAATAAAAACTTATTGATCAATTCATTGGCTCCCACTTAGAATCCCTTTAGGGATTGAAATGTCCCATCAGCCCCATGCTTCCTTCTACATGGGGGATACCCTTGAGGCTCTCCAGCTTCTGGGTCAGCCCACCTTTTCAGCCCTATCTCAAATCCCAGAGGACCTTAAGCGACTTGAGAACTGGGACTGTGACATTCCTCATTGTATTCTTGGGGACTTCTATTCACATAATAGCACCAAATGAGGGTTTGTACATCGGATCAAATGCCTTCCTCAACAATCAGAACCATACTCAATACACCCCCGGCTTCCCTTAATAACTTCTGATGGGATCAATACTTCATCTTGGAATGGCAAAGCTAGAAAAGACCAATCGAGTCAGTGGCAAAAATCAGAGAACCTGGGCTCAAATCCCACCTCACTTACTACCTTTGTGACCTTAGACAAATCACTTAGCCTCCATGACTAGGGTTCTTCATGTATCAAATGAGAGGCCTCTTCTATCTTTAGCTTGGTGATGATAAGATTATGTGAAATCACATTTGGGAGTTGAGTTGATGAAGAGTCTGAAGGATTCTGGTGTAGTGGAAAGAGCACTATATGGAGTTATAGGATTTGGGTTCAAATCCTACCTAAATGTCCTTGAACATAACCCTCCACCTCCTGAGATCTCAGTTGCCTGATCTCTAAAATGAGGGGGAAGTGTTGGACTAAATGATCTCCAAGGACCCTTTAAGTTCTAGCTCTAGAAAGCAATTAAAAACACTTCTAAAGTGCCTACTGTGAGCCGCCACTATGCTAGGATCTTGTGGGTAAGGAAAATAGAAGGATGAATGGAAATAACTCTGCACTTGAAGTTGGAAGCCTGGGCTTTACCCTGGGGTCCACCACTGCTACCTGTGTGAGATGTTAGATGTATCTTGTCCCTTCTCCAAAGCCTCAATTTACTCATCTGTAAAATGAGGTGGTCACTGTCATCACATGGCAGCACTCCCCAGTGCAGCCAGCACCAGATTAAAATATAATTAAGAAAAATTTAACACAATAAATAAAAACACAATAAAACATAGATAATAGTCATTTGTGATTTTCTAAGTCAATATGCAAAGGGCAACCAGATAAAGCATTGTATAGAGCTCCAGACCTGGAGTCAGAAAGACCTGAGTTCAAATATAGCCTCAGAAATTTACTAGCTGTATGACCCTAGGCAAGTCATTGAATACTATTTGCCTGTTTCCTTATCTGTAAAATGAACTGGAGAAGGAAATGACAAATCACTCCAGTATCTTCCTAAATGGGGTCATGAAGAGGCAGTCATGATTAAAATCACTGAACAAAACCAAGTCAATATGCAGCTAGCAGGGATATTTCGGTGTGGCTTAAGCCCTTTCCTTTCGAATTTGATCTCACTGGGCTAGAGAACTAAGGCCCTTTCCATCTCTAGGTCGTGGACCTGAGATGTCCCATGGAACTAGGCGTGTGCTCTGGTTGGCTCTGCACCAAGAAACATGTCATTTCAGGAAGTGTTTGAGGGCTTTTCATGACCCAAGCTTGCCTTGGTCAACACTCCACCCCTGCAACAATCTGGCATGACTCTCTCAATTGAGGTAAATCTAAACATTTATTAAGTTCTCATGTAAGTGGGAGACTTTAGAGAGAGAAGAAATGATGTTCCCATTGGTCACACAACAAGTTCACACTCAGTTCCCAAATCCTGGTCTCCAGATATCTTTCTTGGACTTGACCTCAGTGTGTGGCTACTCCAGTTTAACACCACATAAGAGAACTAAAATATGTTCCCTACTTTGGTTCTTCCTCCAAACCAGGAAGACCTCACCTCCTTCGCTTCTTCCGGGCTGATTTCTTCTTTTTTTTCTTGCCCCTGGAGGAAGGTGGTGGCGTGAAGTCCTTGTCTTGGAAAGCACTGCAGAGATAGATACAAAGGATGAGCATTAAGGGAGCTGTAACTAAGGTGGGGCCATAGGGTCTGGCACTAGGGTATAAATGGTGCTGGCAGTACATTGGCTGCTTAGAAATAAAAATATTTTAAAAACCTTAGAAATTTGCTGTTCAGGTTTGAATTGAGCCTGGGAAGCCTGGAAACTCTTCAACTTATATAGTCTGATTTTGAGCTGCCTGGGGCACTGAAGGGCTAACTGAATTCCAAGAGTCAACATGTCTGAATCCATCAGGTTTTGAACCAAGGTCATTCTGACCTTAAGGCCTATCCACTACAGTATATTGCCTCAGCTTTTAATTACTTATTTTGGCCTTCTCTCTCTTCCTCACATACCACACTATGCCTTTGCTTTGGTCATCCCATATGCCTGGAATGAATTCTGTCTTCAAATCCCCCCGCATGGGGTACCTTTCTTAGTCTAGTGCACTAGACTAGACACATTTCAAGGACTTAATAACTGTTGATTGCTTGGCACCCAGCTCAATCACCATCTTAAGCATGAAGTAACTGTTAGTACTCTCTCTTACAAACTTATTCAGTCATTGAAACCATGTCTAGTGACTCTCCTTGACCCCACTTGGGATTTTCTTAGCAAAAAAACTGAAGTGATTTGCCATTTCCTCCTCCAACTCATCTTACCGATGAGGATACTGAGGAAAACGGGGTTAAGTGACTTGCCCAGGGTCACTAGGTCACTAGGAAGTGTTTGAGGCTGAATTTGAACTCAGGTCTCCTTATACCAGGCCCAGTGCTTTATGTACTGCTCACCACCTACAAACTACCTTGTATCTGTCTATTCACTTCATATGTATGCAGCATCTATTTTTATATTAATTTCTTTCCCCCATTAAAATGTAAGCATGTCATGAGTAGAGATTATCTCATTCTTTTTTCTTTGCATCTCCAATGCCAAGCACAGAGTCTAATATTTAGGGAGCATTCCATAAATGCTTTTGCACTAGTTCTTTTTCTGTTGGTTTTTGTTTTTTATCAGACCTGTGATTTCACCCAGGTTGGGAACTCCAGGTGAAGAAATTCCCTCCACCAATGCAGTCCTGCTCCTTGTTGGCAATGTGAACTTGGACATGCTTGGATGCTGAGGACTGAAACACCTTGCCCAGGGTGGATCCTTACCCCAAGAATGGTGCTCTGACCAGTACTCTAAACTGCCTCTCCTTACTTCTCACTACCTTTAGTAATTTGGCAGAACACTGCCAAATATCTGCCACATTTCTTTCCTTGGAGATAACATTCCAAATGACTTCCCCTCTGGCCTGGTTGCCTCAGCATCAGCCTTGCAATTTCCATGGATCTTTGTCTATAGCCCAACTTGACCCCTTGCCCTGGTCTATCCCCCAACATTTGAGGTACATCTCATGCCCAGGGTGCAAACATGGCTAGTGGCAACCCTGCTCTTCTTGGTCCCACCATCAGGTTCCTGGGGACTATTGTCATTCCCCAGGGAATCTTGATCCCAGTCTATCCAATAAGCAGGGCCAATGCTTAATTAACATTCCATGCCTAATTTGGTCACACTTCAAATTAAGTATCTCAAATAAGGAGTTAATGTAGATCTAATGAGACGGGTGGTATGTTACCCAAGTGGCAATTGATTATATTCAACGTATTTATGGAGGTTAACGGCTCAGTAATAGATTTATTATTGCACATTCAAATGGTTCACCTTTGTAAATAACTAACTTTTTAAATAATTAATTGGCATTTAGACCCCAAGGAATCACGACTGCCTCTACTATTCTGACTACAACTTAATAAGGATGTAATATATGTTAAATAACAGTTGATTATTAAAAGCATGTTTGCCAAGGTGTAATGGAATGAGAGCTGTCGCCAATACTTTCTCCCCCTACCTTAAAAAGGCTCCATCCTTAGGAATAAGCATTTTTCCCCATGCAAAGCAGGTTCCAATTCAATTAAATTAAAATGCACAGGAGGTAGGTAAATGAACTCAAGTTATCTCCTGGATAATGGGACTGGATTGAGGGCCGTTAAACATACCATTTCAGGAGTAAAAAGGGATGATTTGGAATGAAGAGTCACTTGGCATTCAGCAGATGCAAATGTGGGCTAACCTCAATAATTTATCCTAACTAAGGGAAGGCCAAGATGACCCTGAAATGTCTGGCCAGCAGGAAGGGGAAAAATAAATGTGATTATGGAGTTGATTTGTTACACATTATTAAGCACCTACTATGTGTAGAGGTGGAGAGTTCACCTCAAACCTTATTAAGCACCTACTATGTGCTGAGGTGGAGAAGATCTGAATTCAAGCCTTACCTCTTACCTCTGACCCCTACTGGATTGATGACCTGGGTCTTTCTGACTTAAAGACCAGCTTTCTACTTACTACCTCACCTTGAGTTGAATGGGAAAAGGCAAGTCTGGATTACTTTCAGGAAGTTGCAAAGCTCTTTTGTGGATCCCAAGATTTCCATAAAGCCAAGTCCCACCATTTCAGTATTAACATTTTACCATTGATACTATGTGACAATGAGTCCTGGAACATCACTGCCTCCCAACAATTAAATAAAGGCAGTAATGGAAACCCCGGCTTTCCTGACACATTGGAGAGACCCATAGTGGCTGTGGGCATGGGGCAATGGATCACTAACAAAGAAATTGAAAGAAGAATCAGGTGACAGGAAGAGAAGATAAGATGGGTATGTGTAGAAGGTGAGGGATGATCTCTAGACAACCAGAATGCTCCATGGGTACCTTGGCAATTTGGGGAGAAATCACAAAAGGCCTCCACCATATTGGATAGACCTGCTGGGTCAAGTTGGTGGGAAGACATAGAAGAGGCTGGTCAGACAGAGATGGGAGATACAGGTTGTAATCGATATTACTGGGATCCCAAACTCATGGGAACCCAGCTCTCATCTGTATTGGAGAGAACCTAAAAACAGACAAGTGTATCTCGATCTTTCAAAGAAAATCAGGAGCACATCATTGATGATGACTGGCATATATTGTGTGGAAAGACCACTGACTTGAGTCAGATGGTTCAAATCCTGGCTCTTCCATATACTAACTGTGATCTTGGGCAGGTTCTGAGCTTTCATTGACTCATTTGTAAAATGAAGCAGGTACACTTGGTGGCCTCTGATGTCCCTTTGAGCCTTAGAGCTATGATCCTATGAAGATCCTATGTCCCAAAGGACATGTTTGACTAGAAATGGATGTGGGCTGGTCTTGAAATAGTAATGGTTAATATTTATATGGTGCTTACTGTGTGCTAAGCATTTATAATTATTCCCTCAGTTGATGCTCACTGCAACCTTGGAGAGAAGAGCTCTTATTATTCCCATTTTTACAGATAAGGAAACTGAGGCAAACAGAGTTTAAGTGACTTGCCCAGGGTTACACAGCTAGTAAGTATCTAAGGCTGGATTTGAACTTAAGTCTTCTTGACTCTAGGCCTGGAGCTCTAGCCACTGTACCATCTAGCTGCCTCTCTCCTGGGAGAGGTCAGCCTGGAATAGTGGAGAGGGTGGAGACAGAAAGAACTGAGTCCGAATCCCATGTTGGACACTTAGCTGCGTGACCCTGAACAGTTCACATTTCCTCTTCTATAAAAGCAGGATAATGATAGCATCCTTTACGAGCCCCTCCCTGCTCTGACCTTGTGCGTTCTCAGGGTCCTTCCTCTAATGTTCAATGATTTTGTTCATTCCTCCTCAAAGCCAGGCCATGAGCTCCGAGTTTCTCTCCCCCTTACTCCCAGATAATCATTAAAGTCTTCTAACCTCCCCTCTTCTCCCCTGCCCTCCGTGCTCAGTGCCAGGCTGCCTTGAGCAGAAATCCCCTTTCTGCCTCCTGAAGATAACTTCCTTTGCCTTTGAAGCCAGGCCTGGGCTCTCACAGGCTGATAGGATTTAATTGTTTCTACCCGATTGTAATCAAAGTCTAATTAAAACCCCGCCAAGGGGATGTTGGGCCTGGCAGGTGAGCAGGCTGCAGATATGACAGTGTGGAATATCCTTCTCTGTTCTTGTGGCCATTCTCACAAAGCAGAACCAAGAAGTGGCTGCTTGTGGATGGGAGTGCAGGCTGAGGCGGGGGCACTTGCTCACAAAACTTTGATTACCTTTGTTGTGGATGTTAATTTCCCCTTTCCAAGAGGACTTTATCTCATCATCTTGGGAGATAGTGTGGCTCAGTGGAAAGAGCTGAGACTCAGAGGACCTGGCTACATATCCCTCTTTTGTCTCTGTGGCCCTCAGTTTCCTCATATATAAAACTGAGGAAGAGGGTTACATGGCCAATGAGATGCCTGCTAACTCCAAAGCTACCATGTCCTAATCTGAGTTGGAATTCCAGTTGAGTGTTTAGACAAGTCAATTTCTCTGGGCTTAAGGAGTCATATTTGATGACCTCAAAGGCCCCGTCTGGCTCTAAATCTCACGATCCTTGGAGGGTTAGAGTGATCCCAACGTAACAGAATTATAGGGGAAAGAGGAAAGCAGTCTCCTGGTCTTTCTGTGCCCTTTATTTTCCCTCTCTCCTTCCTAAGGGGAACTAGGGACTTGAGATTGGGCTATCTGATTCAAGGGCATTGCCTAACTTCTCTAAGCATGATATCATAACTTCTGGTAATGGTATTAGACAGGGTTTGACAGAGAGAATTCTATCCCTGGTGTCCTACTCCAGAGGGCAGAGGCCTTTAGAATCTGGTTCCCTTGTGTGGCAGGACAGTTCTAGGGCATCCTTCCCCTGGGAGCTCCAGCAGATCTCTAGATGGGTATCTGGGAGGACTTTCTTGACCTAGAATGAGAAACCTCTAGCAAACATTGGTGGTGGGGAAGAGCAAAGTTTCTCAGGGGAAAAATTTAATTTACAAAGCACATGCATTGGAGGAGAGATTGATTCCCCTCCATGAAAGGATTCTCCCCTTTACATAGGAAGAATGCTGGGTTCCTTCAGTCCCTCCCTTAGGAAATCTCAGTATTTACAGATCATTAGCCACTTGACAGAGAGCCTGGCAGAAGGCAGGGTGTGTCCATGAATTTAAAGCTACAGTTAAAAGCTGTCCTTGGGAAGATGGTGTCTTAGACTGTACATTGACAGAATCTGGAAGGGGACTCTTCAGGTCATGTAGTCTAACCTTCATTTGTTTACTGAAATGGAAAATGAGGCCCAGAGTGGGCAAGTGCTTTTGCCCACATGTAGAAAGTGGCAAAACTGGCATCCAGACTCATGTCATCTTATTCCAAATCCAGCTCTATAGGCCAATCATCTCATTTACAAATGAGGAAACAGGCCCAGATTGTCCAGTACATGGCAAGACTCATGATGAGAATCCAGGTCCTTTGACTTCAGATCAAGTGCTCTTGTCTTGACTTACTGTTCAATAGTCAGTGGTATCTTCCCCATAAAATTATGGTACCCTGGGAAAAAGCCCTGATTACTCTACCCTAGATAACCAGGGGCTCTGGGTAGCGGCAAGGGTAGTGACTCACCTGTGTGTCCTGGTGGGTGTGAGCTCCTGGCTAGCCTTTCCCTGCTCCCAGCCATTGGCAATGGAGGCCTCCTGAGCTGCATGCTGTCTCAGCTTTTTGGGGGGTCCCTCCTCAGCTGGATACGCCACACAGCTCTGGGTCTCAGTGCTAGAAGGAAAAGACAAAGTCATTACAGAGAGATAAGGGCATCTATGTGCACCAGCTGGAGTGCTTAGTAAAAGATGAGGGTCGCATAAAAGAATAACAACCACAATATTTGATTTTTATTTAGCATTATTGCATTTTTTTCCCTCAGGCTTGGCAACTTTGTGGAGGGCCTAGATGACCGTAAGCCAAATAGTTTCAACCTCCATAAACAGGATCATGGCCATGGCCTCATGATGCTCCATCAGGGGTCCCTAGTATTCAGAGAGAAGGCAGTGCAATGGAGAGAAAGCCAGGAAAACATCCTAGAATTCATCTGACCCAACCCTCCCATTTTATAGCTAAGGTAATAGAAGTCCAAGAAAGTGTAGTAAGCTATCCACGGACATATATATTATAGATTTAGACCAGAAGGAGATTTTGGAGGTCATCCAGTATTGGCTCCTCACTGTACAGATAAGGAAACTGAGGCCCATGGAGGAGAAGGAATTTACCCAAGGTCACACAGCTAGGAAAGAGAAAAGTTGAGATCTCAACCCAGTTCTTTGACTCTAAATCAGGACTCTTTCTATTGTCATTTGGAAAGCATAAGACCAGGAAACAGAAGGCTGAGTCATTTCTTTCTCCTCCTGGAGCTTGTCTATCTGTCCCTCCCAGTTCTAGATGAAGGATCTCACAAGCCTACGATATCCATGCTCCCTTTTAGCTCCATTAGAATCAACAAGCATAAGAGCCTGTATTGGAGACTATTATGCTAAGAGCTAAGTGCATGATAGAATAGGTAGAAGGCTCTATGGAACCATAAAGTGCTGCGCAAATGTTTTTTAATTCAACGTTATTTTTTCAATTATCCAAAATCCACATTTTCTCCCTCTTTATCTTGTCCCATTGAAAAAGAAAAGGAAAATGCTTCTAACAAGTGTGATAATTGATCAAAAGAAATTCCTGCATGTATACTGGTCCATGACCAGTATATATGTTGAGATATGTATAGAAATATATGCACACATATATGCAAAATATATGTTTCTCTCTAAACATATGTGTACCACGTGTACATAGACCACAATATACCACATATATGTGATAGAGGTATGTATACATATGTTTGTAAATATGTACGTATATATATTTCTCTGTATGAGTATATAAATATTTTATGATATAGGCATATCAGTTATATCCCTTTCATATACATACATATAAACATATATTAGATATTATTTATATATTATATATGTTAGATATATTTTTTTATGTAGTGCATATGTATGTATATGGATGCATGTATACAGAGGGCAGATGAATAGAATGCCAGGCCTGGAGTTAGGAAGACTCATCTTCCTGAGTTCAAATCCAGCCTCAGATACTTTCTAGCTGTGTGACCCTGGGCAAGTCATTTAGCCCTTTTTGCCTCAGTTTCCTCATCTGTAACATGAGCTGGAGAAGGAAATGGCAAACCATTCCAGTATCTTTGCCAAGAAAACCCCAAATGGGGTAACAAAGAGTGGGGCATGACTGAAAATCTATATGCGTCTTTTTAGTCCTTTCCAGAAGGAAGTAGGTGGCATTTTTTTCAGGAATCCTCTGGAACTGTGATTGAGCATTGCGTTGATCAAGGTTCTTGAGTGTTTCACAGTTGTTTGTCTTTGCAAGATTATTGTCATGGTAGAGATTGTTTTTCTAACTCTACTTATTTCATCCCTCATCAGTTCAAATGCAAGTCTTTTCATGTTTCTCTGAAACTTCCCCTTCATCATTTCTGACAAACATTATATTAACTGTGAGCAAAGCCAGAAGGATTTAGAACTGGTGAAAACCTTAAAGGTTATCTTGTCCACTCCTTTCCATTTTACAGATGAGGAAACTGAGACACAGAAAGTTTCAGTGTCCTGACCAAGGTCACCCAGGCACTATGCACAGGACCCTAGGTTTTCAGCTAGAGAGGACTTTAGAAGATAGCTAGTTCAGCCCTCTTCCCTTTTCACAGGGGAACAGACTAAAGCCTAGAGAAGGAAGGTAAGTTCACCAAGATCCCACAGCAAATAAATAGAAGAGTCAGGATTTGAAGTAGACTGTAAGCCTCTGATTCCATTTCTAGATCACTTTGCACAGCAGCCCCCATGATAATGTCTCTGATTCTAAAGCAGATCTCCACTTTGTCCCCCAATCAGAAAATGGTCTTCACAGTTTGGTCCTGTGGAACAAAGCAGTGGACCCCTGGCATCTCTATGTCTACACTTTTCCACAGGGAATGTAAGCATTGTAAGCACACCCTCTTGGGAAAAGGACAGCAGAAACAGCCATAGCTATAGGGTTGGTGAAAAGGAAGATTGTTTTCCTAGGTGAGCCAGAGAATAATGGGTACCTCAGGGACCATCAGGTAGCAGGGGATAGCAAAGAGAATAAGGACCCCACCATTGTGAACACTACCCTCTTCTTGAAATTACTTGGTAGCATTTTGTACATGATTTGTATTGTATCTATGTGTACATATCTCCACTTTCTGAGGGGAAAGAATGGTTTGATTTTATCTTTGTATTTCCAGAGTGCAGCACAGTACCCAAAATGTAATTGGTACCTGAATATGTGCTGAATTTCAGCCTCTCACAGTAGCTAACACAGACCTTGGCACACAATTGATACTCTTTAAACTCTAGTGATAATCTGTGGAGAACGATTACCAGTTAATTTCCATTGTCTTCAAGAAGGGGACAAGAACATATGAACTTAAATGGCTTTCCCCAGTGTCTGAAACTCCACCATGGGACCCGTTCCTCAGTGACCTGCTGGAACCCTCCACATTCTGCTGAAACATAAGATCACATTTTTATGTGGAAGAGGATTTGAGAAGGTACCAAATCCATCCCTCTCCTTTTATAAAAGAGGACTTTGAAACCCAGAGAAATTTATTTCAATTCAACTCATTAAGCATTTTCTAAGTGCATACTATGTGCTAAGCACCGTGTTGAGTTCTATGGATATAAAAAATATCCCTACTTACAGTCTAATGGGGATGACTGGTCCAAGGTCATGCAGGTAATAAAGTAACAAAGAAGATGATGAATTGGAATCTAAGCCCTTTAATTCCAATTCTAGGGGTTTTTTTGTTGGTTTTTTATGTCAGAGACAAGGTAACTTTGTTATCAAGATGGAACTGAGTCAGGAATCAGCAAAGCTTTCATTCAAGAGCTGTGAGAGCCAGTAATAAATTATGTTGGGAGGTTATTGCATGACTTTCTCCAAATGGGAGAGATATTTGAGATATGATGGGTTAAGGCTGAAGGCAGAAGGTTAAACCTTTGTCCTTCCTAACCCTAAGATTCTATAAAAAACCTTCCATTTCATTTAATTGATAGGGACAATTTCATAGTCCCTGAGAAAGGAGTTAGCTTTGAAAGTTGCAATTAGCTGCTATTTAATTGTGAGTGGTCCCAACTTAGAACACAAGCTGTCAATGCAGCCAGGGCTCTTAAAGCTTCCAGAATGTTATAGCATAGAATGATCTTTGGAACCACAGACCATGGAACATTGAGGAAAGAAGGCACTTTATGTCACCTGGTATAACCCATTATTTTGTTTAGGTTTATATGTTATTGTTTAGTCATGTCTGACTCATTGTAACCCCATTTGGGATTTTCTGGGCAAAGACACTGGAGAGGTTTGCCAACTCCTTCTCCAGCTTATTTTACAGATGGTAATACTGAGGCAAACAGGGTTAAGTAACTTGCCTAAGGTCACAAGTAAGTGTCTGACATTGTATTTGAACTCTAGAAGATGAGTCTTCCCGATTCCAGGTGTGGTACTCTATCCACTGTGCTGCTACCTAGCTACCCCTTATAGAGGTTAGGAGACTCTAAGTGAACTGGCTAATCAAGGTTCCACAGCAAGGTCATGGTAGAAACCAAGAGCAATGCATCTATTTCAGTGAAGAGAGGGGAATGTGTTAATACCGGTGGGTTGGTTTGCCCCAAAGTTCTCCATATTCTTCACAGCTCTATCCTCAACACACACACACACACACACACACACACACACACACACACACACACACACAGAGTCAAAAGATAAGTCTAAACTGCATTTGCTCCTATATCCCAGGCTCCTCCAGACAGCTCATCAAAACAGGTTTTGGGATTCAGAATCAATCTGTCTGATAAGCTATCTGGTCCCTGAGGCAACAGAGAGAAGAACCCAAATCTGGCCAATTTTTAAGGGAAGGCAAAAAAAAGTATCCATCACTGTCAGTGATCCCATCTTTTCCAGGATGAAAGCCAACCAAGGAGGAATGAGTTTCAAAATCAAACCACCCCAGGCCCTCACCTTCACCCCTGTCTTTGGCTGCCAAAGGAAGTCAGAGATGTAACAAAGAGGTTGGGAGGTTTTGGTGTTGTTTCTTGCCTTGAGCAGAAGTGATCGGGTGTTGGGGCCATGGTGGTGTCATAGAGAAGGGCAGAGTGCAAACATGTGTGTAGGGATGCCAGGAGAAGTATGGGAACTGTACACTCTTAGGGAGAGAAGGGAGTTGGTCAAGGAGAAAACATCATGATGACAGGACCCATGAGAATGAGTGGTGGGGGAGGGTGCTGACCAGAAATGCAGAGACAGTAGTTGCTGCAGGGAAGGGGGAGCTTACCACCTCCCCTCATCCCAACTTCCAGGATGTCAGTACCCTTGGGCCAAGTCCCAGTGACTGCTCCTTATGGCTTTGGTTGATTTGATTTGTTTAAGTTAATTCAATTCAACAAAGATATTTAGTAACTGTTAAGTGATAGGCACTGGGCTGGCTACTAAGGATGTAAAGACAAAAAGAAAAATTCTACTCCTGTCTTCAGGTGGCTTACCTTCTACTGGGGTGGGGAGAGCAACATGTATACAGAAACTGAAGCCTGTTAGGAGTTGTGACCTATTAGGTCAAGTAGCTCAAAAAGGGGATAGGCTAGATTTGAATCCAAATTCTTCTACCTCCAAGTCCAGCTGTCTCTGTCCACTATGGTATATTATCATTCCTTTCCTATTCTAACCACTTCCATTACCCTCCCCATTCTCATGGAGGCTTCAGGCAAGAATCTTCAATCTTCTTTCCAAAAGGTTGTTCCTGTCTCTGTAACTCAGAACCAGAACCTTAAAACTGAGAAAGACCTTAGAACACAGAATAAGAGATTAAGAAGGAATCTTAGAAGAGACAATGTCAGAGCTCGGAGGGCCCTTAGAAGAGGGAATGTCAAAGCTGAGAAGGGTCTTAGAACAGGGAATGTCACAGCTTAGAGGGGCTTTAGAACAGGGGATGTCAGAGCTGAGAGGGGATGTAGCAGCTCAAAGGGATGTAAGAATATAAAATGTCATGGTTGGGGGAATCTTCAGGAGTCATGTGTTCATCTGTAGATGAGGACACTGACCTAAAGCAAAGAGGTGACTTGACCAAGAGCATATATACAGCTAGGAGGACAAAGAGAGCCTGTGAGTCAGGCCTAGGCCCTCCTGAGACACTCCAGGGCTCCTTGTCCATCTCTGCATACTTCTCCACCAACAGTGTAGAGACAATTTTAGTGCCTGGGCTGAATCTCAGACTCCAAGGAAACCCTAGTTTCCTCTTAGTTTCCCCTTTCTGCCAGCCCCCAGGCAGCTGGGAATCCACCTTAAAAGAAGCCAGACTTCAGTGGAGAGGCAAAATAAGAGTCAAGGGCCAATACACTCAACTTCCAGCTGTGGAGGGAGGTAAGGAGGGAAGAAGGAGGCGAGTGATGAATTCTTGAGCATTTCTCCCCCTCACTGCCTCCTCCTAATCAGGGACCAGGAGGACTGGATGCAATACTCTGTTGTCATGGCAACCAGCTGATTCTCCTCCGATAGGATCTGGGCTGAACTTTCAGAGAACCCTCCAAGAAGCCTTGCTCCTCCTTTCTGCCACCACCCCTCTTATCCACACCAGGGGCCCCCAGATCTGGAAGCTCAGGCAAGTTTCATGGGGGAAACTCCATTCTACCCAAGGTCAAGTCTGAATCAATCCAACCCCACTGGGGTGTAGCCACATTGAACTCCTTCCTGTGCTTTTCTCATCACCAGCACACCTGAACTAACTGCCTCATTCCTTCAGCCCTTTCCCTCCTCTCTTTAGTTGCTGTCTCCAACTTACTCTTTCTTTCTTCTTTTCTTCCTTCCTTCCTTTCTTTCTTCTCTTTCTTTCTTTCCTTCTTTCTTCCTTCTTTCCTTCCTTCCTTCCTCTTTCTTTTCTTTCTTTCTTTCCTTTCTTTCTTTCTTTCTTTCTTTCCTTCCTTCCTTCCTTCCTTATGACGTATGATTTTTTCATCTGTCTAGCCATTGTCCAGTGAAGCAGGCAAGCAAATTCCTTTTATCCAACATAGCCATTTACTTCACAACTTAAAGTCTTAGAGAGTTGCCAGGGAGGTATTGAGTGGGCAAGTGACTTGCCAGGGCCACACTGCTAATATGTGTCTAAAACAGGACCGAATTCAGGGCTCCCTGACTCAAAGGCTGGCCTTCTATTCGTTACATCATGTTGTCTCTCCAGGTGAAACAGAAATAAGGATGGGAACTAGTACTGTGATTTCACTGTTGTATGCATCTCCTAGTGTGGAAACACCTCCTTTCAATGTGGGTTGCTATTTGCTCTACCATTTATAGGCTTAAGGAAGGGGTTCTTAACCTTTTTTGTGTCCTAGGTCCATTTGGCGAGGCTGGTATGGCTTATGGAAAGTTGTTCAGAATGTTTCAAATTACATTTAAATAAAGAGAGAAGGGTTGTAGAGGAAACCAATTTACATTGAAATACAACTTCTATCAGTCCATCGATATATATTTCTATCTATATCTCATCTATCTATATTTCTATCTCTATTTATCTATCATCTATCTTTCTTTCTATTTACCTAAGTTAAGTTCATTGAGAGGGCAACTTTCCTAGATTCACACAAGTCAGAGGCAGCACTTGAACTCAGATTTTCCAGACTGGAGGGCTGCCTGTATCTACTACAAAAAGTAAGAAAATGGGCAGTCAGGTGGTGCCACAGTACAGAGAACATAGATCCTGGAGTCAAAAAGACTCGTCTTTCTGAGTTCAAATCTGGTCATTAAGCTGTATGACCCTGGGCCAGTCAATTAACCATGACTTTGTTTCCTCACCTGTAAAATGAACTGGAGAAGGAAATGGCAAACTACTCTAGTATCTTTGCTAAGAGAACCCCAAATAGGATCACAAAAAATTGGAAACAATTCAATAACACTGAGATAATATATGTATGTTGTTTTGCAAATCTTAAAGCACTTCACAAACATATATAATAGCAACAACAATAACATTTCACACCATGTTCTTTATCTGACCTTGATCCTTTAAGGGCACTTGACTGATCAAGGAGGGAAGTCTGAAATCTTAGTGGTCAAGGTAATGTCAAGTAGCCTGGAGAAAAGGAATTTGAAATGGTGACTGAAGGAGAGGTAGGATGCTTTTTTATGGGGCTATGCCCACTCCTGGACTCTGAGTTAGTGTTTGGGGCACACCCAGGTCTTGGCTTGGGTGAGAAGTATTTACTTTATGTCCAGGAATGTCTGGGAAAATATAGATGGACCCTCTGATGACACTGTTTCCTCACCCGCCTTTTCCCCCTCTCATCGGCAGAGGTCATCCATCTAGTCTAAACCTTTCCTGCTATAGATAGGGAAACTGAGGTTCACATAGATTTATTTTAAGTGATCTGCCCAAGGTCACATGGCCAATTAGAGTCCAAGTTTAGAGGAAGGAGGACTCAAGTCTCTTGATGGTCAATGACTAGAACCTCCATTTGACTATGAGAATTTGTTTCAGGCTTTATTTCCTCTGCTTGCCTCAGCAGAAACAAAAGGGAGAACCCAAGGCTTCCTAGCTGCCCTCAGCGACCAAACGTTCCTTCTCACAGGGAGTGAAGCTACGGCCGCCTGGCCGTGGACAGAAACAAGATAGATTGCGGCTAATTTGTGTCGGCGGCTCTTGGGGCGGGCGATGGCACCCGTATTGATGTTGTGACCCCCTGGTCCAAGTGCTCCAATTCCTTCTCAAGGTTAATCCGGTTAATTAAACTGCGTTTAGCTGAATATGCTGATGCCGTCGTTTTCTGGAGTGTTTGTTTGGCCAGTTTCTCGGAAGTGAGAAAGGCAGTGTTGTGTTGTATGAAGTATGATGTGCTAATTAAACGGGGAAGGTCCCCACCGGTGATATCTGGCCCGGCTGTCACCAGCCTAGATGGATGGCATGCTGATGAAAGGGAAGACATCTCGGGATGATTCCGAGGCTGGCAGGGGCCGTAATGGAATGCAGGGCCAAGCCATCAATCCCCCAAGCGTACCAACGGGAGTGGGGGTGGGGGGTGGGGCACAGGGCCAGATCACTTGGATAATGAGAATGAGCCAGATGTATCCTTTAATATACCGACTGTTTAGCTCGAACAGGCAGAGACAGTTGCTATGTGTTTGCTTGCTGATAAAATCTTAGGGCTTCAGCTCTTGAGCTGGGTAATTGGGTGTAGTTCAAAGATGCTCCTCACCAATGATGCAAATTTTCTTTTTCTTTCTTTCTTTCTTTCTTTCTTTCTTTCTTTCTTTCTTTCTTTCTTTCTTTCTTTCTTTCTTCCTTCCTTCCTTCCTTTCCTTCTTTCTTTCTTTCTCTCTCTTCCTTCCTTCCATCCTTTCTTTCCTTCTTTTTTCTCTTTTCCAGCCAACAGCTTGGAATAGATTGGAAGAGAGGTGAAGAAACAGAAGTGGTTCCCCATGGTTTATTGGTTATAAAGACCAAGCTCTGATTCTTTCTAGCAAAGAACCTTTATGACATAGGCACAGTATACCTATACTGCTGCCCGCTAGTCCTCAAACCTTTTACTTTACCCAGTTCTGTCCTGTTACTATGTACAACATAATCTTTCTTATCATCATCAGTCTGTCAATAGGCATTTAT
This sequence comes from Potorous gilbertii, assembly GCA_028658325.1. NCBI lineage: Eukaryota > Metazoa > Chordata > Mammalia > Diprotodontia > Potoroidae > Potorous > Potorous gilbertii. The sequence goes on along the minus strand of CM053773.1, from coordinate 230,107,831 downwards.
TAAACACCTAAATATGGAAACTAGGTGGTGCAGTGGATAGAGTCAGGCACGGAATCAGGAAGACTTATCTTCCTGAGTTCAAATCTAAACTCTGATACTTTCAAGCTGGGTGACCTTGGTCAAGTCACTTTACCCTGCTTACCCCAATTTCCTCATAGGGAAAATGAGAAGGAAATGGCAAACTACTCCAGTATCTTTGCCAAGAAAAGCCCCAAAGGGTTCACAGAGAGTTGGGCAGGACTGAAATGACTGAACAACAACCTAAGACAAATGCTGGTTCAAGTATGGCTTGGGCTAAGTGCCTGCTGAAGTCACTTGCAAATCTCCAATTGTGTGTTTCTCAGCTCTTATTTCTAAAGTGCTTTAAAGTTTGCAGGAAAGTCAGCATGACGTAATAAGATGGGGTGCTAGAACTGGAGAAAACCTGAGTTCAAATCCTCCCACTCCCAGGTGGCACAGATTGAGTGCTGAGCCTCAAGTCAGGAAGAACTAAATTCAAATCTAGCCTCAGGCACATGTTATCTTTGTGACCCTGGGTAAATCATCTAATCTCTTGCTGCCTCAGTTTCCTCAATGGTAAAATGAGGATGAAATGTCTACCTCCCAGCATTGTTGCTAGGATAAAATGGGACGAATTTGTGAAGCACTTTACAAACTGTGAGGTGGTATAGAAATGCTAGCTATTTATTTTTCTTTTATTTTTTTATTCATGTGACTTCCTCTCATATAGAGCAGCACTTGCCTCTTTCCAATTACTGAATTCCCAATTCTCCAAAGCCCAGTCTCTCCTTTTGGGATTTAAGCATCTCCAGGGAAAACCTTATTCTGTTTTTTTTTTTTGTCTTTGTATCTCTACCACCTGCATAGTACTTGGTACATAGTGAGCCCTTTATAAATTCCCTCCAATAGAATGTGACCTCTTAGAGGTCAGGAACTTTACATCCCTGGGGTTTGGCTATTAGGCAGTGTTTAATAAATGCCTTTCCATTCCATTCCATGACACCCCAGGGCCTTCCTACAAGGGAAAGAATCACCTTCTCTTAATTTGGGAGTTAGAAAGTGTGAGACAGTTTTTCCATTTCCATGAGATCAAAGAATTGCTAGACTGAAGCATTCGTTCATTCAGCAAAATGATGTGGACTTCTGGCATGTGGGTTGTGCATGGGAGGTGGGGGCCAGGGAGGGATGCTCTGGGGCCAGGAAGGCAGATGGTGCCAGCAGAGCCGGATCTTTGAGCAGGGTACCATGTTCTGGGGAGTTCAGCCTGTTTCAACAGCTGCTTCCTCCCAGAGGCCATCAGCTCAGTAGGTCAGGAAACTGAGCTTCACTATTTTTTTTCATGGTGTGGTTCAGAGAATAAGACAAGAGCTCAACTCCCTCTTCCTTTCTGTTTTCTTCCTCTTCCCTTCTTTTCTTGACTCTCTTCCTCTCCCCATTCATTTTTACCTCTTTCTGGTGCAGATCCTTCCTACTGATTAATTGAATCTACTAGGAAATAGTCCCTTTGTTTAGATTAATAGATGTGTGTGTGTGTGTGTGTGTGTGTGTGTGTGTGTGTGTGTGTGTGTGTGTGTGTGTTGGGACTGGGGAGAATTGGGTGTTGGTGGAGAAAGGAGAAAGCTTCTTGTTCAGAAATTAAAGGCTTCTAGGTGGCTAGTAATACATTCTTTTTTAGAAATCTGATTTTTGGGGATATCTACTATTTTTTTTAATATCATTTCATTTTCAAATATATGAAACATGCTCTTTTGCTACTAAATGAGCCAATCCTTGTAATAAAGATTTCAAAAAGAGGGGTGGGGGTGGGAAGCAGTTCAGGAAAAAAACAAACTGATCATTCCTGACACAGTGTATATAATATTCAGCACCCATAGTCAGCTACTTCTGCAAAGAAGGGAGGGAGCTGTTATTTTCTCATCTCTTATCAGGGGTTGAGGTTCATCATTAAGATTATACAACATTCAGTTTTCTTTCTTTCTCTTTCTTTTTCTTTCTTTCTTTCTCTCTCTCCCTCCTTCCTTCCTTCTTTCTTGTAATATTGTAATACAATATTTTGTTTGTTTTAAATTTTTTGGTTTTATTGATATTTTGTTTTGATATCATCTCCACTCATGTATACATCCCTCATTCATTCCCCTATAGAGTGAGTCATCCCCTTATATAAAAAGATTTTTCTTTAAAAAAAAAAACAGTCCAGGAAAACTAATGAATGCATTGAATGAATCTGACTGTATATGCAGTGTTCCGTACCCATAGGCCACCACCTCGGCTGAAATGGGAAGGAGCCGCGTCTTCTCGTCTCTTCTCCAGTGCTCAGTTTGATTATTATATTTATATAGTATTCATTTTTCTTTGTTGTTATTCTTTCAATTGACACTAATATAGTCTAGAAATATCTTCTTCCTTGGCTATCTGCCTCCTCCACAGGCAGCCAGATACATGTTCAGCCACTGAGCTCAACTCCAGCCACCAAAGACACACACATCTAGAATCATGGATTAAGAGATGAAGGGAACCTTTCTTTGTGGTCACTGAGTCCAAGTCTTTCACTCTACAAATGGGGAAACTGAGGTATAAAAAAGTGATGTGCCTTTCCTACTAAAGTCACTCTGAACTGGGATCCTGACCTAGACCCTTAGACTCCAAATCCAAGATTTTCCACTGGGCTATCTCTCAATATACAGACACTCACAGACATTGATCCCCACCATTCTTTCTCCTCTCCCCTTACTCTGCTAGGGATACCGAGACACAAGACTGGAACTCCAACCTCCTGACTCCTAGTCCAAAATTCTCTCATCTTCTATAGTTGAACTTAGAATCGTAGAACAGAGGCATCTTAGTATAGTGGAATGAGATTTCAGGTAAGAGAGTCAGAGGATCTGGGTTCAAGTCTCTGCCACTTATCTATGTAACCTTTTTGGCTTTTGTAACTTCCACTGTAACTTGAGGGGGCTGGACTCAGTGGCCTCTGAGGACCCTTTCAGCTCTACATTTTCAGTTCCATAAGTGTAAAATGCATTATGTTTCACAACCGATTAAATATGGAGGTAGATCCAACCTTAACCTGACTATGCACACCAGGTTCTGAACAGGGAAAATTCAACAACTAACAACCCTTAATAAAATTCTTGTCCCTATCATAGAGGTAGCTATAGATAGAGAGCCAAGCCTGGAGTAAGGAAGACCTGAGTTCAAATCCAGCCTCAGACACTAGCTAGGTGTGTAACCCTGGACAAGTCACTTAACCCAGTTTGCCTCAATTTTTTCATCTGTAAAATGAACTGGAGAAGGAAATGGCAAACCACTCTAGTATCTTCGCCAAAAAAACAAACAAATAAACAAACTCCAAATGGAGTCACAAAGGGTTGAAAATGACTGGACAACAATGACAATAAGTCCCTATTATGTATAAGACACTGGGAAAATGAAAACAAACAGGAAAAAAAGAAACAATCCTTGTTCTCAATGGAATTTTATTCTATTGAGGAAGGAGATTTTAAAAAAATAGCAGAGAATATGGGTGCCAGCCATGTATTTTTAAAAGGTGACTGAGAAGACATCAGTTATTCCTGCTTTCTCATCTCTTTGAAATTCAAATTCAGCAAACCATATCTCTCTGAGAGAGATCTGCTTCTGTTTCCAGGAAACCCTCCTGGAAACTGAGAGGGGGAAGAGGTAGGCTTTTTAAAACAATTTGCGAATATCAGACTGAATCTTCACAATCGGACTACTGACTGAAATCTGAGATCTCTGAGATAATGAGAGATCTTGCTCAATTGTTGTTGTCAGTTACATGCTGATATGACATCAGACAGACAGACAGACAGACAGACACACACACACACACACACACACCCTGACTTGATCTGGGAGAGCCAAACATACTCTAAAAGATTCTCTGCCTAAAAGACATCTTCCAAAGATGAGTCAAGATGATACAAGAAGGGCTGAGGACAGAACTTTCTATCTACCAACTGTATGTACTGTGTGGGCAAAATTGAGATCTAGGGTGGCCCATCTGCTCTACTGTACTGATCTGTGGATTTAGGAATTAAATTCATTGTTTTTCAGGACAACTGTTCCATCTATTGCTTTGTTTCCAAGACTCTTTCCAGCTTTGACATTCCATGTTCTAAGGCTCCTCTCAGTTCTAATATTCCCTGTCCTAAGGCCCCCGCCAGTTCTGACCTTCCCTGTTTTAAGGCTCTTCCCAACTCTGTCATTCCCTATTCTAAGACCTTTTCAGTCCTGACATTCCTTGTTCTAAGGCCTCTCCCAGTTCTTACATTCTTTGTTCTAAAGTCTTTCCCAGCTCTAATGTTTTATGTTCTCCATGCCCCTCCCAGTTCTGACATTTCCGCTAATATTCAAGACTCTAAGGTCTCCTTCAGCTCTGCCATTCTATGTTCTAGGTATAATAAACATAACACTAATTATTCACATTTATATAGCACCTTAAGATTGGTAAAGCACTTTATAAATATTATATCATCTTCTTCCGAGGTTGCACAATAAGCTAAGGGGATCTGAATCCAGGCCTTCCTGACCCAGGGCCCATCATTCTATGCTCAGGCCCTCTCCTTCAGTACTTTAAAAATGGAGAGAGAACTCAAGAAGTTACTGCTTTCCAAGAATCTCCTCCCAATGGGTTGAAGCATCTAAATGCATTTTGAGAAACTGCCCAATGCCCCATGGAATTCTCAAATAGACATGAATTCAATTAAAATCCTTTTCCCATCTCATTGCCCCAGTAACATCAGGATTTTTGGGAAAAAAATTTCTGAATTTTAGGCATCTTTCTATATTGCTTAACATAACAGCAATTAAACATGGTGCTAAGCAAACCATGGACAGCAGTCATAAACTCACTGTGTGACCTTGAGTATTATTTTTTTTTTCTGTCTCCTCCAATGTAATATGAAAGCAATGGAGGAGAACATTTCTCAGGTCTCTTCCAGTTCTAAAGTTCCCTAATTCCTTCTCCAAATTCAGGTACACCCTCCACTTCATTTGTTTATCAATTCACTAATTGCATTCATGCTTATTAAGCACCTGATCTGTTGGTCAATAAACATTAATTGAGCCCCTACCAAGTGCCAGGTCCTTGTGCTAAGCAGGGTGGCAAAAAATGGTTCCTCCCCCCCAAGGAGTCTATAATCTAATCAACATGGAAGCAAATACATACAAATCAAGCTATGTAGAGGATTAAAAGGAAGTAATTAAAAGAAAAAAGGCACAGGAATTAAGAGGGGTTAGAGAAGACTGCCTGTAGAAGGTGAGATTTTAGTTGGAACTTATAGGTGCCCCTGCTTTGGGAACCAGTGATTCTTGGATTTTCATTCTTTCTCTATATCAATATAATCTTCAGTATCTTTTGACCTTCGTTGTTGGTGAATGTTTTCAGTCCTATCTGACTCTTTATGGTCCCATTTAGGGTTTTCTTGGCAGAGATACTGAATCAGCATGCCATTTCCTCCTCCAGCTCATTTTACAGCAAAGGAAACTGAGACAAAAAGGGTTAAGTGAAGCAGGGTTAAGAGAGGATGATGCATCTATTCTAATGACATTTCCACTGGTAAAACATACTGTTTTCTGGTGTTAAACCATTTGACAGGACTTTGGGGGAGTCTTTAGCCACTATGGTGCTAAGGAGGCAGGAGCTGGAGTACCTGCAGAGTCAATTGACAGGTTGCATTTCCTCTAGGGGATGACTGTGGTGGTTGGACTGTGAGGAGGGTCTGTGAGGAGGGTCTGCTACTATTTCTGGCTGTCTTCATCATGGTATGAATGGAGGTTGGTGGTTGGAGTGTTGGCAGTCATTTATTTGGCTCACCTGGCATAATTGTGTAGTTCTGAACAAGTCACTCAGAACCTTAGTTTCCTCATCTGCAAAATGGGGATGATAACCTACACTATCACTTCACAGAATGAATCTAATTAATCCAATCCAAAAAGTAGTTAATAAGAACCTTCTGTGTGTAAAGAACTGAACTGGGTCCTGCAGATACCAAAGTACTGGAATACCTCAACTAATCTATGATCAGATCTCTTCAAGGATGCAGATAGCAAGCTTATTCAAACCTGTCCATCCTCTGTGACTCTTATTCATATTCTCCCCTAAGTTCACCACAAGGAATCTGCTCACTATGTTGTAGGGTTCCTGTCTTCCTCTTAGCATCTCATGTATACTGAGGAGCAGTCAGCCTGTCCACCTCTCATTCCTTGTTCTTGCTACGTAACCAACCCATTTTCTTTTTTAATCATACATAACCCTTATATCCTTTATCCTGGTTCTTTGAAATTCTTACTTGAAATATTTTGAAAGGATTGAAAATTTTGAAGGAATTGAACAAAAATGAAAGATAGAGAGAGAGGAAAAAGAAAGAAGAGAAAGGAAGGAAGGAAAAAAGAAAGAAAGGGAGGAAGGAAAGGAAGAAAAAGACAGAATAGAAAGGAGAGAAAGAAAGAAAGGAAGAAAGGAAGGACAAAGGGAGAGGGAAAGGAAAGAAGAAAGGAAGAAAGGAAGGAAGGAAGGAAGAAAAGAAAAAGCAGTTCTTACTCTCCATGAACTTACATTCTACTGGGGGCTGGGCTATTGTAAGGAAAGTATGTTTGTAGATGATAAAATTCCATATAAATGTAAATAGTTATTGTTATCATAGATTGCTAATTGTGTGTACAAAAGAGTGAATGAGGAAGGAAGGGAAGAAAATTAGGAAGGCAAAAGAGAAATGAAGAGAGGAAGGAGATGGAGAGAAAAGGAATGAAGGAAGGAAGGGAAAGAGAGAGAGGAAAGAAGGAAGAAGATGGAAGGAAAGAAGAAAAGAAGGAACAAATGAAGGAAGGAAGGAAGAAGGAAGGAAGGAGGGAGGGAGGAAAGGAGGGTTAAAAGGAAAAAAGAAAGGCCAGGGAAGGAAAAATTAAAGGAAAAAAGAGAGCATTTGAGAGAGTCTACATAAGTCTGAAAAATCATCACAGACCTAAAATCAATTCAGTATTTTTTACACGTTTCAGCCAAGAAGCCAGGTCTATACCATGCCCTCTAATCAACTCCAAACTTGCCCCTTCATCCCTCCCTTTACTCCTCCCACTCCCAAGCATTATGGTCCACTGCCCAGCCATGAATCAAACTGCCCACTGGCTCTTTGATTGGGTTGTTAAGGTGTCTGAAATACAGGAAGTCCCTAGCTCAGGGTTGAGTTGCCCTTCAGAACACAATTTGTAAGTCAGTAACTGGGAACCTAGAATAGATTTTCACATGAACAGATGCTAAGTGTGTGTTAGAAAGAACAAGGTAAGAACAAGTTAAGAGATCTGAGCTTTGCCAATTATTAACCAAATGACCATGAGCAAATTATTTCATCTTCCTAAGCCTCAGTTACCTCATCAATGAAATGGGTATAATCATACTTGTCTTACCCATCTCACAATTAGTGGTGAGGAAAGTGCTTGGCCATCCCTGACATATCATGAAAATGTGGTACTTATATTCTAAGGTTAGCCCACACAAGACAATATGAGCCACCTGTGATGCATGTGTACTAATTAAATGAAGTGGTGTTCAGCTATGAAGGGATGGTCCTGCTGTCCTCAGATCACATCTGGAGGGTTGTGCTCAACCCTGGGAGACACATTTCAGAAAGACCATTGACAGGTTGGAGAGCAACCAGAGATGGATAGTGAAGGTGATGCTATATAGGAATTAGTTGAAAACATTGGGGATGGTCATCTGAGAGAAGAAGGGGAAGCTAAGTGGCACCATAGTGGATATAGAACTGAGCCTGGAGTTGGGAAGACTCATATTTCTGAATTCAAATATGGACTCAGACACTTTCTAGCTGGAGAAGGAAATGGCAAACCACTCCAATATCTTTGCCAAGAAAATTCCAGATGGGGTCACAAAAAGTTGGACACGACTGAAAAAAAATGACTGAACAATAACAAATCTAAGAGAATGGATGGCTCAGGAGAGACCCACAGAGTTGACTTCAAGTATTTGAAGAATTGGCCCATGGGAGAGAGAGGAGACTTGCTTTGCTTGGTGCCAAAGAGTAGAAGTTGGATCAAGGTCACTGATATCCAGAAGAGGTCACCCAGAGTGGAAAGAGTCTCCAGTCCATAGCACAGGAAGATTATCTGAAAGGCCTCGGACAATTTAATTTGGGGAAGAGAATTCATGGTTCAAGAGGGTAGCAGTAGCTATCTTTAAATACTTGGGAGATTGTCATATGGAAGAAGGGGTAAGCTTGTGTTGTTTAGCCATGGAGGGCAGAATTCAGAGCAATGGGTAAAAGTTACAAAGGGACAACATTAGCTGTCCCACAGTAGAATGGGTTGCTTTTTCTTACCCTGGAGCATCCCTCCACTCTGGCCTCCTTCTGCCTTTGCTGAATTCCTTTCAGAGTCTCCATTTTGGGAAGGGGCCTAGAGCAGGCATCCTTCATTCTCTGGATTTTGACACCAAACTCCCTTGAGCGTGAATCAACTCCTTCCTCCTTGTTACCTTTTGTGTGCTATTCTCCTCAATAGAAGGTAAGCTCTTCGGGGCACGAGATTTCTTTCCATGTGCTTCTCTTTATATCTGAAGCACTTAGCCCAGTACCTGGCATATAGTAGGCTCTTTTCAAAAATTTTTTATTTTTAACATAGTTAAACATAAAACAATTCCAACTTTTGGTCAGGTGATACTTCTTTTAAAGCATTTATAATATAGACCACAAATGAATTTTTTTTAACATTAACCAACTGAGACACAAATAATAACTATGTATGTTAACTTCACAAGCCCTTGACCTAATTGTCTCCACACTATTATGAAGAATTAAAGGACCCTAACTTATTGTTGTTGGTCTGAAGTCCTAAGCCTAATAACTTGATTTTATACTTAACCTCGGATGTTCCCCTATCAACAATCTATAATTTAATGGATCTGGTATTAAGCTTACAAACCTTTTGACTGTAGGAAATTGCCACTAAGAGTAGGGACATTGCAGGGAAACAATATCTCCCCAACTTCATGTCAATTCCAGGCAGGAGTAGATTGTCCACTTGCATTCAGTCAGGCTTAAAGTCTGCCAGGTGTCAGTACGGAAAGTGAGTCAGGAGGATCCTATCTCTACCCACGCTGAACAGCCTCTCTTCCACCCTTTCCATGAGATCACCTTTTGCAGTTCATACCAGCCTCTCACAGGCTTACTGACATCATGGATTGAAGGCTCAGACCCCCTTTCTTGCTATCCACACCCGGAGTTAGACTCAGAAGAATAGTCAGTTAATAGTCCCATCGTATCTTAAAATAGCAAGTTCCAATAATCAGGTTTCAGATATGACTATAATTTCACATTAGCTAAGGAACATCTTTTGAGGCAAGTCTTAAGTAGCTTACATGCCTTTCTATACATGTTCTAGTTCCTGATTAAATAGCAATCATAAAATCATATTTACCATTAAAACCTTAACTTTTCCATCAATGCCAAATTTTGCCCAAGGTTACATGCCTCTAGGAAACTTAGACTAAAATTCTTTTCCCCAAACTAGATGTCTCTGATTTAGTCTCAATAATTAATTCAGTCAATTGTTTTAATGCTAATTGCTTTGACATCACTTTGTAACATGTCCAATTTTTCTCCCCATCTCTCCCCTCACCCCACCCCATGGTAGGCTCTTAATAAATGTTTATTGCCTGCCTTGCTGCTTCAAAGACAGTGTATGACCACTTGCTAGAGGTCTCTGAACTAAGGCTGACTGACCACTTGTAAGGTCTATTGTAGAGAGGATTTCTGGTCAGGCATAATTTGGATTAGATCATCCCTAAGAATGTTTTGAGCTCCAAAATTCCATATTTCTGCAATTATTTCTAATGGTACAGTTTTAATTCCATCTAACCATTTCCTGTGATTTCATTTCAGTGAGAAAATTCATTCTGTGGCCCAACTAGAGACATAGATGGAAAGTTTCTTGGGGACAGAGCTACTCATGGGCACCAGTAAGTTCTTACATCTTCCTAAGAGACAACTCTATACCTATATAATGCATTCCTTCATGCAAAAATCATTTGCTGAGCACCCAATCTTTGCAAAGTACAATGCTTGGTGCTAGGGAAGAAATAAAGATAGATAAGACAAAGTGCCTAGCCTCAGGGAGCTTATTATTGAGTTGGAGAGAAGAGACAGAAGTAACTAGAAGAATTTTCACTTTATGAAGAACTTTCTCTATAACAGCCTCCATGCAAGGTTTGCATTCCCCATTTTACTGTGGTGAAAACTGATGCTAAAAGAGGCTAAGTGGTTAGTAGTGGGATTGGAACTCTGGACTCCTGATTCCAAGTCACTTTCTACACTGGCATTCATGAGCACAAAAAACTATGATGCAAAAGAGGAAACAAGGTAAGATGATAAACTCTTTGAGGGTAGGAGATAGTTTTCTTTGGGCTCATATCTCCCCCTGCAGCATTTAGCACTATGTGCCTGCCAATAAGCTTTTCATCAAGGTTGATTGCCTTCCAAAATTAGGTCCCCAGGAGAGGTACAACCAAACATTTCCAGCAGAGGGCACTCGGGCACAGTTTCTTGGAGGTGGAGGAGGAAGAGGCATTTAAACTTTGAAGGAAAGGGAAAATTGCCTGTGGTAAAGATAAGAGGGAAATCAAGAGCTATTTCAGTTAGCCGTAAAAGTCAACTCAGCGCATCATGGATCTAGAGCCAGAAGTAACCTCTAAGGGCATCTTGTCTAATATCCTCATTTGATCTTTTATTCTTTTAAAAAATGTTTTTACTGTAAATTTAATAGCCATCCACAAAATGATGAAATAATGAAACAAATATACAAGATTAGGAACGAAATCTTGCATGTTAACAAAGTAGAACCAAGGAGAGTTAACTTTTCAGCAATGTGGTTACACAAATATTTATCGTCTGCTCTTTGCTAGACCCTCAGTCAAGGCAAATGAGCTTACAGAGATGAAACCCAAGTGGACCCTGCACTATCCTCAAGGAGCTTTTGGTCTACTCTTTGTCATTCTTCAGACGAATGCATTTTCTTTATGTCTTTTTACAAACTGTCTTTGACTTTGTAGTTCAATTAGTTCAAACTACATTTAAAATATTCTATTGTTGCTGTTTATCCTTCATTCTCGAAGAGGACCAGTGACATCAGGAGGGTCACATCTTGACTTGCATGTGAATTGGATGTAAATGACAGCTGTGCCAAGTCATCAGCCTCACTCTCTTTCCAGAGTCATCTAAGTCTGATGGCAAGACAAAAGTCAAGACAGCTGTCAATGGCCCCAGATTCAGTCAGTTAGCTATTTTATTTATGACTACAGCTATCTAAACTTGTTTAATGACCATTTATAGTTAACCAATTTCAATGCATAAAACACCATCACTCTTTATCCATGTAAGTTACAGCTAAACATCCCTCATTCCCCAGTAGAACCATCCCTTTATAACAAATATGTGTAGTTAGATATAACAAATCCACAGATTGGACATGTCTGAGAATGTAGGTCTGGTTCCATCTCTCTGGTCTATCTTCTTTCTACCAAGGAGTGGAAGATGTGACTCCCCTAATTTTACAGTGAAGGAAACTGAAACTCAGAAAGTTTAAGTGACTTGTACAAAATCACATAAATATTAAATATCAGAGGTAGGATTTGAATTCAGTGCTTATGATTCCAGAGCCAGTGATCATCCTACTATAGGAGGATAGTATGAAATACGTCCATGGTATATCAGGTGGCTATTTATTTATTTATTGGACTTTTTTGAGGGGAGAAGGCAAGGCAATTCTGGTTAAGTGACTTGCTCAAGGTCTCACAACTAGTAAGTGTCAGGTGTCTATTTAGAAGGAGCATATGAGTTGACAACTTTGTGCAGGTCTGCCTCACTTAAATCCAATTCACAAACAACATCCTCCTCGTGATGTCATCGGTCCATTTCAAGAATGACAAATAAACAGTAGCAAGGACACAGGAATGATAGTAAGAGCTAACATTTACATAATGCTTTTTAAAGTGCTTCACAGATGCGATCTTATTGGACCATCACAACACCCCTGTGAGGCAGGTGCTGTTACTATCCTAATCTTACAGATGAGGAAACTGAGGCAGACAGGTGACGTGACTTACCCAGGGTCACATGGTCAGCGTCTGATGATGGATTTGAACTCTGCTCTTTTTGACTCCAGATATAATGCTCTAAAAACTTGACTCTACAACACATAGGTGCCTTAGGAGAGAAAAATGAGATTAAGATCCTAGATTTTAGGAGTCGTCTAGTCTAGAGCTTCTTAAACTGTGGGTCATGACTCTGTAACCAGTTGTGAAAAATTTGGCAACAGTGAAAGGTTTCTGAGTGCACGACGACCAAAAATTAATTCAAAATCAAATGTGTATTGAATCTGAAGTGTTTCTGGCAGCACCTGCCTGTGTCACATGTAGGTTCTGAACACAAAGCAGGCACACTTAGCGCTGGCATGCTCTCAGGTCAGCCAACTAATGCTAACAAAAGTTACAAAGGGGTCAAGAAGAGGAAACATTTAAGAAGTCCTGAATTCTAGTCCACACCTTACTTTCCACTCAGAGATAGTAAAAAAAAAAAAAAACAAAACTAAAAAACCCACAATTTTAAAATTTAAAACTTGCAACTTTTAAAATTATTTCAAATTCCAAAAATTTTACTTTTAAAATGATTTTTTAAATGTGAAAGTGTAGCATTTACATAGCACTTTCAGGCTTACAAAGTATTTTGCATATATCACCTCCTTTGAGTCCCACCATCCTGGGAAGCATAAGTGCTATTATTATTTCTGTTTTACATATGAGAAAACTAAGGCACAAATAAATTATCTAATCCACCCCCCTATTTTTCAGTTGAGGAAACTGAAGCTTGAAAAGGCTAAGTGTCTTGCCCAATGTCATATAGCTGATGTCAAACCTCAGATTAGAATGCAGGTCCAAATCCATTTTTAAGTACCATTATTTCATATCATTTCTCCAAATCATAAACAGGCAAATAAGGACAGAATATTCCCATACAATTGTACCTTGCAGGCAGGCATCACACTTATTTAGTTTTCTTCACACAATACCACCCACAATGGACCTTGAACAAATGTTTGGGATAAGCTTGTATCATCAAGGGAAAAAGGGGGTGTTGGCTAGGGAGAAAGTATTTCTCAATATAGCAATAGAATAATCCCTTGGGGTTTAGAAGGAATAATGGAAATCATCCAGGTTTTAGAAAGAATCCAAAGCATATTTTTTGGTCAAATGCTTTTCCCTGTAAGCTACTTCCCAAATGCTTCCCCCCACCCTTAATCCTTGGTTGAAGGAAGGGGGGTTGGTGTAGCCTCAAGAGGAATAGTCATGGGGGTGGGGATAGGATTGCTGTTTTCAAATATTTGAAAGGCTATCATATGGAAGAGGGATTAGCCTTGTTCTGTTTGGCTCCAGAGGGTAGAACTTGGACCAGTGGAAGGAAGTGAGGGGGAGGCAGATTTTGATTTAATAAGAGGCAAGGTTTCCTAATGATTAGTGCAGCCCAGGAATGCAAGGGGTTGCCTTAGAGGGTAGGAGCTCTCTGTGACTGGAGGTCCTTCAAGTGAAAGCTTTCTATTTATGACAGAAGGGCGTAATGCTTTGAGTATGAGTTGGATCTCTGAGGTGTCTTCGAACTGACTCTGATGCAATGGACAAGAAATTGATCATGGATAGAGGATGAGGAGTCAAGACCAAGGGAGCACAGAAAAGGCAATGGGCACAGAAATAGGGGAATAGTGGAGCCAGGGGCAGACAGAAAGAAGCTTAGTGGTGGTACTGGGCTGGAGCAATGAGCAAGATCATGGAGGGAAAGGCACAATATATACTTAGCTGGGTTCTAACCCTAACTCTGACACTTAGCATCTGTGTGTCCTTGGGGAAGTCGTAATTTCTTGTGGCCTCAGTTTCCTTTTCTGTAAAATGAGGGAATTAGACTGAGAGGCTTACAAGGTTAGATTTCTTATCCTGTTATATATGGAGGGTTATATGGGAAAAAGGGAGAGTCTTGTTCTGTTTGGCCCAAGATGACAGAACCAGGAGCAATGGGAGATGGGGAATACATAGATTCAGAGCTGGAGGCAAGCTGATGATCATTTGGTCTGATCCTCTGATTTTCCAAATTAAGAAACTGATCCCTAAGGAGGGAAAGTGGTTCACCATTGCATGGTCTGGATTCTACCAGTCTGGTGAAGATGAAGGTTTAAAAAAACAGAATGAAATGAAAGTAAACAAAAGTAGCTTCCTGCCTGGGAGATGCTACCCAGATGTCCCACCACTCAAATCAATTTATCAGCCAGTTATAAAGTGCTTCTTATATGACAGGAATGAGACTAGTCAAGAGGTGGGGAACCTGCAGCCTTGAGGCTATTTGTGGCCCTCTAGGTTCTTAAGTGTGGCCCTATTAAGTCAAAGGACCACACCTGAGTACCCTGAGGGCCACATGTGGCTTTGAGGCCACAGGTTCCCCACCCCTGGGCTAGGCACAGAGGCAAAAAAGACAGAAATCAGTCACTCTTGTCCTCCTTGAGGAAACGTGGCCTCCCAGATCTCTCCTCCACACCTCCTAACTAATGCATCCTGGGTAGTGTTTAACTCCTTCTTTCAAATCCCCCCTGTTAAGAAACTTTCATCAGTGAGAGCAAATGCTCTCCCAGTGGTTGCCGACACACAGCAGGAAAGCAGAAACAGGCAGACTGCTTCTGCTCTTTTGTAGCTATACCACCAAGTTTCCACAATCTCTCCTATGAATGACCACTTTAGACTCAGAAATGGGCCATTTCCTCTTTCCCTCCTCCCTCTGTTTTCTCCCTCCTCTGTTCAAGAGTGTAATAACTCTTTCCCCACCCATCCAGAGATTTCTTGATGTGACACTCTGGACCTTATCAACAATACAGATAGTGAATGATGGGTTTCCAAAAGGATGAAATAGCATATGAAATTTTTTTGAGATGTATTTCTTCATTACTACTTCTGTAGTATACAAAATCACACAAAATGGAGCCTTCAGATGGATACAAAATCACACAAAAAAGATGGACACACTCATAACAACTAACAAACAGTAGCACACAAACATTCATACAAACAGATAATTAATGACTCAATTTACCCAAACTTACTAAATACCTAGTGGATGCCAAGACCTGGTATTAGAAATAAAAGATGAGAGTGGGACAGTCTCTGACTTCAGCTTATGGTCTAATGGAGAGATACGACATTCACAAATAAGTGAATAAAAGATAGATCCAATTAAATACAAAGCAATTCGAGGGGAACATTAATCCTTGGGAGAATCAGGAAAGGCCCTTTGAAGGAAGTGACCTTGAGCTAAGCCTTGGACGGACATAGTGATTCTAATGAAAATAGATGAAGAGGAAGAACATTTTGGGCATGGGGAACAGCCTGTGCAAAGGAATGTAGGTAGGAAACACAATGTTTGGTACAGAAAACAACCAGGAGGTCAGATTGGCTGGAGAGTAAAGTTTGTGTGGAGAGTAATGACTATAATTAACTTGGAAACATAGGTAGACAGTCACAGGTGTGCACTCCTCCATTTTTATGGGCTATCACAGGAAATAATCTGCTCCTTTGAGGTCATGAATCAAAGACTGGATGGTCACTTGTCAAGAATTTAGAACTAGGAGACCTGAATTCAAATCTCTGCTTATTCTCTACATACCTATTTCTATCTCTATGTCTCTCTCTGCCTTTGTATGTTTTTGCTCTGTTTCTGTTTACCTTTCTTTCTCTCCTTAGCTTGTCTTTCTCCCTCTCTCTCTCTCTCCTCTCTCTCTGTTTGCACTTTCAGAAGGGCACGGAACCACACAAAGGAAAATTGGGATAGTCCTCTCTGTCACTGTCTCTCTGTAATTCTCTCTCCCTCTCCCTCTTTTTCTTCCCTCTTCTCCCTCTTTCTTTTCCATCTCTCTCTTTGTTTTTGTCTCTCTCTGTTTTTCTACCTCTCTCCCTCTCCTTCTGTCTCTATCTCTTTTTGACTCTATGCTCCTCTCTGTCTCTGTCCCCGTGTCTCTTTCTCACTCCCTCTCTCTTATACAAACACACAGTAACATGGCTACTAACCTGTAGCTACTAACCTCTCCCCTTCCCTCCCTTCCCCTCTCCTTTTCTCTCCTTCATCCATCCCTCAGCATAACTGACAACACCCCACCTGGATCCCTCCCAATTCCTAACTTAAACTTTCCAGTGTCAGCAGATGTTCAGAAGAGCCTTCTACCAGTCATGGAGTGATCCGTCCAAATCCTCCTAGGGGAGAGAACAGCAAAGCCCTCAATCCTGATGGCAGACAGAACTCATGAGCACTGTCCTCATTACGTTCTGATCACACACAGTGGAGCAGTGAGCCCTAGGCTTCTATGAGTGGGGCTTGTCAGGGACAGCTCCTGGAGCTCCCACGTTCATCATGCTTGGTGTGTTGTCTTCCATCTTCCTTGTCTCAGACACTGCTACCACCTTCCTCATTTTAACAGTCACATCTTTTCTATGCATATTAAGCTCCACTCCATACATGCTGCTGTCATGGAGTAGGGCAGTACAGATCTCAGATAGGCAAGATAGGTAGCCCTGTTTCTGGTGTGATGGGAGATGAAGCAATAACTAGACTACAGTCATTTCTACATATTTCATAGCCTTCAAATAGGTCATCCCTTACACAAAAGAAAAACAGAGCTATCTGACACCGTAACTGGATGTCTAGTTTTGTTACCATTCCATTTTACAGATGAGGAAACTGAGACTCATAGAACTAAATTCATAATTACAGACCCAATTCTTCTTCCCTCTTAGTTGGCCTCTACAAGGTTCAGGGCTCAACAGCCATCCCCTGAACCTTGACCTGACCATATCTTACCTTTAAGATTTGACCCTTTCAGAAGCTAAACAGTTGAGCATCAATAATGCCAAAAGCTCAGAAATAACTCCAGGCAGAATTAGGGGGATGGGAAAGGGTGGGCATGAGTTAGACCAATAGGAATCTATTTCCTGGATTAGTCTCTGTTTGGCCAGGAGACAGCCACGGGCACTCAGCAGAAACGAGGAAAAACCCTTTTTCTCAATGGAGAGTTATTATTGATGGGGATAATTATTTTCCAATCCCATCAAAGACAAGCTTAATTCAACACGATATTCTCCCCACCCCTAAGCAGCAGTTACCCCTGAGCTCACCGTCAACAATCTGGTGATTTCTCTGAATTCAGCTCTGGAAACAGCAGGTGAACTTGGCAGGTGAAGATGCCCGAACATGAGCAAACACATCTTGAAGGATTGTGTCCCTCCCTGGGTCAATGTGGCCTCTCCCTCCAGTTTTGGAAGTATTTGTAATTTCACATAAAAACCAATATTTTAGAAGAGCAAGTACCTGAAAGCTCTGGAGCCTTTGTACCCCTCTAACCCTTCATCTCACCCTGTTTTAAGTCCCCATGTCTGCCCTGTAGTGAAAAGAATATGGAATACTTATTTTCCCTGACTCTCTCTTCTCTGATTTATCATACACATAATTGCTGAAAGAATACTCATATAGCTCAGATCTGACGTCATATTTTGAGCATGTTATACCTGTATTGAAGAAACTCCAGTTATTTCATATTGCCTTCAGATCAAATACATGCAGACTCTTGAGTTTGACATCTAAAACCCTTCCCAATCTACCTTTCCAGATTAGTGACAATTACTCCCCTTCATGAACTCTCTAGTCTAATCAAATGAGTCTTCTAATTGTTCTTCAACCATGATGGTCCTCCATTTACCATCTCCGTGCTTTTGCTCAGACTGTGCTCCATGTCTGGAATGTTCTCTTTCTTCTCAAGTCTTAGAATGCCTTCTTTTCTTCAAACATCTGTTCAAATGTCACCTTTCTTGAGACTCTTGGAAACATTTCAAACCTTGGGCTTTCCATTGATGCCTGAAGCAATATTTGCCATTTCAACAAATATCTTTTGATGCCCCTGTGTTTTAGAGAGCCATGCTGTAGATATGGTAGAAGCCAAGTACATATGGGACACACTGAGGTGTAGATGACCTGGACTCAGGGAAAAACTGGGGTTCTAATTCAGCCTCTGATAGTGGTCAGAGCATGGAAAAGTCATAAGATCATAGAGTCAGAGCTGGAAGAGCCACCCATCACTTTACAGATAAGAAAAGTGAGGCTCAGAGAAGTGATATGATTTGTCCAAGGTCACACGGAAGGGAAGCAGCAGAGTGACTCCTATCACCCTAAGTACAGAATTCTTTATAAAGTACTTTCTTCCTCACAATTCCATGAAGTAGGGAGGCTCAGAGGAGGAGCTTGAGCTGCTGGGTGGTTGCAGAGGATTATTCACAGAGCTTTGTATTGACAAATGGCAAGTCATCTCACCTCTAACCATCTCTTTCTACACACATGCCCTCTTAATTTATCTACTATTAATATCAGTGCTGACTGAGAGGTGTCTGGGCATAATGGGTCAAGGGTTAGATCTGGAAGTATTAACACTTGATATATTGATTTGTAGTCTTATCAATCCCCTCATATACAAATGCCCTCTTAATTTACTATTAATATCAGTAGTGAATGGTCCCTGGGCATAATGGGTCCAGGGCTAAATCTGAAAGCATTAATACTTGATATATTGATTTATTTCCTTACCAATCTCCTCCTACACACATGCCCTCTTAATTAATCTCCTATTAATACCAGTACTGATTGAGAGGTGTCTGGACAAAATGGGTCAAATGCTAGATCTGGAAGTATTAACACTTCATTTATTGATCTACCTTATCAGTCCTTTCATACATGTATGCCTCCTTAATCAATCTACCATTAATATTGTACTAAGAAATGCCTAGACAAATGGAATCTAGGGCTAGACATGGAAGCAATAATATTTGAGTTCCAACCCTGCCTCTGACACTAACTAGATGACCAAGGACAAGAGTCTTACCTCTCTTTATCTCAATCTTTGCATCTTCAAAATGGGGATTTAACATCTGGTACTGACTTTATGAGATGAGGGAGAGGCTCAAATGTGACCCTCAATGTGAAGTGCTCTGAAAACTTTGAATCAGTACATAAATTTTGGGTATTATTATTAAGATTTGATTCAATGGGACAGTTAGTGAGACACTGTACCATGTTTGTGTTTAACTGAACCTTTGGCATCTAGTGCTGGTGAACCATGCCTAGGACCCTTTACCTTACCTCAAAAACCTGGGAAAACTGGAAAATAGTATGAAAAATAGAAAATAAAACTGGAAACTAGGCATAGACTGTCTGACACAGTTTACCAGGTTAAAGTCCAAATGGGTACATCATCTAGGTATAAAGGCTGATACTATGAACAAATTAGGGGAACAAGGAATAGTTTATCTGTCAGAGTTGTGGACAAAGTTATGACCAAACAATAGTAGATAGAGAACATTATGAAATGCAAAATGGATAATTTTGATTACATTCAACTGAAGTTTTTGCACAAAACCTAATGCAACCAAGATTAGAAGGGAAGCAGAAAACTTGGAAAGAATTTTTACAACTAGTGCCTATGATAAAGGTTTCATTTCTAAAAGTCAAATTTACAAGAATAGAAATCATTCCTCAATTGACAAATGGTCAAAGGATATGAACAGGCAGTTTTCAGAGGAATATATATCCATCCATACATGCATAAAAATATGCATATATATATATATATATACATACACACATATACCCTATTTTTACTTAAGTGTTTACATGTTATCTCCTTTATTAAGCTGGGAGTTCCTTGAGGATAGGGACTGATTTCCCCTGCCCCCCGCTCCCCTTTTTATAGTATCCTCAGAACTTACCACAGTGCCTGGAAAAAGTAGACACTTAAATGTTTGCTGACTGAATGCCTCCAGGTCTCATTGTCCTCATCTGTAAAGTGAGACCGATCAGAGAAGTCGTAGGGACACAGTTTTAGAGATGGAAGATAGCTCAGGGCTCATCCAGTTCAAACCCCTCACCTGTATGCCAGGTACAGTGCTAGGCTCTTGGTAATACAAAGGAGCTTATGTTCTATTGGAAGTGATAACATGTACCTACACATATAAATATATAAAGTCAATATGACATGATTTTGGCACTAGGGGTCAAGAAATAATCAGAAAAAAGTTTCCCTTCAGAGGATAATTTGAGGTGAGCATTAAAGGTCTAAGAGGCAGAGATAAAGAAAGAGTACATCACAGACATTGGGGAGAGCCTTGAAGCAGCATGGGGAGATGGGATTGATATATGTATAGAACAGCAAGTAAGTCAATTTGTCTTGAAGGCAGACTATGTGAAGGAAAGTAACATGTAATAAGGATGGAAATGTTGGCAGGGGTCGGACTATGAGGGGCTTTAAAGTCCAAGTAAGGAAGTCTGTTTGATCCTTGTGGCAAGAAGGAGTACTGTAACTTGACGAGCAAGGGAGTGGTGTAGCCAGATGTGCACTTTCAGAAAATCACTCTGGCAGTTGTGTAAAGGATAGGTTAGAGAGGGGAGAGGCTGGTTACAGGTAGTGCTGGTGGAGAGGTGTTGGCTACAGTCTCCTGTTATCCCCATTATCTACATGCCAGTCATAAATTTGCTGCATTCTATCTCCCCCCAAAGAGTGCTGAATCCTTAAAAAGAAAATTGGCAGAATAATGAGGGAATGGGGAAGAGATGGGCCAGAGACAAGAGAGAGACAGAAAAAGAGGAGAAAGACTAGAATGAGGAAAGAGAAGAGAAAGCAAAAGAGAGAGGAGGTGGAGAATGAGAAATAGGGATCAGACAGAATATGGGGGGGTAAGAAAATGCAGGAGAATCAGAGACAGACAGACAGACACACACAGATAGACAGACAGAGAGACAGAATCGCACACAAATAGACACACACATGCTTATCTGCACACACACACATACACACACACACACACACACACATACACACACACACACACACTCCAGGAGTCTGCCTCCTGGAGTTATACCTAAAATTGCTACTTTCTAACTAAGAGACGATCCATTGAAGTATTTCCCCCATCTTTGTGAAATGGCACTATATTGAATCAGATTAGACAACTGAAGGGAAATAGTTGGACTCTTAACTGTATCTTTCATCTCCATTGCCTTTGCACAATATTTTCATGCTCAGAATACACCCCCTCCTTATCTCTGCCTAATTTCTTTAACTCAGCTAAAGCATCCCATTCTACATGCAGTCCTCCCTGACTCCTCCAGCTTCTAATGTCTTCTCCTTCCCCAAGAAATGCCTTGTATTTATTTTGTATATACTCATATACATATATGTTACTTTTCCTAATAGAATATAAGCTTCACCAGGTCACACAGCTAGTAAGTGTCTGAGGTCAGATTTGAACTCAGGAAGAGGAGTCTTTTTGACTCCAGGTCAATTATGGCACCCCTAGCTGCATTTAAATATTGTTTCTGATATTTACTGATATTTGATAAGTCATTTAACTTCCCTGGGTCTCAGTTTCCTTATTTATCAAAAAATGGCTTAGACTAGATGGCCTTTGAGTTATCTTCTAACTTTAGGATCCTGTATGCTACCTGTCTGGCCTTGGCCAAGTCATTCACCTTCCTAGTAAAGTCAGTTCTCTCATCTGTCAAAAGATTACTGGACAAGGTGACCTTTCAAGTCCCTTCTGTTTCTAGATCTATGACATAGCAAAGCGCTTGGCATACAGTAGGCACTTAGTAAATGCTTCTTGATTTGTTTGATTTCCTACCCCCACTCCTAGTGCTCTTTCCCTTTCCAAATGACCCTGTATTTACTTATCTCTGTAAAATTACAGTAAAATATAAGCTCCCTTAGGGCAGGGATGATTTCATTTTTGCTTAGTAGAGTACCTTTTTCACTGTAGGTGATTCATAAATTTTTATTGAATCAAAATGAAGGCAGAAAGCCTGAATGTTTCTGAAATATCCAGAGGTATGGTAAAGATACCACCAACAATGCCAACCATAGACATTTCCTTTATTTTCTTAAAGGATCCATCCCTTGCCACCACCCCCAGCTGATAATGTGCCCCTGTGAAGCATCCCTGGACAGAGCAGCCTGCCAGTGCTGAGATGGAAGCCTTTGGGGCTTTCCCTTCACAGCCGATCAAACACTGTTTTGAAAATGTCTATTTGTTTCTCTCCCTCGACATAATTAAAAACACGTTCATAAATATTCAGCAAAGCAACAGATGCACAGTGTGGAGGGGAATCTGAGAAGCTCAGAGTAGGAAGGGACCTCAGAGATTCTCTAGCCAAGCTCAGAATTCTCTCTGCTTCTAGAAGCATGCCAATGATTGGTACTCCATCTTTCACTTGAACACCTATGGTGAAGAGGAACTCTGCTTCAGGCAGCGGTCCATTTCTTTTATGTTGTCATTTTTTAAACTGGACCTTGACTGGGCAGGTGGGTGACACTGTGGATTTGAAGTAGCCTTCCTGACTCCAAGGCTAGTGTTAGAGTACTAGTACTTTTCCTAATAGGGAGTCAGGAAGACCTGTGTTCAAATCCAGTCTCAATGGCAAACTACTCCAGTATCTTTGCTAAGAAAACCCCAAATGGGGTCACTAAAAAGTGAATGAAAGCAGACTTTAAAACAATGAGAGCTACTCAAAGTTGTTTCTTTGGAAGCTGAGGGGAATTCTTCACTGTAGGTCTTCAGGCAAAGGCTGGATAATCACTTGAATGTGGTAAATGGAATTCTCATTCAGATACAGGTGAGATTAGATGACTTCTGAACTCCCTTCCAACTTTGACATTCTGTGGTTCTGCAGCTTTGACCTCATCAGCATCCTAGTCAACCATAGAAATCTATATCTACATTTGTATGCATTTTGACATTTATATCATTCTGGAAGAAATCATTGGTTATAGAGATTTCTTACCTTCATCCTTCGCTCCTATCCATTGGTCTTCTGTCCTAAGTGCACAGATAGGGACATAGTGGATTGGATGGAATGCTGAGACTGAAGTCAGGAAAACCCAAGTCCAGATCTGGCCTCAGATACTTCCTAACTGTGCAACCCTGGGCAAGTCACTTAATTTCTGTCTTTTCCAGTTTTCTCAATCACAACAACAGCGCCCATCTCACAAGGTTACTGTTAGGACCAAATGAGATAATATTTAAGAAGCACTTAGCATAGCGCCCAGCACCTAGTGGGCACTATATAAATGCTTTTCTGACCCCGCTTCTCCTTTCTAAAGTGTGCCTTGGATTTTAAAAATATAGTGACATTTTTTAACTATAAGCTCAGTATGAGTGAATAGTATGTTTTAGTGTCCAAAGAAGCTGATATATTCTTTGGCTGCATCAATAGAGGTTGAGTGCCCAGAATGAGAAAAACTAGAGCCCTTGTAAGAGCTCATCCAGAAAATCGTGTTCAGATCTAGCTACCACATGTTATGAAAGACATTGTCAACAGGATCTTGTATGTATCTAGTTAACTGCTTTCATATTGCCTCCTCTACTAGAATGTAAGATTCTTGAGGGTAGGGATTGCATTTTTGCTTTTCTTTGTATCCCAATGTATAGCACACAGTGCCTGGCACAAAGTAAGTGATTCATAAACGCATGTTGACTGACTGTCCTGAGGAGGGTGCCCAGGATAGTAAGGGGATTTGGATCGTATCATACAAAGATAAGTTTCAGGAATTGGGGATATTCAGTGTGAGAAAGGAAGACTTAGGGGAGACATGATAACTGGCTTCAAATATCTGCAGGATTGTCACATTGATAAAAGATTAGATTCATTCTGCTTGACCCTGGAGAACTCAATGAGGGTCAGTTCATAGATACTGCAGGCTGAATTTCATCTCAGTGAGTGCAATACATTCTGTGATTTCAGCCACTGACACCCAGCATCCCAAATCACTTAGAACTTGGAAGATAAGTCTCAAAGAATTGCCTGAGGTTAAGTGACTTGTCCAAGATCACAGAGATATTAAGTGTCAGAGATCAGATTTGAACTCAGAAAGAGAAGTCTTCCCAACTTCAGGTCTGGGCTCTGTACATTAAGGTGCCACCTACCTGCTTCCTTACCTAAAACCAAGCCCCCCTCTCTTCAGCTTCCACCCATTAGCTCTAGTTCTGCCTCCTTCCAACCTGGGACTAAACATTGAAAGCAATTGTCATGTCTTTGCCATGTCTCTTCTCCAGGACAAATATTCCCAGTTTCTTTTATATGCTATTCAAATAATGGTTAATGAAATTAAAAAAGAAATGCATGAAATCAAGACCCTTTCTGCCTCTGGATGCCTTCCATCTACCTTGTGTATATCTTGTATTCACCTGGTTATTTACACATTATCTCATCCATTAGAATGTAATCTCCCTGAGAGCAGGTACTACCTTTCTTTTCGGGGGGGGGGGGTTATCCCCAGCCCTAGGTACATAGCATTTAGTAATTGCTTAATACATGCATATTAATTGATGCCCAGAATTGCAGAATATCCCAGATGTGTTTTGATCAGGGCAGAGGAAAATAAGAATCTTTCTTCCTAGTCCTGCATACTATGCCTTTTTTCATGTAGCCTAAGATGGCATTAGCTTTCTTGGCCTCCCTGGCACAGTGCCCCACACTCCTGACTCTGGACAGCTGGGTTTTTTGGTGCATCTACATCCTTGCCCAACAGTACAATCAGGTGAGAGGGTGTGGATGATTTAATGTCCATTCCAGTGATTAGCACAGTGCCTGGGATATAGTAAGTGTTTAATAATTGTGATTGATTTTCATTTCATCAGTGGAAACACAATTTGAAGACCCCATTCTACCAGTAGTGGGTCAGGGGTATTAGCATCTTTCCCCCAACTTCCATATTTCTGCCCATGGTACTGCCTACCTCCCAGTCATTCAGATTCAGCCCCTTAGTCAGTTTTACCTCTTCATCTGCCTTCTTCCTGCACATTCAATCAGTCACTAAGCCCTGTCTATTGTCCTTCAGTAATATCTCTCCCCTCAGTCCCCTCCCTTAACTCCCACCGCAGCTACAAACACTAATCTCATCTCATCTGTATTGCTGTAATAGACTTTTAACAAGTCTCTCTGCCTCCCATCTATTCCCTTCTTCCAACACAAATTGGATCCCCATCACTGCCTGGGGAATCTTTCTACTGGTACCCACTACAGTGGAAAGAACCCTGGCTTTGGAGCCAGAGAACCTGGAATTCAAATTTTAGCTCTATACCTATATGACCTTGGACCAAGGTGTGGACACCTTGATGGGCCTCCATGAAAATGTGGACCAGGAAACTTCTAAGATCAATTTCCAGCTCAAATGTCTATGTTTACTCTAATTCTTCTACTCATAATTCCTCAGTGGCTTCCCATTACTTGCTAGATTAAGTGTTAGTTCCTGATTGTGGCATTCAAGACTCTTCACAATTGACTTTAATATACCTTCTCAGTTTCTACTAATTCCTACTTTCCTCTCCCTACCCACCAGTCAAACTGCTAAGTATATTAATTTGCTCAGAGTAGGCATTTTAACAGTTTTAGGAAAGAGAAGACCTGTATTTGACTATTGCCTTAGACACTAGTTTTTTGGCCTTGAATATGTCATTTCATAGCTCTGGGTCTCAGTTTCCTCATCCATAAACATGAGAGAAGGTGGACTAGAAAACTTTGAAGACAGGATGCTCTCGGAAAAATCTGAAAAGACTTATACAAGCTGACACAAAATGAAATGTACTGTGTACAAAGTAACAGCAACGTTGTGCGATGATCACCTGTGAGTGACTTAGCTATTCTCGGCAACACAATCATCCAAGACAACACTGTAGCACTTATGATGAAAAATGCCATCCATCTCCAGAGAAAGACAGAGTCTGAATACAGAGTGAAGCATACTTTTTTATGTTATTTTATTTTTTTAGCTTGTTTGGGTATTTTTTGGTCTATGTTTTCTTTTACAACATGACTAATATGGAAATGTGTTTTGCATGACTATGCATGTATAACCTATATTGAATTGCTTGCCTTCTCAATGAGGGGATTGGGGGGGAAGGAAGAGAGAGAATTTTGGACTCATAGTTCTCAAAAGGAATGTTAAAATTGTTATTTACATGTAATAGGGGAAAATAAAATACAAAATAAGTTTTTAAAATGTTTACAATCTAATGGGGAGATTTGACTACAGGTCCTCCTAGTAAAAAAAAAAAACACTTTGCCAACTGAAAAAAAAGGAAGTTTCAGAGAGACTCTTGCTAGCTATAGGCCTAGGATCATCTAATTATGTATTTATATTATGATGTATATAAAGGTTTTTTCACCAAGGACAGCTCTTAGGGGACTGCAGATGAAGGGGCAGAAAGTGTCTTTCTACCCATTGTCAGGCTCCTGGAAGAGAATACTCCTGGTTGTACTCTAGGATCCCAGAAGGGGAGAATCTGAGTGGACCCCTCAATAACAGGGTGAGGGGCTCCCCAACGGTGGCAGTGTGACAGAAGAGATGCATCCAAACCAGTTACTCTTTTCACCAAAAGCTAAATCAGTGTCACAGGAGCTGAGAACATCTTCTTTTTCCCCCAATCCCCAACCCTACCTAGGACCTTTCACCTTCTCCAAAGCAGTCTGGTAAGAGTCCCAAGGAGCATCGAGGATAGATGTGCCAGGCCTGGAGTCAGGAACACTCATCATCTTCTTGAGTTCAAATCTGATCTCAGATACCTACTAGCTGTGTGACTCTGGGCAAGTCATTTCACTCTGTTAGCTTCAGTTTCCTCCTCAATAAAGTGAACTGGAGGAGGAAATTGTAAACCACTCCAGTATCTTTGCCAAGAAAACATCCAATCTGACTGCAAACACTTGTTAGATGTGTGTTAGATGTGTGATTCTGGGCAATCACTTCATCCTGTTGGCCTCAGTTTCCTCATCTGTAAAATGAGCTAGAGAAGGAAATAGCAAACTACTCTAGTACCTTTGCCAAGAAAACCCCAAATAAGGCCATGGAGAGTTGAACACAATTGAAAAGCTACTGAATAAATTGCCTTTCAGTCAGGCTGACCTCACTTTAATTCTGTCCTTTTCCATCACTCCTGTGTTGGCACAGCTACTTTCTTCTCTGGAATCTCCATCCCTTCCTCTCAACCTGTCTCAATTCTGCCCTTCCTTCAAAGCCCGGCATAAATCTCAGACTTCTCTTAAAGCTTTCTCTACCTCTCTTAGGCCTCATGGATCTCTCCCTGTTCCCTGACCTCCTGGAAGTCAGAGTCCCTGTTAGCACACTCTGCCTTGTATTGTTGCTTGCCCCACATACATAGTCTTGTCTCCCTCACTAGAGATGCAGTGTGGTGCAATGAATGGAAATCAACATGATGAGGGACTGACATTTGTGTAGAGTTCAAGCTCCAAAGATGCAAATTTTCTAGGTAAGGCAGCTAGGGAATACAGTGTTGGATCTGGAGTCAGGAAGACCTGAGTTCAAATCCTATCTCAGACACTTTGCTGCATAACTATGAGCATATCATTTAGCATCTCTTGGTCTCAGATTCCTCATCTATAAAATGGAGATATAATAGCACTTACCCCACAAGGGCTATTGTGAGGATTAAATGAATGAGAATAAGCATAGTGTTTACAAACCTTAAGCAGCTGTATAAATGCTAGCTGCTGCTACTACTGTTGTTATATCAGTCAAGCACATTGATGTACTCTGTATGCACCAGACCCCTATCACACCAGAAAGATGGGGGTTAGAGTCCTGTCTCTGATTCATGATGACCGTGGAACCCTGGGCACTTATCCTCTCTACACTCTGGATGAGTTGCAGAGAAAATGCTGCTCTGTATTGATGAATAGAGTTTCCAATTGGCTAGGAGTTCTCTATATCAGTGAAATTACATGGCCCACTCCTTATCCTCTTCCCTTCCCTAGTTGGACCATAGAGAAAGGTAGTGGAAAGACTACTGAAATAGTAACCAAAACCTTTCAGTTCTCTTAACTGAGGGATCTGGAACAGGTCCTTTGACCACCCTAAACCTGACTTTCTACTTCGTAAAATGGGTACGTACTTTCATTATGTCCCAAAACTTTGACCTGTGATTGTAACATGCTTTAGTGGACAGAACACTTGACTGGGGAGGCAGAAGGCCCGAATTTAAATGTAAGCTTTGAAGAGCTAGCTGGGATGACTTAGACAAGCTGCTGATCCCTCAGTTTCCTCATTTATGTAGTTTTTCTTGGTGGCCAGATACAAAAGGAAGAGGTTGAATTAGGTGATTTCCAAGGTCTCTTTCAACTCTAAATTCTATGGAGATAATTATCTTTAAGAAGATGAATATTTCCCATAACCTAACCTTGTGGGAAAAGAGTAGATCCTTAATTTAAAAATGAATAAGTGAATGAATGAATGATTTTACCATGGTCTTGCACTTGGCCTATAATGAAATCAATGTACAGAGAAGTCAATAAATTTGAATTAACCCTCTTCCCAGGATTTGATAAAACACTTTTCTTTTGAAAGTCCTACAGAATTCTCTAAAAAGTGCCTCCCTAGAGAGGGCATAGTTCTACAATGCCAATCCGAATACCAATCAGGAGTAGGCTGGAGGTACTGTGTGACTACTGCTATGACCCCATTAATGTATCAGCCACCCCAATACCTCCTGGAAGTTCCATATGTTGGAAAAACCAACTGATGTAGTCCCATCTACTGAGTGCCAACCTGCCTTCCTCAAGGCTAATGACTTCAGAAATGTCTCTAGAAACTCATCATCCTCAAAGATGACATCAACTCAGATTGAAGAGGGCAGAGGGTGGACTCCTTCCAGAGATATCTTTTCAGGTCTTCCATTTAGGGAAGGGACCCAGGGTAGCCACCTCACTATTTACCATCCATTAGGCACCTTTTCCCCACCCCCAACTTTTCCATTTTTTTCTGTATTGTCTTCTACCACTAGATTGTCAATTCTTTGAGGACAGGGACTGTCTTTTGCCTTTTTCATATACCCATGAGGCCTAGCACATAATAGCTGCTCATTATATGTTTATCGACTGGTTGATTGATGAAAGACTTCTGTCAATTCAGCCAAGGAATCTCCTAGGATATTAGGTGAAACCTCTAGGTCTTGGTCTTACTGGCACAGCTTCTAGAAGTTAGAGGCATCCTCTGGAACATCACTTGAATGGAGTGGAGTGGGGAGATAAGCACAAGATGACACTAATTTATGAAGATCTTTAAGTGACCTTGGGGTATAGAATGTAGGGCTGGGAGAGAACTTAAAACAAGAACATCAGAACTAGAAGTAGGTCCTTAGAACAGAGGTAAAGCATAAGGCACCTTAGACTAAAATGTTAAAGTTGAGAAGGGTCTTAGAATATAGAATTTCACCACTACAAGGAGTCTTAGAACATAGAATTTCAGAGATGGAGGAACCTTAGAACCTTCAAACAAAGAATGTTACTGAAGGGTCCTGAAAACACAAAATGTCAGATCCTGTTGGGACCTTAGAACTTGAATGTCAGGCATTGAAGGGCATTTTAGATATTCAGTCTTTCTTACTTTATAGATAAGTCAACTGAGAAATACAATGACTGTCCCAGGGTCAGATCATTAATAGTGATTAATAGATGATCACCCTAGAGTGATCATTCATTACCTGTTCATTCCTCTTCCCTCTAGCCACACCTCAGGAGGAGGAGAATCTGCTTTCATCCCTTTCCCTTGGAGCTCTTGGAGTTTTCCTGGAATAGTTTCTGACTCACTAAGTCATCACTTCCTGAGCAGTACAGGGAGGGGTCACAGTTGGCAGAGTTCATGGACAGCTGTTCCAATTTCAGATTGGACAGGGCAAAATATCTAGGGGGGTGAGAATGGAGTGAAAGTTTTTCCCTTCTTGGACATGAGTGCAAAACCACTGTGCAGTGGAAATGAGGAGAAAAAGGGAGAATAAACAGATTAATAGTTGGAAGACACCTCAGAATTTATCTAGTCTAACCCAGAACTGGACAAAAACACTCCTTCTAAAACATCCCTGACAACTGGACATTGACCATCTGCTTGACCCCTCTCATTTTAGCTCAGCCCCTTTTCCTCTTTACAGTTTCTTCCTTGCACTCACACTGATGATTTCTATAAGCATGTCTCTCCTCAGACCCAAGAGTGATATGGAGTATTCATTTATGTTCTGCACACCTTAATTTCTCTTTCTGGCACGCTAAGTCCAAAGAGGGATCAGATATAAAAGAATCAACTAGAATAATGAGACTCTGGTAGGTGGGAGATCTTAAAATCCCCAGATCCCTGAGTCTCAGAAACAGCACTGGTGAGAAAGCAGTTGGAGACTTTGTACCTCTGGTACAGATGCCCAATAATACTCTTTCCTCCCTTTTCTGAGCTCTTTGAATGGATTGTGATGTGGTGGAAAGAATAATGAACTAGTCATTGGAAAATATGGGTTTGAATTCTGACCCCTGTCAATATCTAACTTTGTGAACTTGGTCAAGTCACTTAGACTTATAGACTCATAGATTTAGAGCTGGAAGGGGCCTCTACAAGGAAACACAGGAGACTTGAAGTGACGTCCAAGCTCATACTAATTATAAGAGTCCAATGTAGGGTTGAATTCTTGTTCTTTGATACCAAGTCCATGACTCTTTCCTCTATACTACTCTGTATCCTTCATAGAAAGAGCGGTATAGAATTGGGATCTTAGTGGGGTGGGGGTCGTTTAGCACAAACCTTACTTGAACTGGAATACCCTCTATTAAATTCCCAACAATTGGCCATACAACTTCCACTTAAAAGGTTTCCAGCTGTAGACAACTCACAATGTTGTGGAGCAGCCAATTCCATTTTTGATAGTTCCAAACATTATGCTTTTCCTTACATAACTTCCCTGTAACTTTCACTCAGTGCTCTTAGGTCTTCTCTATGGCACCAAGCAGAATAAATCTAGAACTTTCCTCCATGTGACAGGCCTCCAAATACTTGCAGACAGCTCTTATATTGCCACTAAATCTTCTTTCCTCCTGATCCATGGCTCCTTCTACCAATCATCATATAGTATCAGTTAGAGTACTTTCATCAATTTGATTCTCTTTCTGTGGTTTCTCTTGGTTTCCCTCTAAAATGGGATGCCCACTTTTCTGAATTCCAGTTTTCCTCTGCTATAAGATGAGCAGGTTAGCCTAGGACCCTGATCAGTGGTTCTACCTGTTATTCCATAGACACAAGGTTTATCTGCCCAAATGATAGTCTCTGGGAGACCTTAGTGACCTTAACTTCTCTATTCAGTATAATATTCATCTCCCTGACCATGGCAGGGGTGGAGTACTAGTAGACCCAGGGATCAAAACACAGGATATGATAATCATCCTCGAATTTCTAGGATTCCACCCATTACTTGGAAGTTTCCAACAAATATTCCTTTGAAAAGGACACTTCCTTCTGATGCAGAGATTCCCTCATCATTTCACATACCTCTCAAAGGCTTGACAAAGAAAAGTTTGGGCTTAGGCTGAAGGAAACTCTCTCTAACCTCTGGGTATGCCCAGTCTCAGTCCCTTTAAGAACCTGAGCATCCCTGTTTAAAAAAAAAGGTCATAGTGTAGATGAATTCGGGTTGATTAAATCAAGGAGAAAATCAATTTAATTTTAATAGAGAAAAAGATTAGAAATCAGGCACAATGCTTTCTTAATTACAGCACCTAATCACTGGTGGAAAAAAATATTAACTTCTGCACATTTCATTTTATATATGTCCACGTCAATTGGGAACGAGAGCTCCTTAATGAGATGGATATTACCCCACTTGACTAGTAATTGACACGGCCCTCGTCAGTTCCTGTGTATAGAAATGTTCAGGCATGAAAGCCAGATGCTTTCAAAGACTCGACAACAGGGGTAGTTGCTGGGTTTTTTTTCCTTTCCTTGAGAAGAGGATGACACCGACCTTATCCTTCTCCTGTGCGACTGCTTGTCATTCCCCACCAATGATGTGTTTATTGGGCAGAGATAAAGTACAAAAAAGCTCACAGATTCAACCTGATTAAATGCTTCAGCTGTTTCTCCTGTTCAGTGCCTGGTTATTGCAAACACATAAACCCTGCAGGAAATCCCTGCAATTGTAAACTGGGTCCCCCTCCGTGCCCATCTTGGTACTACTCTGATGGGGTGGGAGGGTCTCTATCCAAAGGGTCCTCAACTGAAGCCTGGTGACTTTCCAACTTCCTTCTTCACTGTTCTGTCACTACTGGTCTCCTAGGGGATAGGAGTAATGTAATGTAATGTAGTAATGTAATGTAAGTAGCTTCAGTCCCCATTCACCCACCCATCCAGAAAACGTCCCTTCCCAAAGTGAGTGAAGATATATGGTATATCAGGAAGAGTAGTGTTAGGGAGAGCATGCTGCACTTGAAGGAAGAAAGTCTGGATTCAGAAGCTGCCTTTTCCCCTCCTACCCTCATGATTTTGGGCTGGTCATCTCTCTGTTGGCCTCAGTTTCCCCACCTGTAAAATGATGAGGTTTCACTAGGTAACCTCTAAGGTATCATTTAGATCTAAGTTTATGATTCTTTAGTGAGAATTACTATGACAGAAAACCTGTGATTTCATGAGTATAGGGAATCTTCCAGATAGGGAAAATATCTTTACCTGTCCAGGTCAACACCTCCTCTCCAAGTTGGCTGGGGTACTGAAAGGTTAAAAGGATTTGTTCTGTGAAATTTGGATTCAGTCAAAGGGCTGCTCCTGGGGACCTAGAGGGCCACATGTGACCTTGAGGATGCAGGTCCCCCACCTCTGGATTAAGTGATAGTGTGTATCAAAGACGGGACTTGAACACAGGTCTTGTCTCTGAGAGCAGTTCTCTATCCACTGTCATGTTATTATATACATATATACACACATGTTCATGTAAGTATTTATATGTATATGCGCAGAGGCATGTATGTATATTCTCCTGTATGTTTGTTGCACACATGTGTACACATGCCCATGTGTATACTGTGTGTATACATGTGTATGTATATATACATGTGTGTAAGTGTATACATGCGCATGTAGATATGTTTGTATATGTATGCACACAGAATGTACATATATGTATGCACATAGAAACACTCTGGTATGCATATATGTATATCTACATTAAGACATTTGTACAATATATAATATATGTACATTATAAGTGGTTGTGGTCCTTCGTTCTCAAAGAGGACCAAAATGACATTATAAATAAAATAAGAGATAAGATGGCTAGAACTATTGATATATCTGCCCTATGACCCTGAGTTGCATAACAGTAACTAGTTGTTAGAGAGAGGTTCCCTGTGGCAATGATATCCCAGATCCAACCTCAAGACCAGGATTCAGATTTCCAAATGACTATAAGTGTGTACACACCCCCCCCAATGTGTTTATGTGTGTGTACATACATATACACACATGAACACTTTTCACATATACATATATACACACATATAAATATATTAATATAAGTGTAATTAAACATATACTATCCATTTATAACTAAATTTTGATAGATTTGGTTTTCTTTGTAATCCTATGTATTATACTTTATGTATTTACAGACATAGCTCTAAGCAGTGCTCCACAGGTTTCACCAGACTGACCAACAGTTCTCAGTCTACCGAAACAATATGAATTGTGCCATATGAGAATCTGTGGAAATAATTGGTGATATTTAACCTGGGGGAGAGAAGACTAGCTATAAATGGAAATTGGGACATGCAAGGATGTAGGAAACTTCTTTCTAACAACCAATTTAAGGTGATGAGCTCAAATATTAGAGCTGGAAAGGACCTTCGAGGCCACTAAGGGCAACCTTATCATTTTACAGATCAGGAAACTGAGGCAAGGAGTGGTTGTCATTTGCCCAGGGTCACACAGCTGCTAAATGTCTGACTCTGGTCTTCCTGACTCTAGGCACAGGACTCTACCCACTGAGTTACCTTACAGTATTTGAGAAATAAACCCAAGCACTGAGAGATTGCTCAATGCCCCCTTCCCCAATCTCCTACTACTCATCCTCCTCATTCATTCCCATCAGAATGACCTTTATCATAGGACAGAAGTAGAAAGTCTGCAACAATTTTACTTAGTAGAAGTACAGGATGAGATCTAGTTGACCCTGCCAGAAAAATCCCGATTGACTTCCTCATTACAGAAATTTTTTAAAAAATCCTAAAGAAAAAAAAAACCTCTTGAGATCCCCTCTTGGTCCTGAGTGAACCCCATGTGATATGAAAATTAAGCCGATGGAGGCATTCTGAAACCAGAACCCCAGCAGATGTGTTTACTCAAGGCTTTCTGATTACAGGTGCTAAAAATACCCTCTTTAAATTTAGGAGAGACTAGAACATTTCAGAGACTTTACCAAAAGGCAGGGTGGTTTTTTTTCTTTCCCTCTCTCTACCTCCTTCAAACCTTTATTATTATTGAAGCTGGAGTCCTAGAGTTTGTTATCAAAAATTATAATAGCAAATCATGCAGACATTTCCTCTGATTACACAAATTTCCAACGGGTTCAATTTCTAGCTTGTCACCAACATTTTCCGTGCATCAGCAGACTACCAGCTGCAGGATGAGTGCAGTGCTGGGGGTGGGGGTGGTTTAAGTCCCCAATAATCCATCTTTTTCTCCAAGTCAGTGCTCAGTTTCCATTTTTCTTTCCTTGTTACTCTACCTCCACTCCCTTCCATTCCGGTCACCTTCTGTGTTTTTTTATTTTTATTTTAGGATTGAAGGATGTTCCAGATGGAAGGAACCTTAGAGATTAGGGAATCCAACCTCTTCATTATACAGGTAAAAAAAAATCAAGACCAAAGAGGAGTGCTGATAAATGTTTAACCACCAGCTCTCCACAACAAACTTTTAAGTGTAATCTCTATCACTTTCTGAAGTCTAGGAGTTAACAAAACAATAATTCAAATTTGTAGCTTTTGCCAATTTCCGAGGCATAAATAGTCATGCTGAAAATTTAACAATCAACTCTCTGCTGAAAATTGATCAGCTCTCTCCTGCTGGTACAAGTTGCCTCTAGCATATCACCCCTGTCCAAGGCCATGGGGTTAGTGATAGAGCATTAACTCTCCATCTTCTGATGAATTTTCTACCATGGTATGTTGTCTCTTCTGGAAGTCTGAGTGCTGTGGGATCATCCAATGTCAGAGGTGGAAAAGACCTTAGAGGCATTCTATTTGACTTTTTATTTTACAAATGAGGAAACTGAGGCCCACAAAGCTTACTTGATTCACACAGATGAAAAATAGTGGAGTAAGGGTTTTGAACTAGGAAGTAAGGAGCAGGGATGGGATTTGAATTAGGATTCTGTCTTCAAATAGAGTAAGCAACTCTGGTAGGCCACGAGCAGGAGAGAAGATACATGGTCAGGATTAGAAAGGGAAGGGATGTTAAAAATAGTTGAATTGAAGACTATTTTAAAGAGGAGGAAAGGCCCAGAGAGGTTAAATTCATTTTTCTACTATGGGCTGCTTTTAATTTGCAGTCAAAAATTTCTGTATGGGTTATTTACACCTTTAGAATGTAAGAACCTTGAGGACAGGGATTGTCTGATATTTCTTTGTTTATTGTCAGTATTGAACACAATGGTTTGCATGTAGTAAGTCTTCAATGTAGTAAGTCACTCATTTGTTCACTAACCCTAGCCCTTACTATTGTCTAGATATTTTACTGAGGGAGGAAAGGAAATTTTTTTTAACCCAAGTATGAGACTTGGGGCAGTGGATAGAGGGTCAGGGATGAAGTCATGAAGGCTCATCTTCCTAAGTTCAAATCTGGCCTCAGACACTTCGTAGTTCTGTTACTCAGAGTAAGTCACTTAACTTTGTTGTCTCAGTTTCCTCATCTGTAAAATGAACTGGAGAAGGAAATGGCAGCCACTCAGTATCTTTGCAAAGAAAACCCCAAATGGGGTCATGAAGAGCTGTGGTCATGACTGAAATGATTCAGCAAAGAAAACTTGAACATTTATCCTTATACATTTTCATCTAAGATTTGACCTAACATTTTAGCCCATGAATTAATATCCTTTTGGATCTGGACCCCATCCTTCAATGTGATTGGCTCTGTGAAGTTTGGAATCACTCAAAGGGCTGCACACTTGAGGACCTAGAGGGCCACACATGGCCTCAAGGTCACAGATTCCCCACCCCGGAGTCCAATCCTTTGACCAGTCTGCTTTTAAGTAGCCAAGTTCTGCCATAAAATAAAGTAATGGTTACCGTGATCCAGAAGGATTCTGGGGATTATAGGAAGGAAAACCTTAACTATGTCCTATTTGGTCTTTCTTTTACGTGCTGTCTTCTCCCATGAGAAGTAGCACTGTTACCACTTGTATGACCTCAGAGAAGTCATTCAATGTCTCTGGGTCTCAGTTTCTACCTCTGTAAAATGAGAGACTTGTACTAGATGACTTCATGAATTCTCAGGTCTCCCACTCTCTGGGTTACTGAGGAAAGAAGGGAAGGTCACTGACTAAAGTGTCTCAGGACCAAATGAGAGGGAGTGTGGCAAAATGGAAAGATCCCTAAGCTTTGAGGGTCAGAAACCCTTCAATCTTGTCCTACGTGGGTGCCTCTGGGAAAAACCACTTAAACTTCCCAAGTCTTATCTTCCTCAGAGGGAAATAACCTATATAGTGTCGAACTCCTGGAGCTGTTGTAAGCAAGGTATTTTATAGAGCTTCAATGTTACTGAAATGTCAGTTATTGGGAGCTTTTAAATGTCTAGAAAACTAAGGGGATGGCTGTAGAAATAATCTCATGCTTAATTTCTGAAAGCTAGAAGGATTTCAGCCTCATATTTCCCCCTTTCAAATCTCCTGGGACCACTCAAACTTTCCAAGCCCTCACTGTGAGAAAGTGAAAGAAAGCAAGGTTTGGAGAAATGTTTGAACTGGAGCAATGAGGTAGCAAGTCAGTCAATCAGCATTTACTAAGTGCCTACTATGTGTGAAGCTCTGTGCTAAGTGCTGGGGATGTAAGAACGACAAAGGATCTCAAAGTCTTAATGAAGGGCACAACATGTAAACATGAAGAGACAAGTTAGATGACATTGAAAACACTTTTCAAGACAGGCTGATCCCTTTATGCAGTTCATCTTAAAAACCTACTATGTACAGAGATAAACTACTCAATATGTGACCTTGGATAATTCACTTAAATTTTCTTCATCTAGAAAAAATCAGGACATTGGACTGCATGGTTTCTAGGGTCCCTTCCAACCCAAAAATCTTATGACCAACTATAATCCTAAGTGAAGAGCAATCTCTGGAGTCATAAAGACTTGGGTTTGAATCATGGCCCTCCTGTTTACTACTTGTGGTCTCTGGGGCATCACTCCATCTCTGTGGGCCTCAGTTTCTCCATCTGTAAAATAAGGAAGTTAGATGAGCTAGCCTCTGAAGTCCCTTTCAGCTCTAGACATATGACCCTATCCATCCCTCCAACTGATGAAGAACGATACGATGGAAAGAGAGCTGGAGTGTTCAAATTCTGGCTTGGATACTTATTGCCTATGTGATTTTGAACAAGTCATTTGCTTAACTGACCTTGGTTTTCACTTTCTTCATCTGTAAAATGAGCAACTTTGTGGTATAGCGGACAAAGTGCTGAACCTGGAATCAGGGAGACCTGAGTTTAAATCCAGTCTCTGTATGATCCTGGGCAAGAAACTTAACACTGCTTGCCTCAGTTTCCTCATCTGTAAAATGAACTAGAGAAAGAAATGACAAACCACCACTTCAGGATCTCTGCCAAGAAAGCCCCAAATGGTGTCACAGAGTTGGACATGACTGAAGCAATTGTACAACAATAACTGAGGAGAGGTGGAAGAGGTAGCTGCTTCCTCATACACCATGCAGCTCTAATCATATGAACCAACCGTCCCCATACCACCTCATTTCCTGATTTATTGAAATGATGCGCAAACCATCAGTTGGGTCCACTGAAAGGAGTTCTGGATTTGGAGTCAGAGGATTGTGCTTAGAATTCAGTCTTTGTTAGGAAGTGTGGTACTATAGAAAGACCAATAGCACGAAAGAGTAGGGCTCTAACTGTGACTATCATCTATGTGGCCTTGGACAAATCACTTCACTTCTTGGGGCCTCACTCTTCCCATCTGTTAGATCAGAAAGATTGGACTAGGTGCTTTCTGAAATCCCTTCTGACTCCAGATCTAGGATCTAGGATCTCCCTTTTAATTTCCACCGCCACCCCCCACTATGATGACATACACAAGTCAGCCTGCTGCAATTAGAGCTACCTGACTAGGGCTAGCCACTCCACCCCCTGCCTTTCACCGCCCCTCTGTCCTGCTCCCATCCAACTCTCTACAGCAGGAGCAGGTATGTTGAGTGGGAGGAGCTTGGTGGTGTCCTACTGCTCTGTTCAATTACCTATGTCTGTGGGTAAAACAGCCCCAGTGTAATGGACTGATTAATCTCCTTATCACATGAAGCACACAGTGTAATTACATCAGAGAATATAGATCCCTGAACGGAGCATCAATCAACCCAATGCAGTCCTTTCATGCTCTCTCCCCAACGGCAGGGAGAAAATGATTTCTTCTCTCCTTCCTCCTTTCTCCCACCCCAGCCCCTCCTCCCAGATGAAGGATTGGTCTCCAGAACAGGGCTCAGTGCTGTTTGGGGACTAGAGCTTCAAGAGGATACCAAAGAGTTTTTCACTTTGGGAGCCAGGAAGAAAAAAAATCTAGTTATCCTTTCTCATGACTTTTTTTTTGTGAGGTTGTGTTGTGTTGATATACCAAGTACACCTGCAGAAAATATCCGTCACCTTGCCTTTAGATGGAGATAAGCCTAGTTGTCAGCGCAAGGTTGGTGGTGGGGAGGTAGCATGTCATCATGGAAAGAACCCTAGACTTGGGATCAGGAGAAGTCTGGGTGCAAATTCCACTTCTCTGAGCCTCAATTTTGTCATCTGTAACAAGAGGATAATGATAGCCTGATGCTTATTGTATCTCTAGGTGTTCAAAGAAGATGATCTGTATAAAATGCTTTGTAAACCTTAAAACATCATGTAGCTATAAGCTATTGTTATGGGGGGATTTTCAGGATGGATGACCAGAAATGATTATTCTATCTTACAGTTGAGCTGAAAGAGACCTTGGAAATTGTCTAGTCTAATCCTTTCATTTTACAAATTCTTTAATGGAGGAATGAGGAGCCTGAGGTCCAAGGTGGTAAAGTGTCTTGTCAGAGGTCACAGAGGTAATAGAACATCAGAAGCAGAATTCAAACCCAGGTCCTCTGACTCTAGGGCCAGTTCTTTACATTCTACACATCATCTTGAATGAAAGAATTGTGACAAAGGCTGAACCAGTACTCATAAAGACCTGAATTTGAATGCTGACTCAAATGCTACTACATGTTTGACTAGGTACTTAACTTATGCTGGTCTTAGTTTCTTCATCTGTAAAACAGATAACAAAAATAGCATCTACCTCTCAGGACCGTTGTGAGAATACAAGGAGATAATATTTGTAAATTTCTTTGCACACCTTAAAATAGTCTATAAATGCTAGATAGCCAAGTAGTAGAAATAGTAGTAGAAGTAGTAGGTAGAGGAGGAGGAAGAGGAGGAGGAGGAGTATCCCATCCCATTTACTTATTTATTCCATTTAGATGTAAAAAACCTACCCACTTTCTCATTTCTCCCACTAAGATGCCACACCAGTCATCCCACTTCCTAGTTTTTCCACTTGGAGCACTGTATATGTGACTGGCATGGACTATTCCTTTCTTTTCAGTTGAAATTCCTCTGACAATGGTCTCCCATCCTTGAATGGGAGAATGGGTGGAGGAAGGGTCTGGTATCCCTGTTGGGGTGGGAACCATGGCAGATCAGTCTCAGTCTCATGTTGAATCCAGAGCTCAGTCATTCAGCATTGTAGGGGCTTTTCTCTTACTTTTCACTTCCTGTTAGAGAGACTGTCAATCTGAAGTTTGAGCATTTGAGTCCAATGCTCAGTGGAATGTCATGGGCAATGCCTTTCAGTTTACCAAAAGAGCAAGCAGTCAGGATAAGAATTTCTGAAGACATTAGCAATAAACTCCATTTACTTCAGCTCCTCTAGGACATTCCTCAAATCTCAAGGATCAAATGATTCTCTTTTTCTAGGGAAGCAGCTTGGTAGAAAGACTAGCAGAGAAGGTATAAGTCGACATTAAATGCAGATGCCTCATGTGGGAGGTGGATCTCCATTCCTGTGTTATTCAAGGATCTATGCTGGAACACAACAAATCCTCTAGCCTTCTCCAGAGTACAGCCATAAAACTTCCTATGAAGGATAATATTTTCTTACTTCATTTCCCTGGGTCTCAGTATATAAAATTTTGACTCAGTGGGGTCCAGCTTCTCCAGCTCTGAATAATGATAGTGTTGATGGTTTGGAGTATAGAAAGCTGGGTCTAGAGTCAGGAAGACTTGAGTTCAAATCATACCTCACATACTTAATGGCCGTGTGACCCTGGGCAGGTCACTTAACACTGTTTGCCTCAACTGTAAAATGGTGATAATTTTAAAATAATAACAGTGACTACCTCCCAGGGTTATTGTGAGGATTAAATGAGATGATGTTTGTAAAGTGCTTAGCCCAGTGCCTGCACACAGTAGGTGCTCTCTATATGCTTATCCTTTGCCTTTCCCTCCCCATAACCATAGGTAAATCACGTAACTTCCAGTGGCCTCAGTTTCTACTTCTGTAACATGAGGGGCTTAGACTAAATGACCTCTGGGGTCCCTATATTTCTAATAAAAATCAACTCCCCTAAAAACCCTGACAACCTCTTTTATCATTCTTAAGTTTATGCCTATGCCCCCATTGCCAAGTCGGACTCCATTCAAGGTATCCAAACCAGAAACTATTTTTCCTTCTTTCCCCTCCTTATTCCCCTCCTCTCCACGTCTAAGCCTCTTTTTCCTTTTAGGATCAATTAACTCTAACAAGTGCCTTTGATCTCCCTGCTTTGGGAATCCATCAGTTGTTTCTAACACCTGTATTAGCCAGGCTTTGGAAGAAGAGCTTCCTGAGTACTTGTGATACAGGAGCCCTGGGTACCGTGCAGCCCAACCACGGATTACGTTGCCGAGGGGTTTGCAGGGGAAGTGAGATAAATATCGAAAGTTTCCAAAGCCATGGAAACAGAAGCTACTCAAGGTGATTTTGCACACACAAAAGAAAGTGAAATTGGAATCCAGATGAGGGCCCCCCTACCGTGAATGCCGGAATAGAATGGTGGTGTTGGCTCTGCGAGACTATTTAGGGAAGGGGTAGAACAAAAGACGAGGACTGTGGAATGAACACAAAGGCTGCTTTCTCTCTCTGTGCCCTTCTGCTCACCTCCAAGTGGCTAGAGCTTTGTTAGTAGATGGTGGGCTCGGCTGGGTAGAGCACGGCACGTATGGAGAACTGGGACATCACAGAGAAGGCTGGGCGTGGGTCAGAGGACCTGAGCTTTGATCTGATCTCTGTTTAATTACCTGGGAGACCTTATGCAGCTCATTTACACTTCTAGGACTCAGCGTCCACATTTGTAAAATTATGAGATTGTATTAACTCAAGAGTTTTTAACCCCTAAAGATTGTAGCTATCCCAAAGTGAAATGCATTGCCTTGGGATAGAATGAGTGATTCCTTTCGGAAGCTTTCAAACATACTGAATCACCACATAGGAGGAGTGTTGTGGAGATGATTATTCTTTGAGATCATGTTAGCCTAGATGAACTTGGAGATCCTGTCTTATTTTAAGAAAGTTGGATAAGACATGGTCTCTGCTTTCAAGGGGGATTATAGTTTAACTGAATGATAATTACAACTGACATTTGAATAGTACTTACTGTACATTTCCAGGCACTATACTAAGAACTTTCCAATTAGTATCTCTTTTGGTCCTTGCAAACCCCCCTGGGAGGTAGGTGCTCTTATTGCACTTACTTTTACAGATGAGGAAACTAAGGCAAACAGATATTAAGTGACACATCCAGAGTGACT
This sequence comes from Potorous gilbertii, assembly GCA_028658325.1. Lineage (NCBI taxonomy): Eukaryota > Metazoa > Chordata > Mammalia > Diprotodontia > Potoroidae > Potorous > Potorous gilbertii. The sequence continues at coordinate 230,065,796 of CM053773.1, read as the reverse complement.
CATCACTTGTAAATGTCTGAGGCCGGATCTGAACTAAGGCCTTCCTGATTTCAGACCTGGCAATCTATCCACTGTGTCACCTAGCTACACCCTAATAGGGACTGGACATATGATTTCATATAATAAAGGTATAAGGAACTCCCAGGTGGAAAAACCCTATCTACTAATGCTGTTTGGCACCTTCTCTGTAAGTTGTGTTAGAAAGTTGCCCAGACCACTGGAAGTTTGTGATTTGCCCAGGGACACACAGGCATTATATATCAGACTTGGGACTCAAAGCTGACTCTTCCTTCTGGCTCTCTATCAACTACACCAAGAAACCTCAGTCAAGCTCACAATCTCATTGGGGAGACAAGACTCATACTTTTTGAAAAGTTCATAGAATAAGACAAGATATGCTAATGGTCAAATTCATTGAAGTCAATTCAGCAAACATTTATTAAGCCCTTGATGTGTGCAAAGCACTCTATAATTTCTTGTGCTTGTAAAGACCCCAAAGAATGAGGTGAAAAAGAAACACGTAAGTTAAGAAGAGAGAGAAATAACTGCTAGCATTATTGGATGGTTTACTTCTTCTGTGGGAAACTTGAAGTCTCCCAATCATCAATCACACAACACACATTCATGTGCCAGGTGCTATATTAAACACTGGGGAAATAGAATGGGTAAAATATTCTCCAAGGAAATAGTCCTGGTATAATATTTGGGATCCAAGATCACCAAGAGAAATGGGAGTGGTAGTAGAATAGAACACTGAGTCGTAGATCTGGAAGGAGATTGACAGAACAGTTAATATAGTCCCCCTTTTTTTTTTTTTTTTTTTTTTACAAAGGCAGGCCTTCCATGAATGGAAATGGAAGTTTATAGATTTTGAACAAGGTGGTGTCTCAGAGGCCCAGATAAGCCAACTGGATGGATAAAATGTTGAGGCACAGAGAGGTTAAATGCTTTCCCCTCAGATATGTTGTTTAGTCATTTCCGTCATGTCAACTCTTTGTGAACTTATTTGTGATTTTCTTGGCAAAAATGCTGGAATGCTTTGCCCATTTCCTTCTCCAAGTCATTTAACAAATGAGAAAACTGAGTCAAACAGGGCAAAAAGTGACTTGCCCAGAGTCACACAGCTCGTAAATGTCTAAGACCAGATTTGAAGTCAGGAAGATAAGTCTTATTGACTCCAGGCCCAGTACACTATCCACTATACCACATACAGCTGTTAATTAAGAAGCAGACTTGGATTTCTAATCCAAATCTTCTCATTCTAAATGAAGTGTTCTCATTCTACTATGCCACCTCTCAGATGAACAGGAGTCAATCGGCCAGAAAGTTAACATTAATTTATTACTCAGGGAAGCTGAGCAAAAGTTGTTAGGAGTAGGCTATTCTCCAATATTTTCCTCACCTCACTCACCCATCCTTGTTACTGGTTGTCCTTTCCTAACTTGAGAATTAGAGGTTGATTAAGTTTGAAGGGTAGGGAGAGTCACTCCAGTGAATTTGGCATCATTGCATCATTGGGCAACATTAATTTGAAAAGGAATAGGGATGGGAATTGTGGCTTTGTTTTTTTTTCTGTAAGCAATTTCCAAATGAGGAAATTCCCTTTACCAATGCAAAGATTCTCTGCATCTTAGATGATTGTCAAAAACTCCAAGAGGTTAAGAAATTCCTTTTTAAAAAAATTCTACTTTTTTTTTTATCAAGCAGACCTGAATCCTTCCCTGAGGGGTTCGCATAATGATGTGTTCCAAGTCTTTGTATATGTCTCCCTGTCATTGTAGAAGACAAGAAAGCCTTCCTACTGGGCGTCATTGCCCCCTTTAGGCAGCTAGTGCAAAGCTGCTGTCCCAGGTACCAATCTAATATCCCCTCCCTCAACATGGTCCCTAGCAAGCTAGACTCATTATCAAGGTTCCCCAAGGAGATTGCCTCAACTGACTTCTAGACAGGCAAATAGGGTCCCTGGAAGTGGAAGTGGAGTGAAAAGAACATTGAATTGGGAGGAAGAAATTGGCTCTCAGCTCTACCTCTACCTGTAGCCACAAACTAAATAAATGGTAGGACCCTGGGCTTCAGTTTTCTTATCTGTAAAAGGAGAGAATTGAATTAGGTGATCTTGAATCCTCCTTATACTGCTAATGTTCTATGTTATATATACTTCTAACCCTAACCCCACTCTAGCAGGAAACACTCACATGGCAACCTTTCTCAAATACAGAGGTTATGTCCCCTAGTCCCAGATCAGGCAGAAACTTATAGACCAGAAAGGAAGGATCTGGACACCACATTATCTAAAGGAAAAGAAATGATGAAAGCATCATACAAGAATTTAAATGGAGATTTTCACAGATTCACTTAAATGACTTTAAGCGTAATCTGGCCCAATTCCTTCAATTTGCAGAAGAGGAACCTGAAAGCAAGAATCATAGCTCACAGAATCAGAAGGAACCTATGGAATTTTCCAGACCAACACTTCCTTTTACAACGAAGGAATATGGGACCTAGGGAGATTAAGTGACTTGTTCAGAGTTACCTAGTTAGTAAATAACAAAACTGGGACTCCAAGTTCCTGTGACTCCGAGTGAAATGCTTTTTTCTATTGCATCGATCTAGAGAGAAGGCCAGATGCCCAAAGAGCAAGCTGGCAACTGGGATAGAGGATGAGGGACAATGACCAACAACAAGGGAAAATTCTCATTAGTTTTTAATATTATCCCTTCAGGAGCAGCTTTGGTCTCCCCAGACATTCAATGTTGCTATTTTTTTCTGGTTTAATAAATCTCTGCCTATCAGTGTGCACCTACTGGGCACCATTCCCACATAAATTCCAAGCAGTGAAGTCATTGATGACCAGGGTTTAATTGGAACCTGGTGGGAGTACGGTGAGAGTCTGTGAATCTAGACAAAAGAGTCGATGGGAACAATTGCCTGGCTGATCGATGGGATCTATATTTGACTTTGTTCACTTCACAGTTTTGCCTGGGGCTCTCTGGCCCAGCAACTCCAGGAAGCAAACACCAAGAAGAGAGGTTCCCCCCACTCCCTACCTTCTACCTTTTACTGCAGTATGTTGTTACACAGTCTCTTGGGAGAAGAGAGGGAAAGCACTTCAAGGCTTATAAATTGCTTTCTTAAAAATAAAAACTTCTATTCACGCCTTTTGTTTTTTACATTGTGGTACTTTCTGGATGGATACAACTCCCCCTCAATGAATTTTCTAACAAAGAAAAACTGTGAACCTAAACTAACCAATTCAATGGTTGCTTTCATATTGTATGTAACATTCCACACCTGTGGTCCCCCACTTTTATACCGAAAGGAGGAAGTTAAATGTCATCACTTCTTGTCTGGGGTGGGGGTCAAGATTAGTCATTGCAGTTAATCAAGTTTTGTCTTACTTTTAGTGAATATAAAGTACTTCTACTCAGTGAGGTAATGTACGTTATCATCACCATTTTATAGATGAAGAAACTGACATTTATCATGGTGAATGCATTTGTTCATAGCTATTGTGTCAGGGTTAGAACTTAAAATTCTTAACTTAAAGTCAGACCTTTCTTGACTCCAGGTCCAGCACTTTTTATACTGCATCATGATGATGTACATTATATCTCATAATTGTTTGGTACTTTGTATTTTCTCAAGTGGCACAGTGGATAGATACTGGAGATGGCAAAACCTGAGTCCAAATCTTGCTTCTGACACATACTGGCTATACAATATTGGGCAAGTGACTTTTCCCTTTTGTAGTACAGAATCTAAATTGTGAAGAAAGTGACAATCTGCACTGGTAGAGGGACTCTTCTTACTAGGAGCATCCTCTGCCAGTATATGTGTGTATGTGTGTGTGTGTGTAAATGTACATTAACACCAGTTATGTCACATCTGCATAAAAAATTTGAGATAGTTTAGACAGGAAATCACTTTTATTTTGAAGATGAGGAAATTGAGTCATGGAGAAGTAAACTGATTTGTCTAAAGTAATATCACAAGTTAATGACAAGACAGAAGTAGAACTCAGAACTTCTGATTCCTAGACTGATACTACAACACAATGAAGCTTAAGCTTATTCATAATACTTTTATGATAATGAATAGGGAACAAGACTGCATTGGCTGACTGCTCAGGGATATCACAGAATAATGCCATCCCTGAAAAAAAAAGTATGTGTATATTTTGGCTATTTTGAATATTAATGGAAATCTCTTTAGTATGTCAGTTTTATCCTTTTGTTCAAAACATTCCTGTTGGCAGTGGTAAGAGCACTGAAATAAATAGTTTATTTGCCAATAACATAGCTTGTTAAATTTTAATCAAATAGAATATTGTAAGCACATAGTTACCAGGATACACCCCATGGGAGAATGAGAAAGATCACTTTTGAAATGAATTAGTAATGGAACGTTTGGAAACTGGAATGAAATGGCCAATGGAACCTACATGTGGATTATCTCAGTTTGAGCCATAAATCAGAAGTCAGTCTATCCCCTCTCCAATGAAGGATTTTCTTGCTAATTATTTTCAGGAGTATAATCTGGCTAGAAGCCTTTCTAGGCATTTTTTTTGGTTATCCATGAAAAACAGATTTGTCAAAATCCCTTTTGTTGATGTTTCATGTTTGTAGTAAGTGTTGCATTTAACTCTGGCTCAACTCAGGTGAAGAAGCTTACATTCTTGGTTCCCAATAGCTCCCACTTAGTTTTCATTTCTTTTTCTCTCTTTCCCCCCAACCCCCTCCCTCCACACACAACTTTTCCCCCTTCCCAAAGAAACATATTGCCTTTTGTGCACAAAGACGATATCACTGAACCACCTTCAATGGGACATTACTTTTGAGTTGCTTCTCATAGATGTGTTGGGCACCATGATGCCATCCATACTCTTCACTGATTCCCCCTTATGGAATAATTGCCTGGATTTGTAAGAGGAGGAGGTATGGTCACTGGTTGCATAATGACAGGCAAAAATATACTTAGTCCTGAGGCAGATCAAATATTGAATCTTGGGTTCCTAAATACAACACTGAGTTAACCGACTTGGAAAACTCACTCCCCAGTATCATGGGTCAAGGACTAAGCCTGAAATCAGATGATTTAGCTAAAAGTTCTGGCTCTGCTATTTATAACAGGGGACTTTGGGCAAGTCATATCATATTAAAATATTCTTTCCTTGTAAAATAGGGGAAAGGGCAGACCAGATGATCTGTAAGCTCCCTTCCAGCTCAAAGTTCTAATATTGTTATTATATTATTATAAAATACTTTGACAACATTTACTACTTTGGCAAATGCTATAAATATAAAGTATTAGCATCCTCTGACCTTGGAAGAACCTTCAAAAGATAACTCATCTGAAATGATCACATTAAGTACTAAACTCACATAATTCCTAGGTTGAAAAATACTTCAGAAATAATCTGGTCCATGCCTCCATTTTACAGAAAAGCAAACATCACAGGAGAAAGGAAGTGACATACATAAGGACTGACAAGTAACAAATAGAAGAACCAGGGCTAAAACTCTAGGTCTTTCTATGACAACTCTAGCATTATTCAAATGACCATAGAACCATAGAAATAAAAGTGGCAGGAACCTTGGAGGGCATCATGCCCAAACTTCTCTTTGTATATAGGAAAGTCAATGTCCAGAGAGGATGAAGGCTATGCCTAAGATCACACACAATATAAACACAGTATATTGCAGATCTAGGCTTCAACCTCAGGTCCTTTGACTCCAAGGCTAGTACCTGTTGCACTCCACCATGCCAGTACCTCTTCCCACTACACAATCCTGACATTGGGTTTATAAAAAATGAGATTCACATCCAAATGTTCACAAAGTGAGGTGCATTGATATGGTGATGTTAACTGTGATGTTAAATGTCACTTTCACCTATGGAAAGAATCACACAAAATGTTAGCATTTTCATGATTGGGTTGATCTAGGGCCTAGATCTTGGGTTAAGAAAAGATGAAAGGAGGAAAGGAAAGGAAAGTAAAGGAAAGGAAAGGAGGAGGGAAAACAAGGGGAAAAGGAGAAATAAAAAGGGTAAAGAAAAGAAGGAAGGAAAGGAGAGAGGGAGGAAGAAATGAAGGAAGGGAGAGAGGTAGAGAAAGGGAATAAGTGAGAGAACACAGTTAACATGAGAAAGAAAAAGGAGGGAGAAGGAAAGAAAGAAGAGGAAGAGCTGTCCACAGTGCTGACTACCTGCTAGGCTGTTGAGTTATGTCCTCAACCAAGGACTAGTAATGTGGATGCCTGAAGTTGGACTGGACTGAAATGACTGAACAACAAACAGTAATCAGGACAAAGTTATAGTCCCCATGTACAATTGTACAACATCCATATATACACCTTTTTACTCTTTCAGTTCCATATCTCAAGGACAATTTTTCATCCCTCTGTTGGAACAAGTTTATTAATATACCGAAACCATTTCTATTTTTTAGTTCATCTTGAAGGATTTTTGGTCTGGGGGTTGGCTGTGGCTAGTGTTTCCTTCCATTATTCATACCTTCAACCTTCAAGGACTTTGCCATAACTAAGTACACACCTCTGTAACACACACACACACACACACACACACACACACACATGCACACTTTTGCAAGAAGAAGGTATGTGGAAGGATGCAGTATCAGAGAAGAACTGACAATGGCTGCAGATGGGCGTGTGGTGATGCTCATGATGAATTCTCTAGTTCAATCCTTTAAAGATAAGTCAGATAGAAAGATAGTGGGGCTCCTCACTTTATCCCATCTCAGGCTGTTAGGAAAGTGCTGGAATGAGCTTATTTCACAAGCCTGCCTTTGTCGGTCATGTTGTCCTTTAGGAATCTGGGATGCTGAGAATTCCAACAGTGCCTGAGAAGTCCATATCTCTGGGGAAAATGCTTTGAGAATTGGGATAGGAAGGGTCAAGAGAATTCAAGAACACAGAGAAATAGAGTTACCCTGGCATTTTTCTGAACTATTTCAGGGACATATTGGAAATAATTGACAAAGCTCAGTGGAGCATAGAGTATGTAGTGTGTTAACCCTTCTTAACAGGTAAAGCCGTATCTCCTGAACTTCTCTAAATCAGTAGAATTATGGAGTGGAAAGATTATGACCTAAAATAAGAAAAATATGAGCTCAAGTCCGAACTGACATGTACTAGTTGTGTGATCTTGGACAAATCTGTTGCCAAGAAAGTAAACTGGGTACAGTGACATTGCAGTTCCATAGTGTTCCTCTATAATCAAAGAAATAATAGTTATGTAAATAGAAATTATGTCAAGTAAATTGGAATTATAAAGTCATATAGAAATCTGAGTGATCATAATTGCTCTACAATATGACTATTAGTTTTTCAAGAAATACTTGAAGTTCTGGGAAATGTCATCTGATGATGATCCAGAAACCACAATTGAATAACTAGTTAGAGATTGTTCCTTTTGTCTATGAATCACCATAGTTTAGCATCTATAGTATTCAGTGTCAGAGTCAAGAAGATCTGCATTGAATCTTGACATAGACAGTTACTATCTGTGGGATCCTGGGCAAGCTACTTACTGTGTCTTCCTAAAGCATAGGTCTAACCACACCCTCCCCCACATTCAATAAACTTCATTGGCTCCCTATTACTTCCAGGATCAAATATAAAACTCTCTGTTTGCTATTAAGTCCTCTATAACTTGGTTTTTCCTACCTTTTCAGTTTTCTTATGCCCATACCTCCTCACTTGCACCACCACGTATTCTGTGTCCCAAAGATACTGGCCTTGCTGCTTCTCATACAAGACAACACATATCCCTATTCTGGGCATTTTCACAGCCTGTTCCCCATGCCTGGAATGTTCTGCCTCTTGCTCTGCACCTTCTGGCTTCCCTGGCTTCTTTCAAGTCTTAGACAAAATCTCAACTTCCACAAGAAACCTTTCCTTAACCCCTTTAAAGACAGTGCTTTCCCTCTATTGGTTATCTCCAATTTATCCTGTCTTGTTTGGAGGCAGTTGTTTGCATGTCTTCTTCACTATTAGACTGGAAGTTCTGAAAGTGCAGGCTGTTTTCTGCTCATTTTTGTCTCCAAAGTGCTTAGCATAGTGTCTGGCACATAGATGCTTGATAAATGCTTATTGACTGGTTGGTTGTCTAAGTCTGTTTCCTCATTTATAAAATGAGGATATCTGATGGATTTACCTCATAATTAATGGAAATGTCAAATGATATGATGTATATCAAACACTTAGAAAACTTTAGAGCACTTGATATATGCCAGCTATTGCTACTACTAGTACTATTGTTGCTGGGGCTGCTGCTACTACTACTAGTACTACTACTACCACTACTACTACTACTTCTTATTGTTATTTTTATACAGTCCCATGGTCTTCTTTATGAGGAAATCCTGGTATGGAATTTCCCTCTACCAATGCAAATCACCAATTCATCCTCAAGCATTAACTGGGGACACTAAGAGGTTAAGTGGGTTATCTAGGGGCCACAGAATAAGTGACTGAGTCAGAATTCAAACCCTGGTTCTCCTCTCCAAGGCAGGATCCTCTTTCCATTATATTTTACTGCCTCCACAGTCATGATGGTAGTCAGCCAGGGAGAATTTACTGAGAATTGTTTGCATTGTATGGTAAGATTAGGGGTATGTAGTAAAGAATATGAAGGATGCAGGTCCCATCTAAAAGTTTTAGTGCATGGGTGTGTGTGTCTACATATACCTGTAAGTGTCTATCTTCCTGAGTGTGTGTGTGTCTGTGTGTGTGTGTGTGTGTGTGTGTGTGTGTGTGTGTATGTCCATTACCATCCCTTTTCTGAAGTTCTCCTTTCTGGAGTCAGCACTAGCCTCTGTTGCTTAGATCTATTTTTCCTAAGTATAATAATCATAGTTGACACTTGTATAGCAATTTAAGGCTTAAAAAGCATTTTACAACCATTGTCTCATCTGATTCTCCCAACTATCGGAGAAAATATATGCTGTCAAGTCAGTCAAGTCAACAAGCATTTATTAAGTGCCTACCTATTACTCACCAGGCATTTTGCTAAGCATTGAGAATATAAACAAAAGCCAAGAACAATTCCTGCTTTCAGATGCCCACATACTGTGCTGTAATTATCCCTGTTTCAAAAATGAGGAAACTGAGGAAGAGAGAGGTAGGAAACATAGTCATGCAACTACCAAGTGTCTGAGGCAGGATTTGAACCTACGGCATTTTTTCTGACTTCTGTTCCAATGCTAATGCTATCAAGTGTGTTCCAATAGCCACAACGATAATGAATGTCTCCTTGAATGGGGAAGTGTCTTGGATCATGAGCTAAGACTGCTTGGGGGAGTTTGATGATTTTAGCACCATTCTTTATTCAGTTTATCTCTTTTCCTTCTTCCATGAATCCAGTCCCCACAGACTTGACACAAACTCACAAAGCAAGTGGTCAAAGGAACTTTAGATACCATCCAGACCAGCCTTTATATTTTATTTGGAAGATGAGAAAACTTGAGCTTAGAGAGTGAAATAACTATCCCAAAGTCTCTTAGTTTCTTGAGTTTCCAACCATGTCTCTGTGCAAGAAGTGACTTATTAGAGCTTAGGGTCGATAATATAATTGGCTCTGAGGGAGTCGTGCCTTCCACTCTAGGCTGAGGAGGTCAAATGAGTACCGAGAAGTGATGAGTGTGGGGTTGTGGATGGAGTTCTGAACTTGGAGTCAGGGGGGCCAGGCTACAAAACCTGTCTGAGATACTTGCTAGCTATTTGAATCTAGGGAAGGCCTTTGACCTCACTGGGCTTATTTCCTCATCTATAAAATGAGATTGGTGACCTTTAAGATTGATTTCAGGGAGTATGATAGATAGAGCACTGACCCTGGAGTCAGGAGGACCTGAATTCAAATCTGGTCTGGGCAAGTCCCTTAACCTCCATTGCCTCCAAAACAAAAACAAAATAAAAAAATGCTCTTTCAGCTCCGAATCTAGGATCTTAAATAACATGTGGCTGAATCAAGACGAGTGTCTCCATTCCATCCTACCCTTCACTCCTAGAGAAATTGTATCATTTGTTCTTTCCAAGACAGTGCAGAACATGACTAAATCCAGTAGAGGTCTGAGCCCCTAGTAACTGTCCCTAGACTTCACCTGCTTTGGATTTACCTGGCTTGCTTTGGTGAGGTTGAATGAGCCTACATTATGATGGTAACTGATATACATACATACTACATACACACACACATGAACATACATGCACAGTAATATAGTCACATATATACGTATATATGTTACTTTAATGTTCTTAAAGAACTTTACATGTTATTTTATTTGATCCTCATAGCACTCTTGTGAGGTAGAAACTATGGTTAATATCACTCCCATTTTACAGATGAGGAAATTGAGGCTGAGAGAACTTGGATGACTTGCCCGAGATCACACAACTGAACAATATCTTAGGTGGAATCTATCTGCTACCTGGCAGAGGCCTCCAAAGATAGAATTTTCAGGGAGGGGGTAGAAGATTCACATTGATGGAAAGATATCATAATAATTCACATTTCTCTAACAACTAGGTATCACAGTGGATTGGAGTCAGGAAAGCCTAAAGTTGAATCTGCCTCAGACACCTACTAGCCATGTGAGATGGGGCCAGTCATTTAAAGCATCTCTCCATCTCATTTGGCAAAGTACGGACAATGACAGTATCTATCTCACAGAGCTGTTGTGAGCATCAAATGAGTTAACGCATGTAAAATGCTTTGAAAACCTTAAAGTGCCATGTAATTATTAACTATCCTCCTCAGCCTCATCATTGTCATTGTGAAGACTGAAAAGAACACTGAGTTTAGAATCAGAGAACCTGAGTGTGAATCCTGGCTCTTCCTGTTGGACAAGTCACTTCTACACTCTCACCTATAAAATCATGCACTTCCTTTTATCATTAATATCTGAATATCTATGCTTCTTCTTCCTCCTCCTCCTCCTTCTCCCTCTCCTCCTCCTCCTTCTTCTTCTCTTTCTTCTCCTCCTCCTCCTTCTTCCTCTTCTTCTTCTTCTCTTTGTCTCTGTTTCTCATTGAAATGCAACGAAGGATAAATACAAATTGTTGTTTTGTCATTTCAGTCATATTCAACTCTCCATGTTCCCATTTGGGTTTTTCTTGGCTAAGATATTGAAATGATTTTTCCATCTCCTTCTCCAGCTCACTTTATAGATGAGGAAACTGAGGCAGATACAGTTAAGAGATTTACCCAGGGTCACACATCTAGCAAATGCCTGAGTCCAGATTTGAACTCAGAAAGAGGTGTCTTCCTGACTCCAGTCCTACCATACCATCTAGCTGTCCAATTATAGGGTTAGGGGATTTCTTTTTTCAATATTTGACCAAATTTAGAGGAAGATTGATGTTAAATCTCTCACCTGGAGAGCTCTTAGTACAGCAGAACTGTGAAGTGGTGGTGGGGGGGGCGCGATGTAGAGGATCTCTAAGATCTATTTTATCTTTAAATCTCTATGGTCCTATGACCTGGATTCAAATTCCAGTTCTGCCACTTCCTAGAACTAGGACTTAGAGTGAGTCTCCCTGTTTCTTTGGGTCCCAGTTTCACAATCTGAAAAATGAAAGGTGTGGATGAGATGGTTTATGAAATAAAGTCAATAGTCCCACTCTCATTCAACAGATGAAGATGCTAAAGCTTATGGAATTCTGAAAATCCTGGAGTCATGCATATAGCAGATGACATAATAAAGACCCAAACCCAGATTCTCTTCCTTCAAGGCCCCTACAACACACTGCTTTCAAAAAAAAACATAGAGGGCACAGGTCTGAAAGGCATTGAGATTCCCTTCAGCAGCCTGGGGGCAAGGCTGAGTTCTAGAGGGATAGGGGATGGTGCTTGTCAAGTCACTGACAAAGCAGGAATGAAAGAATGAAGGGATGAAATTGAGCCAGAAACTTCTTTTTTTTCCATGAATACAAATTGATGCTCGATAGACCTGTGTGTGAGAGTGTGTTGCGGGGCATCTATATCTTAATACTTTGCAATAGAGAGCAGAGTTTGGGAACTTCTCTCAGTCCTTCCCCCCCCCCCCCAACGTTTGGCTATGCTCAGAGGAAAAGGGATGTTGAAACCTCTCATCTAGAGAGATTTTAATACATCAGGCAGTGCTGTGGGGTGGGGCTGCTGCACCAAGGCTGAGTAGTCCTCAGATGGCCTTAGAGGAAAGGAAGAGGGCATTTAGGACACATTGTCAAAGAGCTGGCTGTAGAAAGACATGAGCAACTACTGGAAAATGCATTGGTGTAGGATGTGGTACCATAGAAAGAACACTGGTCCTGAAGTAGGGGGACCCTGGGTTCAAATCCCACTGCTTATACTTACTGCCTGGGTTAACACAGATACCTCCTGGGGCTTTAGTTTACTCACTGGCAAAATGAGGGGCTTGAACTACACTATCAGTTAGAAGGTACCTTCAATATCTATGAGCTGTTGAGGAAGCCGGTGGTGTAGTGCTTGGAGGTAGGGAGATGGGAGTCCAAATCTGGTCACAGACAGGTATTAGTTGTGTGATGCTGGGCAAGTCACTTAACCTCTGTCTGCCTTAGTTTCCTCAGTTATAAATAGAGATAATAACATCCTCTCCTTAGTTTCCTCAGTTATAAATAGAGATAATAACATCCTCTCCTTCCCAGGGTGGCTATAAAGATCAAATGAAATAATATTTGTAAAGTGCTTATTAGTACAGTGCCTGGCACAAGGTAGACCGTCAATAAATTGTTTCCTTTTATTCTTCCTTCCTTCCTTCCTTCCTTCCTTCCTTCCTCCCATCCTTCCTTTCTTCATCTCTGACAGAAAATGAACTAAATTTGGAGTAACAGGACTTGAAGTCAAACATATGCCTACTTCCAGTGTCACCTTGGATAAGTCATTTAAGTTCTGGGACACTAAGCTTCAGTTCCCTTTTGTAGATTTAGACCTGGAAGGGACCTCAGAGGCCTTCAAGTCCAAGCCCCTCCTTTTACAAATGAGGAAACTGAGGCCCATAAAGGTGATCAGGTACTAAAGGGAGTGTCAGAGCTGGGATTTAAACACATTTGAAAACTCTGATAAAAGTTCCTTCTACTAGAATACTTAAGTGGGTTTCCCTTCTGAGATTAAATTTCATCATCTGTATAATGAGGCCTAGGATAGATAGATAGATATGTGGATAGATGGATGGATGGATAGATAGATGATAGAAGGATAAATAGATGATAGATGACAGATAGATAGATGGATGGATGGATGGATAGATAGATAAGTGGATGGATAGGTAGAAAGATAGGTAGATGATAGAGCATTTTTTTATGAGGAGGGGTTGAATCAGGGAAGGAGGAAGGGCCAAGTGCAAAGGTGGTTTGGGATGTCAAAGACCGATGTGGGTTTAAAGACAGCAGGATGGTCAGTGTGGAAGCTTCATCAAATGGAGATTTGAGGGGAACTTATCAAGTGAAGAGGCTGAAGGCATTGCTATAGTGAGGAGAAGGCCACTGGGGCAGAGATGGAAAGGTGATCTGTGGCATCATGGGCTGGTCTAGATTTAAAAAGAGCATGAAAAGAACTCACCTTCTTGGGAATGGGAAGTGATTCCTTTAGTGTACTTCTATCCCCAGTACTTAGCATACACTAGGTGTTTAACAAATGCTTGTCGATAGATTTGTCAACTAGCTATTTTCTTGACTGTGCAATGCCTGTCTTCCTGCCCTTCCTCCAAGGAGTGATTAATAGATACAAAGGCACTTTGTGTAAGAGCTATGCAAGTGCAGGCCAGTCCCATTATTTCTGCTAAATGCCCAAGGGGCGACTGACATGGATGTCCCAGAATAAAACAGCACTGAATTTTTCTCAAAGCAGAGATGAAGGCCTGCAGGCCGCTTGATATCATGACATGTGTGTGGTTATTCTGGGACTGGGGAGAGTGACGTCAGCTCTGGGGCTGACCAGAAGAAAAGAGCTATTTTTGGGGAATATTATTGTGATTTGAAGCATGTGATTATTTGAAGTCTGGATCGCTGAAGCCAAGTAGCTTAGACTGGAGGAGCTCCAAGTCATAGATTGTTGGAATGCTCAAGGGGGCAGTTCTGGGGAGAGAATCTATACCTTTCCAGCTAGGTGAACCCAAAGGATTTCCCCTAAAGGAGCCCTTCCTTAAGTGAATGCCTGTATGAATAAGTGAAGAATCTGAAAACCTCCAGCTTGATTTAATCTCTACTCCTTTAGAATTGAAATAGAGAGTAACTCATACTTCTGTAGCATTTCAAGATCGGCAAAGCCCCTGGAGACAGGTCCTTGATCACCCCCACTTTACAGATGTGGAAACTGAGACTTGGAGAAATCAAATGACTTACCCATTATCACACATAAAGGAGGGCTCTGGGGAGAGATTGAAGCCATCCTCTCCCCATCCCTTCACGTTTCAAGGACAACAATTTATCCATTAGTCAAGCTGTTCTCAAACTTTTTGGTCTTTATACTCTTAAAACCTATTGAGTCCCCCGTCGCAAAAGCTTTTGTTTATGTAGGTTATAGATGAATATTTTACTTATTAAAAATTAAAAGGTTTTAGTGTTATTATGAAAATGGTTTTGACCTTGAGAACTCCATAAGAGAACCACAGGGAAACCTATGGGTCCCCAGACCACACTTTGAAAAACCACTGCACTAGATTATACTGAAGTTTGCCTTTGTACAATCTCACGTGTCTGGAGTCCTTTAAGGTTTTACAAGCACTCTCCTCTAAGAGGCAGGATGGAGTTGAGGGGAGATCTCTAGATTTGAGTCAGGAAGACTTCAGGTCAAACCCTACCCCTGACCCTTAATGGCTGGGTAACCATGGTCACCTAATCCCTCTGGTCCTATATATGAGGCACTGGGCTAAGCTCTGAGAAGAAATGAAAATAAACTGACCAAAAAGTCATTGACCAATAGAAGGTGAAGGAGCTCACCTTCTAATGGGGGAAGGCCTTTGGGAGTCCTCCTAGCTTTAATTCTATGAGCCTAACATCTCACCAGGCAGTCAGTCAATAAACATTCATTGAGGCAGCACTATGTGCCAGACACTTTGCTAAGGACTAGGGATACAAAAAAAAGCAAAAGATAATCCCTGTCCTTGAGGATCTCACAATTTAATGTGTGAGAGAACACTCAAACGGGGTATATGCAAAGCTATATACAGGATAAATTAGGAAATAATTAGAGAGTATATTTCAATTTTCAGTTGTGTCTGACTCTTCATGACCCCATTTGGGACTTTCTTGGCAAAGATACTGGAGTGATTTGACATTTCCTTCTCCAACTCATTTTGCAGATGAGGAAACTGAGGTAAACAGGATGAAATGACTTGCCTAGGGTCACACAGCTAGTAAGTGTCTGAGGTTGGATTTGAACTCATGAAAAAGACTCTTACTGATTCCAGACATGGCACTCTGTCCACTATAATGCCACCTAGGTTCCCCAATTAGAGAACAAGAACACTAGAATTAAGAGGGGTTGGGAAAAGACTTCCTATTGATGGGGTTTTAAATGGCTAGTCATCAATCAACAAACATTTACTAAGAACTTATAACATGCCAACTACTTTGCTAAGATTCAAGAAAAAGGGAGAAAGGGACAAATAGCTCCTGCCTTGATCTGTTATCAACTCCATTGAGCCTTAAAACAACTCTAAAAGATAGACCAGTGACACTAGACAGAAGGGAACATGAAAGTCCAAGCAAGCTCATGTCATCAGTAAGAGCTGAGACTAAAGCTCAGGTCCCTTGGCTCCTATTCTAATGTTCTTCCCTTGACAATAAGCTGGCTATTAGTTTGGGAAGGCAAAAGTTGGGTTATTTTTCATATATACAACATAGGTAAAAGTAGACCTTGCAGTCAGGAAGACTTGAATTCAAATGTGACCTCAGATACTTATTAGCAACATGACCTAAAACACCTCTCAAGGCTGTTAAGATCAAATCAGATAACAATTGGAAAGGGTTTAGCAAAGTGCCTGGCACATGGTAAGCCCTCTAGAAATCTTAGTGATGAAAATGAAGAGGAAAAAGAAGGAGGAGGAGGAGGAAGAGGAGGAGGAGGAAGAGGAGGAGGAGAAGAAGAAGAAAAAGAAGAAGAAGAAGAAGAAGAAGAAGAAGAAGAAGAAGAAGAAGAAGAAGAAGAAGAAGAAGAAGAAAGAGGAGGAGAAGGAGAGGAAGAAAGAAAGAAAGGAAGGAAAAAAGAAAGAAAAAAAGGAAGGAAGAAGCAGAGAAGAACTGGGTGTAAAATCTGCCTCTGATACATATCAGGTGTGTGACCTCTGGCAAGTCACTTAACTCTGTAAGACTGTGTGCACGCACATGTGTGTGTGTGTGTGTGCAGAGAGAGAGAGAGAGAGAGAGAGAGAGAGAGAGGGAAAGAGATATATGTATATTTAAAATATATATGTGTATACATATACACATATATGTATATGTTCATGAATATGTTTATAATATTTATTTAGTATAAATACATACTATTTACAGTATATATTTATACTGAATATGTATATATATAGTAAATATGTTTAATATGTATATATTTAAAATATACATGCCTATACATATATACATATATGTATATATACTCCACATATGTATTCACACACAAATGTATGAGTTATACTTTTTTAAAATAATCTTTACTTGAGATATAGCATCTCCCTAGTAAGATTTAACTCCATTGAGGCACACACACACACACACACACACACACACACACACACACACACTCAGCAACAGCTGGACACATAGGGTGGCCCTGGGCCCTTCCCCAGTTCAATTCCCCTTCATCTTGTCCCATCATTTCAAATAAGGCAGCACCTGCTGCTATGTTTAAGAAAATACAACTGCACAACAACAACAACCACTGTTGCCACGGTGACATGCTCTCAACTAGGCATGGGATTTAATTAGACTCGGTAACACCATACCAAATGGGTGTTCAGGGCATGTTGGTTCAGGTGCTAATGGAGAAGAGCTTGTCTGTCACCCAACACCCATGCAAGAGAGAAAGAGGAGCCAATAAATAAATAAATAGTGACACAGAGAGGTAGGGAGATGGAGCTACAGAGACACAGAGAGACAGAGACATAGAATTAGAGACTAAGAGAGATAGAAACTCAAGAGAGAGACAGAGATATGGGAGACAGAAAGACAAAAACAGGAACAGAGCACATGTGTAACTCCAACCCACAGTCTATCTTCCATCTCCTTGGCCATTTTCCATCACTCCATCATCGATGCCTCTGAAAACATACATACAAGCCATCAATATTCCATGTATTCACAGAACCTCAGAATTTCTGAGTTGAAAGTGACTCTGATCTCATCTAATTGAAATCGTACAAACACAGGGATATCCTGTATAACATACCCAACAAGTGGCCATCTTGAAGACCCTTAGTGATTGGAAGCTCAACTGGACAACCCATCATACTATTGGAAATACTTCTTGGGTGAACTGAAGCCTTCTTCCTTGTAACTTGTTGCCCCAAGTTCTGCTCTCTAGTACCAAGAAGAATAAGTCTCATCTCTCTTTCCAACAATAGCCCTTGCCAAAGATCCAAACTAGCTATGTATTGGGTAAGAGCAAGCAAAAATTATGTAAACCAGTAACAAAAATTACAATAAGAGATTGTCTTGTTCCAACACCATGTGGCGCAGAGTAAGGGGTCTTGGATTTCCAGTTGGAGAATTGAATTCAAATCCCAGTTCTTCCACTTATCAAGAGATTTTGTGGGAGTCACTTAGCCCCTTTGAGCCTCAGTTTTCTGATCTGTGATGGTGAGGTAATGTTGCCTCACAGGGTTATTGTGGGGATTAAATGAGATAATATGAGTGAAACACTAAATAGTTATCCATTATTATTATGAAAGAGGAGAGGAGAGGAAGAGAGAGTCTGCAAGAAAGTATTGGGGATGGAGGTAGCCTGTCTTTCCAATCAATCATTTTTCTTTCTGACATCCTCAGACTTAGGAAAAAGTGCAGAAATAGTCTACCTCATGAAATAGACTAGTAATTGCAGGCATAAACAGAGCCACAGTGGCCCCCACCAGAGTCCTACAAGGAATACGCTATTACTCTCATGGTGAGATCTACTAATTGGCTTTTCTTTCTAAATCATGGGAACAATATGGCCTTCTAATGAAAGCACCCAACTGGAAGAAGAGGAAGATGAAAAGAAGGAAAAATCAGTGCATATTGTTACCACATCTCAGAGTCTGAAAGGACCTCCAAGGCCATCTAATCCAAACTGTACCTGAACAATGATCTCCCTCCCAATAAATATACCTCTCTTCCACATATACATGCACTCACTCACAGCATATGTAAGAAAAAATGATGGAAAATCTACCGCATTTGAAGGCATCCAATTTTTGAATAGTGTAATTTTGAAGTCTCCCTTTCCTCCCAACATCAAACTCAAATCTGCCTCTCTGAAGTTTCTACCAAATGTTCCTAATTTTTCCCCTGGGGTTTAATAGAATAATTCTAATCTATTTTACCCATGACTTCAGTTCTTTCAACACTCAGAGGCAGCTATCATGGCTCCTCTCAATCTTCTCTTGTCCCAGCCCAAACACCCCAAACACCCCGTTTCTTCAACTGGTTCTCATATGGCATCTAGATGGAGCAGTGGACAGAGCAAGAGATCGGAGAGAGGTCAAATTCCAATTCAAACATGTGCATCTCTAGGATAACGACTCAGAATCCTAATAATAGCCTCTACCTCTCAGGGCTGTTGTGTGGAGAAAATGAAGCAACATTTGTAAAGCACTTTGCAAACCTTAAAATATTTTATAAGTGGTACCTATTATAATGATGATCCCAAGACTCTTCTTTCCTCAAGTCACCCAACTCTGGACACCTTCTAACTTATCAATGCCCTTTCTAAACGCTAGAAGTTGAACAAAATGTTCTATATGTTCTGGTCTGTCTGACCAGAGCCCAGAGCAGAGCTGTAGCCTGAAGCCTGCTGCAAAGCTTCCTGCCCTTTGATATTTCCCCATTGGCTGCCGTGATGTCCGCAATTCCAACATTATCGTTATTCCTTTGGGATGAAAGACAATATCCAGAAAGTCCGTAGTAAAATACGCGCAATAGCGGCCATTCACATAGGCTTGCAAAGCTTTCCTTATAGATTATTTCATCTCACAACAACCCTCTGTTTCCAAGACTTAGAGAGGGCCCATCTACAAAGGTTCAACAATATATTGATGTGGATTATTTTATTACATTAGCTAAGTGTCACCTCATAGAGATCAGAGAACTGAGAGATGAATGAATGAATGAATGAATGAAAGAAAAAATGAATGAAATACTTGTAATGCTATGGGATGCAAATACAAAAAAAAAGATGAAAATCTCTGTTCCCAAGGAGCTTATGTTCTAATACAGGCAATACCAGGGAAGGCCATTTGGTCTTAGGAGTCCCAGGGATGGTAAATGGATACCTAGGACAATTGATTGACTCATTCTATCCAGCAATGGTAGTCACTCATTGCCCCAATTTATGAGATAGGGAATTTACTCCTGTAGCACTAGAGTGATGATGTCCAAAGACAGTAATTTTGTTTTCCCACTTGGTGGAAGTGTGGAAGTCTTTTTTTTTTCCAATGACACCTGAACAGTTGCTTCTGTAGTTATTGGGTTGAGGTAAGAATCCAGTTGCTTAAGGAAATAATACTCAATTCAGAATTGGGAAGGTTGAGAACTAACATAGAGGAGGGATAGGATAGGTCTACAATGGATGAGGCATAGGTGTGCTTATGTGATGGTCAAGCCCCTGGTAGCCTATCATAAAGTAGTGGGATGTGATTCCTCATCTCAGATACCACCTTCTGATTGGTTGATTGTGCAACACTTAGGATCACCATGCAGCCTCTTTGGGGACATGCCATAGTCTCTCGGGGGGGGGGGTGGGTCTAGTCTTCCCCCACATACTTTGGAGACCACTAATCTAGTGAAATAAATACTGAACTTGAAGTCAAAAGTCTCAGTTTTAATTACCTATTTGGTATAGTACATGGTACTACACCATGGAGTGTTGTAATAAGTAGATAGTAGCAAACAACTGAGTTCAAACCCTGTCTTAAGATCAAATCAATTTAGATAATCTATGTCAAGAGCTTTGCAGACTTTAAAGAAACATATAATTGTGGTTATTGTTCCTCCTCCTCTCCATCCTCCACCTCCTCTTATTCTTTCTCCATGACCTTGGGTCTCCACAAGGAGATCTCATCATTGCCAAGAGATTGCCTCTCGGTTCTGCAGCACACATTTAGGGTTAGGGCATAGATCCTAGAGTTAGGAAGACCTGAGTTCAAATCCAGCCTGGCAAGTCACTTCTCCCTTTTTGCCTCAGTTTCCTCATCTGTAAACTGGAGAAAGAAATGGCAAACTATGCCAGTATCTTTGCCAAGAAAACCCCAAATGGGATCATGAAGATACTGAGATTACTGAACAACCACAATCTTAGGTTTTAGGAAACTAGGAATAGGACACAGGATAAGGAAGTTGGGGGAAGGTGTTAGGGAATAGATTATAATATAGTTTGTGTTTAGAGGCTCCTGAAAACTGGGGGGAATAAGCTTAGAATGACTCCAAGTATAATGACCAGGGATAATAATAGCATCTGCATAACTAGCAATGTTATCTCATTGAGTCCTCACAACTAGCTTATGATGGGGATGCTGTTATCATGTCCATTTTACAAATGAGGAAACTGAGTCTGGCTTGCCTGGGTCACACATCTAGTGAGTACCTGGGACTGGATTTTACTTCTTGTCTTTCTACTCTAAATCTTACACTCTATCTACCTAGATGCCTAAGAGGGGGAGTGAACCTCCATATACTATGGAACAACCTTGCATACTAAATAGAAAGACACCTGGGTTGGGACTAAGACCTAGTTTTAAATCTCAGCTCTGCCTGTGGGTCCTTGGCTAAATTACTTGACTTCTCTGGACCTCAGAAATAGGGTTAGGGTAAGGGCTCCTCTACAGCAAGGCTACTAACTCCTCAGGGCCTGGTCTACTTTAGAGCTTTGGGGAAAAGTTTCAGGAAGCCCAGAATTAAAGGCTTGTGTCCAGTCTAACCTTATTCACACTTCCTACTCACTGGGCTCAGAAGGCAGGAAGGTGCTGCACAGACCCAACTTGGTTTAATTAATGGCTCGTGGTAGGGTGGCGGGTATTCCCCCCTCCCCAGCTGTAGGCTGCCGGGATTGTTAATTATTTTCTTTATAAAAATAATTAGTCCCAATCAAGGCAGAAGCTCTTCAGAATTATAGCTCATTAGCCACGAGCGCATTTTTCAGTTCTATAAAAAGTCATGAGGCACTGATGAAAATTACAGGTCCTCGGAATCAGGATTAAGTACAAATTCAGACAGTGTTCCCAGCCTATTACCATCAGCCACTGCGACTTGGCTTCTGTAATTGCAGCTGGGGATGAAGTGCGGGGATTATGGCTCTGTACAACTCCAGAACACCCAGGACCCACTGATCTTTCAGTGGTGGGGAGACACAATTCACCCCCTTAAAGGGATGACAGCAGAGAAGGGAGGGGTTGCCAGGATCTCTGCAAACCAGTAGTACTCTCAAACCAGGTTCCATGAGACAGAAGCACAGCATTCCAAAGCCATAGTATCTCAGAGTTGCCAGGGTCCTTAGTGGTCTAACCCAGGATCAAAAGCAGCCTCTACTATAACAAAACCTGGATTCATGTTCACTAACTTTGCGGGTGATTAGGTGACTGAGCTTGGGCAAGCTTGGCTATTAGTCTCCTACCCCACATTCCCCACAAATTAATTAGTATTCTGTATGTAGTTAGTATTTTCTTTTATGTATGGATGTTATTTTTTTTAGTAGAATGTAAACTCAAGGAGAGGGCCTTGTCCAGTTCAGTTCAGAAAGAGCCTAATGGAGTACCTAAAACCTTTTGTTATTTTTATTTTTTTGTCAGACCTAGGTTTCCATTGGTCTTAGAAATTCCCTTACTAATGCAAGCTGGATGATACTAGAGAATGACCCAGAGCACCTAAAGGCTGTCCCAAGGCTACACAGACAGTCCATGTCAAAGGTAGGACAGGATCTGTCCCACACAGCACATAGTAGTTGCTTAATAGCAGCTAGTGACACAGTGGAGAGAATGCTAGACTTGGACTCAGAAAGACTCATCTTGAGTTCAAATCTGGATTACGACACTTAACTAGCTATGTGACTGGGGAAGTCATTTAACCCTATTTGCCTCAGTTTCCTCATCTGTCAAATGATCTGAAGAAGGAAATGGCAAGAAACCCCCACAGGAGTCATGAAGAGCTGATCTTGACTGAAACAACTGAACCATAACAAAAAGTTGCCTAATAAATATTTGCTGATTAATTAATAAATACTAATTGAGTTGAGTTGAACTGAATTGAAACAGTTTTAGTCCTTTGGACCTCAGTTTCCTCCACTGTGAAAATAGTTTCAAAATCACCTGGTCACAGAGATGTCACAGGCCACCTCATAATTGTGATGCTTGGACAATAATTTTCCCTACAACATTCATTCTTCTAAAAGACACTTAATAGCTTCCATTAGAAGACCTTCAGTGAGTAAGAATCTACCCTCTCCTGAGTCAGCCTTTCATTCTTTGGTATTGCTCCCATGTTCTGAGTTTCTTCAAGCGTCAATGTGCCTCTTTGGGACGTCTATTCATTGGACTTGTTTCTCTTTGATGCCAAAGAGAGCAAAGTTAATCCATCACCCTCAATGATAGCCTTTTCAACATTCGAATATAACCATTATTACCCGCTTCCACCCTAGTCATCTCTTCTCTAGGCTAAACACCCATAGCTGCTTCAACTGAACTTTGTATGGCATGGTCTTAAAGATATCTAAGATCCCTTCCAACTCACATGTGTGATGTCCAAAATACCCAGAATGCTTCGAACCCCAGATGTCCTTAAAGCCTATCTAACCACTCAAGTAAAGTCATTCAGTCCTCCTTACTACCAGTATGACCTTGGACGAGTTGCTTTATCTCTCTAAGTCTCTGTTTACTATATATAGATAAGGGGCTTGGACTAACTGATCTCTAAGGCCCCTTCTAGCTCCAAATCCATTATTCCATGATTCTCCTCTGTTCCTCCTGCTCCTCTTTCTTCTTCATTACTCTGTTTTCAGTTTTCGATGGTAGTTAAAGATAGCTGAAGTTGTAGTACAGAAATTCTAGTTATATGACAAATGGAAAGAATATAAATCCCAGAAACAATTTCATCTGAGTTATCTTTCTGCTAAGACAGACTTGAGTTTCTGTAGACATTTGCTGTGGCATTGAAAGGACTGGAAATGAGGTCATGATGTATAGGGATCTTCTTGTGGGAGGGAGAGCTGGGAAGCAATAACAGTGAAACATGAACATGGGGGCTTCTGGCTTATCTTGACATAACTTATCTAAGGGAGCTTGAGCCTCCTATGATTGAGTTAATGATGTACTGCATGTTGGTTTGAAACAATATACTAGAGTGGGAACAAAGCACCAAACTGGGGTCAGGAGGCCTTATTTCTTGTTAGGGCTCTACAATTAACTTTCTGTGATCTTGGGCAAACCACTTCCCATCTCTGGGACTCAGTTTTCTCTTCTGTTAAAAGAGGGGTTTAGACATAGATGAGTTCTGGTTTTTCACCACTTTGGACCCCAGATTTCCCATCGGTTAAATGAAGGAGTTGGATTAGGTGATCTTGAAGGGCTAACATGCTGTATTTTCTCCTCCCCATCCTCACTTTTGCCTCCCTCCCCCCACTTTTATTTCTCTTTCTCTGTTTCTGTCCAACTTTTTTAAGCCTCTGAAAGCTTTTTTCTCTCCATTTTGGTCTATCTCATTCTCTCTATCTCTGTCATCATCCCCATCTCAGGCTGTCTGGCTCTCTCTGCATCCCTCTCCTCTTCTTCCCCCCACCTTTCTGCCACACCCCCATGCTTGCTTTATGTGTCTCTCAGATCTGCAGTTTGTTTGTGTCTGTATAGGCTGGCAATGTCCTTTGTGGGTGTTGGATCTCACACATCAGAGGCTTAAATCAAATCAAACTGCTGCTGAATTATACTAATAAACCAATTAAATGCCATTCAAAAAGTAATTTCCATAGCATCCCTCATATGTACTGCAAGTCTTGTTTCTTTCCTTGTGTTCTTTTTGTGCTTTCTCTCTCTCTCTCTCTCTCTCTCTCTCTCTCTCTCTCTCTCTCTCTCTCTCTCTCTCCCTTTCTTTCTCTCTTTCTCTCTCTCTCCCTCCATCTGACTCAGTTTCTTCTTTGTTTTGTCTCCTCATCTCTATTTCTCTCTCTGATTCCATCTTCCAATTTCTGTCTCTGTCTAGCACTGTCTCTTATTTTCTGTCTCTATCTCCCTCTTCTTCTACCTTTTATCTCCAACTGTCTCTGCATCTCTGCCTCTGAATGTCAATTTCGCTGTTTCCTTCTCTTTTTTCCTAACCTTTCCCATGCCTTGTCTTTCCCCACTGTGGAATAAGACAAGCTTGCTGTGGTAGGAATTTCTCTGAACTTGGAGACTGGAAAACTGGGTTCTAATCCCAAACCTAGCTCTGAAGTCAGCCTGACCCTAGGAAAGTCACCCCCTTCTCTCTGGCTTCAGTTTTCTTAGGAAAAAAAATATCATTTACAACTAAGGAAACTGAGCTACATAATCTCCTTCCAGCTTTAATGGTCTATACCCTAAAATCCCTTCTTATGCTAATAGTCAGTCTATCTATTTATCTATCATCTATATTATCTATATTCTGTCTATCATCTATCTATTCTATCATCTATGTTTCTATTCTATCTATCATCTATCTATTCTATCATCTATTCATCCTGCCTATTTATCATCTATCTATTCCGTCCATCTGTCATCTATCATCTATCTACTCTCTATGTCCATTCTTCCATCCATCCATCCATCCATCTCTCCATCTACCTACCTATCTACTTTCCTATCTCCATTTTACAAATGAAGACTCTAAGTCACAGGAAGTTTGGTCAATTACAACCTTGTCTCTGCCCTAAGGGGAAGAACTAAAGCAAATTATGTAATCTCTAACAAAAAAAATTCCTATGGAATTGTAAAACTATTAGAGTTGGAAGATCCCTTAGAAATCATTTGGTCCAATATAGGAGGAAACTGAGGCTCAGGAAAGAGAGCTGACTTGCCCAAGTTCTACTCTAAATGGTAGAATTAGAACTAGGATTCTGATTCTATAAGCCCAGAGCTAGTTCTCTTTCCATTCCATGACACTTCCTGTCCTCAGCAACACCACAACTCTATTGATCAAATGTCAACACTATGGTGGTAAGAGAAGGAAACAAAGAGCAGGAGTTGACCCACAAAATATGGCCCTGATCTTTCCTTTATTTAAGTGAATGCTCAACGACACTCCCTACTAATGCCTGCTACTTCCCACTTATGGATTTTATCTTGAACTGATATTAAAGTTTCGAAGAATAATTATATTAATTATGTAGGGGTCATGGTACAAAGAGATGAGGTTTCTGCTGTCATATGCTGTTGTTTAGCTGTTTCAGTCATGTTCAATTCTCTGTCATCCCATTTGATGTTTTCTTTGCAGAGATACTGGAGTGGTTTGCCATTTCCTTCTCCAGCTCATTTTACAGAAGAGGAAACTAAGATAAAAAGGATTAAGTGACTTGCTCAGGGTAACACAGATAGTAAGTGTCTGAAGCCAGATTTGAACTCAGTAAGATGAGTCTTTCTGACTCCAGGTCTGGCACTCTATCCACTGTGCCAACTAGCTGCCCTTACTATCTCTACTCAGGACAATAAATTGAGGAGGGAGAAGCTTTGGGGAAAGCCAATTCTGAACTACTGATTATATCACTGTCTATTGAAAGGAAAAAATGGGAGGTGGTAAGGCACAAATGCCTGTCTGAAGATGTGTTCGGGCATCTGGGTGGTATAATAGAGAGAGCACAGACCTTGGAGTCAGCAAGACATGAGTTCAAATCCTGTCTTAGTAAATTATTAGCTGAGTAAGTCACCCAACCTCTCTCAGTCTCTGTCCTCAGTAGAGGTTAGCTTAGATGACCTTTTAGGTCCCTTTCAATTCTAAATCTGTAATCCTATGTATGATCATTCAAGGTCAGTTATCTGGACTACTGTAATTATCTCCATTCTCTCTCTTCCTGATCTTCCTTTAATCTCCAGCCAAATCAATATTTCTAAAACAGAGATCATTCAATGACCCTGTCCTTTGTTAGTTTGCATTTACTCATTTGTTTGTTTATATATTCATTATTCATTCATTTGTTTAATTGTCTATTTATTTTAAACCTTCAGTGGTTCACTATTACCTCTAGGACAAAATGAAAAATTCTCAACCTGACCTTTAGAGTCCTCCGCAATATAGTTCCCACTTATCTTTTAGGTGTATTTCACATGACTCTCTTTCCTTAGCACAAGTGATCTCTCCTGATTTCACCTCTAGCTCTTAGAATCCTGAGCTCCCTTCAAAGCAGAACCCATGAAGACCTTTTCCTAATTCCCCCAGTTATCCCCACCCTTTCCTTCCTGCAGTTACTTCACATAACTTTGCTTACCCTTCATATTTAATCCTCAGTACACATTCTGTATTGATTCAGAACAACTTCCCCCCATGCTCCTTCCTTTAAGATGCCAAACTCCTGCAACTCTATTCTGATTGGTGAATTTCTCCCTGACCCACCATGTTTAGGAAGTTCCAGCTATGCTTAACTTTCCACCATCTCACCAGCTGCCCTGCTGCCATTTGTTCATCTTCTGTCCAACCACACTTCTGGTTCTGAAAAAGTCAAGTTATTGAATCAAGCCTTCCCTTGCTACTTGCCAATTCTGCCACTGGCATCCCCATTGAAAAGGGTATGTTAATTAATGCCCCTAGGGCTCCACTCACTCTCATGACTTCCCACACCAAAACATCCCTTCCTGGCTACTATTCTTCTATCTATGCTGTCCCCCTCTGTAAGTATATGAGCTCCTTGAGGGCAGGGTCTAGCTCTATTTTTGTACTTGTATACCTAGCAGTTAGCAGGCATTTTCATCCATTTACTTATTTATTCATTCAACAATGTAAGTTCTCTGGTGAGGGTTTTGTAAAAATAAATTAGTAAATTTTTATAAGAGTATAAGCTCCTTGAAGACAGAGATTGTTTGTATTCCCAGGACCTGGCACATACTAGATGCTTAGTAAGTGTTTGTGGAATTTGGTTGAATATGTTCATGAATAGATATGTCAGGAAGCAACACTCTCTCACTGCACATACTGTGCAGACCATCATCCCTTGTGCTTGCAACTTTCCCCACCCCAAACTCTGTGCTTCTATCTCCCTCTCTCTTGCTATCTATTGAGATTCTCTTCCTTCAAGGTCTAGCTTAGGTACCACCTCTTCCATGGAACCTCTTCTAATGTTTTCAGCTGAAAGTATCCTTGTGAAATCATCTTAGAGCTCTTTGTTTGAACCTGTCCTGGGTCTTTTTTATAGAGTGGTAGATATGAAATCAGGAAGACCCCAGTTCAAGTCCCACTTCTGACACTACCTCTGTCATTTTAGGCAAGTCAGTACTCTGGACAATTCTCTATGCAACCACAGCCAGAAACTCTCAGTACTCTAGGAAACTGTCTAAGCCAATAAGTTTCAGAGGTGTCAACATCAATTGGCAGAGGGACTTTTCTTATGTGAGAGATCCCTATGCTAATGATAAGGGACTGAGTTAGTCCCTACACTATTACACTTATCTCTATAATTTGTATTATACTTGTGTGAGCATATATTGTGCTCTGTAGTTGACTATAACCTTCCTGAAGTCGGGGTCAGCTTCTGTTTTCATCTTCCTATCTCTAGTGCCAAGTTAGCCCTTTGCCTTGCATTTGTTCAAGTTGTTCGGTCATGTTGGGCTATGGGACCCTGTGGACCAACTGTCCAGGCAAAGATACTGGAATAGTTTGCCATTTCCTTTTCCACTGAGTCCTTTTGTCAGGTAATCAGAGGTTAAGTGACTTGTCCAGGGTCACATAGATAGGAAGTATTTGAGGCTGTATTTGAACTCAGGTCTTCCTGATTCATCATCATCATCACCATCATCAACAAAAATAACAAAAATGTACTGCCTTGAACTGAATGAACACATTCATAAACTAGTCTCTCTCTTTAACAATAATAATAAACCTTTCCTCATGTTTATATATAACTTTATAGCTTACAGTATTCATTGATTATTACATCTGATTGTCATAACACATCATTGAGGAAATAGAACAGTGATTGTTCTCTCCATTTGACAAAGAAGGAAACTGAGGCTCAGAGAGGTGAGGAGGATTACTTAAGGTCTCATTTCTAGTTGGTTGGATATCTGGGGGGCAGGGTAAGACTCTGGGCTTTTAATTCCTAGACCACTGCTGTTCCCAGCCCTTCCTCTAGATTTGAAGAAGCCAAGGTCACTCAATCAGCCCTCCATGTTTGAAGCCAGGCATTGCATCTCCCCTAAGCCTTATTTTCTCTAGACCCACAACCCCAATTCCTACAATTTATCCTCATAGGACATAATTTCAAGTCCCCTTACCAACATGGTCACCCTCCTCCAAACAGTCAACAAACATTGATTAAAGACTTACTGTATACTGGGCATGATACTAAGCAATGATGATCCAAAGAAAGACAAAAAAATCCCTGTTCTAAAGGAAATCATATTCAAATGGGGGCAACAACAGTGAATTCTAGGTATATACAAGATGGTAGCCAACTGGTACAGTGGATAGAGTGCTAGACTTGAAGTCAGGAAGACTCAACTTCTTGAGTTCAAATTCAGTCTTAAATATATACTAGCTGTGTGACCCTGTGCAAGTCACTTAACCTTGTTGTTCTCAAATCCTCATCTGTAAAAAAAAATTAACTGAAGAAGGAAATGGCAAACCACTCCAGTATCTTTGCCAAGAAAATCCCAAAGGGATCAAAAAAAATTAGACACAACTGAACAATGACATACAAGATAAGCTATATGCAGAAGAGAAGTAACCTGAAAAAAATCTTCCTATGTGTGATCTCTCTTTATTATACGATCTTTTGGTGATCAGATACAAATGCAGGATGAGTCTTTACACAGCCATGCCTGACATATTCAAGATATATAACCAAAGAAATTCTATACTACAACTAACCTTTGGCCAAGGAATCTCTCTTCATGTAAATCTAATTTTTCTTGGAGGACATAGCCTAATTGACTCACTCAGCCAGCAACAAGATGGAGAGAACCAGAGAAACAGGGAAAAAATGCAAGTAGCAGAAACTCATTTTCCATTTAGAAGTATCTTACTCATCTCCCTGACTATGCTTTCCCATTCCCCTGTCTCGAAGTCTCCCACCTCCAACAAAGAAGCCCGACTCCCTGTTTTCTGTTCTCAGCAGGAAAATCAATTTTCTGGTAATGGCCCTGGCTCTCAGAACACTTTGTTTTTTCATAGCTGGGTATGTTTGTGGTCTGGGATGTATTTCTGTCAGACATCCCTTAGCTCTTCCACCTTGGGTAACTGGAACTGAGATAGACCTAAGCAGGGCCCAGCAGGCATCCATTGTTTAAGGTTGGGGTGGTGAGGTGTGAAGGTAGAGAGGTGGTATTTCCTCATGTGGCCCTAGGAAAGACTCATGTCAGCCAGGTAGTTAAGGACTGGCTTCCTATTTCCTGTTCTTCTTCCACAAACCATAGAAGGGGTCTTCTCTAGGTTTCTTTCTGATGTCTTTATTATTGAGAAGAAATGTGGGTAGCAGGGAAGGAAATGGGAGTAAAATAGGAAGATTAAGAAAAACAGTCTAAGACAGGGGTGGGGAAGCTGCAGCCTCCAGGCCATATATGGTCCTCCAAGTCCTCAAGTGCGGCCCTTTGAATCTAAACTTCACAGAACAAATCCCTTTAATAAAAAGATTTGTTCTGTAAAACTTGGACTCAGCCAAAAGTCTACACCCAAGGACCTAGAAGGTCACAGGTGTCCTCAAGGCTGCAAGTTCCCCACCTTTGATCTAAGGGAATCATAGGAATTTAGATTTTAGAAGTCATCAAGCCCAATCTCCAGTACAGTATAAGGTCCCTGAATAAAGAATTAATTTCATTTCTGTCAGAGACAGCTGGAATTAGAAAGATCTGAGTTCCAGTCTAGCCTCAGATATTTATAGTATTTAGATACACATTGCCATAGGCAAATCATTTAGCTCTGTTTTCCTCAGCTCCTCATTTGTAAAATGATCTGGAGAAGGAAATAGCAAGCCAGTCCAATCTTTGTCAAGGAAACCTCAGATGGGGTCATGAGAGTCAGACACAACTGAACCACAAAAACGATGTACTAGATTCTGGAGATACAAAGATTGTGTATAAGCTTTTTGAGCACAGAGGAAGTTAGGTGGCTCTGTGGATAGAGCACTAGACCAGGAGTCAGTCAAATCCAGCCTCAGATACTTACTAGCTGTGTGACTCTGGATAAGCCGTTTGGTTGGTTACTGGTTGATTCAGTTTCCTCAACTGTAAAATGGTACTAATAATATCCCTACCTCCAAGGATTGTTCTAAGGATCAAGTGAGATGGTATTGGTAAAGTGCTTAGCACAGCACCTGGTATATAGTAGGTTCTTAGTAAAGGTCTGTGTCCTTCCTTCCTTCCAAAAGCACAGATTCAATTCAAGAGATTTGGGTTATAGGACTGGCTTTGATACTGATGAGCTGTGCAGTCTTGATCAAGTCCTCTTTGTATGGACCTCACTTTTCTCATCTGAAAAAGGGGGCACCTAGATTTGATAATTCCTGAGATTTCTTTCAGCTGCCTATGTCATTTTCCCCATTAGAATGTGAACTCCTGAAGATGGCGGAGTAGAAAGACACACATACAGAGGCTCTCCCCACACAGCCCATAAAATACCTGTAGAGAGGCACTCTCAACAAATTTTAGAGCAGTAGAAATGGAGAACAACAGATTGGAGGAGATTTCCAGCCCAGAGTGCCCTGAAAGGCCCATGGGAAACATGGTTGCATGGGACCCAGAGCAGAGCCCAGCCCAGCCTTGGGCACATGGCATGGTGCGATTCTACTCTGAGAGAAGGACACATTGGGGGTGGAATCTCTAGTTGCAGTAGCAGCTAATCCCCAGTCCACAGATCCCTCAACCCACAGGCACCAAAGGTCAGTGACAGGGGTTTTTCATCTAGCCAAGAAGGGAGAAGGGCCTTCCCATAGTTCCAGCCTTAGGCAGCAGCAACAGAGGCCACACAGCAGCCCATACAGTTGCCCATATCCATTGTTGGAGCATAAAAACCTCTGGGGGCACTAAAGAGCTGAATATTACCTCAGCCCTGTGTAGAGGCCCTGAGGGAGCTGGTCTTTGTCTCACACTGAATGGCAGCCCTGCCCCCACAGCTTAAATGAAAATCAGCCCCCAGTGTTGACTTGGTGGAACTGAGCACCAGGAGGCTGTGGAGAGGTAACTGCTAAGATTCTGGGCATAAAAATCTCTGCTGCTCCCAGACCAGTGTACACGCCTGATTGTGTCACCTTGGAGGAACTGAGATCTTATAGATTCCCAGAATATACCCTACTCTTGACAAAGGACCCAAAAGTCAAGTAACTGGTTGGGAAATGCCAAAAATGCCCCAAAAAAGGGAAAAAAAATAAGACTATAGAAGGTTACTTTCTTGGTGAA
>CM053773.1:230013821-230033552 GCA_028658325.1 Potorous gilbertii | reverse complement strand
GAACATTGTGGCCAAACTCCAGAGTTCCCAGGTAAAGGAGAAAATATTGCAAGCAGATAGAAAAAAATCAAGTACTGTGGAAATACAATCAGGATAACACAAGATCTAGCAGCTTCTACATTAAGGGACTGAAGGGAATGGAATATTATATTCCAGAAGTCAAAGGAACTAGGACTAAAACCAAGAATCACCTACCCAGCAAAACTGAGTATAATACTTCAGGGGGGAAAATGGTCTTTTAATGAAATGGAGGACTTTCAAGCATTCTTGATGAAAAGACCAGAGCTGAAAAGAAAATTTGACTTTCAAACCCAAGAATCAAGGGTATCATGAAAAGGTAAACAGCAAAGAGAAATCATAACAGACTTACTAAGGTTGAACTATTTGCATTCCTACATGGAAAGACAATATTTGTAACTCTTGAAAACTTTTTTCAGTATCTGGGTAGTTGATGGGATTACACACACACACATACACACACACACACACATACTCACACACACACATAGAGAGAGAGACAGAGCATAGGGAGAATTGAATAGGATGGAATCATATTTTTAAAAATAAAATTAAGGGGTGAGATAAATATATTGGGAGGAAAAAGGGAGAAATGGAATGGGGCAAATTATCTCACATAAAAGAGGCAAGCAATGACTTTTCAGTGGAGGGAAAAGTGGGGAGGTGAGAGAAAAAACATGAAGCTTATTCTCATCACATTCGACTAAAGGAAGGAATAAAATGCACACTAATTTTTGCATGAAAACCTGTCTTACAATACAGGAGAGTGGGTGAGAAGGGGATAAGCAGGGTGGGGGGATGATAGAAAGAAGGGCAATAGGAGGAGGGAACAATTAGAAGTCAACACTCTTGGGGAAGGACAGAGACAAAAAAGAGAGCAGAAGAAATGGGGGGCAGGATAGGATGGAGGGAAATATAGTCTTACACAACGTGACTATTATGGAATTCATTTGCAAAACTACACAGATATAGCCTATATTGAATTGCTTGCTTTCCCAAAGGGAATGGGTGGGGAGGGAGGGAGGAAGAGAAGGTGAAACTCAAAGTTTTAGGAACAACTGTTGAGTATTATTCTTGCAACCAGGAAATAAGAAATACAGGTAATGGGGTATAGAAAGTTATCTGGCCCTACAGGACAAAAGAGAAGATAGGGATAAGGGAAGGGAGGGATGATAGAAGGGAGGGCAGATTGGTGATAGGGGAAATTAGAATGCTTGGTATTTTGGGGTGGGGGAGGGGAGAAATGGGGAGAAAATTTGGAACCCAAAATTTTGTGGAAATGAATATTGAAAACTTAAATAAATGAATTTAAAAAAAGAAAGAATGTGAGCTCCTGAAGGCAGGGATGGTTTTTGCCTGTCTTTTCTTTTCCAGTGCTCAGAACAGTGCTGAAACATAGTAGATGCTTAGTAAATAAATGGCATCATATGAATCACTTAAATTCTTTCGATCTCAGTTTTCTTATCTGTAAAACAGAGGTGATAGTCATACTTAACTGGGCTGTTGAGAGGGTCAAACTAAAGAGTGTGTATAAAATGCTCTGCGCTCATTGGAAATGCTGACTATTAGGATAATGGTGATGATGGTTGGACTGAATACTAGACCTAAGAGTTAGGACGTCATGTGTTCAAATGTTACCACACACATTTACTATGTGACCCTAGGCAAATCTACTAACCTTTCTTAGCCTCAGTTTCCTCATGTGTGAAATAGGGGTAGTAATAATGCCTACCTCTTAGGGTTAGTATGAGAATCAAAAGAGATCACATATATAAAGATTTTGCAAACCTTAAAAAACTATATTAACCAATTCTAGCTGTTAGCATTATCATTGATGTATGTATGCATGTAGCTCTCTATGGAGAGATCTATAACGTATTTGAGGTCACATAGATATATAGATAGACAGAGATTATGGATAGATGGATAAATGGATAAATAGATATACATTTGTATTGATGTGGACCTGAAATTCCGTTGCTTTAAGGAACTACAAAGAAGGAAACTCCATCCAATAATGCAGGTAGGTTAGTGTTTGGGCAACGTACAGTCTTATAGAAGTGCCTGGTTTCTGAGAAGTGATTTTTACAGATTCACGGAGCTAGTATTTGTCAGAGTGAGGGACTTGAGCTCAGTTATTTCTAACTCTTAGATTAGGGCTCTATCCAATGTACTTCATATATATGTGAATATGTATCTGTGTGTATATATATATGTATGTATCCACGTATATGCACAAAAATAATAATAACAAATAATTAAAAAGCATAGGATTAAGAGTAGAACTGTCAGCCCTGGATGGTACCAGAGAAACTTCAGGGCTCACAGGACAGTGGTAATAACAGATGACATTTACATAGTATCTGGAGGTTTGCTAAGCTTTTTTCATGCTGTCCCCTCACAACAGCCCTGAATATAAGTGCTCTTATAAACTTATAAATGAGGAAACTAAGGCACAGAGAAGTTAAATGACTGTCCCACAGATAATGAGTGGCTGAGGTGGAATTTGAACCCAAGTCTTCTAGTCCCCAAGTTCTAATCTTCATCCACTGGTCTACTCTGCCTCTCTGGTTAAACATCATGCATTCACATCATAGCCCTGTACTTCTCTTATATTCTTAAGCCTTGTTGTCTGAGCTCATAAAAATGGCTGTGTGCATGTACACACACACACACACACACACACTGGGATACTCTTAGTAGCTTTACATGATATGCTTGCTGCCTTCTGGAAACCTGGGTCCTACATGATTCCTTCTTTCTTATCTCTGTGAAGATATAGTTTTGTGTTGCGCTCAGAGAATCGCTGGTGTCT
This sequence comes from Potorous gilbertii, assembly GCA_028658325.1. NCBI lineage: Eukaryota > Metazoa > Chordata > Mammalia > Diprotodontia > Potoroidae > Potorous > Potorous gilbertii. The sequence goes on along the minus strand of CM053773.1, from coordinate 230,030,719 downwards.
GTCATTTCAGGATGCTCTTTGCTGGATAGCCTTTGGGAAAATAGATGCCCAGTGAGCTTGTGGAAGATAACTGTATGTGTTTCGTTCCCCCTCCTATTTTGGTTATCAATGCCCTGCTGTCACTGGGCAGTTTCATCTATTTTTCCGCTAATGGTCCTATTAAAGCGCTGAACAGCTCCTCATGCTTAACATTGAATGGTTGATGGATCTCCTTTCTCAGGCCCAGGAAATGTTATGGGACAGCTACTGAGGTCCCTGAGGGATGGACATTAGCAATCAGGACTTTACCCCTGAGAAATGCCTTCCCTGCATCACACTGAGGTCTTAGCCCATTTATTCTGAACACAGGGTTTCACTGTTCCCCTGGCCAATCCATCCATATCAAGCCTTTAGTCCTTCCCCCAACTCTCCTCCCTGAGCCCATTGCCAAGCACACATAAGGTATTCAATAAAAGCCTGTCGACTTGGCAGTTGTTACTCCATGTATCATAGTTTCACAGTGATAGACCTTCTGATTCCTTCTGCAAACCTAGGAAAGCTCAGGAAGAAATTTGGTACAATGGAAGGAAACCTGGGCTGGAAATCAGAGGTCCTAAGTTCAAAATCTTCCTTGCTACCTGTGTGACCCTGGACATGTCACCCAACTTTATGATCCCTAGAATCTTCATGATTTTCATTTTTGTCTTTGTATCTCTAGTGCATAGCACAGTCCTTTGCAATAGCAGGTGCTTAATAAATGCACATCAATTGTTAATTTGATTAAACAAGGAAATAAGACTTGATGGTCTCTTTAAGTAATCCTCCAGCTCTAACATCTCATGAGAAGGATAATTCTAATCACTGACTTATTGGCATTTGTAAAGTGCTTTCTAGACACAAGCTTACTTGACTTTTAAGAAAACTTTGAGATGAGAGGCAGGGGCTGTTATCCCCATTTTACAGGTGAGGAAACTGAGGCTCAGAGAGATAAAACCATTTTTCTGGGGGTCACAATTCTCAATTGTAAAGTAGATGACCTACAGCTCTACAGATGATACTCTGAAACTACGGTCACATAAGTTGTTATATAAGTGTTCATCTTCATTGATAAAGAGACTGCATAAAATAATGGACAGAGAGTTGGGCTTAGAGTCAGGAAGACTTGAATTTAAATTCTGCTTCAGATGCTTACTTGCTGTGTGAACCTGGGCAACTCTCTCAGCCTCAGTTTCCTCATCTGTGAAATGAGATGACCTCTAAGGTCCTACACAGCTCCAGCTCTATGAATTCTTGAAGTAGAGAATTGAACTCTATCAACTACAGGAATGAGCTTAACAATTGCCAACAGATAATTATAACTTTTTAGAAAATATCCTTTGGCATCCATATCAAGGACTGAGCTGGAGGGACCCACACATTTCAGTATCTGCCGGAGCCTATTTATCCCCAGACTGATTCTTCTCCAATATATGGCACTTTTTAAAAATAGTGAATGACACCAAGCTTCCCCAGAGAAAGCCCAGCTAGGTCAGAAAGCCTAGATGCTATTTTCTGTCCCTGTGCATTCCTTTTCAACCACATCAGGACTACTTTGGGTATTATCTGGCAACAATCCACTGAAATGCCAGCAATTACTAGCGATAGCAATCACCCTGCTGTGTTGTACATAATAAGAGGCAAGTTGAGAAAGCAGAATGATACGGAGGGAGAAGAAGAGGTAAGTGACAAGGAGGAGTCTGTCTAGATACATGTTAGTGCTATGCAGTGTGGCTTTTGGTGACTTTATCTCCTCCAGGAAAGAGGACCCTGTAAAGTTGCTACTCTCTGTGTTCCTACACTGGAACCATTGGTAGAATCTGAGGTTTGTGAGTTGGAAGGGATTTTCAAAGTCATTTTATTCAAATTCCCCTCAATTTACAGAGAAGCAAAGTGGGGCTCAGAGGGGGATGTGATCTGCCTAAGGTCACTCAGACATCATCATCATTACAATAGCAATGCTTATAACACTTTAAGGTGGACTTGGGAGGGAGAAGAATCTGGAAGCAGAATTGGAAAGGATCTCAGAGACTACATAGTCCAACCTAGAATTGATCAAGAATCTTTTCAATAGCTTTTCCAGTAAGTGACCATCCCTCCTTTCTGCTGGAAGACCTCTAATGAAGGGGATCCCATACCTTCTAGAAGCAAACCCACTTGTGGACAGCTTTCATTGCTAGGAAGTTTTGTTTTGTTTTACTGACATTTGCCTTTCTGCATGTTTCCCCATTGTTCCTGGTTTTTCCATTTAGAGCCAAGCGAAAATTAAATCCATTCTGCCCAACGTTACAGAGTTACTAAGCAGCAAAAGAGAATTTGAACAAATGTCTTCTTTCTTTAGATTCAGGACTCTTCCCATTATAACAAAAATTAATTAATCAATTAATCATCAAGCACATATTAAGTACATAGTGGTATTACTAACAATGATAATACTTATATTTTTGTAGTTCTTTAAGGTTTACAAAGCACTTTACATATGTATATCTATATATGTGTATGTGCAGCTAGGTAGTACAGTGGATAGAATACTGGGTCAAGAGTCAGAAGACTTGAGTTCAAATCCAGTCACAAATACTTAGTATGTGACCCTGGGCAAGTAACTTAACCCTGTTTACCTCAATTTCTTCATCTGTAAAATGAGTTGGAGATGGAAATTACAAACACTCCAGTATCTTTGGCAAGAAAACCCCAAATGGGATCACAAAGAGTCAGACATGACTGAAATGACTGAACAACCAAAATATATGTATATATACATATCTTAGCTGTATGATCCTGGGAAATCACTTAACCTCATCCAGTTTCATTTTCTTCATCTATAAAAAAAGTTCTCAGTGTGGGAACTCCTTTCACAGATGTGTTGAGAGTCATAGAATATAGAATCTTAGAGGTTTCTCCTGAAATCCTAAGAGCTTGTGTATATACAAGGTGTCCACAGATTTGCAGTGCTCTACTAAGCTTAAAACTTTTGGGACACCCTGTGTTTTATCAGTCAACAAATATTTATTAAGTGATGATTGTGTTCCTGGTACTGTGTTTTGTGCTGGGAATACAAAGAAAGGCATAAGACACTCCCTGCCCTCAAGAAGTTCACAATCTCATGGGGAGGGGAGAGTGACAACACACAATCCAACCATGTAGGAACAAATATATACACAATAAGCCAAAAATAATCAAGAAGGAAGGAGCTAGTATTAACCTCAAGAATGAAAATTCAAGTGACCTGTCCATGGTCCTAGAGCTATTATGGTGAGAGTTGGGACTTGTTCTCAGTTCTTTCTGACTCATAGGCTGATCAACTCAATCAGCTCTGTCACATCAATATGAATGTGTAAACTAATGTATAAATAAATAAAATAATAGATCCTGTAGATTTCCCATTGCTGCTTTATTTGAAAGCAGTGATCATATACCAGAAACATGGGACAGAAGATATCCTGTCCAATTTGAAGGGAAAGCCTTCATGGCCCAGGGATGCTCATCTTGAAATGAGATTAGCCAGGGAGACCTTGGACAACCATTTTGTCCCTGTTTCAGCAAAGGCTGCCCTCACCCCTGAGGCAAGGTTGGCAAAAAGAAACGTCAATCACTCTCAAGAAATGCTAGGATTAAAAGATCAAAGCTGACAGGCTTCCTGTCAAGGGAAAGAGGCTGGCAGAGGGAAAGGGTGGAAAGCACTGGGAAGGAGAGTAGGTCCAGAATGCACAGAGCAACAGAGAACTATAGAATTTGAACCTGGAAGGGACTCTAGGGAGCATCTAGGGAAGAACCTGGGGTCTGTCAACTGGATTTATTTTAAAAAATATGTTGATAACATTTCACCATAATTGGTTTTATTTTTAATATTATACTTTTAATATTATGTACTTTATTTTGTGCATTTAAAAACATCATTCTGAGGAGTCCACAGATTTTATTAGGCTATTAAAGAGGTCTACACCACAAACACAAAAGACACATAAACCCCCAAAACTTAAGAACTCCTAAATTCCAGTTGAACTTCTCATTTTCTAGTTTGGGAAAGTGAGGCTTCAATACAAAGGAAGGAGGAAAGGAACAAGTGTTTATTATATTTCCAGCACTGCGCTAAACATTGTACAAATATTATGGCCTTTAACCATCACAACAAGTCCGAGAGGTACCTGTTATTTTCCCCATTTTAGAGATGAGAAAACTGAAGTACACAGAAGTTAAAGACTTGCCCAGGGTTCCACAGCTAGTAAGTGCATAAGGCTGGATTTGAACCCAGGTTTTCGCATCCACTATGCCACCTAGTTGCCTTGAAATGACTGGTCCAAGATGTTATTCCATAACATAATGCCCAGGCAAACTGGTTTGGCTTGATTATAGAAACAAATTTGAATAATTTTTGCCTGAAGTCCAAAGGCTATGGTGAGATTGCAGAAAGCGAGAACAAGAAAAAAACATATGTATTGAATATCAGGGCTGAGAGGGGCCTTAGAACAGGGAATGTCAGAGCTAAGAAGGGCCTTAGAACAGGGGATGTCAGAGCTGGGAGGGGCCTTAGAACAGGAGATGTTAGATTTCAGAGGGCTCTTAGAACAGGCAATCTCAGAATTGGGAGGGGCCCTGTAATTCATCTTTGTCTAAAGTCCTCATTTGACAGACATCCAGCAATGGCACTGACTTCTACCCTCCACACACAATGCACACACTCCATTCTGTCTGGCTTTCTTCCAGTGGCATCTACTTCCTCCCCAGAACTCCTCCTCACCCCAGAGATACTTTGGGAACCTCACTCTCTCTTCTGTTCTTCCTGGCATCTCCCCATAGCCAACATTATCTGAGCAGAGCCTCCTATCAACAGCAGCAGCTGTACACAAGATAAGCCAGCTCTGTTTAACTGAGCAAGTCCCTGGGGGTGGAGGTGGAGAGAGGACTGGGGGCAGGAGGTTATAACATTTTTTCACAGCCTCCTAGCCAAGACTCATTAAATGCCTCAATTCCCACCAGTGCCTTAATGGCAGAGGTATCTGGCAGAGTCTTCCAGTCTGAGGCTAGTGGTGAGGGGTAGACAAGAGGTCAATACCAAGTGTCTTATTAGCTTCTCTGAAAAGTGAAGCCTGAAGTATAGCTGCCCCAGCAATTCCCAAAGGCTGACCATCTCTGCATGTGGCCTTTGGCCTTCCTTCATTCATATAAATGCCAGCTCCTACAGGAAGCCCACCTAGATTTCTAACCCTGCTCCCAAATCAAATAGGCGGTGTTGTCCTGAAATTACTTCAATTTATATTGTATTTTTTTATTTGCTAATCCCTACACATTCTGTTTCCTTCAATAGAGTGGGAGATCCTTGAGGGCAGGGATTTTTTTTTTAATTGATTTTTCCACAGAATAAGCCCAGGATAAGTGTTCCCTATAGTCCTATGGTTTTCAATAAGCATTCATTCAAACTTACTGTGTTCCAGGTACTGGGGAAAGGATGACAAAAACTAGAGGAGTCCCTCCCCTGAAAGAATTTATGTTCTTCTGGGGGAAAGCAAAATGAGCCCAGATTCATTCATTCAAATGCCAAGGAATACAGATTAATTTCTGGAAAAATTGGGCACTAGTACATGGGAAAGACAGGATCAGCCTTCCACAGGAGATAAGACATGGGCTGACCTTGGAAGGACTCTAAAGATTCCAAGAGATGAGAGATAAGGAGGGAGTGCATGCCAGAGGTGGGGTTCATCTTGGGCAAAAGTATGGCAGTCAGAGATGGAAAATGGTGGCGATTAGTTTGATTGGAACATAGATCAGTGAGGGAATGGTCATTTAACTGGGAAAGCTCAGTTGATTGTGGAGAACTTTACCTTCACTTCTTTCTCCTGCTTCTACCCCACTTTCTGTCATAGGATTAAGACTTGAACAAAACCTTGGAGATCCTCCAGTCTAATTCTTTCAGGTGATAGGTTGATAAACTGAGACCCAGAGAGGAAGAAGTGACTTCACCAAGGGCACATAGGAACTAAACAGCTGTGTTGGGATTCAAACCCAAACTTTCAAATACTGCTTCTCCCTGCCCCCCAACTCTATCCAATAAACTTTCACCTTCCTTACCTCCTCACTGAGTTTTCCCCCTTCCCTTAATTTCCCTTTTCCACACTTCCTTTCCATACTCTTCCCTTCTTTATGCTTTCCCTTCTCTCCCCCACTCTGCTTTTCTCTACTCTCCATCTTGCCTTGCCTGTATGGTTTGGTGCATCCTTTTCTCTCTTAGCTTCTCTCAATCCCTTCCCAGTGGCCCTCAGTCATATTTGCTTTTTCTCCTTCCTCTATCTGCTTAAAGAAATCACAAACCAATTTGCAAAAGAAACATTTATTCCAAATGGGTTTTTCTCTCACTCAAGTACCAAGTCTCTGTGAAAGTCTTTCCACACCCTCTTAGCTGTCAGTATTCTCCCTTTATCCTCAAATGATCATGTCTAAACATATTTGCCTGCATGTTTTATGGAGTGGAGACTCCTTGAGGGAAGGAAGTGTTTTTAGTTTTGCCTGTGTGTCTCCAGTGACTGGCATAGTGTTTGGTGCACAGTGGATGATGCTGATTAATTCACTGATAGACAAACAGGCCCCAGACCTCTTCCTGCAGAGCATTCATCATCTGCCACTGGAGGGCAGTGGTGTACACAGATGAAATCCCTTCCCTATTCACACTCCTGTTGGTCCAGCCATCCTATAGACTCCCAAGGATTTGCTTTTTGGTGGGATTTTCATCATTTTGTGTACCCTTTGGAGGCCTGGTTAGTGGGGGTGGAAAGAGACAGTAGGTGGGGAAAGAGGGGGTAACTTCAAACCATCCCAAGATTTATGGAGATTGAGTGTTCACTAGGTTGGAAAGAGTCTTAGAGCTTATCCAGCCCAACCCTCTGATTTTACAGATGGAGAAACTGAGTCACCAAGAAGTTAGTGACTTGTCCAGGGTAACAAAGGGAATGAATGTTTATAAAGTTATATATTTATAGCTGGAAGGGTTAGAGACCATGCAGCACAACGCCCCCCCCCCCCACAATACACAGATAGGGAGACTGAGGTCCAGGAATAAATACATCACTGCTCAAATTAATTCTTAAAGCACAGATTTGACGATGTCACTAGCTACAGAAACCAAATAGCAATCTTGCTTCTAGCATCGAAGCCAAACTGTATTGTTCAGTTGGTTCCTGTCTACCTTTCCAAGCTTTTTACACATTGCTCTCCTCACTCATGCTAGAGTAGATAGAAACTGAATTCATATATCACATTCCCTACCTAGTCTTCATACCTGAAATACCCTCCTGCCTCACCTCTGCCCCTTAGAATCCTTCTTCCTCCATGACTCAGCTCTAACATCTTTCACATGAGGCCTTTCCCAACCCTGACCTCCTCCTCCCCACCAAGTTGCCAGTACCCTTCTCCCCTCCCCCACCCCTACTCATTAATAGCTTTGTATTTAATTTGTAGGGATTATGTATTTACCAATCTGTAGAGACAGAAAATGGTCTGGTGTTTTCAATGGTTAGGAAATTCCCTTGACCAATGTACATTGTCCTGCAACTTGTAAACCTATAAAAGTGCTGAATGCTGAAAATAATGCAATAATGTCCAAGTCATATAACCAGAATGGGGCCAGAAGCAGCATTTGAATTCCGGTTTTCATGGCTTCTAAACCAACTCTCTATCCATTATGTCCAAGCATCCTCCACCATCTTGTCTGTGTATCTGCTACTTTCCTAAATAGAATGTAAGGTGTGGGAGAGCAGACACTGTTTGTTTTCTGTCTTTGTATTCACCAGTGCTGAACACATTTGTTTATTTAACAAATATTAAATAAAATGAATAATAACTACATTATATCATGCATAATAAATGAATCATTAATAATAAATATTGTTGATGCTGTTATGTTGTTTTTCAGTTGCGTCTGATTCTCTGTGACCCCATTTGGGGTTTTCTTGGCAAAGATCCTGGAGAGGCTTGCCATTTCCTTCTCCAGCTCTGTTTACAGACGAGGAAACTGAGGCAAACAGGGTTAAATGACTTGTTCAGGGTCACCTAGCTAGTAAGTGTCTGAAGACAGATTTGAACTCACAAAGAAGATTCTTCTTGACTCCAGGTCCAGGATTCTATCCACTGCATCACTCAGTTGCCCTAATAATGATAAATATGTTGTGTAACTAATAACAAATGTATGGTTACTAATAACTATATTGTTTATTTAATACAGTTAATATCAATAAATATATTGTGTGATTAATAACAAATGTATTATTAATAATAAATATATTATACAATTGATAACAAATGTATCAACAATAAATATACTGTTATCAATAAATGTTTTATTGATAAGCAAATTCTTTAGTACTCACTAAATAATATTAAAATAATATTATTAATAAATAGTAAGTCTTTAGTAAATATTATTTAATGAGGGAAAGAACCTAATGCCATCTTGCATTTTTCTAGTGTTCAAAAAAAAATTCTTAGGCATGTACTATGGTCAAGGCATCAGGGATAATATTAATGATAGCTGACATTTTATAGAGCCCTTGACAGTTTGAAAGTATTTTCAGATGAATCTCACACCTTCATGAGACAGATGCAGCAGTTGTTATCAGTTCCATTTTATAGATGAGGAACACTGAGCCTCCCACACAAGGGCCAAACTAGGTTTTTCCCAACTGCAGTTCCAACAGCATACTCATTTTTCCAGGCAACTTCCCAAGGGAAAGAAAGGACAGTCTTTGTTCTCAAAGTGCTGACATTCCACTGGAGGAATATTACATATTAACAGATAAGTATAGTTCTGACTTTCCCTATAACAGTATGTTCTAGAGGATCATGGATTACACATATAGGAGGATAAGGTGTTTTGTTTTCCTTTACTTTTCAAGTAGCACCAACTTCCAGAGCTCCATTCCCCCATCAGCATCATCGAGTCGCTGCTGGAGAAAGCCCAGCGGCCGTCAGTCAGCCCCTCTGTCTGGTACCTCCCAGTGAGACTTCCCAGATCCAGGGAGATCTGTGTTTCTATTTCTCTTCTTTCCAATAAGGGACATTTTCTCTGCTTTTTAAAAATAGACTATTTTCACCACACACACACACACACACACACACACACACACACACACACACACTCACACACACACACACACACACACCACTCAGTCTCTTTATTTCCCTTCTCTTTTCTTCCTTGAACTCTCTCAATCTGAAACCTTTCACCGTTTTTTGCTTTCAATTACCTCCATGAAAAGTTCCATCTACTTCGGGAGATTCATTTGCTCCTTTACACTGGACTTCAACACAAGTCACTGATCCCTGCCAGGACACTCTTCTGCCCCACCCCCCATTCCCACCTTTTCCATGACTGTGTATCCTCCCTTTCTCTGCCCCTTTCTTTGTCTAGTCCTCCATCTTTCTCATTCTCTCCCAAACTGAGGGGTGAAAAGGACCCATCCAACTCAGAGCAGATAAGGGGCAGCCATGACTACCCTAACTCACCTGTTTCTTTTGCCAACTCTTGACTTAAAGTGTCCCCAAAATGAATTTAATTTAGATGCATAGATAACAGATCTCTATCTACCACATCTCAGTGTTTGCTTTGTTTCCATATGATAAAGAAGGTTAATCAGCTGGCAATTTAATTAAAACTGCTGTCTAGTGGAGTGAAAAGAATTTTAGAATGGGAACCAAAAGGGCTGGTTTTAGTCTAAGCTTAACTAAGACTTGGTCACCTTGGGAAACTCGACCCTCTGTGCATCAGTTTTCTCAACATTCAAAAAGCATTTATTAAAAGTTCCTACTATGTGCCAAACGTATGTAATTGTTTCCTTTACAAACCTCTATATGACTGAACAAGTTGTGGTGTATGAATATAATGGAATAATATTGTGCTATAAGAAATGACAAACAGGCAGACTTCAGAAAAACCTGGAAAGAATTACATGAACTGATGTTAAGTAAGGTAAGCGGAACCAGGAGAACATTGTACACAGTAATAGCCGCAATGTATGAGGACTGATTCTGATAGAATTAGCCCTTCACAGAAAGGCAAGGACCTAAAACATCTCCAAAAGACTCATGATGCAAAATGTCGTCTACATCCAGAGAAAGAACTATGGAATTGGAATGCAGAATGAAGTAGACTCTTTTTTCCTTTGCTATGTTTTGTTTTTCTCATGGTTTCTCCCATTCATTTTAATTCTTCTATGCAACATGACTAATGTGAAAATGTGTTTAATAGGAATATGTGTGTAGAAACCATATAAGATTACATGCAGTCTTGGGGAGGGAGGGGAGAGAAAATTTGGAACTTATGGAAGCGATCATTGAGAACTGAAAATTAATAAATTAATAAATTTTGGGGAAATAAATAAAAGACTCTATATTTCATTTTAATGGATTTAAAAGCATTTTTGTGTGACCACGACACAGAAAAAACTTAAGAACTGCTTTAAAGAGCAATGAGCTGAAGGTGAGAAAAGGCTGGATGCAGGGTGATTTTTGATTTGGAAATGGACTGGGGCGGGGTGAGGATTGGTAGCATGAATGGATGGGGAAGTAGCTCCATCAATTGAAGCTCTTGCTAAATAAGGATGAGAAGTTTCTTAGCAACTAAATGTATCTCCAGGAAACTGCTGGGGTTTGAAGTAAGTGTCTAAGGACATTAACTTAGGTCAAGTTACCCACTGTATCTCTAGTCATTGCCACTCATCTTGACTTCTGCCTTGCCACTGAGCTCTGATGACTCTAGAGGAGAGAATGAGGCTGATGACTTTGTACAGCTCTGCCTCACTTAAATTCAATTCACACTCAAGTCAAGATATTGTCCTTGGCCCTCTTCAACAGGGAAGAAGAAGAAGAAGAAGAAGAAGAAGAAGAAGAAGAAGAAGAAGAAGAAGAAGAAGAAGAAGAAGAAGAAGAAGAAGAAGAAGAAGAAGAAGGAAGAAGAAGAAGAAGAAGAAGAAGGAAGAGGAGGAGGAGGGAAGAAAGAAGGAAGAAGAAGGAGGAAGAAGAGGAGAAATAGAAGAAGGACGATGACGACAATGACAACAACTGCCAGTCCTTTCTCCCTCCTCTTTAATCCTTGGGGAGAGAGGGGAAGAAGCCCTCAGGTCTCTCACCTTTATCTGACTCCCTACATTCTCAAAGGCCAGGGCAGATGATTTTGCAGATATTATTGGACATCCAGACCCACAGGGCCTTCCTTATAGAGCCTAATCCTTTCACATCCTTCCAATTCAGAAGCATCATTGTTTGGTCTCCTCCATATCCATGAAAATTCCTCATAGATGTAAGTCCTGGGTTAGGAGTGAGAGTGAGGGCTGGGGAAGATCTGATGGATGGACTGAGACTATGGTAGAGAATATAGTCTTGGAGTCTAGGAGGTTTATAGAACCATAGGCTTCTTTTCTATCCCCAGTGCTTAGTAAAGTGCCTGGCTCTTCACAGTGCTTAATAGAGCCTTACTGACTGCATCTAGACCTGAAAGGACCTTAGATATCATCTAATCCAATGCCCTCCTTTGTAGATCTGAGGATTCTGAGGCTCAGAGATTCACCCAAGGTCATCCAAGATACATAGGTGAGGTGTAACTGAGGTGAGACTTGAGTCCTCTGACTCCCAATCAATCTTCCCACTGTACTGCTCTGCTTTCCAATGGTTCTTTTTAGGGTTAAGTGAAAAAAAATGATAGGATCCTAGATCTAGAAGTAAAAGGAAACTTAGAGGTGATTTTTTTTCATCCTCCCAGTCATAATATCATAGATCCTTAAAAGCTATTTAGTCCTATTCTCTTATTTTATAGAGAAGGAAATTGAAGCACAGAGTGGTCAAAGGATCATCAATCCAGAGTTGGAAGGTACCAAAGGGGTCATCTAGTTCATTCTCCTCATTTTCACACAGGAGAAAATTGATACCCAGAGTGTTTAAGGGACTCCATCCAAAATCACAAAAAAGAATAAGTGGCAACCCTGGGTGGGGTTCTCTGATTCCATATTCAGTGTTCTTCTTGGAGCTTCTCTTTCTATAACATCATAGAAGGAGGAGAAACAGGTATCATAACATCCATGTAGACCTACAAGAGACCTGAGAACCTATCTAGTTTAGTTTTATCTTTTCACAGATGAGGAAACTGTGACTTAGGGAAGTAGCAGAGTTGTCTTTTAAATTCATGTCTCATGTCATTGGTCCTCTTTGAGAATGAAGAATGAACAACAATCTGTGAATAGTAGTAGTTGCCCCATTGGGGACCCAAAATGGTCAGTTCCAATTGAGCTATGCTGTGCCTTCCTTCCTTCCTTCTTCTCTTCCTTCCTTCCTTCCATCCTTCCTTCTTTCCTTCCTTCTTTTGTCCCTCCCTACCTTCCTCCCTCCCTTCCTTCCTTCTTTCCTTCCTTCCTTCTTGCTTTCCTCTTCTCATATCTACATTGGGATTACATGTGGGTACTCTGCCTAAAGGAATATACATTTTGAGCACTTAAATTTTGCAAGATATTTTGGGGTTTGGGCACTAGATATTTTCTCTTCCCTACTTATTTATTCTATCAGTTTTTTAAAACTGGGACAATTAGCTCTTTTGTCTTATGTAGTTTCAGTTATGATTTCTTGAAATTGAACTCTGAATAACCAGACACCGATAGAGTCCATTGGGATTCAAATGGAGCTGTTTTACTATGCCTTAAACCCAATTCACTCTACCTTTCACTGAATGGCCAATAATAGGTCTCAGTCCAAGCCTTACTTGGTCATTATTTGGATTTTAATGGCTCAGAGTGAGTATAAATAGCAATTGTTTCCATTCTGGCCAGAAACCCTGAAGGTTTTTTTCTCATAGATTGATTGCTTTTTTGAGTAGGTGAAGTAGGCCATCTTTTGTCTCATTTCTTACCTAGCCTTAAATCACTGAAAGTGTGTTGCCTCAGACAAACTAAGACCTGGGAAAGATCTTAGGTTAAAAAGGCCAAGGTCTCCCACAGCATCTGAGGTCATCTCTAGTCATCCTCACCTATGTCTTGTCACTTGTCTCAGATGACAATGGAGGAATGAAGCTGGTAATTTTGCATAGCTCTGACTCACTTAAATCCAATTCACTTGCAAGTCAAGACATCACCCTCCTGATGTCATTGCTTGTCTTCCAGACCACAGGATGGACAATGACAATCTCATGACTCCAAATTCATTACCCTTTCCACTTTACAAACACAGCCTCTGCAAAATAAGAAATTTTAAAACTCTTTACTATTAAAAAATTATTGCGTTCTTTCCCCCAAAATATTTTTGTTACTTCCCAGTGACTATAAATGTTTTTCTCCACCTTCTTTCCCCTCTAAGAGGAATCAGTGGGCAGCCTTCTGGGGATTGGCATTAATTTTGTTAGGGATCAGGGTGAATAGAGGGGAAGGAAGAGATGGTTGTGTTCCCATGTATTATTAGAGCATGGAGGCAGGAGTCTGGGGCCTCTGCTTCACTCCTGGGAAACCATTGCACCTGCTGAGAAGGAGGAGATAAAAAGTAGAAACCATGTGGTTTCACACTCTGTGCATAAAAGTAGCTAGAAGACAGGCTGGCAGAGAGAGAAAGGGCATGTCCTAGCAGCTGGAGAAGCAGTCACCTCCCCTGGGGTGATCTAACAAACTCACAGCTGCATGTACACTGTTCAGACCCCAGAGGACAAGTCTTGGCCATGTTAATGACATTTCTCATCAAATGATGCGTTGTCCTTCAGCATTCTGCAGGCTTTATCTTGGGAGAAGGAGGTCAGGGCAGGAGATAGTCTTCCAGGGCCACTTAGGCCAACGCTTTTATAGATGAGTTTAGGTGATTTGCCCATGCTCACCCAGGTGGTCGACATTAGAGAGAGGATTTGAATTCAGGTCCTCTGACTCCAGAACCAACACTATTTCCACTATAGCTAAGAGAGATGGACCCTAAGGGAAAGCCAAATTCTCCTTAGTAGAAACCTCTCTTTTTCCCCTTTTACAAGTCTGTCACTCCCAAGGGTGGGCTAAAATCCAATTATACTAGGGTGGGCTGGCTAGTGGCTCACTGGCTAGAGCACCAGATTTGGAGTCAGGAAGACCTGAGTTTACATGTGCCAGCAGACAATCACTAGCTGTGTGACCCTGGGCAAGTCACTTAACCCTGTTTGCCAATTTCCGTATCTGTAAAAATTAGCTGGAGAAGGAAATGGCAAGCCCCTATAATATCTTTGCCAAGAAAACCCTAAATGGGATCATAAAGAGTCAGACAGAGTGGAAATGACTGAACAGCAACTAGTCAATGGAAAAAGATCAACGTAAGCATTTGAACAATGCTACAAATCAGGATTTGATTTGTTAGTTTGCAATTGTCTCGACTTAAGAAAGTGATGCAGGAAATGTTAGTGCAGATTAAATTTTAAAATGTGTCAAATGCATATTTTTCAAAGAGTCAGTTGTTACATATCTTAGAGAGGCAGTTCTTAAACATTTACCAGCATAATCCCTGCAGCTCCCCTACCTAAGGATGCCAACCAAGACTGCTTAGGAGAATCATTTTAAAAGAATTATCCAAGTCTACTCTGCCTGTCTAATTTGTGTAACCTCACCTACACATCCTAAGCAACTCTGCTTTCACATTCTAGCCACCCTCTCTTTCTCTTCTCATACAAATGAACCAGGAAAGTGATGCTTTCCATGGAGTAGTAGAAAGCTGGTCTATCTAGCCTAACCTTACCCAAAACTGATCAGCCAGAGCCAACTGGAATCAAAGCTGTAACTAGGACTGGTTCAATGGGACTTTGTCCCAGGGCTCAAGCATTTGTGAGTCCAGGTGACATTCTTCCTCCAAATGGGGTTACCACCCCCATGTTAGAATGTTTCCCCTGAGCCACAACATGAGCATTCTCTCCTGGGATGCTATCTTAAGTCACACCCTTTTAGGGCCTTACTTTCCTCATCCATTAAATAGGATTGATAGTGCCATTAGAACCTACTTCACAAAGCTCTTGTGAGCGTTATTCATTCATCCATTCAACAGACATTTTAAAGCACCTACTATTTGTCAGATACTATGCAAGAAACTAGGGAAATAGAGAAAGATGAATCAGTCTAGGTTAAATCAAGTGTGATTATATAAAGAATATTTATAAAGCTTAAAATGCTACGAAATACCAGTCATTACTATTGCGCTAAGGAATGGAACTTCAGGCATCTGATACAACTCAACTCCAAGTGCCAAAGGGCTAATTTACAAAGCTAGACACAATAATCAAGAATATTCATTCAGAAGAACAAAAGACCAAGATTTTATCAAGGGAAAGAATGACAAAAGGTAGGAATGAAAGGGAGATAGAACTTCCCAATCACAAACTTGATTATAAAGCAGCAAATATCAGACCCATTTTGATACTGGTTAAGAACATAAGAAGCACAATGGAATAGACAAAATGAGGGAGAATCAGAAACAATGGAATTCTATAACGGAGTTCTCAATAAACCAGAAAATGTAAGTTACCTAAGAAAAAAGTCCTTATTTGATTAGAAATGCTAATAAAACTAGAAAACAGTCTGGCAGAAATTAGGTTTAGATCAACATCTTACACCAGTGCTGTCAGAACACCACCAGACTCATATTGACTTATACAACCATAGATCAACATTATCTGTGTTTTATTGCATTTTTATTTTGTTAAACATTTTCCAGTTGCATTTTAATCTGATTCTGGTCACACCTGAGAATGCTGCAGGTCACATGCCACTGGTGATGAATTTGATATCTTTGTCTTATACCATATTTCACAATAAGATTAAAGTAGATATGTGACCAAATTATTAAAGATCGCAACATTAAAAAAAATAAAGAGAAGTGGGTCATAGATTTTTCACAGCTCTTGGTAAGGGCTGAATTCTTAATCAAGGAGGAGTTAGAAACAATTGAAAAAGAAAAAACAATGATTCCATGAAAAGTATTTGCACTACAAAATTAATGCAACTGGAATAAGAAGGGAAGTGGTTAGAGAGGATAAGTGTTTTTTAATCAATTGTCTCTAGTGAGGAACTAATATATAAACTATATAAAACCCTAAAAGAAAGGCATAAGACCAAAAGTCATTCCCTAATGAGTAAGTGATCCAAAATATAAGCAACATTTTCTCAAAAGAATCACAAATTATTGAGATTGATATGAAAGAATGCTTCTAATCTCTAGAAACAAGAGTAATGAAATCCAAACTAATCTTAAATTTTCAGTTCATACTGAACAAATTGCCAGAGATGACCAAAGACAACAAGAGTCAATGTTTTAGGAGGATGTGAAAGGATGAGAATGCTGATGTATTGTAGAGCTGTGAATTGAGGAAAAATACTTCAGGAAAACAATCTGGAACCATGCAAAGAAAGTAACTAAAATGTCCATACTCTTTACTCTTTGTCCCAGAGATTCTGTGCTAAATAAACACCCCCAAGAAAGTCAATGAGGAAAAGAAATCCCTTTATATGCCAAAATACTTATAGCAGCACTTCTTGGGGTAGGCAAGAACTAGAGACAAAGTAGATGCCCAGCACGTGGGAAATGACTAAGTAAATTGTAGTACATCACTGCAATGAAATATGACTGTGCTGTGAGAAATGATGAATATGATGAAGCCAGTGAAGCACGGGAAGGTTTATATGAATTGATACAAAGTGAAGTTCCGCAGAACAAGCAAAACAATTTATTTTCAAAGAGATGTTCTCATCAGTGAATTCTTTCTTAATAATTTTAAGATTATTGGCCAGCTTATCTTCTATTTCCTTCTTCAGCTGTTCCAGGAGAGCTGCTTGTGCTTGCGGGCAGTTCATAGTCCTTTCTGCGGATTCAGATGGCAGTACAGTCTCAGCTCTGACCTCTTTGGGGTTTGTGTTTTGGTCCTT
>CM053773.1:229945537-230013721 GCA_028658325.1 Potorous gilbertii | reverse complement strand
TTCTGGTTCTTTCAGTCCAAAGCTAGAGAACTTTTTGCTGAGCTGATGTGTGAAAAAGTTAAAAGCAGGTTTTTGTTTGGTGTTTCCCCAATCAGCCTTAGGTTTAGCTTGTTAAGTATGAGGGTGGAGTGGTCTAGTCACAGGAGATATCTTCTCACCTGACCTGAGGCAAAGGCAAGCTCAGTGGCTAGTAATCCCAGCTGCCCTATTGTCTTTCTGATTTCCCTGGAGAGCTGAGGCACGCCTACATGCTAATTCGTGTTCCCACCCCTCCTTGGGCTCCTCTCCTGGCACTGAGGCTTGCCTGGGTCCTAGTGCAAGTTTTCCCTGCTCTGGGTCCTCTATCCTTCTGGTTTGCCTCTGCCACTGTAGGAGGAATCCCTCTTAGCTATTTTCCTCATCTCCTTCTGCTGTTTCTGCTGATCTGGGATTTTTCTGAGGAAATATTTTATGGTTCTTTCACGGTCATCAAGGCGGGAGAAGAGAGCATTTACTGATCACTCCGACATCCTGGCTCCCGGAAGTTCAAGTAGGTGACTTACCGAAGTTTGATCTTCGGGCTGAAGGTCTCTGGAGCTGCTGTGCTGATATCTGGTGCTCTGCGGCTCTCACTGACTCGGTTCGGCTTGTCTCCTGCCCTTGGTGCTGCTCCTCTGGTTCCGCCCACCGCTCAGGTTTCTCGGGCCCCCTTTGCTCCGCTGCACTGGCCGGGCTGCGCTGTGCGCTGTGGGCTCACCCCCACGGAACAGACCTTTCCCGTGGATCCTCCAGTCCAACCTGAGCTCTGAAACTGTCACCTTCTGTCTCCCACTGGATTCCACACCTCCAAGATTTGGTCAGATTCTCCTTTCGGAGGTACCTGAAGGAGTTTGTCCGAGAGCTTAGGTGAGTCCTTGCTCTCACTCCACCATCTTGGCTCCGCCCCAAGCAAAACAATTTATACAACGATTGCAACGGTGTTGCGATAAACTAATCAAAACTGAATGAGGTGAAATTTTAATGACCATATGAGAAGACCCTCATTCTTGATCCCTTGCAGAAATGGAGGACCAAATGAGTTTGGAACATAATGTAAGATTTTTTAATTTGTTTAACCTTTTTCTTCCTCCCTCCTTTCCTTCTTTCCTTCCTTCCTTCTTTTTTCCTTCCTTCCTTCTGTTTTCTCTCTTCCTTTCCTTTCTTTCTCTCTTCTCTCCCTCCCTCCCTCTCTCCTTTTCTTTCTTTTTTATTTTTCTCTCTTTTTTCCTTCCTTTCTCCCTCCCTTCCTCCCTTCCTCTCTTCCTCCCTTCCTTCTTTTGTCTTCCTTCCTTCATTTCTTTCTTTCCTTCTTCCTTCCTTCCTTCCTTCCTTCCTTCCTTTCTCTCTCTTTCTTTCTTTCTTTTTTCTTCCTTCCTTCTTTCCTTCTTTCTCTCTTCTCTCCCTCCCTCCCTCTCTACTTTTCTTTCTTTTTTCTTTTTCTCACTTCCTTCCTTCCTTCCTCCCTCCCTCCCTTCTTTCTTTTCTTTCTTCCTTCACTTCTCCCTTCATTTCTTTCTTTTTTCTTCCTTCCTTCCTTTCTCTCTTCTCTCCCTCCCTCCCTTACTTGCTTCCTCCATCCTTTCCTTCTTCCTTCTCTCTCTCCTTCTCCCTTCCTCTCTCTTTCCTTTTTTCTTTCTATAAGAGATGGCTCTTTGAGAGGAGGTACAGGGGAAAAATACAGTGGAAAGTACATGTAATGCAAAAACACAACAGGGATGCCGTCATCCCATACTATTCAGCTAAGGTTGCTTCCTTCCCATCCCAGAAAAAGTCCCATGATGCTCCTGGACTCCGAAGAAAGCCATCAAGAACAGTGGGTCTTTCACAGCCCAGGAGGAGCCCGGAGATGAGCTCCTGCACACTGTAGGTTGAACCATATGTCAGGGACTAAATGTCCTGCCTTTCTCTCCATCCTTTTTCTAAAGCCTCCAATCTTGCGATGAGCTGACCTCATGGCATGGGGTATGGGATCCCAGAATCTCAGAATTAGAAGAGACCTCAGAAGTCATCTAGTCCAATCTATGCCTCAGTGAAAATGACCTCTACAGCATTTTTGAGATGGGGCCATCCACCTTCTGCTTGAAGGCTACCAGTAAGAGGGAGCATACCATCTCTTTAAGCAGCCTGGTCAGCTTCTGGACAGCTTTCATTATTTTTCAAGTTTCTTCCTTTGATGTTTAGCCCTCTGGGGTCAAACAGAGTAAGTCTGGCCTCTACCTTCCTTCTGTCCTGTGTGTATCTTTTATGCATTTAATTATTTAAAAATTGTCTCTCCCATTAGAATATGAGCTTCTTAAAGGCAGGGACTGGATCTTCTTTTTTTTCTTCTGTTTTTATTTTATTTTTTTAATTCCTAGGTCCTTAACACAATTCCTGGCACATAGGAAACACCTGATAAATGTTTATCATAGTTATTTATTGTTTTGTTGACTGATTCCAAGACAACTCTCCTCTCCTCTCCCAGTCTTCTTTAGGCTAAACTTTCCTAGTTGTGGTTTTCTTTTTAAATCCAATTCCTATATGGCATTATCTCAAGGATCTTTACAATCCTGATAGTTCTTCACTGGACATTCTAATCAAAGTCTTTGCTAAAACATGGTGTCCAGTTATGGTATGGTCAAGGCAAAAGACACTGGGACTAACACCTCCTTCATCCTGGACACCATCTCTCTTAACATAACCTAAGGTGAAATTAGCATTTTTTTTCTTGCCATATCAAACAAAGAGTGAATAATACAACAGCCATTTCCACTTGGCTTTGTGGGCCACTTAAACAACTGCTTTTGTTTCTCCCGAGGGGTACCATGTGTACCTTCCTAATTATGTTTAACTCGGGCTAAAGTTGAAATGTTTGTATTCACCGAGAGCACGCCAGCTGGTCTCGGGCACTCTGGACAGCTGGCAGGGAGCCAGTATGGGAGGGAGAACTGATCTGAGAAAAAACTGCAAAGGAGTTACAGCAATACTAAAGAACTGAGAACTGTCTGGGCTGTGGTGTGGAAATACAGAGATGCTGGTCATCTGTAACCATCAGCGACACTTTTCTCAGTTCTGTTGTGCTCTACTTCAATTCTACATGCCATGGTTTGTTATGGTTAGGGATACAAAGTAGAAAAAAAGAATAATTGAAATAGCTGACGTGTGTGGCTATAAGGTTTGCAAAACATTTTATAAATATAATTTCATTAGATCCTCATAACAACCTTGAGTAGGAGTTAATATTTTCATTTTACAGATGAGGAAAATGAGGCAGACAGCTCTTGCCCAAGATCACACTGCCGTGACTGAGGATAGATTTCCTGATACCAGGTCCTACACAGTTATCTACCTCATTACCTAGATGCTCAACATATCAGGAAAAACACTAGCTCAGGAATTAGAGAGCCTAAGTTTGAATGCTACTTCTAATGCTTACTACCTGTGTGACTTCAGGCAAGTCATTTCTAGATGAGAAACTTAAGTTTATAATAAAAAGGGATTGGACTGGATGGCTTCCAAGAGTCCTTCGTCCTCTAGATCTTTGGCCCTATCATCTTACCTGTGTGACCTGAGGCAGCTCAATTAATCTCAGTTCTTCATCTCAAAAAATGAAGAGGTTGGACTAGTCCCTAAATCTAGAGCTGTATAGCTGTAATATAGTGCCTGTCCACAAGGCACTATATTATAATCTACTAGTTCTTCCCAACTTGAAATTCTAGTAGAGATGCCAGGTGGGACAGTGGATAGAATGCTGAGCTTGGGGGTAGAAAGACTTATCTTCATGAGTTTGAATCTGGCCTCAGATTCAATAGCCTAGTGACCCAGGGCCAAGTCACTTAACTCAGTTTCCTCATCTATAAAATGAGTTGGAGAAGGAAATGGTAAACCACTCTAGTATCTTTGCCAAGAAAACTCCAAATGGGACCATGAAGAGTCAGACATGATAGAAAAAGACTGAAGTAAAGTTTTAGGTTAGAAGTTTTTGGGTATCTCTTTTAGGATTCTCTCACATAGCTAAGCCTGTCCATGGAAAATGCAGGTGGGAAAGAAATTTCCCTCCATAGGTGTAGCCTGGGGAATTTGCACCCAGATAATCAATTGCTCAGCCTGAGGCTTTAGCAGTCACTTCTTGGCTCTGGGTTTTTCACATGAAAGGATCAGAAACTGAAACCTGGAAGGCCCAGATAAAAATCCATCATTTTACAGAGGAAGAAACTGAGGCCCCAAAAGGGGAAGACCACCAGTTGAATGGCTATGACCCAGGTCAAGCTGTCTGTGGCTGAGCTAGGATTCCAACTTGGATATCCATCCAGGGATCTCAGTTAATGTAAGAGAAGATCCATGAAGAAATGGGTGCCAAATAGGGGTGGGGTGGGAAAACACAGATGGTTTACAGCCCTCTATGTTCTGCCCAGGTAGAAAGATTATTGGATTTGAAATAAGAGAACCTGCCTCTGAGTCCTGGGTCTGATAGTTCTGTTTCAGGTAACTTTAAGCAAGCCATTTAAGATTACTCATTGGATTTAGAGCAGGAAGGGACCTTAGAGATTATCTAGAAAGACCCTCTTGTTTCACAGGTAAGGACAGTTAGATCAAGAGTAGGGGACTTGATCAAGGTCACACAAATGGTGAAGAACAGATCCAGTGTTCTCACCCATAAATCTAGGGTTAATCAGCTATACCAAGCTCTTACTTAATCCTTCTGGACCTCAGTTTCCTACTTTGTAAAACAGGAGGATTAGACTTGATGACCAGTAAGATCCCTTCTGCCTTTAAACCTATACTCCAATTACTTATTCACTCCATCTGTGTACTACATATACACATAAAAAGTTAGAACAACATGGTCTTTTTGCTGTTACACAAACTCTATACTTCCGATCTCTGCACCTTTGCTCATGTGTTCCCCATGCCTGGAATGCCTTCCCTCCTCATCTATAGCTCTTGAGATTCTTGACTTCCTTCAAATTCAGTTTGACGTCTTTCTTGTCCCCTCTTACCTCCCCAAAAAACTATGCTATCTGTTCTGTGGGTGCTTACAAATACCTATATATGTGCATGTAATCTCCCTTGTATGCATACAGATTGCTTAAGGGACTGTGGCTTTTATTTTTCTATTCTGAGACCTTAACATAGCATCTGGCATATAGTAGGTGCTAAATAAATGTGTGTTGATTGATTGATGCTATAAATCATGTGACCTACCATTCAAGGGAGTTGTCTGGCCTGCTCAATGTTCTGTTATCTTTACAGCTGGAGAAAATACAGCCCCCTCCACCTCCTACCTCCAATTGCTGACATTCCCACAGGATGTTAAGGAAAAAGGGCTGGCTTTTGCCTCCAGCAGTCAGACTGCTTGCTGTACCAGTTTATTAGGTCCCCAGAAAACAAGTGAGGAAGAACTGCTCAGAAGAAGAGAAAGAAGTCATGGGGAAAAGATTCTAATGGGGAGGGGAGCTGTTAGGAGGGGATCTGGATGCATGATGTAGTGACCAGAATCCTGGCTTTGCAGTCAGAGGTAGTGGATTCAAATCCTGACTCAGCCACTCACCACTGTGTGAACTTTGGCAACTTTTACCTCCCTTCTCATCTAGAAAATGAGGAAGTAGAATTAGATGCCAGGGTCCTGGGGTCCCTTCCAGCTCTAGGCTGAGGGTCTTGTGATAGTCTCAATATCCCTCTCCAGGGAGTAACAGAAAGTGTGGTCACTCTGCTTCCTCATCCAGCATGGGCATCCCATTCCTACCACTGTCCCCTAAGTTCCATGGACCTTTCTGTCCCCCCTTCAGGTGTGGTCTCTTGCTGTTAGAAGGGGAGCTTCCTGAGGGCAGGGATGTGTCACTTGCTATTTCTTCCCTCAGTTCTTAAGATAGTAATTGTCACATGATAAGTACTTGACAAATGTGTTTCATTCACTCATTCATTCCTATCCATTAATTCACTCATTCATATTCATTCATTTATTCATATTCACTCACATATGCACTCATTCACTCATTCATATTCATTCATTCTCTCCTAGTCAGTCATTCACTCATATTCATTCACTCTCTCATTTATTCTTTCAATAATTCCAGGCTGCTAGTCTTTTTACAATGATGGTAAAGTTTTGTTCTGCCCCCTCCCCTCCAAAAAAGTCAAAAGTCTAGGACATGTCCTGCTGCTGTTCCAAAGGATGGCATATATGGATCCAGCCAGTGGCTGGGTGCAGTGTTGGATGGGAATGTCCCTGGGCCTGAGAATTCTAGGAACAGGTACAAGGATAGCAAGTCTTTATGTCTCCTTTCCCACAATTCAAGCCCTTGTGGGAGGCTGGATGAGTGACTTCCCAAGATTCAGGACTCCAGAGACTCCCAGTACAAGTGATTGTAGAAGAGCAGAAGAAGGACTGGTTGTGGAGTCAGAGGGCTTGGGTGCGAATTCTACTCTGTTGCTTCTTAGTCATGTGATCATTCCCACATCACTTTCTGTCCCTGGGCTCAAGTTCTCCCTCTGTAAAATGACAAGGCTGTATTAAAGGAAAGGCCCATGTCTGTTCTGCGACATTTTAAGAATTACAAAACACTTTCCCTCCAGTGACCCTGGGATGTAGGCAACACAAGTATCATCATTTCCATTTTGCTGATGAGGAAACTGAGGGTCCAAGAGATAAACAAGCTTCCTAACAAGTTAAAAACTATCTGAGCCAGTATTGGAACAGAGCATTGTTTCATTGCGTTCGACTCTCTGTGACTCCATTTGGGGTTTTCTTGGCAAAGACACTGAAGTGATTCGCCATTTCCTGTTCCAGTTTTACATATGAAGAAACCAAAACCAACAGGATTAAATGACTTGCCCAGGGTCACACAGTAAGTATCTGAAGTCAGATTAGAACACATAAAAATGAGTTTTCCTGACCTCAGGGCTCACCAAACTGAGAGCCCAATCTCCAAATTTAAACCTTTTCCTAAGTGGGTCTGATTGCTCCTACAAGCAAGGTAATTAGCCTGGATTTGCCTTGTTGTTTTGCCTTTTTTTGGGGGGACAGAAAGGTCCATGGAACTTAGGAGACAGTGGTAGGAATGGGATACCCATGCTGGATGAGGAAGCAGAGTGACCACACTTTCTGTTACTCCCTTTGCCACAATGGACAGAGAAGAGATGGAATCAAGAGGACTTGACTTCGAATCCTCTCTCAGACACATATAAGCTGTGGGGCTGTGGGTAAGTCATCTAACTTGCCTGTCTCAATTTCCTTATCTTTAAAATAAGAATATTAATATCCCCTTTCTTAAAGGGTTGTTGTGAGGATTAACTAAAAAAAGACATGGAAAGCATTTTACCAACCTTCGAAATACTACATAAATTCTAATTATTAACGTGATATTAATTAATTATATTAATATAATATATAGTATTCATTGAATTAATTATATTTACTCTCATTATTAGGTGAGAGGGTCTCGGCATTCGATGTTTCAGTGAGTTGGCATAAGGAGCTTTGTAGGCTGCTCTACTCCTATGCAAGGCTAATAAATTCCTCCCACCTGTGCAGTGCTCTTGCTTTCCTATTTATCATCTGATTGGAATCTCTGGACAAGCCCATGAGGAAGTCAGGAGAGAATTATTAGTCTCCATTTCATAGAGGAGGATGCTAAGACCCAGAGACATGAAATGTCCAGAAGCCTGGTCTCCTGTTCCCCTGCCACCCTCTGCAGCCATCCCACACAATGTGAGAGGCTCTCAACCTCTGGCAGCAAGAGGTTGGAGGTGGGGGTAGACTGTGGTTTATTCTTCACAGTTTTCAGAAGAATATACAAGGGGACCTCCTCAACTCCTTTGCTAGAGGGCTCATAATCAGGGATGGACAAAGCCTGTGCCCTGTTGACAGACTGCAGACTACCTCAGCCACCTCAGAGAGCCCAGAAGTTGAGGATATAGAATCATGGCTATTTTTAGAGGTAGAATTTACTTGTTTTAAGCAGCTTTTGCTATGACCAAACCCCTGAAAAACTAAAGAGTTGGGGAGATATCTTGAACATTTTGTAAGGAAGCTTAACCCCCTCAAAATGCAATTAGAAACATAGACTATCAGAGCTGGGAGGGGCCTTCAGATATAACAAAACAGGGAATGTCAGAGTTGGGAGGGCCTATAGAAACCATCCAGATCAACTCCATCATTTACCAGTGACTGAGCCACTCAGGCCTTCCTGTTCAGGATTTGGGGAGCTGGGGACTCCTTCTGCATCCGGAGACATTCTTATTTTCTTTCTCATTCCCCTCCCAGAAGCCAGAGGGGCAGAGGTTCTTTTCCCCAGTAGAATCATGTCCCTTTGGCCGACAACCTTTCCTCTGCTCACTGATTCCTTTTCACTGATTCCTTTTCCTGCTCACATAACAAGCCCCAAACTCAGTCCTCTTGCTCACAACTGGAGAGCAGCTGATTTGACTTCCCTGGGGAAGTCTCAGATACTACTAGCTCCAGGGTTCTCTGGGTCTAAAGCAGTCCCTAGGCCCAGCTCACATAGACTGTGCCAGGAACCTCCCTGTAACTGCTGGCCTACCTGAAGACAGCATAGCCAAGGAGCTGGGGAAAGTATTCCACAGGCTTCACTGGAGTGAGCCCCACTGACTGTGCCATCCCCTGGCCCAATGCCTGGCCCATCAAAACAGGTGCTTAATAAATGCATTGATTGATTCCTCCCTTCCTACTCTGAACTTGCATCGCACCTGTTTCCTGCCTCCTGTTTGGCAGACACCAGTCTATAACAGTATATTAACCTTTCCATGGAATCTCCAGCTTTCAAGCTGGGAGGGACTTAAAGGCTGCCTTTTGTTGTTTTTTACAGATGAGAAAACGGAGTCTACAGAACCATCACAGTCAGGATCTGACCCCAGATCTTCTGACGCCAAGTCTAGTCTGCTTTTCATTATGTCATGATGCATCTTCTCATGTTTGGATACTCTCCTTCAGCCCCTCTTCTATTCTTCCTTCAAATGAAAAGTCAATTCATGGGGCCTTGAAGATCTCACATTGTTGGTGACACTCAGTCATGTCCCAAATCCCAGTGTATTTCTTTTGTATCTATCTGGAGTGGTTTGCCATTTCCTTCATTTTACAGATGAGGAAACTGAGCCAAGCTGGGTTAAATGACTTGCTTAGAGTCACATATCTAAGACTAGATTTGAATTCAAGTCTTTCTGACCCCAGCCCCAGCCCTCTATCCATTGCATCACTTAGCTTCCCAGCATGGCCAATAGTAAACACCTAATAAATGCTGATTGATTGGATTTGACTTGACTGTATTTATTTATCTGTGAACAAGCTCCTTGTGGACAAGAAATGTTTTATTTATACCTTTATGATCCCAGCACCTAGGTGTTTAATAAATGCTTGTTGATTGATCGATTCACAGTGTGATTCAATCAGTGCCACTGGGAAGGGAGTGCGGTTGTTGTACAGGATGGATGTCTGTGTGTGCTTGTGAGTCAACAAACAGGAGTGTAACTGGGGCAAAGTGAGCAGGGTGGGTGAAAGATGGTCATTTGCTCCTTCCCAAAGAGGTAAGCTCCTCCCCATGATGGGAGAAACCAAGGTCCCTGTGCTTGGGGGACCTTTGTTGGGTCAATGTCACAAACACAAACCCCATCTTTACTTGGCCCAACTTTGAACCCTAAAGTTCAATTCTCATAGTATCCCTCTCCTCCAGTCCACCTTAGTCTGTGTATGGTCATGGGCTGAATCTGCTGATGAATGGACCCCACCCCTTCGGAGATGTTTTCCTCCTGTGAGTTCATTTTTGCCCCAGGTGAAGGAGTTCCTAGTTGGGTCTCTTTGGGATTGTGTGTGCACATGCTCATATGTATATGTGAGCATGTGCACACATCTGCATTTTCCCCAAATCTCACTGTTCTCTGTCCCTTTTATTGAGCACACCATATCATGACGTTTAACAGCCACAGTAACGTGGTGGACAATTTGTCCAGATTGTTACAGACATTTCAGCATTCCCTCCTCTCTTTCCACATTCTTGTCTATAGATCTTCCCCAGGAGCAGTGATTATTCAGCATTCTAGGAAGGACTTTGCATCCATGAATGCTGTTTCAATTGCACCCTATCTACAGTTAGACATATGTCAATATGCTTGTATTCAGAATGTAGAGTCCATAGCAAAGCATTTGGACAGCTCACTTGGGTAAGCCTCAGTATTAGAAAGGTGTGACGTAGCCTGCTCTTCCTGGGCATTAGAGAAACTTACTCCAGTCGCTCCTCTTTGGATGGCCCTTCTACAATCAATCAAGCAAGCAAGTGTAAGTACCATGGATAGAATACTGAACCTGGAGTCAGGAAGACCTGAGTTCAAATTGTTCCTCAGATAATTTACTAGCTGTGGGACTCTGGGAAAGTCACTTCAAGTTTCTCCATCTCTTCTCATCTATCAAAGGAAGGATTTGAACTTGATGACTTCTAAGGTTTTGATTGCAGATCTAAACCTATGATTCTATGAAAATGCAGCAGCTATGAGTCAGGCTCTGGGGATGTAAAAATGTAAATGAAAAAGGCTCTTCCCTCAAGAAACTTCCATTCTCTCAAGGGAAACAATATTCATGCTATAAGTCATATAAAATATGGACAAAATCAATGAGCACTTTAAAGAATAATATTAAACATATGAATAAATACAAATAAGTGAACAAATATCAACAGACAGACACAGAGATAATTGGATACACAGTCAGATAATTGGATAGGCAGAGAGATAGCTAGATAGCTAGAAAAATAAAGGATTGGATAAACAGACAGAAAGATAGATAATTAGATAGATTAAGGATGATAGATGCATAAATAGATAGATGATGGATTATTGATAGATTAGATAGATAGATTATGGATGATAGATGCATGAATAGATAGATGGTGGATGATAGATTTAGATAGATAGGAGATGGTTGGATGGATTGATAGGTAGTTAAATAGAGAGATACATGCATGTATAGGATACATATATGTGCAATGTGAGCTGGTGATACAAAGACAAAAATGAAAGAACATCTATCCTCAAGGGGCTAACATTCCAGAAGAGAATACATCCAATCCCTGCTCCCTTTAACCTGAATTCTGAAGTAACAGTACTAGCTAACATTTGTATGGTGCTGTAAGTTTTGCAAAGTGCTTTATATGTGTGTCTATATATCTCTATATACATATATATGTGGCTTATATCTGTTCATATATCCCTGAAAGGTAGATGCTATTATCACGCCCATTTTACAGATGAGAAAACTGAGGTAAACAGAGTTAAGTGACTTTCCCAGGGTCACATAGCTAGAAGGTGCTTGAGGGAGAATCATGAACCCGAATCAGTCTGACTCCAGGCTGATGGTCCTAAGCAACAACGATCCCATGCTGCCCCAGCTTTTACTCTATCTTTGGCTTCCTTAAGATATAAAATACCTACTTTCCTTCAAAGATGAGTTCAAGAACCACCTTCTTCTATACACCTTTTCTCCTGATCCTCCAACTTCTAGAACTTTCCCCTCAAAATTACCAAGTATTCGTTTGACTTATTTTCTCTATAGTTATATGTGCAAATGTTTTCTCCCCTTTAGAATGTAAGCTCCCTGAGAGCAGGGATTGTTCCCCTTTTCTCTTGGTATTCCAATCTCCTAGAAAAATAACTGACACATAGTAAATACTAAATAAATGCTTGTTGATTAAGTAATTAATTGATTAATAAATTGCTTGTTGACCAATTGGTTATATATTTGACTGCCCTGGAGGCAGAATTTAAAAAAATTCTATTATCTAAAAGGAAACAGACCTACCTCCTTCTCAACCCCACCCCCCACCCGGGCAGCTTCATACTTCCTCCCCACCTCACCTTCTGGGACTCCCTAAATTTAAAAAGTTGCAAGGCTCCATATGCTGCCCTGTTTCCAGCACCAAAAAAAGTCCATTTACAAATGCAAATGGCATTTAGAAAAGTGGGAATCAGCTGCCAAATGAGACTCAGCACTGGGGAATATCCTGCTATCCCTTGGATATCTTTTTTCCTCTTGTACGTGCCCCCCTCCAAACCCTGGGCAAACAAAGGGAAAAGAGATTAGAGCTTTCTACCTGTGCTGAGTCACAGTCACCCATCTGTTACTTGTAGGAGAGAGAGCATGAAGGAGGAAGAGAAGGGAGAGGGGAGTTAGAGGAAAGCCCAGGCTGCAAGAGATAGAGGAAGAGTGGGAGGGAGAGGGAAAAGGAGAGATAGGGAATTAAGGGAGGGGGATGGAGACAGACGGAGACAGGCAGGCAGGCAGGAAGACAAAGAGCCAGAGAGAGTGAGAGAGAGAAGAACAGAGGAAGAAATATGAGGAGAGAAGATTTTTAAAAAGGAGAGAGAAAGAAAAATAGGGACTAAAATTTAAATAAAATTCTTTAAGCTTTGCAAAACACTTTACAGGTATAATATCTCATTGGATCTTCACAACAGCCCTACGAAATGGTCACTACAGGCATAATCATCCCCATTTTTCAGAAAACTGACACTAGACCTAAAGCTAGTAAGTACCTGAGGTAGGATTCAAACTCATCTCTCTCAGCTCTGAAGGTTCTTTCCAACACCGCACTGTACCATCATCTTGGACCAGTGTCCTCTTCTTTCTCATCTCTAAACCTGAGGCTCATTTAAAATATTGTGAGAAAGAAAAAAAAAAGAGTTGACTTAATGGAGGGCAATGTGGTCTAGTGCTAAACAGGAGATCTGGACACTTGAGTTCTGATCCCAACTCATCTCCTTAAATCATGTGTAAGGAAGGGTGGCTGTTTCAAAGAGTCAATTGTACAGGGAGGTAATTAGTTTTGTGATTAGAGTGCTAGACTGAGATTGAGGAAGACCTAAGTGCAAATCCTGCCTCAAAAATTTACTAATTGGGTGACCTTGGACAAGTCACTTAACTTTATCAGCCTCAGTTTCCCTCATCTATAAAATAGATAATAACAGAACTTACCTTCTGGGGTTGATGGGATGATCCAATAAATTAATTGGTAGAAAGTGATTTTCAAGCCTTAAAGGGCTACATACATGTAAGCTATTATTATGGTTAGTTTCTCCATGTCTGAGTCCCTTTAAAAGCAAATTAGAAACACTACCAAGTGCATTAAAGGGGATGTGAGTGGGGAAAGGCAGGTACAGATAAATCAAAAATCTTTTTTTAAAAAATTAGAATTTTATTTGCATTTAGATATAAATACAAGTCTGATCATTCACAATAAAGAGCTGTCATAATGATGTTAATGCCCTACTGCAAGGACCTTCCTCTGGAGAATTTCCAAAGCTCTCCAGCTTTCAGCCTGTCTCAAACTTAGCTCCAGCTGTGCTATAGCCCATCACTCTATGACTAATATAAAGTACTTAGGGCAGCTAGGTGGTGCAGTGGATAGAGGACCAGTGCTGGAGTCAAGTGGACCTGAGTTCAACTCTCACCTCAGACACTTGACACTCAGTAGCTGTGTGACCTTGGACAAGTCACTTAACCTCAATGGCCTCATCCTGGGTCATCTCCAGTCATTCTGTTGAATATCTGGTCGCTGGGTTCAGATGGCTCTGGAGGAGAAGTGAGGTTGGTGACCTGCACAGCCCTCCCTCACTCAAAACTAAGTCAAGTGCAAGTCATGTCATCATTTCTCTGATGGCATGATCTTCTTTGGCAATGAAGGATGTACACACAATATGAAGTACCAGCCCAGACAGAGCTGTGATTCCTCTCCAGAACCTTCCCTAAAACAAGAGAAATAACTGAGTGCCTTAATTCCAAAGGTTTTGTCCATTGAACTGCAAACCATATTAGGCAGAGAGTAAACAGAGACTGAACAGAATGTAAACAAATGGCTTCCTTAAACAAAGGAAATCTAGTCAATGCGGAGGCAGATCATTCTGTGGAAAGAGTACTAACCTTAAGTTTAAATTCCACTTCTAATTCTGTGACTTACTATTATATGGGAGCTTGAAATAATCCCCAGTAACCTTCCTGGGCCTCACTTTCCCTATCTGTAAAATGGAAAGGGTTGGACCAGACAGTCTCTGGCATTCCTTCTAGCTTTAGATATATGATCCCATGCTAATAAGGTAGGATATTTTGAATGGAAAAGACATTAGACAGGAAATCAAAAGACATGGATTCAGATTCTATCTCTTCTACTTACTTTTTATCTGTGTGGCACTGGGCAAGTCACCTAACCTATTAAAGAGAAGTTAATTTCCTCAACTATAAAATGAGGTATTTGTACTGTTATATCTAATGTCAACTAGTCAGTCAACAAGTACTAATTAAACACCTCTTTTGTGCCAGGCATTGGCCTGGGCACTGGGAATACAATCTCATAGAATGAAACAATCCCCTTTCAAAAGGAAGCTTATATTCTAAAGGGGGAGACCACAAGGAAATAAATAAACATATAATATTTGACAATTTGGTAATTTGGAGGTAAAATCATTAGAAATGATGGATGAAAAGTTAGCTGGAAAACAAGATCTCCCTGGTTCTTATTCGTAGTAATGAAGTGGTCAAAGTATTTGAACAAACATGCCTTGTAAACTTGCAACAACTATACAAAAGAATGCTTCAAATCAGTAAAAATAAAAGAAGCTAAGTCAAAACAACCTTGAGGTTTCACCTCACACCTAGTGAACTAGCAAAAGATGACAAAAGATAGAAATGGTCTTTGTGAATAAAGGCACACTGGTGCATCGTTGGTAGGGCTGCAAAGCAGGGCAATCATTTTGGAAAATAAATTGGAATTTATCAAGTAAAGGGACTAAAATGTCCATACCTTTAGACTCAGAGATTCCATTATGTTGTTTATACACCAAAAAGGCTATTGATAACAAAGCCCCCATGTACATCAAAATATTTGTACCAGAACTTTTTATGATAGCAAAGAATTGGAAACAAAAGTAGATATCCATCATTTGGGAAAGGCTCCACAAACCACAGTAATGCAAAATTACTGCTCTATAAAAAAAATGTGATGAATACAGAGAAGCATAAAAATTATACCTGAACTGATGCAGGACAAAGTAAGCAGGGCCAAGAAAATAACATACACAATGACTTAAGCAATGCACATGGAGAAAACGATTACAAAAAAAGTTAATGTTGCCAAATTAGAAAGAATAAACAGCATGAAATATGAGATATGGGAAGACATGCCCTGCCCCATCCCTGTGCAGAAGTGGAAGGTTTCACAAGGATTGCACATTGCCATATTTTTAGACTTTTTCAATGTATTGATGATTTATGTCAATTTTTTCCCTCTTTGCTTACTTTCTTTCTTTCTTGTCTTAAAATATGCAATTTGTTATGTGGGATGACTCTTGGTGAAGGGGGGAGGAATTCTGGAGATATTATAGTGGTATACAAAAATCAATAAACTTGTTTTTTAAAAAAAACCAACTATTTTTTGCTAGGATATACTAAAGAGTGATGGGCAAAAACTGTCACGCACCCCACCAGTGAGGGGAAGAGGGGAAGAAAGATGAGGGAGTTCTTGAGATGGAAGAGAGTGAAATGAAGAAATGGAGGGCTGTCCAGAGAATAATAAGGAACAGCATACAGCCAGAGTCAAGAGGGAATGAATATTAATTATGCCTGACGTTTGTGTAAACCTGCAAGGTTTTCAGAGCACTTTTTGTACTTTATCTCATGTGAGCCTTATAATAACCCTGTGATGTAAGTATTATTCCCATTTCACAGATGAGAAAACTGATTCTTGGATTCATCAAGTGCTTGGTCCATGGTCATAAAGAGAGTGGTCTCTGAAGAGTAAGGTTCAATTAATTCAACAATCATTTATTAACCTCTCATATGTGCATGTGAGTGCTTTCCTCAAGGAACTTGCCTTCTATGGTACTTTGATCTCAGGCTGTCCTTGCTCTAAGTCTGGTATAATAGATATATTATAAGATATATTACAGATAAGATGTATTATATTAATTATATTATTATGATATATTTTATGTATTATTAATTAATCTATTATTATATATTAATTATTAATATAATGAAGATATGTTATAACAGATATATAATAAGATTTGCTCAGTGGTGAATTACTGATGACAGAGAAAGAAGGAAAAGGAGCATGAAAGCTAAAAGGTGGTGAAAATGGTAAACTGGGAGAAAGGGAGATGCTGAGGAGTTAGTAAAAAGGAGAGGATCCATCTTAGAGAAGAGATTACATCAGCCAGAGTTCTGAACATGGAGTCAGGAAGAACTGAATTCAAATCCTGCTAGAGACACTTATTAGTGTCTTATTAGAATTGGGGTCTTACTATAATTAGTGTCTTATTAGTTCTGTGGCTCTGGACAAATCATTTACCTCTCTTTCTGTTTCCTCATCTGTAAAATGAAGTGGGCTGACTTCAAAGCTCTTAAGGTCCCTCTCATCTCTAAAATTCTGATTCTGTGACCCTCCTAGGGAATATGTCATGGAGACATTAAGTGAGGGCTATGGGCCAATTATAATTGAGTTGTTGTGGTATGGTAAAGAACCAAACTGTGGAAATCTTTCCTGCTCCGAGATGCTATAATTCCCAGAGTATCAGGCCTCTGCCCCTGTCCCAGACTCTTCCTGTGAATATCAATCCCACGCATTCTCAAGTCACCCAGAGACCTGCCTAGACCTCCATTCATCAGCATGTCTGCTAAGCTCCTCAGTCAGACATCTCCTCATGGTTCTGAGGAAAAATCTGACTCATATCACATCCTTTCCATAGTGAAATAACTGAAGAAAAGATGCAGAGAGTCTACCTTTCTCCTGGGGACTCAGATGGGACCCAAATCCTTCTAGCATATTTAAAGGCAGAAAGCTCAAAAAAGGTTAGATGGCACCTTGACCAGTTGATGAAAACTGAGGATCCCTGGGCCTTGCCATCTGACCTGGAGATGCCCCCATAGGATTTCAAAACCTTTCTGTACTTCCTGAAACTGGGATTCTTTTAAGGTATGAGTTGGATGAGGTGACCATTGATGTCAGGCCATTATACATCCAAAGTTACAGCCAGAAGGAACCCCAGAGTCTTACTCCAAGACTCCCTCATTGTTTGGAGAGGCAAATGAGGTCTACAGAAAGTAAATGGCCTGCCTGAGCACACACACACAGTTAATAAATAGTAAGCCCAACTTCAAACCAAGGTATATTTTCTGTTGTTAACCTCTGAAATTCAGAGATTCTGAACCTAGGGGGATGGATCCTCTATATCAACCTTGCAAACAAGGACCCAATATAAACATCCTGCTGTCTCCAATTCTACAATTTTTCCTATCTATTTTCATGCCTTTGACCCCTTCTCCAGCTCTAGGCTGCCTAGAACCCATCTGGGCTGCATTTGCTTGGATGAGAAGGATGAGAAGGAATTCACCAAAACTATTCCTTCCAGTGAGATGTAGGACCACTAGCTTACCATCTGCCTACCCTGCCATTGCATCTTAAGTTCCTATGGGCCTTACCATCTGGCCTGTCCCTACACCCCCTAGATGCCCAGCTTTGTTGCCTGACCAGCTGATGCAACCTGAGGATCCCTAGGCCTTGCCATCTGACCTGGAGATGCCCCCATAGGATTTCAAAACCTTTCTGTACTTCCTAAAACTGAATTTTCTTTAATGTATTGCCTTCCCCAATTAAAGTGTGAGCATCTGGAGAGCAGGATCTCTCTGGATTTTTTCTACGTTGCCAGTGCTTGGCAAATGGTAAATGGTGAACAAATTCTTTTTTTTCTTTTAAAACTAAGTTCTAACTGATGTATTTTGTTTTTTAGAATATTATAATGTTTCTCAGTATCCCTCCCCCTACCTCCAAGATAGTCATCACATATAACAAGAAGTATGTTTTAAAGGAGGGGGAGAGAGGAAGGGAGAAAAGGAGGGAAGGAGGAAGGAAGAAATAACAAAAGAAAGAAAGAAGAAAGGAAGGAAGGAGGAAAAAGAATGAAAGAAAGAAATAAAGAAAAGAAAAAGAGGACGAAAAGAAAGAAAGAAAGAAAAAGAAAAGAAGGAAGGAGGGAAGGAAGGAGGGAGGAAGACAAGACCTAGGAGGGGGCCAGGTTACCGGGGGCTTTGAATACCAATAGACATGGCCAATATGTTGACAAATTCCATTGTTTCTATTACATGGCAGACATCCTGTGGTCTCCGCTCCTACGGTCATTGCCCTAGCTCAGGGCCTGATTACCTCTTGCCTGAACTAAACCTTTCTCCTTGGTCTTCCTGCCTCCAATCCTTCCTCCAAAATGTTTCTTCTTCCCATTCAGTGTTCATACGACTTTTTGGCACTGAAGGGTTCTTCCTACCTTTCCCATCTCCCCATTTTGACTCCTCTTTTCTAATACCCCAGGATCCAGAGATACAGGCCTTGTTCTTTTTCTTTGATCAGGACATTTCTGTCCTATTTTCAAGCATTTATAAGACAAATGTTCTCCTCCCTCATCTCAGTCTTTTGACCTTTCCGGCTTCTTTCACGATTTGGCTCAAATGCCACCTTCTGCAGGAGTCCTTCCCAGCACCCCAGTCACTTGAGCCTTCCCCTCTTATATTACTTTCTCTACTCTGTATCAATTGGGTATGTGCACATATATTTCCACATAGTTTCCCCTATTTTTTGTAAGTTCATTAAAAGGTAGGGACTCCTTTTGCATTTTTGCCCTCCTTTGTGACTAACACTCTCCCTGCTTGGCGCACAGTTAGTACTTAGTAAATGCTTGTTACTTGACGATAAGAATGACTCAATATATGATATAATGTTGGTTACAAGGAACAGAAATCATAGCTGACATTTTAACTTTTAAAGCTGTTTACACACATTCTTCCCCTTTGATCCTTGAACGACTTTGTAAGGGAAATAATATTAGCCGAGAGGGAAGGGGAAGAAAGTGGATCTCCTTGAGAAATCAAGTGACTTGTCCAAGGCTACAAATTAGACAGTGTCAAAAGCAGAATTTGAACTTGTATCTCTCTAGATTCCAAGTCTAGTCCAGTATTCTTTCACAGCTCTCCCTTATAACTCTCACAAGAGTCAGCTTGGTATAATACAAAGAGTCTTAGCTCTACAGTTTGAGGACTTGAGTTCAAAGCATGCCTTTTATGCTTACTACCTGTGTGACTTTAGGTGAGTCATTCATCTCTCTGGGCCTCAATTTCCTCCTCTGTAAGATGAGAAATCTAGATGTTGTTATAGTGCACAGAGCACTGGGTCTTGAGGCAGGAAGACCTGAATTCAAATCTGACTACAGACACATACTAGTTGTGTGATTCCACACAAGTTGTTTAACCCTGTTTGCCTCAGTTTCTTCATCTATCAAATAAGCTGGAGAAAAAAAATGGCAAACCACTCCAGTATCCTTGTCAAGAAAACTCCAAATAAGGTTATGAAGAATCAGGTATAAGTGAATCCACAAAAAGATGAGGGAGTAGTTGACTTCTAAGATGTTCCTTCTAGTTCTAAATCTATCTGTGAGAGACGTATTATCATGCCCGTTTTACAAATAAGGAAATTGAAGTCAATAGAGATGAAATAACTTCCCCAAGGTCACACAGCTAATTAGTCTCTGATTGTATTTGAGCTCAGGTCTTCTTGACTTCAGGTCTGGAACTCTAACCATGGAGCCACCTAGCTTGCGGTTGATGGTCTTAGACATTAGCCTAAAGCACTGAGAGATGAAGGATCATATGGGAGGGATTTCAGAGGCAGAATTTGAACTCAGCTCTTTCTGGATTGGAGGTCAGCTTCTACTCATTGTATTCAGCTGCCTCAATAACATCCAACAATTGCTAACAACATAGTAATGAACGGCAGAAGCAGCAGGGTAGTGCCTAGAGAGAGCACACCTTTAGAGACAAGGAGTGCTACCTTGAACAGATCCTAGTTGTGTGACTGGTGAAGTTGCTTAACCTCTCAGGGCCCCACACAACTCTCCAAGAGCAGCAATTCTGGACCAAGGGTTTATCTGCAAGATCCTTCATTTGGAAGTTTTCTATAGCCATGAAAACCCAGGTTAAAGTCCCTATCCTAAGAGCAACAGTCGTAACTAGAATTTATATCGTACTTTGAGGTTTTGTAAAACATTTTGCTAATATTATCTCACTTTATCCTTATCACAACCCAGGAAGATAGGTTCTATTATATTCCCATTTCCAGATGAGGAAACTGAGGCAAACAGGGGTTAAGTGATTTGCCCAGGGTCACACAGCTAGTAAGTGCTAGAGGTTGAATTTGAATTCAGGTTTCTTGACTCCAGGCCCATGCTCCATCCACTGGGACACATGACAGTCCAATACTTATATTCAATTTAAGAAAGCAAACTACCTATGCAAAAATTTACCAAGCACTAAGAAAAAAAGGACAGCAGAAAGATCGTGACCTGCCCCAGGCCTGCTTTCTGTCAGAATTGCATTGAATGTGAGATGACAAGAATGAAAGCAGCAATAATCACTTTAATAAAATACTCTAATAATTCCTGATTTATCTTGGCCAGAGTCCTGAAGGAATTCTACTCTTTCCTAGCAAACCTGCCCCTGTCCTTCCTGGTCCCCCATCTCTTGGCCACATCTTGGTTAATTGTCTTGCCCCCATCTTTCCTGCTTTCTTACAGGACCCCAGGCCCCTCAGGCTGCTGGCTCTGCCATGTGGTCTGGTAATTAAACCACCCCCACTCTGCCCGTTTCATTCTGCCTCTGGCTATCCGCTTGCTGGGGCAGCTGTACAGCTGGGGTGGGGGGGGGCTGGGGAGCACACAAAAGCTCTGATATTAATTGCATGAACAAGCCAAGTGCTTGTATGTGTGTGTGTGTGTGTGTGTGTGTGTGTGTGTGTATGTATGTGTGTGTCTGTGGAGGGTGAGAGGTGGAGAACACTCCCTGCCCCACTCCTGCTCCCTCTTCCCCTTTGGCTGGGACCAGGGATTCATGAAAGAGTCTACTTGGGGGCCGTGGGAGGAGGGCGAGGAGAACCAGATGGCAGACAGGCGGACTGCCTCCTCCTCCTCTCACTGAGCAGATGCCCCTGGAACAAGGGGGAGAGAGAGAGGCAGGATTAGAGGGGAGATTCTCCATCAATTAGCATCAATGGCAGGGAGAGCTCCTGGTGGGGAGGGAAATAGTGGAGAGGAGGGGGCAGAGCAGGGAAGAAGGCCCATTCTGGTTGTTGGGGGTGGGGGACAAGGCAATAGGCGATTATTAAATTCTTATTACATGCCAGACGCTCTGCTGAGGAGACTAGGCAAGGGCTAGGAAGGGGGAGGGGATTACAGATCGGTTAGGACCCAGCCAAAGGGTTCATGCCATTAGACATGGGTTGGTCTCTGTCCATTACCCAGACAAAAAGCAGGTACCAGAGAGGTAGCCTGTTCCTAAGGATTGTGTTGGGCCTTGAGGGAGCCCAAGGAAACAGTGGAAATTCAAGGATTGCTTCCAATAAATGGGAGTCCATCCAGTTTTGAGGTTCTGCACCCCAAGGAGCTGGATGAAACTCAGGGAGCCCATATTTGGTGGAGGGAACCAGAAGGCTTGTTCCTTCAGAAAATCTTAAGTTTGGAGGGGGGAACCAGTTTTGTGATTACTTCTACCAACACAACTCTGCTGTTCAGTCTTGTCTGTCTTTTTGTGACCCTATGGACCAACTGTCCTTGGGGTTTTCTTGGCAAAGATACTGGAATGACTGGTCATTTTCTTCTCCAGTTTTATACAGGCAGGTCTAAGTGACTTGCCCAGGGTCACACAGCTAGTAAAGTATTTGAGGCTAGATTAGAATTCAGGTCTTTCTGATTCCAGACCAAGTGCTCTATCCACTGGGCCACCTATCCACTCCTGCAGGTCAGTACATCCCTGCAACTTCTAAGACTTAGAGAATTTCCTAGAGCAATAAGAGTTTAATGACTTGCCCAGGGATACACAGCCAGTATATAAGTCAAAGGTAGGGCTTGGACCTAGATGGTCCTCAATCTGAGACTGGCCTTCTATAACTGAGATATACAAAATTCTTAGGGTTTCCAAATCTCTTTCTGTATATTATCTCATTTGATCCTGATGACCACCTTATAAGATGGATGCCATTTTAATATATATGTATATATACATGTGTATATATAATGTATATGTGCACACATACATATATGCAACACACATGTACATATGCATGTATGTACATGTATGTGTGTATACACATATAAATGTATATTTATGAAATATGCATTTTTATATGTGTGTATAGATACATAATGTGTATAAGTATACATACACACATACATATATATATATAATTCCCCCTCCCAGATACATGTTAAAAGAATTTAACATTTTTTTAAAGTTTTGAGTTCAAAATTTTATTCTTTCCTCCTGTCCCTTGCTCCCTCCCTGAGATAGCAAGCAATCAAATATAATTTATACATGTGATGCTACTATCTTTATACCCATTTTACAGAAGAAAAACTGAGGCTTAGAGAGATTGGGACTTATGCAGGATAACAGGGCTAAAGTATCCTTGAGAGGAGATTCAAATCCAGACCTTCCCCGTTCTGACTGTGATTTTGACTTTCCCTTTCTGCTTCTTGGAAAACTCAAGAAAAGTTGGGTGGGAGAGACTGCTGTTAATGCCTGGACTTTCATGCTAATGAGGCCAGCTTCATGGGTTAGATTCCCTGTTAAAATCACACAGAGAATTATTCTGTTTAGAAAGAGAAACTAGAGGAAGTCCTCTGATCCCTGGCAGCATTCTAACCAACTGGCAGGTAACCAAGAGAGTGTGGATGGCTGGCTGCAGCCCATCCCAACTCCTGGAAGAATAGTTGTTCAATCGATAAATATTTATTAAGCACTAGCTAAATTCTAGGCTCGAGGCCAAGTTCTGGGCATGTGAAGAAACAGCATAATCTGTCCCTCTCTCTCAGTAAGTTACATGCTAATGAAGAAGATGGCATAGATGTAAATGGACCTACATAGGATATGTGTGGATCAG
This sequence comes from Potorous gilbertii, assembly GCA_028658325.1. Lineage (NCBI taxonomy): Eukaryota > Metazoa > Chordata > Mammalia > Diprotodontia > Potoroidae > Potorous > Potorous gilbertii. The sequence continues at coordinate 229,990,748 of CM053773.1, read as the reverse complement.
GTGTGACCATTGGAGAAATAATAATAAATAACATTTAGAGAGTGCTTTAAGATTTGCAAAGTCCTGTGTCATTTGATCCAGCAGCCATGTGATAGAGATGTAACTGTTAAATACCATTTTAAAGATGAGAAAATTAAGGCACAGAAAAGCTCAAATGATTTGGTCACACAGCTCATGGGAGTCTGAGGTGGGATTCTGACTCAAGTCTTCCTGATTTAGAATTGGGGGTGGGGAATTAGGGGAAACACTACAAAAGACTTCCTGAAGAAAGCAGTATTTAAGCTGATCTAGTCCTGAAAGAAGTCAGAGATTCTGCAAGTTCAGATACGGAGGGGAGTATACATGGGGGACAACCAGGACAAATGTCTGAAGGTGGGAAATGATGTTTTGTGTATGAAGAATGAGAAGGAGGCCAAAGCGACTGAATCATAAAGTGTGTATAGGGGATTAAAGTAGAAGAATATTGGAAGGACAGGACGTGGCAGGCTTATGAAGAGTTTTAATGAGAATTTGGTATGTGGACATATTCATGCCAACCAAAAGGCCCTTCCTTTTATTGAATCTTGCCTCCACCAGCAGCTTTCCCTCCTCATTCCCTTAACTTACTGCTCTATGGGAGAAAGGGAGAGAGAGGTGTAGGAGGAAGAGAGGAAAAGTGACATGGAGGATGGCAGGCAGCTCCCCTAAGTTTCTGCTTTCTTCTCCCCACCTCAATCTCAGGTCTTGACTCTCTCTGATACATTTCTCATGTATATAGGAAGGCTGATGTGGACAGTGAGTGACCAGAGTCCTGAACCTAGAGTCAGTGGGTCTGGGTTTGAATTCTTGCTTTGCAATGAAGCCTTAGGAAAGTCACTTAACCTCTGTGCCTCAGTGTCCTTATCTGCAAATTATATTTGCATCACCTAACTCATGGAGTTATGAGAAGTACTTGGCAAAGTTGAAAGTCCTCTGGAAAGTAGGGGTTATTGTACTTATCGTTCCAAGTAATTATACAGCAGGAGTCAGGAAGACATAGTATGAATTCCACCTTGGACCTTTCAAGCTGTAATGAAGTCACTCTGAGTTTCAGCTTCCATTTGTAAAATAGAGATCATCATAGTAGTAGTGATTGTCTTCTAGGACTAGTGTGGGGATTGAATGCTCTAAAGGGGGATACAAACCTTAAAATGATATATAAGAGGCAGTTATTAACATTACTTCATGTTATGGTTATCTGTTTTATGCCCATGTCATCATCCCTGAGGGAATGTGAGATCTCGGAGGTCCATGACTATTTCATTTTTATCTTTCTAACTTCAGATCCTAGGGAGGTAGTTGACACACAGTAGGCACTTCATCATTGTTGTGGATTATCTTTCCCTCTTGAAGAGGACCGTGACATCAGGACTTGCAGTTGACTTTGATTTAAGTGAGGGAGGGATGTGCAAAGTCACTAGCCTCACTTTCTCCTCCAGAGCCATCTGGGTCCAGTGGCCAGATATAGACCAGAAGACTGGAGATGACCCAGGATGACCTCTTTAAGCTAAGATCTTTCCCAGCTCTCAGTTTGACTGAAGCAAGGTGCGTTCAGTGATCAAGGCTAGGTAAGAAATGAGGCAGAGAATAGTCTCTTCTACTCTAAAAAAATCAGCCTGGGAAGAGAAAATTCTCAGGGTTTCTGGCCCAAACAGAAATAATTGCTATTTACACTCACTCTGGGCCATCAAGTACCAAATAATGACAGAATAAGGCTTGGGTTGGGACTTACTGTTGACAAATCTATGAGAGTGATTTGGGCTTAAGGCATGGTTCTTAAAAAAAAATGAAATCTAATCCATAGACTCCAAGATATCTTGCAAGGTTTCAGTGATTAAAATTTATAATCCTTTGGGCAGAGTACCTGCAGATGAAGCTATGATTCCCTATGTGGACAGAGGTAGAGGAGAGAGGGAGAGAAAGATGGGAGGACAGGAGAGAGAAAGAAGAAAGAAAGGAAGGAAGGAAGGAAGGAAGGAAGGAAGGAAGGAAGGAAGGGGAAGGAAGGAAGGAAGGAAGGAAGGAAGGAAGGAAGGAGCTGCATTGCCCAACTGGGACTGGCCGGTTGGATTTTCAGTGGGGCAGGCACTTAATAAATTATGCTTGTTCACTGAAGGATTGTTAGACTTGAAGCCATAGATTGCAAATCCTCGTTGGCAGAGACCAAGTCTCATCTAAGCTATATTTCTCCCAGATCATCCCCAGCTCTCTGCGTGAATAATAGGTGTTTAATAAACATGTTGCATCTTCAGAGCCTGTCTGGACTTGTGGAACAGGTGGACTCAGGAAGAAATGAGTCACCTCAAGACTGGGGACAAGTCATTGCCTGATCTGTCCCTGGTGAGGAAAGGGTTAATGTACAAATATCCCCCAAGCTGACCCTGATGTGTCCCACTTAGGCGGCCATCTGCCAGAGAGCTTGTAGCAGCCAGCAGCAGGAGGCCTGGCCAAATCCCCCTGGGGCCCCTTCCTTCTTCCTGGCTCCTCCCTACACGTGCTGCTTAGAACAGCAGGCTATGGGGCCAGCATCTGCTGGACTGCTTTTGTGTATTGGAAGCTCGAGAAATTCGATCCCTGTACAGGAGACAGGCGGGATGGTGAGAGGTGACCTAGTATACCTTTTATCAGCCTCTAGGAGGCCCAAGGGACAAACCAGACGGACAAATATAGAGAAAAAACAAGGAAGAAGAAGACATGAAATTTAGAGGCAGACAACCTACATTCAGATCCCAATTCTGGTGCTTACCTCTCTCTAGAACTCAGTTTTCTTATCTGTACAATGGGAGAAGGAGGCATTGGAATAGAGACCTACCAGCTCTATATCCCACCACTTGCCTGATGTCACAAAGTTCACAGAAGGCAGAGAATTGAAACCCAAGGCTTCTGACTTCAGACTGATGGCTTTCCCCATGACCACATTCCTGAAATGATCTCTAAGAAGCCTGAGCTATCAGCTTCCATTTTCTCTTCAGAGTTTTAACAGAGGCCACAAGTAGGAAAGAGTTAATACAATTCAAGCCGAGGCCAGGTCAATGGAGAGAATGGGAGTTGGGGCAGATGGGTGACCTGCTGACAGATAGATAGTCCTCTCCCAGGAGCCATGGACTAGAGCCTGGGGATCTGCCATGGAAGGATGCTGCAAAATTGTTATTATATTTAAGTCAGTATTTTGTGCCAATACTCCAGCTGGTAGCCCCTGGGCCTGTTCTGCTGGATGCTGAGTGCTTCATCTTCTCAGGGGGATGGAAAGAGTGGGGAAAGATGGGTGTTACAGTAGAGGGAGAATTGGAGTTCAAATCCTGTCTCAGATTCTTACGAGTGGTGTGACTCTGGGCAAGTCCTCTCAGCATCAGTTTTCTCATCCATAAAATGGGAATAACCTCATTTTAGGCACCTATCTCTCAGGTATGTTGTAAGGATTGAATGAGATAGCATTTGTAAAGTACTTTGCAAACCTTAAAATGTTCTATGAATGCTAGCTAGTATTAACTGCTATTGATTAAGTGCCTGTCAAGTAACCAGTTTTTATCAAGTGATGACTATGGGCTGGCCAACATGCTATGCAATCAAGTGTCAGAGACAAAGATGAATTAGTTGCTGCCCACAAGGAATTTGGGGAGAACCTTTCCAGGGGAAGAAAATATGTTCACATGTAAATAAGGGCCAGGTGGTGAAAGTAGGAAAAGCTTCATTGAGGAAGGGGTCCCTAAGCTGAGTTATGATAGAAAGTGAGAGGACAGGAGGGAGCAGGCACAGGGCACAGCCTGTTCAAAGACCTGAAGGCAGATGATTAAGCTTTGGGTGCCATCAGTCCTTGCAGTTGGTCATCCAGTCTGGTTGGAACATCGAGCACAGAAGCCTGGGAAAGGAGACTGAAGACAGGTTGTAAAGGGAGGGCTTTTGAGGCCAGCCTGAGAGATTTGTGGTGCTGTGTCATCTGGCCCAGGCCAGCCCTTGGCCAAAGTTGGAAATAGAGGAGCTCTCCAAGTTCCCTTCTACAAAGTCTCTTTCCCTGTCCTTGCAGCACAGCATCACCCTCCACCAAGTCCCTGATCTCTGGCCCCTTGTGCTGTCCTGTGGATACCCAGTCCACCCAGTTAACTCTTCCAGCACCTAGTGTTATTGGTCATCAAAGGGACTGAGAGAGAGCAGATGGGTACTTCCAGGGGCACAGTGGGCATGAGCTCATTCCTGCAGGTCAAAGGGTTCATCTGAATGCCATGGGTGAGGGCAATCACAGCATTACCCTGGCACTTATGACCTGGGAGACTCTGGGTAAATCACATAGCCTCCCTGAACCTTAGTTTCTTCATCTGTAAAATAAGAGTTGGACTAGATGACTTTGGGAGACAGGGCTAATCTTATGATGTTCTGTCACTTCAGAGTTTGCAAAGTGATCTCTATAGAGATAGATATGTATTATATATGTGTAGATACTATAAATATAACAAACATGATATAGTATGTGTACATGTGTGCACGATATAACACATATACATGTTATACTACTTAACATATATTCAAAATGTTATGTAAGTATATTGTATATATTGTGTACATGTATATGTGCATATATATGTATACACATTTATCTAATATATAGAAATATAGATGGATAGAATGAATAGATAGATAGAGAGAGGGGGAGGGGGGAGAGAGAGACAGAGGGAGACAGAGAGAGAGAGAGAGAGATGGGTGGATGTATGGATGGATGGATGGATTGATAGAGGAATCTCATTTTGTCCTAACTACTCTGGGAGGTATGAGATATGAGATATGAGAAAGTGAGCCTTAGAAAGATTAAGCAAATCAACCAGTCACATGACTTGTAAATATCTGAGGAAGGATCCAAACTCAGTAAATCAGTTACCATAAATTTTTTTAGCACTCCTTATGTAGCAGGCACTGTGCTGAGTACTAGGTATACAAAGAAAGGCAAAAACCATCCTTACCCTAGTGAATTTATATTTTAATGGGGGTGAAAGCATTACAATGAGTATGTACATTTTCTGTATATATAAATATATAGTTATATATCATACATATATGTTTTATATACAGAAATTTATAATATATTATGATATATTTATAATGTATTATTATAATATATATACACATAATAATATTTTATATATAATCTAAGTGGATAGTAATATGGGAGAGGAAGACACTATCAACTGGGGAGCCTGAGAATAGCCTCTTGTAGGTGGTAGGATGACAGTTGAATCTTGAGGGAAACTATGAGTCTGAGGTGAGGAGGGAGAGTATTCCAGGCACTGAGGAACAGCCGATGAAAAGTCCTGGGCTCCAAGATGGAGTGCTGTGCAGGAGGAACAGCAGGGAGGGTCAGTGTCACAGGATTTTAAAGTTCATGGAAGGAACTAGAATGTAAGAAGAGGCAGAAGGGGGTCAGAATGTAAAGAGCTTTATAAAAGTCAAATGGAGAATTTTGTATTTGATGCAGAAAATAATAGGGAGCCACTGGAGCTTACTGAGAAGAGCAGTGCCATGGTGAGATCTAAGCTTTGGGAAAATCCCTTTGGCAAATGAGTGGAAGATGGACTTTAGGCAATGAGACCAGTTAGGTTACTGCCATAGTCCAACTGTGAAGCAGTGGAGACCCGCATGAAAATGGTGTCTGTGTGAATGGAGAGAAGTGGCGGGGGAGGGGGGGGGAAGTACCAGACCTGCTGTGAAGGCAGAAATTCCAAGGTCTTCCTTAGTCTAGGTGACTCATGGGGCCATTGAGTTCAATTCTCTCATTAAACAGATGATGGAATTGTAGTCTGAAAAGAGTAAGTGACTTGTCCATGGAGAAGTCAGAATTGGAAGGAGGATTTGAAGGGGTCATCTGACTCCTTCTGAGGTCCCTTCCATTCATTTCACTGTACCCTGGTGCCTCTTCATCACTATTTGATAGTCTCTGTCCTCAAGGAGTTGTGTGTTCATCCTTCATTGATGAAGAAGACCATGCCATCAGAGAAATAATAACATGACTTTCACTTGACTTTGTTTTGAGTGAGGGAGGGCTGTACAGGTCACCAGTGTCACTTCTCCTCCAGAATACAGTGACTAGATATTCATCAGGATGACTGGAGATGACTCAGGATGAGGCAATAGGGGTTAAGTGACTTGCCCAAAGTCACATAGCTAGTGAGTGTCAAGTGTCTGAGGTGAGATTTGAACTCAGGTCCTCCTGACTCCTGCACTGGTGCACAGGTGCTCTCTCCACTGTACCACCTTGCTGCCCCTCTCAAGGAGTTACTATTCTAATGAAGGGGACTATACGTAAATAACTAGGTTCATATAAGCTCTATAGAGTACACTGAAAATAATTTCAGAAAAAGGCACTAATTGGGCTGGGAACAGGAGTGAGAATTCAATGATAGAGGTTATCTGTGCATGGCAACCCTGACATGGCATTCCAAGAAACCCCTAATATATGGACAAATTTCATACCATCCATCTCAGGAAGGATAAAGAAATTAGGATGGTGGTAGCTTTGACAAGACTAGGGGAACCTGCAGGAGGTCTGGGTTTAGGTAGAAAGATGACTTAATGAGATCTACGTAAATCCCAACCCATCCATGCTACCTTACTCTGTGGGACTCATGGAGGATCTAGTGAAGCTCTTCAACATTTTCCATATCATTCCAGATCTGAATTCAAGAAGATGGATCTTCTTGACTCTGTCCCAGAGCTCTATTCACTGAACCACCTAAGTGCCCCCAAAATCTCCAGTGATAATAGCTATTATCAAAAACTAGCAATTAAGGTTTGCACAAATTTGTTTTGCACAATAACCCTGTGAGGAAGGTACTGGTGTGACCCTCATTTTACAGAGGAGAAAACTGAGGCAGGCAGAAGTTAAGTGACTTGTCCAGGGTCACATGACTAGTAAATGACTGAAGTTGAATCTGAACTCAGGTTTTCCAGTCCATCTTCCAAATAAATGTCAAAGTAATTTTCCTAAAGTGTAAGTCTGACAATGTCACTCTCCTCATCAGTAAACTCCAGGGGTTCCCTATTATCTCTAGAATAGAATGTAAACTCATCCTGACTTTTAAAGTCCTTCACAAGCTGAATTCCATGCGATCTTTTCCAGGCTTATACATCAGTCCCATTCTCACATGCTAGAATCTGGCCAAATTGACTGTACGTATGTATGTATATGTATGTATGACAGAAGGGGGAAACCTCAACCTCCAAGGCAGCCCATTCTTACTTTGGAGTAACTTTAATTGTTAGAGTATCTTTTAAAGTCCAATTGAACTTCCTTCTCTGGCTTTCAGATTTAAACAGGACAGGATGATTCTATACAGCAAGTCCCTGGAGGGCAAGGACTGTTTCATCCATCTCTGTAGTGTCCCTAGCAGGCTCCCAATGCATCATGATCCAGTTGATTTAATTTTGCTCCCATTGTCCATCAGAAACTATTTATCTTCCTGTCCACTAGAGCCCTTTGGGTTTGGCATTAGAGCTAGGAAAATGAGGGGTCTATGTGGGACTCTGAGACAGTTCTTCTAAGTGTTAATACTACTTTCAAATACCATCCACAAGCTTAGTATAGCATGTATGAGTGCTAGGTCTGATCATTGTTGTCTGTATGATCGAGTTCCCTCTCCTGTTCTGAGCTCAGTTTTCCCGCTTGCAAAGTGAGGTGGGTGGATAAGATTAGTGGCCTCCAAAGCAGGGGTTAGATGTGCTTTGTGACCCACCAACTGGTGGGTGAGAAGATGGATCGAATCCTACCCAGAGTAATCAATTCTCCAACACAACCTCACCTCCCCTTATTTCCCAACAGACCCTTACTCAACCCCTTAGCTCCTACCAACTATCAACCTTTTCAGCCAGAATGAGGAGCTGAGGGTGATCAGTGCCTAACTGATACCCTGGAACCCAAGGCTGAATCTGTACAGGTGTCCTTGGGGAATTCTGTCCCCTCTCTCCTAGCAATCCTCTCTTTGCTCACTAACTTCACTCACGGTGATGACATGTGCCTATGAGAGGTAGAATTCTGAGCAATGAATGATGGAGAAGAGCTCCCCCAGATCCTCCATGAATCCTACAAAGGTAGCCTGGCTAGGTTGGGATTGACATGGGGGATCTCATTACATCATCTTTCTCTTTAAACAACCTCCTGCGGACTCCTCTGTTCTTGTCAAGGCTACTGCCGTCCTCCTGATTACCCATTCTTTTCTCACCTTCCCTCCACACATTCAATCAATTGTCAAGGCTGTCACTTTCACCTTTACAACTGCCCCATTCTTTTCCCCCAATTAGGGTCATTATCACTTCTTGCCTGGATTATGAGAGTAGCTTCTTAAATGGTCTCCTTGTCTTGTCTCTCTTCTTCTCCAGTCCATCTTCCAAATAAATGTCAAAGTAATTTTCCTAAAGTGTAAGTCTGACAATGTCACTCTCCTCATCAGTAAACTCCAGGGGTTCCCGATTACCTCTAGAATAGAATGTAAACTCATCCTGACTTTTAAAGTCCTTCACAAGCTGAATTCCATGCGATCTTTTCCAGGCTTATACATCAGTCCCATTCTCACACGCTGGAATCTGGTCAAATTGACTGTATGTAGTATATGTATGTATGTATATTTATATACAAGACACCTACAGAGTAGACGGAAATGGCATCGGGGGCATTATATTACTATTAATAATAATAGCCCTTATATAAGCACTTTAAGGCTTGCAAAGAGCCTGATGATACTAACCTTTTTGATCTTTACAACAACCTTGTGATAGAGGTGCTTTATCATTTCCATTTTACATATGAGGAAACTGAGGTAGATCATGGTTAAGTGATTTTCCCAAGGTCAGACAGCCAGCCAGTGTCTGAGGACAGATTTGATCTCAGTTCTTCCTAATTCCAAGTCCTTAGCTCTATCCACTACATCAATTATGTACCTTTTCAATCCTTGCTTTATTCTTTATATTTATGCCTAGTATACAGTAGGTGATTCATAAATGCTTGTTGTTGAACTGATTGATATCATTTCTGAGCACAGGAGTCCTAGAGACTAATGAAACACCACACAATCACTAGGAGGATGGAAGCTGCCTGACAGAAACTCAAATAGGGTCCTTGTGCCAGTCTGCCCCTGCCTTCCGTTGTTATTGGTTGTCCTTCATCCTCAAAGAGGACCTTGACATCGGGAAGGGGATGCCATGACTTGCAAGTGAATTTGATTTAATCGAGGGAGGGCTGTGCCTCATTTTTGCCTCTGAAGCCATCTGAGTGCAGTGGTCAGGATGACTGGAGAGAGTACCACCTTGCCCTCTACCACTGGGAAAGGTACACCCCCAGCAGCATCCTTAAAGACAGTTCTCAGGTCTGTAGCATCACAGGAATTCAATGAAGGGATGACTCTTGGAATGTTGATCCCATTCAAAAACCGGATGACTTGTTTACAAAATTTACTAAGGATAGTTAGCACATCAAAAGTATATATGTATTTTTAATTCCATTATAACTCTAGAAGTCAAATTATAAGGCAGCATAATTGAGACAGGCTCAGGATATGCCATTTGGATATGCTAACAGCTCCCCTAATAACTGTATCTATTGGGGCCAGTCTATACTTCCCCACCCCCTTACCCTATTCTTATTTAATTACATTCAATTCAATAAACATGTATTAAACAACTACTTTGTGCTTGGCACAGTATTAGAGCTAGAAAGAAAAAGATAAAAATGAAGTAATTCTTGTTCTTAAGCAGTTTATAGTCTATTAAGTCTATTAAGGATGCAGGTCAGTCAACAAGCATGTATTGAGCATGTACTAACTTCTGGGCATACAAAGAAAAGCAAAGGAGCTCCCAATCTAATGGGGGAGATGATAAATAAACAACTGTGGACAAACACATGATGGGCATGATAAATTGGAGATATTAGCAGAGGAAAGATGTTAGCATTAAAAACTTCTTCAGGAAGGTGGGAAATGACTCATCCATAGAGAAGTAAATACAGAGTAGGTATTCTTCAGAAGCTTCAGAAGCAGGGCAAACTAACATCCCCCAAGCCATCTGCCTTACAGTTTGGGGTGATTTTGACTTCTTCTTTCCCATTGGCATTAGCCACTGTCTGAGCTACAGCAATCAAGACAACAACTGTGTTGGATGGTTTCTGTTCAGTAGGCTTAGAAAATTCCATGATTCCCCATGTCCAAGAACCCCAGGAAACATGGGCTGCAGAATCCCAAGTTCTTGGCACTGGGGACATGAAAATTCTAGGGACCTAATGAAAGAGGTAAGAGTATCTTTGGATACATGTGGAGATGGTCCCTCTTTTGTCTATGTTTATAGCATCAAAGGATCAGAGATTTAGATCTGAAAGGTACATTCATTAGAGATCTCCTAGTTCAAGCCCCTCATTTCACATATGAGGAAAATGAGACATGGAGATTAAATGACTTGCCAAGTTTTACACAGTTAGTAAGCATCTGAGACTGGATTTGAACCCAGACCTTCCTGACTCCAATGTCTTTTTTTCATTTTTCTTTATCCCAACAGTGATTTCTCTGTCTCTAGAAGGGTATTGTAACGATCAGAGAAAATGATCATAGATTCTTAGTTCTAGAATGGGATAAGTAATCTGGCCCCTCATTTCAGAGACCCAGAGATCTTAAGTGACTTTATTTATCAAGGTCACCCAGCTAGTAAATATTAGGGGATATGACTGTGAATATATCTGAAATATATATATATATATATATATATATATATATATATATATATATATATATATATATATATGGAGAGAGAGAGAGAGAGAGAGAGAGAGAGAGAGAGAGAGAGAGAGAGAGAGAGAGAGATACATGTATATGAAGAACTATAGAAATGCAGGGAATTTGGATCAGAGGACCATCAAGTTAGAAGTAAAGTAAGCTGGACGTGATGATGCTCACCTGAAATCCAAGCTACTTGGGAGATTAAGGCTGGGGGATCTCCTGAGTTTTGAGCTGCAGGGGCTATGCTGATAGGGTGTCCCCATTAAAGTTTGGCATTAATATGGTGAACCCCTGGGAGCAAATTGGGAGGGGAGACAACACTTTGGAAACAGCAGATTAAAGCTCTTATACCAATTAATTTAGAATCAGATTGGTGAGTAATCCATTTCCATCCTGAATGAGATAGTGATACCCAGTCAGTTTAAAAAAAAGCTATAAGGGACCTCAAAGACCATCTAGACTAATTCCCTAATTTTACAGATGAGAAACTGAAGCCCAGGGAAGTGACTTCACCACAGTCACATGTAGTCACACAGTCTTGGCATACCAAGATCCAAACCCAGGCCCAGTTCAGGATGACTTTAAATCCAACACACTCTCAACTGGGTTGTTAAAAACAATAGAAAGTGACAGCCCTGGGGAAGGAAAGGACCACATATTAGCAATATTGTAGATGAGATTCCCAGTCAGGTACCAGTTGGCATCTGGGTCCCTTCCAGCTCCAACTGTGAGAGTCTGTGATTACTGAGCTCTTCTCCAGTCCTGAGCTCTTGGAGAGGACCCTGAGACACTTGCTATGTTTCTCCTGCCCTCCTTGCTTGGAGGAATCACCACCCGAAAGACTATATTGATACAGTTTCAAAGTGGCAGGTCCCAGTTTAAGACTGCTGATAGTGCCAACATGCAGATGCTCTGAGTGATTTTCTCTTCCCTCGCACCACCCTGGCCATGGGGCTCCAGTGCAATGGAGCCATATGTTGCTGGGATGCTGACTGACTAGGCAGTCTGTTCCTAATCCTTTACATTGCTACGGAACTTCTCACTTCAGCATGATCTCACTTAATCCTCAGAACAACTCTAGGAGGGAGGCAGGGAAAGGATTATTGTCCCCATTTAACAGATGGAGGAATTGTGACTTTAGGAGGTCACATGACTCTACCTAAGGACATAGTGGGGAAGACACTCAATCCCAACTATTTTTTCTTCTCGTCCTAATTCCTCTCCATTGCTGATTCTATTTTTAAAAGTACCTTGGTCTGGGCAGTCAAAGCAAGCTCATTTCAACTATCTCAAGTCCTGGTATATTGTATTATTAATGAATGGGTTGGCAACCTTTGGAAAACTGCATGTCAAGGTCCCAATCCCTATCCTGTTGGCATGTCCAGGAGTGGGAGGTTCCCTTGTCACCAACCATAGTCAAATGCCCATATGGAGCATGGTAGCCATGTCTGGGTGTCATGTTTTGGAAAGGACAACGATGAGCTAGAGGGTAATTCAGTACAGCAAAGGGCCTTGAGATCATGGCATGGAAGGATTGGTTGGATGAAATGAGAGTGTTTGACCAAGAGAAGGGAAGACATAGCAGGAGCCTGATAGCTATTTTCTAGTATTGAAAGGACTGTCATTTGGAAGGGATTCATTGATCTTTTCTTCACCTTACCCTTAGAGGGAAGAGCAAGGAATGATTGGTGGAAGTTGCAAAGAGCTATTTAGATTGCATGTCATTAAAAATATCGTAACAATGAGGGCCACCCCAAGGTAAAATCATTAGCCTTAGGGGATAGTGAGTTCCCATTCAATGGAGTTCCTCAAACAAAAGCCAGGTAGATGACCACTGTTGGAGTGTGTTCTCATTCAGGTGTCAAAATTAATGGCTTCTGAACTCTCTTCCAACTTAAAAGATCTAGGGATAGCATACCAACACTTTAGGAGGAGTATCATAGGAAAAGTGGCCATAAGTGAGAAACAAGGCAATGTTGTTCACCAAGAGGGAAAGCAGCAGCTCTCTACCTAGAGGGCAACTTCGTACCAGTCCCTCTCCCTCTCTGAGTCTCAATCTTATTATCTCTAAAATTGAAGTGTTTCTCTTAATTTCCATAGGCGTTTCCAGCTCCTTCCTCCCAACCTTGACATTCTCTGTTCTAAGGCCCCTCTCAGCCTTACCTCCTCTGTTCTGAAGCCTCTCCGACCTCTGACATTCTCTCTTCCACATCTCCTTCCAAGCATGATATTTTCTATTCCATGGATACAAGTCCCTGGACACCAGATGAACATGAATTTTCTATATTACTTTGATTCCTTTGTGCATGGCTTCATTTTGAAGGAGGTATTTCCTAATGTAAATTGGTTCAATTGTAACAAAAGCCCATGTCCCCTGCTCTGTCCCCCTGGCCAACAGAATGAAGATGAGATTCCCTCTGGAGATGCCATGCTTTGTGGTTGCCTGTGCCTGACATTTCCTGGTAGTCAGTCATCCACCTACCCATAGAGCTCTGTTCCTCAAGGCATCAGCAGAAAGAATCTTAACCTGGAGTGACTTCACCTTCCAGGAAGAACATCATGTAGAATTTTAAGATACTTTTTCCAGAATTCCGTTGCTTCTCCTTCTTCTTCCTTGGAATTAGAATTCTGGCACATGGCATTGACAGAAGAAGCTAGAGACCATGGGGAAAGGAAACTATGTTCACTCTTTTGTTGCACTGACAGCATCTTCTGATGAATGGAAAGAGGACTAGAGACTCACTCCTCATTCTAAAGGCTTTATGCGTAAGGCAAGAATGTGCTTTTCTCTGCCTTCATAAATCCTTCCTATCCTTAAGTTCCTGGTCCCACTGAGGACTGCTTTCCATTCCTGTCCTTGACATTAAATGACTGCATGATCTTGGAGAAGTCACTTCCCCTGCCCAGTTCTGACATTCTGTTTTCTAAAAGGCCCCTCATCTCTGACATATCCCATTCTAAGGCTTCTCCCAAACCTAACATTTCATGTTCTAAGGCCCCTTCCAGCTCAGATATTCTGTGTTCTAAGACCCTTTCAATTCTGACATTACATGTTTTAAGACCCTTTCAGCCCTGTCTCTAAAGTTCTAAAGTCTCCCCAACTGTGGGCCTTCTTTCTTTTGCTCTGTCTCTGTGTGTGTGTGTCTGTCGCTGTCTCTGCCTGTCTTTCTCTCTGTTTCTTTGTGTGTGTGTGTGTGTGTGTGTGTGTGTGTGTGTGTGTGTGTGTGTTTTGAGACCAGGCCTCCATATCTTGCCAAGGCTGAAAGTGCAGCAACTCATGTGTCACCACTGATGGCCATCAGACCTTCAGCCTACTCCTTTTCTGTCCTGGATCAGTTTGGCCCCTTAGGAAGACTGGTGCTTTTGCCTTTCCCACCCATGTCCCATACCAGGGGCTCAGCACAATGCTGCCAGACAAATTACAGGGCAGATCCCTATTGACTTTAACCCTATTGACTCTCAGAGAGCTCCCTGATCCAAACACTCCACCAGGCTTAGCCTCCCCTGATAGCAGGTATAGGCATGCACCACCATGCATACTTAGAACACGTTCTATGTTCTGGCTCTAACATTCATTGTACTAAGCTAAGTCCTACCTCACTGAATTGTGACATAGGTCAAGCCTTGGTGTGTGTGGCAGGGGGGAGCGGGGAACATAGCTAGTTGTTTTGACCTATATCTTGCCACTGGACTCCAATGTCTCTAGAGGACAGAGTGAGGCCAATAACTTTGCAACTCTTGTCTCACTTAAATCCTATTCACTTGCAAGTCAAAACATCACCCAAATCTTGAATCTGCCCATAATTGTTCCCATTTAACCACATTACCTCTAGCCCAACCAATATCCACATTAATGAGAATTAAGGTCTTGGCAATCAATACTACTAAGCTTTGCCTTTATCCTCCAGCAAAACATTAATATCACATGGGCTTGTTACCAATCTCAATCCCTCTCCCTACTCCACCCCTCACAAATGATCTCAACCCACCAAGGTTCCCTACTCCCCCCGATCCTTGCCTCTTCTGTCTCTTGGATGCTCTTTGGGGAGCCAGGAACAATCGTCAATTAAAACTGGGGCCCAAGAAGCTTGAGACGGTGGACAGCTGCTCTGATAAAAGATACTAGTTGGCTGCAGTCCCTGAAACCTGACTCTTGAAGTAGCAAAACTTATCACCTGCTGGGCACAGTAGTGAGGATGGACACCCCACAGATACACTCCTGTTCCCTGAGCCCAGGCCACTTGCCTTTCAAGGTATATGACATAGGAAATCCCCAGAGGTCAGCACTGAGTGTCTCACCATGCATCTGATACTTGATGCAAGAACAAAGTAGACCAGATGTCAGACCCAGGGTGGAGTCTGCAAGTCACCGTGCAAAGCAGGGGGCAGAGCAAAGAGACAGTGTTGGCATCATGCAAAGAGCAATCTCCTGGGTTAGTGCTTGGCCTGGGTCCAAAATCTTGCTCTGCCACTGAATTTCTGGGTGCCCCCTGGGCAAATGACTTTCTGGACTTTTGCTCTAGCTGTCGAACAAAGAGGTTTTACACTTCTTAAGTTGGGGTCCATGAACTTGTTTTTTTAATATTTTGATAATTATATTTAAAAATAATTGGTTTCTTTGTAATCTTAGAAATTTATTTTATGTATTTTAAATGATTTTTAAAAGGGGTACAGTACACACACAAAGTTAAGAACTCCTGGAATTAAAATAACTCTGAGCTGTGAAGGGCAGTGTGGTATAGAGAGAAGGCCTGGAATTTGGACCCAGAGAATGTAGGTTCAGAATCTAGCTCTTCTCCTTACTATGTGACTTTGAGGGGATGACTTTACTTCTGGAACTCAGTCAACAAGTACCTACTATGCTCCAGGAAATGGGTATCTAAAGACAAAAAGAAAACATTCTCCACTCTTAAATTTTACCAAGGGACATATGTACGTATATAGTTTGGTATAAAATGGATGCCAAGTTATTTGAGGGAGAGGCAGGGCATGAGCAGTTGTGAGAATCTAGAAAGGTTCCATGTGGAAGGTGGTGCTTGAGCTGAGTCTTGAAGAAAATTGGTGATTGTAAGAGATGGTAGGTTGGTGGGAGTGATGGAGAGTGCACCCAGACACAGAGGAAGCCTTAAGTAAGGAACAGTAAGAATTGAATGCACCATAGAGTTCATGACAAAGAGGAAGAGACAAAGGCAATAAAACTAGAAAGATAGCTTCTTTCTAGATAGAATCTGGTAGTGAAAAGATTGAAAGATCAAATAGAAGTTGTTTCTATCTGCTCCTAGGTAATAGGGAGGTAATAGGGAGCCATAGGCGTTTATTGAGTGGGGTAGAATGAGTGAGTTGTCTTGATTTTTAGAGGCTTTTCCTGCTCTGTGATATACTCTAAGATTATCTGAATACACTGGACACACAAGACTGCTTCAGATTCCACACCTTCAACAAATGCTTTCTTCCTTTCTAATGGACCATTAAGTAAAAAAAAAATAACTCATTCCCCTGAGTTAATATTAAAAAAAAGGTTGGAGAAGGATCCCTTTGAATAAACCTCGGGGAATCTGTCACTGGGAGGTGAGCCTTGGGAATCAGGTAGTCGTCAGGGAGATCTCCCAGTGATGAGCATTTTAATCCGAAGCCTGTTAATATTTGTTTTGAAAAGACACATGTAGATGTGAATTACTTAATGACTATTTTAGGGTTCAGCATTGTTCCTGTATTTCGATGGGCTTTGTCTAGGTGACATCTTAATTTGGTGTTTTATTTCACGGGAGTTCCTGCACTCAGGCTCTGGCATGTACAAGATCCTTCAGTAAGATCTCCTATTAGCAGTAGTGTGTGTGTGTGTGTGTGTGTGTGTGTGTGTGTGTGTGTGTGTGTGTGTGTAGCTCAACTGAAGCTCAGCTGAAAGGGGAGGGGGGATGGATGTCTCAGCTTTCATGCATGGATATGAGTTATACCAAAACCTCCTCTCCGTGGAAACAAGATTTGCCTCTGCTATTTGGAAGTCTAAACAGTGTCTTTTTCAATTTCCTAATCTGATTGATCGCAATCAGAGAGATTGTCAATTTCATGCTTGTCTATAACAAACCGGGTTTCTCCATCTACTCTTCCCTATGCTGTCTCTTCAAAGTCAGCCTTGATGGAGATGGCTGAAGAGTGCAGAGTTGCTGACCGGCAGGGGCACCTTCCTTTGAAGGGGGAGGACCATTCTGCAGGGAAAATAGAGCTACCCTTCTGAAGCAGAGAAGGTGGCAAAGGGGTAGAGGAGTTCAAGGAGAAGCCACATCTCAATCTTATTTCCCTCAGGCAACCAGGACCCCAAATGTCATAAAACCTAAATTTATAGGTGGAAGGGGCCATTGAAGCCATGAGTCCAACCCCTTCATTTTACAGAAACTGAGGCACAGACATATCAAATGACATAATCAGAGCATCAGAGATTTAGAGCCTGAAGGAAAATTTTGTTTTATTGAATTCTTTCAGTTGTGTCTGACTCTTCATAACGCCATTTCTTGGCAGAGACACTAGAGTGGTTTGCCTTCTCCAGCTCATTTTACAAAAGAGGAAACTAAGGCAAACAGGGCTAAGTGACTTGTCCAGGGTTATACATCTAGTAAGTGTCTGTGGCATATTTGAATTCATGATGATGAGTCTTCCTGATTTCAGACCCAGTGCTCGATCTACTGAGCCACCTAGTTGCCCCTAAAGGGAGATTAGAAGTCATTAAGTCCAACCCTCTCATTTTTACAAATGAAGAAACAAAAATTTAAATTACTAGATTGAGGTAATGATTTAAAAGTGGAAGGGACATTAGAAGTCATTTAGTCCAGCTGAGAAAGTTGAGAGCCCTAGGGGTTGAGGTCACACAGGTAATTAATCATAGATGTAGAATTTGAACCCAGTTCCTCTGACTCCAGAGCCAGGGCTCTTTCCATTGTACTATTCTGCCTCCCTCTTATCCCATCACTCCCTTCCCCACAGCTCACTCTCAGTCCCTATTTATACACTAACCTCAAACTCATTTAATATCAGCCTGGACCTGACATAAGGAGGGAGGAACAAAAATATTGTTGTTCTTATACAATATCTTCCATCCTGAAGATGAATATGTTTATTTGGGGGAGTTATCTATTGTTTTCCATGATCCTTACCACATCTCCCCTTTCTTGGAGCTGACTATAAACTCAAAGTTGGATACTCTCTGCAGAGCCTGGGCTGTGCAGTAGTGACACCGGGCTGTCAGAAAACTTGAGTTCAGATCTTGATACCATCTAGACAACTGCACAAAGTACTTCAATGCTGGGCCTCAGTTTCCTTTTCTGTAAAATGAGGAAGCTGGAGTAGATGTTGGTGAAAGATTTACCTGCTTTATTGCCCAGGCAAAGGGATGGTGTAAATTAATTAAAGATGGAGATTGCATCATATTTCATCTTTGTATCTCCATGGCTAACAACCACCACCACCACAGCTACTACTGCTAGAATTTATACACCACTTTAAGGTTTGTAAATTGATTTAAATATATCTCATTTGGACATTATTGAAAGACTGAGGTAGTTGCTATTGTTAAGCATATTTTACATATAAGATAATTGAGGTAGACAGAGGCTGTGACTTACCCAGAGTCACAAGCTAATGTCTGAAGCAGGGTTTGAACTCAGATTTTCTCAATTTCAAGTTCAATATTCTATGCATTGGGTTACCAAAAAGAAGTCTTCGTACAAAGTAGTCACTACATGCTTCTTGAATGGATGTATGGATGAATCAATACGTATTACGGGCTATATTTTTCCTTATTTACATTCATTATCACTTGCATTTCTTCTTTAAAAAAGTCTCCTATTTCCTGTCTCATGGGAATTCTCCCAACATCTTCACGGGATTTGCAAAACAATTTCTTTGAACCTGACTTTACAGATGATGAAACCAAGCCCCAAAGACATTCGATGACTCTCTTGAAGTCATACAGTGAGTTAGTTGCAGTTGCTTGGAAGAGAAGCCATCTCTCTTAACCCTCAGATCAGGATTTTTTCCTGCTTGGCCATGTCCAGTATTTACTGTGTTCCAGTCGAGGTGTTAACCCTGAGGTTGAGCCTTTTCAACTTCTTTAGAGTGCTTCTTTGGTTATGAGAACCTGTCAAGCTCAGAGCAGTGATGACAGATAAAAGGTTAGAAGAAAACTTAGAGGTTATCTAGGTCAGTTCTTAACTTAGTGGCCATAAGCTTGACTTTTTGGGGAAAAGCATTTTACTAACTATTTCAAAATCATTCATTTCCTTTGTAACTAAATGCATTCCATTTCACACATTTAAAAGCGTTATACTGAGAAGGGATCTGTAAACTGCACCGGACTTCAAAAGGGGTCCAGGATACAGAAAAAGTTAGGAATCCTTACATCTGCTCCAACATCCCTATTTTACAGATGAGGAAATTGAGATTAACGAAGATGAAATTATGTATCCAAGTTCACTCCAGTGGCAAGTAGCAAGGCCAGTATTCCAAATTCCAAGGTTTGTAATTCCAAATATGGGGCTTTTGCCATAACACCATGACTTGCCATATACCCGCTCTCCATGGCAATCACAAAGATGAGTAAGATAACCTGAGATCTTTGCAAAGGAGGCATAATAGAAAGTCATGGAGCACTTCACACACCTTAAAATGCTGGCTAAAAGCTACCTATTACTACTAATTATAAGTTTTTCTTGATCTTTGAACTTGTATGAATTCATTATTAGTATACTACGGGAATGTGCTTTGGAAACTCAAATATTTTACTCAAATAATCATTTTACATGGAACAGTGAAGGAATTTCTGGACTTGGAATTAGAAAGCATAAGTTCAAATTTCTGCTGTGACACAATTTAATCTTCTATTATATGCCAGGAACTCTGCTAGGCGCTGAGGTTACCAAGATAAAAGAAAACAGTATTACCTTCAAGAAGTTTATCATCTCCTAAAGGGAAAAATGATCACAACCTCTCTGAACCCCTTGTAAAATTAGGAGGTTGGACTCAGGAGCCCCCAAAGTCCCTTTTACCTCTAAGCTTTACGATCCTCTGATAGACACAGAAGTACATAATTAGAACATCCTCAGAATAAATTCAAGCTCAATTTGGGGGCAGGGAAGGTACTAACTACTTGGTGGGAGACAAGAAGACCTCATGTAGGAGGTAACATGGGCTGATTCCTGAAAGGACATGGCAATTACAAGAGGGAAAGGTGAGAGGATATTCCATGTGCTAATCCAAAGTTTTTTGGTGATTGGTGAGCATCAATCTATCAATAAACATTAATTGAGTACTACATACCAGGTAGGTAGATAGAACACTCGACTTAGAACCAGAAAGACTCATCTTTATGAGTTCAAATCTGGCTTCAGACGCTTCCTAGCTGTACGGTCCTGGGCAAGTCATTTAATCCTGCTTGCCTCAGTTTCCCCACCTAGAAAATGAGTTGGAGAAGGAAATGGCAAACCACTCCAGGATCCTGGCCAAGAAAACCTCAAGCAGGGTCACAGGGAGTTGGACATAATTGAAAAAACAACTTAACCACATTGCGTCAAGTGCTGATGATATAAAGAAAGACAAAATTCAGTCACTTCCCTTTAGGAACTTGTCATCTAATAGATCTATTATTTCATTAGTGTAAAGGGTTCCCAATGAAGAAACTCAATGTTCTACCCATGGGAATTGGCATGCGTCCTACAACTTAAAGTCTAAGAGAGGACACTGGGAGACTGTGCAGTTGGTCTGGTGTCATTTACTTGGTTTGCATTAGAGACAGGATTTGAAAGCAGGTCTTCTCACTTCATTGGTTGGCTCTATCTATTTTGCCATATTGCTTTTCTATCTCACAGGGTTGTACAGAAGTGTTACTGTAAATCCTAAAATGCTCTAAAAATTAGTCGTTCTTTAATGATATGAAAGAATGCTCTGATTCATGAATAACAGGGAAGTACACATCAAAACAACTCTGAGTTTAAACTCCATGCCCAACAAATCGGCAAAAGATGACAAAAGATGGAGATAATTTTGGAGAGATTGTGGAAAGACAGGCCAAAATTTACTGTTGATGGAACTATGAACTGGTCCAATTATTCTCAAAAGCAATTTGGAATTATGATAGAAAGAAAGAAGAAATAATTTATCTATACTTTTTGACCCATATGGGCAGCTAGGTGGCGGACAGAGCACTGAGCCTGGAGTGAGGAAGACTTATCTTCCTGAGTTCCAATATGACCTCAGACACTTACTAGCTAGGTGATCCTAGGCAGGTCACTTAATCTCGTTTGCCTCAGTTTCCTCAAATGTAAAACGAAGTGGAGAAGGAAATGGCAAATCATTCCCATACCTTGGTCCAGCAAACCCCAAATGGGGCTAAGAAGAGTCAGACATGACTGAAAAATGACCAAACAAGTTGACCTATATATCCCATTGTTGGACATATACCCCCAAGGAAGTCAAAGGCAGAAAAAAAGGTCCCATATATACCAAAATAAGCAGAGAATCAGTTTTGTAGGAGCAAAGAGCTAGAGACAAAGTAGATGGCAATTTATTAGGTAATGGCTGAACAAATTGTGGAACACACATGTAACTCGGCAGTTAGAAATAACCAGTATGAAGAATTAAGAGAAACATTAGAAGATTTACATGAACTGATGCAGAAGAAAAGAAGAAGAACCAGCAAAAAAATTCACATGGGATGCAGCAATGTAAATACAAGAACAAAACTTGAAACTAAATTCTGTATAATTAAAACTTGGATCTCAGCCCAGAGAAGGGTAAAGAAAATGTGCTTTGCTCCAATCTCTGCAGAGTCAAAGGAGGATGAGTGAAGAATATGCCATGTGCTTTCATAATAATATAAGGGTGAGGGTCCATTGATTACTGACTATGTCTCCCCACTTGAAAGTAGTTACCTTTATTAGATAGAATACTTCTGGATTGAATCAACCAATCAGAGCTAGTTTGATAGGAAGGAAGTCTTTTCCAATTATAAGGGGATAAGGAGCAGCTTGGTCATACCCTAAGTTTACATAAAAGTAGGATCCAGTTTAGAATCAGAGAAATTTCAATAGTCTAGCAACAGACATCCAGAGCTGAGCTAGAAATAACTGTCAGCCAAGGGTCACCAAGAAAAGAAAACAAGAAAGCAGGACTGAGCTATGGAAGATAAGGGAGATATTGAAGAGAGCCAGAGTTTCATTAGAAATGCTAATTTCTCCATTTGCCTTGTATTATTTTGCATATGCTTTATAATTACCTTTGCAGCTACATGTTGTTTTCACTGGTTAGATTGTAAGCTCCTAGTAGTAGTGGTCAAGGGCCAGTTTGCTGTTGTCTTTAAGTCCCCTTGTCAGCACAGTCATCTTGTCTACAATCACCTTGTATTCCACATATGTATATGTATATACATATGTACACATGCACACACATATATACATGTGTGCATATATATGTATATATATGCACACATATATATCATACACACATAAAATATCATATATATGTTCAAATATATACACATACAAATATATTAACATAATTTTATATAATACTATATATAACATTATATTTATTGTTCAGCTGTTTTTTAGTTATGTTTTACTCTTGGTGACCCCATTTGAGGTTTTCTTGTCAGAGAAACTGGAGGGGTTGGCATTTCCTTCTCTGAATTATTTTACAGATGAAAAAACTGAGGCAAGCAGGGATTGAAGTGACTTGCCCAGGGTCACACAGTAAGCATCTGAGGCCAAATTTGAACTCAGGAACATGAGTCTTCTTGACTCCAGGCCAAGAATCTTTCCACTGTATCACCTAGCTGCCCATTACATTATATAATTACATATAATAATATAATTTTATATATATATATATATATATATATTACATCTCTTTGTATGTAGATGTCTCTCATTTAGCTAGATGACAAGTTCTTCGAGGGAAGGAACTTTTACTTTTTGTTTCTGGATCTCCAGTGCCTAAGGTATAGCCCTTAATAAGTAGTCTTAACCCTTGAAAGGGTCCAGAGGAGAGCGACTAGAATGATGAAGGACTTCAAGATCACACCATATAATGATGGGTTGAAGGAGTCAGGGATGTTTGGCCCGAAGAAGAGAACATTAGTAGGGAACATGGTATCTATCTTCAAGTATTTGAAAGATTGTCTTGTGCAAGCAGAATTATCCTTGTTCGGCTTGGCCCCAGTGGGCAGAACAAGCAGCAAAAACTAGAAGTTGCAGAGAGGCAGAATTCAGTCCAATGTCAGGAAAACCTTTCAAAGCATTAGTACTGTTCCAGTCTAGGAGGGAGTGCCTTGGAAGGTAGTGGGCTACCCATCAATAAAGCTCCTACAGCAAAGGCTGGATAACCACTTGTCAGGGCTATTATAGATGGGGATTCCTGATCAGGTATGGATGGGAATGGTTGGCCTCTGAAGTACCTTCCAATATTGACATTCTGTGATTCCTGGCGCAAAGCTAAATTCAGCACCTGCTCATTTATTTTCAACATTAGATTCTCCTAGGTTGTTCCTAAGTGGGTCAGCTATTTTATATATTTCTGCTGCATCCAGGGTGGGACTAACATCTCTAATTCCATCAGGAATCAGGGCAGATAGAGTAGGTCTGAAGTCAGGAAAGCATGAGTTCAAACCCAGCTGCAGACATATACTAGCTGTGTGACTCAGGGCAAGTCACTAACTTCAGATTGCCTCAGTTTTCTCATCTACAAAATGAAGATAATATTAGTACCTACTACCAATGCTGTTGTGAGAATTAAATGAGATGATATTCATAAGGTATTTAGCATAGCTTCTGGCACGTAATAGGCATTCTATAAATGTTAGCTGTAATTATTGCGATGATGGTTGCAATAATGAGATGATGAGAGAGATGAGTAGTGCCAGCCTTGAAGTCAAGGAGAACTGAGTTAGGGGTCCTGCTTTACCTTCTGTGGGGGCTTTTTCATCTCTTGTTAAAATTTCTATTTTCCTCAAACTTTTTTCTTTCTAAATTTTTTCTTTAAAACTTTTATTCATAGTTCAATATGAATAGTATTCAATAATATTCATATTATTCATAATTCAATGAATGAAAAAAGGAAAGAACCTTTCCATATGCACAGCAGAACAAAAAAGGAGTATTATATGTGAAACTATGAACCTCTAGTCCATGCAGTTTGCTTTCCTTTCTCCCCACCATGTTCATATAACTGTTAATAGAGAGTTTGAGAGTGACCTCTGAGGCTGGCTAATCTTATCTCCTAATTCTACAGATAAGAAAGCTGGGATTCAGACAGATGGATTAACTTGCCTAAGAACACACATGTAGTAAGCCTCAAAGGTGGGATTTGAATCTAGGCCCTTTGACTTTAGAGGAGTTGGTCTTCAGTGTTGCCCTCTGTCTTCTACCATGGTCAAGTCATTTCATCTCTTTGGGCTTTCAAGAGAGGAACATATTTTCAGTTCCACTAGGATAATAGACTATCAGAATGGAAAGGGACCTCTGAGAGCATTTAATTCAATCCCTAATTGTGACCATGTGGAAACCCACAGGTTCAAAGTCACAGAGCTAGTAAGTGGTAGAGCTGAAATTTTAATTCACATTCTCCATCTCCAAAATAGAGCTCTTTACTCTAAACGTACTCTAGGCTAGACTAGAATATTACAGAAACTTAATAGAATTTAGGGTTAGGGTTAATAGAATAGACTTTAGAATAGGAAAGGATAGAAAAGAACTTTCAGGCTATAAGGGAGTTTAGAGATCATTTGGTTTTTCTAACCAATGAAGGAAACTGAAGTCCAGAGGTATTTTGTGGGGCTACTGTTAGTACTTTAGTGTTGGAAAAGAAAATTCTACTCAGTCATGACTTGTAACTCTTTTTAACATTTCTCCCCTGCTGGCAACCAAGAGTATAAAACTCATAACTCCAACCCTCATCTTCCTAGGAAATAAGGCTGGGTTTGGGAATTGTGGGATTGTTTGGATTTGGGATTTTGTAGGGTTTTTTCACTAGGATTAAAGACATGGAAACTTATTTAGAATTGTAGGTCTAAGAAGGGTCATCTGGTCTGGGATCTCTCTTCCTGTTCCCATTCAAGTCACAACTTAGTTCATCTCAGAGATGAATTTGTCTTTATTCCCTGAAAATTTGCCATCCTCCTAGATCCCAGCTACTCAGGAGCAATGAGGAATTTTAAATGACTATACACTGATTTTCCCCTCTTTTGTCTAGCAAATTCACCTTTATGAAAGAGAGATATTTGACACAAAAGATATCAATCCCTTTCCCCAAGGGCAAAAAAGAAAAAACAACAACTACCCATCATTCTTCAGGGACAGAGCCATCCATTATCTAGGGCAGGTTGGGTCTTAACCACAGACTAGCTGTCAAGAAATCTTATCCAAGTGGTCCTACCCCTAAGAATATATTAAGCATAGATGTGCTAATTAATGTGTTGGCATGAAGGCACAATCTGGCATTAACAGGGTTTCAACAAAATTTTTTCTGCCCCTATGACCTAATCATATTTTCTTTACATCTAGAAATGTAAAAATCTGAATTAGGGTTTAGAATGAAAGATAATTTAGAATTTAAGAGAATTCGAATGAGTATTAAGTCTGCTTTGACTCCAGACTATAAAGAAATTATTTGCTGAGAAAGTAATAGCATGAGGGAAAAAGGGGAGGATTGTAAAAGGAATGTTTCTCCACTTAAGAGAACAGCTTTAAAGCACGTTGGAATCCCTCATTTACTGACAATTGATATGCTAATTTCAAAAACATGTTTATCTTTTTCCCTAAGGAGTCACTTGGTTATTGCCTGTACTAGAGAGTAATATACTCACATTATATTAAAAAAAATTCAGATCTTTTGCTAATTCCTAATGGTCTTCTTCCAAGTGATATAGAATAGTGAGATTTGTTTGGATGGATCATGAGATTATATGAATGAATTTCTGTGCTCAAGGAATTTATTTATACTTTATTATCAGTGGATCATCAATGGGTGCTCCTCCATTAATATATTTTATAACTTACCCATGACTTCTCATCGTGAGTGACCCTTGTCCATGTTCTGCCATAAATCTTCCCCAGAGGATCTATTAACTATTTTTTTAGGTGTCTCTACACTTAGTAGATAACAATGAAGAATTCTAACCATTATCTTCTGATCTAGCTACTTAACTGGCTACCCTTCTTTTGAGGAATACATTTTCTCAATAATTTCCATTATACCAATTTTCTATCTTTGGGCCATCAATGGAAAGATATTGTATCCAGTCTGCACATACCATGAATCTCTGCATTGCCATTTGGATTACACACACCTTTGATCCTTCAAAGACTGGAGTATTCTAAGATGCACATCTATATGACATCAGTGAGAGAACAAGATTATCTACTAGGTGAGCAATGGATCAACAAGTATTTACTAAGCACCAACTGTGTACTAGATACTATTCAAGACAAAAATGAAACAGCCCCTGGCCTCAAGGAGCTTACAATCTATGTGACAGTTAAGGGGAAGAGATGAGGCAGTAATGTATAATTTGCCCTTTAAAACTCAATAGACAAGAAGTTTACAACCTACTTCAATTTCAAGAACCTCCCATGTACCCAACCCCCCAAAAAACTTCACAAATATCAAATGGGATCCATTAGTAAATTTAGGTAATTCTTCATCAGCTTTGCCATAGCACAGACTAAAAATCAAGAGCATTTACTAAGCAGGGAGGGGAATATTGCTGTTAGATCACTATTTCTGCACTCTGTGTGTTCATCCTACATGTGTGTATTTGGGGAATAACTATAATACACACTGTCTGCATCAAGGGGGAGAGGAAATATACATTTGGATGACCTTCAGAGAACCCAAGAGTTGGGAAATTTTCTAAAATGATTGACACTAAACTATTTGCTCCAACATTTAAATCTGACCTTTAGCTGCTGTTTGGGTGAATTTTCAATCTATCATAATTGGTATGCCTTCTTGGATTGTGGGGCGGACAATGAGGGGGGGTTGATTATAGGATTATTATATGGCATGTGCATATAGAATCTTAGAAATATGCACATGGACAGGTGACTGTGTCTTATCATTGATTTACTGAGCAGCAAATGTTTTACTTGGTGTGATAGGTAATGTACAGAGATAATAGACCATCGAATAGGGTATGACAGCGGTAAAGGAAGACTCTGCAGAAGCATCTTTCAGGAAATTTGAGGACAGAGGAAATACTTTCTGCCTAGAGAATCAGAAAATACTTCATAGAGGAGGTGGCATCTAAGACTTAACTTTGAAGGAAAACTTAATTCCATCTCATTTTATTTAACTCAATTTAACAAGTCTCTATTTCATGCCTGCCATGTGCAAGATAGTGTGCTAGATTCTAGGAATATGAAGTTAACCATTCTAGATAATGGTTCTGAAAGTGAAGTAGGACTGCATTCCAGGCATGGAGACTTCTGAGAAAGTAAATGAGGTCACTAGGTTATCTAGGGAGACTTTTTTTTAAAGTCAGTTAGATAATGTGGAAGATTGTTACCATCTAAAAACAAAAATTTCAAGTATGACACTTAGATTAGCTACTCATAGGTCTCTGTCCCCAACTCTCTGGTGGACTCAGGTCTGCTGTCTTTGGTCTGTGATCAGCTCACAAACCTGAGCCATACTCCTTATGAGATTGAGATCTCAAATTGCCACAATGGGAAGCAACTGGGACCAAGGCTTAGAACCTTGATTTTATCCTTTCCTCTGCTTTCCTATTGTATCTAGAAAGGATAATTCCCTCCTGATGCTAAAAGTCTTACCATCTGCTATAAAAAGGTGATGGAAATTGACCTCAGCATGTAGATGACTGCTTGCCACTGACTGGTGTAGAAATGGGAATGATTGAGGTTTTGCAAGAAGTAGGGAGTGAAAAACAGAGATGGTTTTCTCAAAATCAGTTATTCCTCAGAACTCCTTTTTCTTGGCATTAATACAAATGCTCTCTCTTTCTCCTCTTTTCTCTCCCTTTCACCCCAGGCTAGAGTAAAAAGCAATAAAGGGCAAACATATGTGAGAATGAGAGAAAGACAAATCATGTCCGTCTCAGCAGCTTTGAAGAGTATAATCCTGGAGAGAGATTAATCAGGGGATGTGGCCTCAGATCTTAACCTCAGCCACTGGGTCCAAAGGCCTACAAGAGCTACAAGAACCCACAGTGGTCAGGGATTAACATGGAATTCTCTGGCAGAATAAAACTGGGGCTGAGTCAAAGATTCAAAAGGAATGAGGGTTTGGAAAATTCAGAACTAGGTGCAAAGGCTAGGGGCTAGGCCACCAAAACAGCATGAAGGTACCACTCTGCTGGGCAAAAAATGAGAGGGCAAAGGAAAACTGAAATTAGACATTCTGTTTGGAATTAAAACATCTCCAGGAAACTGTCTCCTTCTCCTTGGCTTCCTGATAACAAGAGGGAGGCTCGAGAGTAATTTCCACAGTGCCAATTTGCTGTATAATTATACATAGTCCATTCTACAAGGGCATTTTCTTTGGCTGAAAGCTGTGTCTTTTTTGCCATCATTTTGTGTTCTCTAACAGTGGATTTAATGGCAGCAGCTCAGGCAGATGAAAACTCTGACGTCAAAAACCCTCCACAAATCTCCTCATTTTAAGCTGGGGAGCATTTGCTTTTTATGATGTTTTGGGCAATTGTTTCCAATTCTCCTGCCTATGTCTGTGGAAGCCTCCTCCCTTCTGTGCATCCCGAAAATGCCGGCTCTGCTGATGACAAAGCTTTCAGGGCGATACGCCCAGCTGGTTCATTGCATTTCAATTCTGCCCATCTCCTCTTAGGGCACTCACTTCTCTACAGACCTAGATATTTTGTAAAACCATAAAATGGGAAAGTCAGTTGGTGCCAGGTTGGTTCCAACCTATGTGGCACCTTCCCCTCAGTGAAAGTTTAGCTTTGGTTACACCAGAACAGGGTGTATGTCTGAGCCACTTTCTGAGACATGTTTTCAATCTGCTCACTAATGAAACCTGCCAGAATTCATCAATCCAAATGCAAAGTCCTTTTCTACCTCTCTCACTACCTCTTGCTCAACCACCCATTAGCAGATTTGCTTTCCTTGACCTGATCCTGGATGACTCCTCCCATTCATTCTGCTCAAACCCTTCTGGACTGACTTATCAGTTTATGAGACATGTATTTCTTAGAATCTGAATTTTACACCATCCATGAACCTGATTTTCACATTTCCCCTTCACCTTGCTCCTCATCTCTCTCCTTTTCTCTTGTTATCCCCCCTCCCATTTTCTCAGCACTTTTTTTGTCCCTCCTCCAGGGAGTCTCCCTCCTTTCTTAGTTCATAATTGGATTTGTTCACTGAGTGCAAATCAGATGAAAGTCAGGAAGGTAGCGCTATGGTGAGCAACCCCAACACGCACCAGCACCCTACTTCAGGAAGCTATCAGACCTAGATTGAACGCTAGAGAAGAGAGTTGAACAGCAGGTACAAAGGACCAGCACTCTATTTCAGGACATTCACAGACAAGCATATGGGTTTTTGTCAGATGGCCCAGGGCTCATCTGTTACTGAGTTGACTATAAAACACTTAGCAAGCTCTGGTCTTCCTATCCCTTACTCTCCATTCTCTCTTTCTCTCTCTGTCTCGTCCCTTCCATCGCCACCCATCGAGGCTTTTTTCTCCTCTCCTCTCCCCACCCGTTTAGTTGAGACATTCTAAATGAAGGGGGAGGAAAAGTTTCTCTGAGCCATGCCGAGAGATTTCTTTCTTGGACTTTCACGACACCATTCGTCGGTCCAGAGGAAGTGATATTATCATTGAGAACATGGTAACCCTAGAATAATTTCTCCGAAGGGTTACCTGTGCCTTGCCAGGGAACACCAGTCTCCTATAACCAATTAGCTCCTGTGCTCCTCCGGGAGACACAGAGCACTGCCTAGGAGAAGGGAGCATCAGCCCACATCCTCCCCAGCCCTACCCAGATCTCCCGAGCCACAGCGTCGACGGGGGCATTACCTTGGGAGAGGTTTGCGGGCGGTGATACTGGCGACGATGATGCTCTCGGGCCGGGGGGTGGCCACGGCTTTGAAGGTCCCTTGCCAGAACTTCTCAAAGAGCTGTTTCTCACCCTGCTGCACGCTCGCCATGGTCCCGCCCAGAGGCCCCCGGAGCCTCGGGCGCTGTCCGAAGTGCTGAAATGTACGTTCCAAATGGGGGCGCTCCGGGGAGACTCCGCTGCCCAGTAACCACGGTTCTCCCGGGCGCCTCGCTCAGCCTCTGATATATCCAGAGGAAGAAAGAAAGATCGAGGGGTGTGAGTGTGTGTGTGTGCGTGCGTGCGTGCGTGTGTGTGTGTGTGTGTGTGTGTGTGTAGCAGCTTCGACTTCCCAGGGAGCCGAGAGAGAGGTAGAGAGAGGACTGTCTGTCTTTCTAGTTGGGCTCTCCTCTTTTTCCACCTTCTCCTTTCCTGGCTCTTTCCTCTCCCTTCAGGAGGGGATGGAAAGGCTGGCTTTCGGGGGTAGAGCCAGGAACACCGGCTCTGGGGCCGTCTGAGTGTGCGTGCCGTGTGTGCGAGCGCCGCTTCTGTTTTGTCTCCGGCAAGATGTGACGTGGGAAGAGGGGGCTGGTCGTACGGGTGCCACTTTCCCCCTCCCTCCCTCCTTGTCTCTCCTCCCCTCCCTCTCCCCCCCCTTTCCCTCTCAGCCCTCTCTGCCTCCTGCCTCCATCTGCATAACAAAAGCCCGCAGGTCGGGGGAGGGGAACAGGGGCGGGGCGGGCGTCAGTCACCAGAGCTAGCGGTGGAGTCAAAGTCCTGACCCCAAAGAACCGCAGTCGACTTTCGGGGATCGCCGGGCCCAGTGCCGTTTCCCAAGGAGACCTCTGATCTGGTTCTGTGCTTTTGCTTGGTCCCCACCCCCACTTCCCTCGGCCTCTCCCTCCTCTCCCCCTCCCCATTTTCCCCATTGTCCTGAGCTATTCTCTCCCTTCCCCCACCCTACTCAGAAGTCATATTTTTCCTACCACATTCTCAGCCTCCTTTTTTATCCTGGGGGAGAGGGGGAGGCAGAGCAGGGGGGGACCCTGGCCAGTTCCGAGCCCCTAATCCGAACCTCAGTCTGGGTAGAGTCTTGGGGCCTGGAAGGGGCTGCCCACTTTTCCTGAGCTTAAGATATCCCCTAACCTAGGAGGGGCGCTTTTATGGGCACTACTTCTCAAACTCTGTTTCTCGCCATCTGCTGCATCTCGGTCTCCTGTCTGCAGAGAGACTCAGAGTTGCATCTGTCCAGTAGACGCTGCAAGTTATTTAAATGGACGCATATCTCCTTCGTGCAAAACAGTCGGCAGCTGGTGCTTCTTAGCCTCTCCTCCCCCGCCGTCTCCTCCTTCTACTACCGAAGGGCAGAAGTTGCTTTCTTCCCCTTCTCTCAGGTAGATTTGAATTCAGGAATTCATACAAATCTTGGAAAGACTGCGTTTTGGGGAAAGGGGAGAGGAAGCTTGTCTCTCTCTCCCACCCGCCATCACCTCCTGTTCCATCGGACTCCCCCTCCAGTCAAGTAGAGATTTGTATGGCAGGTGTGAACTCAGCAGGACAATAAATCGCTTGAATCAGGTGCAGAAATTCTCCTCTGGTGTCTTTCCTCACCAGAAAGGACTATTTCAAGAATCTCCTGGGACATTACTTCCTACTAGGAACTCCTGTGGCATTTATTATATGCACTTGTCATTTGGCATTTAGCACAAGCTGTCTAGTAATGTTCATTATCTCTATGTAATGCAGCCCATTTCCCCAACTAAACCTTGAGCTCCCTGAGGGCAGGGTCTGTTATAATGTTATTCGGAGTCTGTGCTTAACCCTCTGTCTAGCACTGAGAAAGCATCTACTACAAATTTGTTGGTAGATATGTTATACAGCTTTGTAACTTCAAACCCTAGTTCAGTATATCATTCACAGTAGGGAACAGCTAAGGCTTTATCCACAATGATGCTGAAAATGTGAGAACTTTTTTGGAAGGGGAATTTTTTTGAAACATGTGTGCATGTGTAAATCTGAGAATGTATTTATGACCCTTATTATCATAGGATCACAGATTTAGAGCAGGAAGGGCTATTAGAACATGGAATGTGAGAGCTGGAAGTTAGCCTTAGAAGGAAGAATACAGAATGTCAGAGTTAGGAGGGGCCTTAGGAAAGAGAGTATGTGAGTAAAAAAAAACCACGTTGAGAACATAGGACTGGGAGGACCCTTAGAAAAAAGAATGTCAGAGCTGGGAGGGGCCCTAGAAAAAAGGATTATTAGCTTCAAGGGGGTGAAGGAGACCTTAGAACATGGAACATCAAAGCCAGAGGGAGCTTTAGGCATGGTAAAATCCAAATTGGGAGGGACCTTAGAAAAGGCTGTTATCAGCTGCAGGCTTCAGCCTCCCTCCTTTTACAGAAGAGGAAACAGAGGCACAGAGGGGAAAAAGCACTTGTCCAAGGTCACACAGCTACTAAGTTGAAGAGACAGGATTTAGACCCAAGTCTTCTTGACTCTATTCAGGTCCTCTTTCACTACATCATTATTCCGCAGGAGTATCTGAGCATGGGTGTGTGTGTGTGTGTGTGTGTGTGTGTGTGTGTGTGTGTGTGTGTACATATATGGATGTCTCTTGTAAGAAAGGGTGTGTACGCGAGTCTAAGTATGTTCATAAATGAGCCTACTTGAGTCTATCTGAGCGTAGGAGGATGTATGTGTTTCCTGGAGCCAGTGGTGCAGTTCTGGGACTCCGCAACGGAAGCAATGGGCATGTCTGACCAGCAGGGAGGTTCCAACTCAGGGACCAGCTCGGACCAGTTCAGCTCCGCGGCTTTCCAAGACCCTGAGGGAGTGAGAGGCTCTTTTCGCTCTGGAGAGACACCTTCTGGCACATGCGGGTTGCTGCACCTGTCTCCTTCCTTCTTCTCCCTGGCTCTGGGAATGGAAGCCCCAGACTGTTTTCCCCGAGGGTGGAGTCCAGGTGGGCCCTAGAATCTGCTCTGAAGGGCCCCTCCCTTTCTTCCTACTCAACCCCTCTAAAGCTGGTGTCGTTTTCAATCCACCAGGGAGCTGCCTAACTCAAATACCCTCCTAGAGCTCCTTCACGTGCCCTGGGATATTTTAAGTCACAATTAGTCATGATAAATAGTGTTGGAACTGAGTCACGAACAGAGGAAGTTGGAGGAAAGACAAGAATTAAGGGGGAAAAATCAATACTGATGCTGTCCAGGGATGGAGGTAGGGGGAGGGGTTGTAACAATAGCTAGCATTTATGTATCACTGTGAGATTTCGAAGCATATTACAGATAACTAATTTCATCCTCACAACAATCTTGGAAAGAAAATGTTATTACCCCCATTTTACAGATGAAGAAACTGAGGCAGGTAGAAGTTAAGCGATTTGCCTGGGGATCGCACAGCTAGTGAGTGTCTGAAGTCGGAGGTAAACTCGTCTTTTTACCTCAGGGTTCTCTGGAGGCTGGGTGGTAAAGTGCCTCAGGCTTTAGGCTGGAAAACTGGAGAGACCCAGATCAGCCTCTATGTCTCTGTGTAGTCTGGCAAGTCATTTTCGCTTTTTTTTGAGCCTCACTTTACCTACCTTTAAAATGGAGGAGTTGAAGTGGGTGGTAATTACAGCCTCCTTTAGTCTCAAGTTCAGAATATAGTGCTAATACTAGTTCCCTTTTGTTCAGCGATAGAGGGATTAGAAAGGGTTTTTCCAGGCAATCCACCCTTACAATGACACTGAGCGGAACAGGTGCTGATATTCTTCTCATTTTACTCAGGAGGAAATGAAAGCTCTGGAGGGAAAACCACTGGTCCAGGTGCTCCTACCTCCACATCGATGCCTCCACATGTTACTTCTTATAAAACTTTCACCGTAATGGATCTGTGATCTCATGACGTTACTCCCCTCCCCTAATCACAGTACTGGCCAAACTGGATATAATGCCTCTCCTCATAGGCGATACTGGCCATGGCCCATACCTGTCCCATCACCTCTGCTTCATAAAATCCCTCACGTCTTTGAGACTCATCTAGATCAATGAGCCTACTTCGTGAAGATTTTTCTCAACCCTCTTCCCACCTGCTAAGGATATCTCTGAATAATAATATTAACAACAGTAACAACAGTAAGTATTTATATGATGCTTTAATGTTGACAGAACTCTTTATGTAAATTGTCTCACCGATGGTTGTTGTTCAGTCCTTTCCAACTCTTGGTGACCCCCTTGGGTGTTTTATTGGTAAAGATACTGGAGTGGTTTGTCACTTCCTTCTCCAGCTCATCTTACAAATCAGGAAACTGAGACAAATAGGGTTAAATGATTTACCCAACGAAATAAGACATACAGACAATGGGGTATGGAAATCTACCTTGCCCTACCAGAAAATAGAGGGGAAGGGGATAAGAGAAGGAGGGATGATAGAAGGGGGGTCAGATTGGAGGAAGGGGTAATCAGAAAGGATGCTGGCTTGGGGTTGGGGGAGGAGAGAGATGGGGAGAAAATTTGGAACTAAAATCTTGTGGAAGTAAATGCGGAAAACTAAAAATAATTCATTTTTTAAAAATTGTCTGGATCTCATAAAGTTTCTAATAATAATAAAATACTTTAAGTTTTGCAAAGCAAAAAAAAAAATGATTTGCCC
This sequence comes from Potorous gilbertii, assembly GCA_028658325.1. NCBI lineage: Eukaryota > Metazoa > Chordata > Mammalia > Diprotodontia > Potoroidae > Potorous > Potorous gilbertii. Next base: position 229,956,296 of record CM053773.1, on the reverse strand, counting down.
AACATCACCCAACTAGTGAACGTCTGAAGTCAGATTTGAAGTCAGGAAGAGGAGTTTTACTGACTCCAGGACTGGCACTCTGTCCTCCGTGTTACCTAGTCACACTCAATTACTTTGTATTTATTTTGCATTTCTTCATGTGCACACAATCCCAGTCTCTCTGCCTCTGCCTATGCTTCAGATCTCTATGACCCTTGTATAGGAATGTTTTGTCTCCCCAGATAGAGCATAAGATCCTTAAGATCATGCAATGGTTCTTTTTTTCTCTTTGCCTTTGTTAACCCTAATAACTACTAATACTGTATGTATTAGTATGTATGTATGTAGTATGTATACTAACACAGTATGTAGTTAATACATGCTTCTTGATTGATTGCATGGAGATGAGTATTACCTGAACTGATGCAGATGGCAATCAACACATGAACTCGGATAGCATCTAATCCAATCCCCTCACTTTATAGATGAGAAAAGAAAAGCCCAGAGAAGTTATATGGATTGCCCAAGGTCATACAGGAAATATCAGAGGTAGCATTTGAACTCAGATCCCTTGACACCAGGGCCAATGTCTTTTCCCACTATAGTGTACCTCTTCCCATATTCAATCCAAAAGTTCAAATTAATCTGTGATCTCATCAATTTGGAAGTCCTTTCCAATGACTGGATTCCAGCTCACCTATTTCCTTTCTCCTATAAATCCTCCTGTGACATCTCCCTAACTTCCACATGCATGTGTCAAAATCTTGGCTTGATTCCTTAAAATATACAGCAAGACGTACACCTTCTCCCCTCCCCATGACCTTATGATTAGCCATACCAAGCATGAAGTCGGGAGATGTGTTCATCAGAGTTATTGGTCACCTTCATAGAGGCTGTCCAATGCAGAATTCAAACCGGAGAGGAATCTTCTCTACTTGGGGAGGTCCCCAGATGCTCCCATTTTAAGATGACACTGTGCTAATTGTATCAAGAACCATAAAAGTAACAACACGGCTCTATGGGCTTGAAGGTTTGCAGGTTGTCCTTGTGAAGTTCACAGAGTATTACCGTCATCCTCACTTTACAGATAATGAAATTGAGGGCTCTGAAGTTTAAGTAGCTGATATAATCTGGCCAGACTGGATATCATCCCCAGAGAAAAGAGATGTGTGTGTGAGTGTGTGTGTGTGTGTGTGTGTGTGTGTGAGTGTGTGTGTGTGTGTGTGTGTGAGTGTGTGTGTGTGTGTGTGTGTGTGTGTGTGTGTGTATGAGAGAGAAAGAGAGACAGAGAAACAGACATAGAGAGGAATGGATGTGGGGGAGAGAAGCGTTGGCAAGAAGGGAGGTAAAAACTAAATGCTAGACTGACAGAGGTCATGGGTTCAATTTTTAATGCCAAAAAGTGAAAATGAAGGGATTTATCCATAGCTAGGCTTCTCATACATTCAAAGGGGCTTTATGTCTGTTCACCATTGAAACATCCAGCCTTCAAACCACTCAGGATCAGTTTATATTTCAGGGCAGGTATGATCAACTGGGATTATCACTTGTGTTCCTTCATTTCTGAGACCCAGAATCAATATTAAAAGCCAGGTGACCGGGAAGCATCCCCAGATAATCATCCTTAAAGCTTTGTACAGTAAAATAAGAACAATGTCTAGCACTTGTATATTATAACGTTTTCAGCACACTTTACAAACATTTTCTCCTTTGATCCTCACCGCAATCCTAGCAGATAAGTGCAGTTGTTAACCCCATCTTCTAGATGCGTAAACTGGGGCTCATCTAGGATCACACAACTAGTAAGTGAGTGAGGTCAGATTTGAACTCAGGTCTTCTAAACTCTGGGTCCAGAACTCTTCCACCTTGTACCACCTAAGGACCTTCCAAGGGAGGTAGATGCTATCAATGAACCCTATATTTTGGTCATCTGAATCTCTGTCTTGAATCCCAGATTGAATAGTAGAATAACTTGTCCATAATGTTGGCAGGAGCTGTCTCTCTATCCCTAGTGCCTGCCACAGTCAGTCAATCAATAAACACTCAATAACTGCTTACTAATAGTTTACATTTATATAGTCCTTTAAGGTTGACGAAGCTATATCTTATTCTCACTGTTTTGTCCTCACAACAGCCCTAAGAGGTAGGCACTATTATTACTCCAATTTTATAAATGAAGAAACCGAGGCAGACAGTGGCAAAGTAACTTGCCTAGGGTCACACAGCTATTGAGTTTCTGAAGCTGGATTGGAATTGACTGCATCAGGTCCACTGTTTCATTCACTGAGACATTAGCTACCTGATATTTGTCAGGCATTGTGCTAAGCAATGGGGATACAAAGAAAGGCATCTATGTCATCCCTGACCTCCAGGAGGTCACATTTCTTTTAGGGGCATGCATGTACATCATAGGTGAAGTATAAATATAACCCACATGGGGGCACTTAAGAGATGCTTGTTTAATTGAATGAAATGATCACACAGATTGTAAGAGCATGACTCAGGTCTCCTGATCCCCAGTTGAATGGTCTGGGCTTGCAAGCAGAAGGTTATATTATCAGTCATAAGTGATAATGAGTGACTTCGTACCCACAGTCTTGAGCCAAATGCCTTGCACATACTGGGAACTAAACAGAGTCAGAGCTCTCAAGCTAGAACACTCTTCAGAGGCTGTCTAGATTAATCTCTTTTCTTTCCTTCCTTCCTCTTTTTCCCTTTCTCTCTCTTTCTTTTTCTCTTCCTTCCTTCCTTCCTTCCTTCCTCCCTTTCTTTCTTTCTTTCTGTCTGTCTGTCTTTCTTTCCAGATGAGGATACCTACACCCTGAGAGCATAAGTGTCTTGTAAACATCAGAGACAAGATTGAAATCTATGCCCTCTGAATCCAGAGGCAATATTCTTTCCACTGAACCATGGACCTCCATTAAAGTGATTATTGACTGGAATGGAATTTTATAACTGAGGAAACTGATGTTCAGAGAGGTTGTACTTTGTCCAAGGTCACACAGGAGGCTGCAAACGAATAGGCAAAGTGCTCATGGCTGCTGTATGTGTCGTATTTCTATATGTGTGTACATACACATAGGCAAACACACGAACATTCTCATAAACAGAAAGGCAAAGAGACAACTTGACTAAATGAAGTTGACTTTTATCTTAAAGTAACCCTCCATCTGTCTTGTCTTATTTTCTTTATTTACCCAAATGTTGTGTGTATGCACACACACGTACACATACATTTGCCCAAATGTTATGTATTTCTATGTATACAGATATACTAAGATACAGATATTTCTACTAGCACCTTCCGTTTTTAGACTTAGGTTACAACCTCAGAATGGGGCTTTTCTTTCTCTCTGTTCATCATGTTCTACTGAATGGAATCCTAAACCCTCTTTTGGAAGACTCTGAAGAAGAGAAAGGTGATGACCTTTGGTTAAAAAAAAACATAAAACAAAACAAAACACCCCACCTCCCCACCCAAAGTTGGTTATAGAAACCCTGAATGAGCCTTGAATAGGCAAGCAGGAATTGGGGAGGAAAAGGGGAAGCCAAGACTAGATCCTTTGTTGTCCAGGGCTTTGCAGAGACCTCTCTGCAGCAATTTGCCCCTGTAGATAACTCTTGTTGAAAGAAATTAGCAGATGAATCAATACACCAGTGTTGTGATGTAACTACCTTTGTTAGGGCACTGTTTTTCTCCTCTAAACTCACAATATATCTCTGGCAGGCTCTGACCATGCACAACTTCCTGTCATCCCCAAAGTGTATCAGAAATACCATGTGGTGGGTGAGATCCATGCTTCTGACAGCTTGGGAGTTGGTCCTACTGAGACACAGTCTGTGACCTTCTAAATGGATCCCCTAAGATTCACAAGAAAAGGAGTGCTGAGCTCGGAGTCAGGAAAAACTAGGTTCGAATCTCCCCTATGCTTCTTATCACCTGTGTGACTGCATATAAATTAGAGCCTCATCTGCAAAAGAGTGATGATAGAGCCCTAACTTTAGATTGGGAAGAGATTTTCTAAATTTTCTAGTCCAGCTTCTTACAGATGGGGAAACTGAGGCCCAAGGTGGTGAAGTAACTTGTCCAAGGTCCCACAGGTCAGAAGATTATAGCATCCTAGATCAAATCCTTGACCTGTTTGAGTCATGAACCTTTTGGGAGTATAGTGAAACCCACAGATCTTTTCTCAAAATAATGTTCTTAAAATGTAAAAAATAAAATATGTAGGAAAGGAAATTAATGACACTGAAATACAATTAGATGAATGGATAGACAGAGAAATAAATTGAAAGATAGACATGACACAGATGGATAAATACACAGGTACAGATAGAAACAAGACAGATCAGATAGATAGGTAAAGAGATAAAGAGATAGACAAATAGATAGACAGACATGACAGATAAACACACAGATGGATAGATACAAGACAAACAGACAGATAGACATATAGATAGACAGATACACAGACAGATAGATAGACATGACAAACACACAGATGGATAGATACAAGAAAGACAGACAGATATAGGTATAGACAGATAGAGGATAGATAGAGAGACATGACAGATAAACATACAGATAGATATAAGACAGACAGACAGATAGATAGGTAGATAGATATAGGTATAGACAGATAGATGATACATAGATAGACATGACAGATAAACACGCAGAAAGATACAAGATAGATAAATAAACACATAGATGGATAGATACAAGACAGACATATGTATATACAAACAGACAGACAGATATGTACACAGAAATGTAGAAATTGAGGTCAAGAGAAGTACAGTCACTAGTGCAAGGTCACACAACCCCTAAATGGAAGTGGTCATATTTTAATTTAAGGTCCCTGTCTTCAAACCAGCACCCTTTGCAGTTCATCACATCCTTTCAACAACCTGTAGCACCTACTTCATGGGACTGTTGTGAGGACAAAATGAAAAATATGGTAGAAAATGTTTTGCAGATCTTATCTTCTAATCTAAATGCCAACTCTTGGTTTTAACAGCCTCTGCATCCTTTAGCCATCTATTATAGATCTGCCATCTATGAATTCATCCTGTATCTATCACTTATCAACTATGTGTCTCTGAACAAGTCAATTACCTTTTCTGAACCTCAGTTTCCTCATTTGGAAAACAAGGGAGTTGTACTGGATGTCCTCCTAGGTCCATTTTGGCTCTACTTTGAGCATAGTTAGTCAGGTGGTGGAGTGAATATAGAGAACTGGACCTATATTTAGGAAGTCCTAAATTCTAATCCTGCTTCAGATACTCCCAAGCTCTGTGAGTCACGTCACCTTAATAAGTCACTTCACCTCTGTCTGCCTTGGTTTCCTCAATTGTAAAATGAGGATAGTAAGAGCATCCACCTCTCACAGTTGTTGGGAGGATAAAATGATATGCTATTGTAGAGCACTATGTGAGTACTAGCCATTATTATGGTGATAACTAAAGTTCTTTTATGAACCAATTTGTATTTTCATTTTATACTTTTTTTTTTTGCAATTAACCTGTTCCATAATACCAGATCCCATTTCTATAATGCATTGAGGTTTCAAAAGTATTTTCTTTACAGTGGTTCTGTGAGGTTGGTATTTTTATTATTAGTAGTATTCCTGTCCTTATAGATAAGGAAACTGAGTATTATAGAGGTGAACATGGTCATATAGCTAAGATTCAAACCCAAATCCAGACCCTGCCCACCCATCACTTTGCTCCTCCTTCCAAAAACCTACTTTGTGTTGTATGACCAAATATTTCTTTCCTTTCCTTTAGAACATCCTTTTTCAAACTCCAATGGAATCTTCCTGGTTTGAATGTTCATTAATTTGGGAATCATGCCGAGGTCTATTTTTCCATCCTTTCTAACATGTCAACACTCAGCTCATATTTATCCAGGCCAGAGAAGTCTAAAGTTTTAGTCTGTCCCTTTACCATCCCTTTCATTGACTTCATCACTCATTAAGTACCTACTATATGCTAAATTCTTTCTAGACACTAATGAAAATGTGGTTAAAGATTAGACCTGTGATTTCCTTGGACTAGGGAGTATTTTAATGAGGAAATGCCCCTTCAAAATTTTGATCAGCACATTCTCAACCAATCTTCCCATGGCATGAACTTCTCTACCATTCTGCTTGCTCATCCTTCCTTGGCACTCCAACTAATCCCACCATGCTCCAGATAAGAGGCAGAAGAGGCGGAGGATAACAGGACTGTAACTTTACGAAACATTGTCTTTTATCCATAGCATTTTCCTGATTGACACATTGAAACATTTTATCATGTTACTGAGTCCAATGTGGCAGATTCTTTCTCCATGTTGTCACCTTGTTGTGCTTCACCACATATGAGGAACCAAGAGAGTGAGAGGACAGTGATAACCCACGAGACAATCAAAAATGTTATACATGGACAATGATGTCACAATGTACAAGTGGATTGTACAAGGAGGGATGAAATTACTTTGAGTAGAGGTGTTAATATTCAATCAAGGAAGACTCCTAGGAGGAGACAATCTTGATTTTGAGTTCAGGAGGAGATATTGGTGGGGAAGACCAGATGAAATAATTTGGGCAAAGGTAAATGTAAGAACATAATAGTCAGCTAGTCCAATCCCCTCAACTTTACATGGAGGGAAACTGACACCCAGATAGATTAAGTTACAGACAAAGAAGGCAGAACAGTTCAGTAGGTACAGAGTTCAAATAGAAAAAAAATGCAGCATGTAATGGAATGAGGGGAAGGAAGAAAAGAGATTTCTTTCCCTGCTTCTAAGAGACAGCATCCTACAATGGAAAGAGCATGTTGAATTTGGAGTCAGTGAACCTGGGTTGGAATCTTGGTTTGATTGTTTACTATCTGTCATTGCCTCAGAATCAAGATGATTGGTTCAGATCGTGCCTCTGATACTTGTGTGTCTGTGTGCTTATACAACTTCTCTGAGTCTCAGAGTCCCCATCAATAGTATAGGAATAGTAACATGTACGTGGCTCAATTCATGGTGTTTTTGTAGGGCTGAAATTAAATCATCCATGTATAGGGTTCTATAGACTTTAGAATTTATATCTGTGCCAGGAATTATTGTGATTAACTTAATGAAATTCACATTTTTAAAGGAAACTTCAAATTTTGGTAGTCTAATTTGTCAGTTGGTATTATAGCTACCTGAGACTTTTCCTGTATATGTAGATATCATTCTTCTCACCCTAGAAGCATCCATTTGAAGCTGGGACCTCAGGGGTCATTAAATCGAATCCCTTCATTTTATAGAAGAAGAAACTGAAGACAGATGAGGGAAGAGACTTGTCCAAGTCACATGAGGAATAAGTAGCAGGCAAGGATTTGAACCCACATCCTCTGACTCTCAAGTCGACATTCTTCCCATGAACCCACAGCTACCTCTTTCGACAGGCTGCAAGTTCCCTAGGATCAAAGTCTCCATTTCCATTTTACCTCCTGGTCCCCGCCCCTGTCCAGACCTCATATCTAGAGCATAGCAGAGTAGCTTGCTGCAAAGTGGATACTTAGGATCACAGACTTAGAGATGAGAATTCTCGGAAGAGAATGAGGTGAGATCATGCCCAGGTTCTCTTCCTTCATATTGGGAAGGAGAGGGGACTTTGATAGTACTTCTCCTCCTCCTTCTCCCTTCTTCTGCTTTTGTTAATGGAGGAATGGTTCAGTAACCCCAGCTCAGGGCAACCGGAGGACACACTTTTTAACAAATGTCTTTACTAATACAGAGAGAGAAAAAGAAGTGGTTACAACAGTCATGATGATCTCAATCAATGCTAGCCCTCCCAGGAGGCATTGCAAGTCTTAGCGAGGAGAGAACAATAATAGAGAAGGCATTAAAGAAGAGATCAGAGACATCTATGAACTAAATTAAAAACTGTTCAACTTAACTGTGTCAACTTTAATGAAAAGGGGTCATGAAGAGGCAAGTATCCAAAGATCAAATTGAAAGTCAAAGAAACTGGGTTCAAACCCCATCTCTGTCAAGTACCATCTGGGGGACTTTGGGAACATCTTCACATCTCTGGGTCTCAATTTTCTCATCTGTAAAATGGATTAGATGTATTCTGAGGTCCTTTCCAGCTCTATGTCTCTGATGTGAAACACCCAATGTGTACAGAGCTAAATAGAACTTGTCTTCAAGGAGATTACAGTCTGGTGAAGATGAGAGTATGAAAGATAAATGGAAAAAGTGACACAGAAAAGTGAGACAGACTCCTCTCAAGGAGCTCACGTTCTAATGGAGGGGTTCGGTTGTAGGGTTGATAGCAAGGGCCAGAGATCCTTAGGGTACATTGAAGATCAGAGGGCAATGGCAAAAGATCTGGAGAGTGTAATGGCAAGGCATAAAATGGAAAGACATAAAAGCCTGTAGTTGTCTTTCCACTCCATGAGTGATGTGTCCACTCACAGCCAGGGATGGAGGAACTGTTATAAGGACCAAAATCATGATTGTTGAGGAAGGACATGGGTAGGATCAGACTAGGACATAGGCTTTATGTTAACTTTCACTGGGGTAGGGATATGTGGGAGGTAGAGTTCAGTACCAAAGTGGGATGGGAAAAGGGAAATGGACATTGGCAGAAAGGACAGTGTCCACTCCAGACTGTGCCTGTGATTCTGTGTTCAAATTTAACACAACAGTTGAGGTCTATAATCAAGTAAGTGATGTGGCCTAAATATCACACCTTCTCTGCATACAACTTAGACTGCAAGGACCTAGTCCCCCTTTCTCACCCTGAGGTGAGATATCACACCTCTGATGTGAGGGCTTCCTGAGTCCTTTTTGGATGTTCATCCAACTTTAGTGTCCACCCTGTACTCAGCTTTATTTGTTTATTTAAATTCTAATTTATTTTTAGTTTTCAACATTCATTTCCACAAGATTTTGAGTTCTCTCCATCTCTCCCCTCCACCTACCCCAAGACAGCATGCATTCTGATTACCCCTTCCCTCCAATCTTCTCTCCCCTTTATTACACCCCTCCCTTCTCTTATCTCCGTCCCCTCTATTTTGTTGGGGGGCAAGATAGATTTCTATACCCTATTGCCTGCATATCTTATTTTCCAGTTCCTTGTAAAACCATTTTTAACATTTGTTTTTAAAACTTTGAATTCCAACTTCTCTCTTTTCTTCCCTCCCTACCCATCTCCAGTGAGAATGCAAGCAATTTTATATATGCTACATGTGTGCAGTCATACAAAAGACTTCCATAAAAGTCATGTTGTGAAAGACTGTATTTCCCTCCATCCTGTCCTGCCCCCATTCATTCCATTCTCTCCCCTGATCCTATCCCTCCTCTAAAGTATTTACTTCTAATTATGCCCTCCTTCCATTTGCCCTTCCTTCTACCATCCACTCACACTTATTTCCCTTCTCCCCTAATTTCCTGTAGTATAAAATAACCCAGGATGGTACAATTGAGGTTAAGTGATTTGTGCAAGGTCATACAATTAGTGATTGTCTAGTGTCTGAGGTGAGATTTGAACTCAGGTCCTCTTGACTCCTGCACTGGTACTCCATCCTGGTGAATATCTGGTCACTGGCTTCAGATGGCTCTAGAGGAGCCCTGGTGACCTGCACAGCCCTTCCTCACTCACACAAAGTCAAGTGCAAGTCATGTCATGCCATCACTTCTCTGATGGTATAGTCTTCTTTAGCAATGAAGGGCAAACACACACACACAATAGGGTAAAATAGATTCATAGCAAATTGAGTGTGCATGTTATTCGCTCCTTAAGCCAAATGTGAAGAGAGTAAGGTTCACTTTTCCTTCTCACCTCCCCCTTTCTTCCCTTCCATTGAAAAAGTTTTTTCTTACCTCTTTTATGTGAGAGATAATTTGCCCTATGTTATTTTTTTCCTTTTTCCTCCCAATATGTTCTTCTCTCACCCCTTAATTTAATTTTTTTAGATATCATCCCTTCCTATTCAGCTTACCCTGTGTGCTCTGTCTATACCCCTCCACCTACCCGAGTACTGAGAAAAGTCTCAAGAGTTATAAATATTATGTTTCCATGTAGGAATGTAAACAGTTCAACAATTTCTTTTCCCTGTTTAATTTTTCATGCTTCTCTTTATTCTTGTGTTTGAAAATCAAATTTTCTATTCAGCTCTGGTCTTTTCATCATGACTGCTCAAAGTCTTCTATTTCATTGAATGACCATATTTTCCCCTGAAATATTAAACTCAGTTTTGCTGGGTAGGTGATTCTTGGTTTTAATCCTAGTTCCTTTGACTTCTGGAATATCATATTCCAAGTCCTTTGATCTTTTAATATAGAAGCTGCTAAATCTTGTGTTATCCTAATTGTATTTCCACAATACTCAAATTGTTTCTTTCTGGCTGCTTGCAATATTTTCTCCTTGATCTGGGAACTCTAGAATTTGACTACAATATTCTGAAGAGTTTTTCTTTTTGGATGCCTTTCAGGAGATGATCAGTGGATTCTTTCTATATTTATTTTACCTTCTGGTTATAGAATATCAGGGCAATTTTCCTTGATAATTTCTTGAAAGATGATGTCTAGGCTCTTTTTTGATTATGGCTTTCAGATAGTCCCATAGCTTTTAAATTGTCTCTCCTGGATCTATTTTCCAGGTCAATTGTTTTTCCAATGAGATATTTCACATTGTCTGCTATTTTTTCATTCCTTTGGTTTTGTTTTATAATTTCTTGATTTATCACAAAGTCATTAGCTTCCATCTGCTCCATTCTAATCTTTAAGGAATTATTTTCTTCAGTGAGC
>CM053773.1:229918861-229945437 GCA_028658325.1 Potorous gilbertii | reverse complement strand
TTTTGTCATTTGGGTCAGTCTATTTTTTTACAGCATTATTATCTTCAGCATTTTTGGGTCTCCTTTAGCAACAGTTGAGTCATTTTTCATAATTTTCTTGCATCACTGTCATTCTCTTCCCAATATTTGCTTTACTTCTCTTACTTCATTTTCAAAATCCTTTTTGAACTCTTCCATGACCTGAGACCAATTCATATTTTTCTTGAGGGCTTTGGATGAAGGAGCTTTGACTTTGTTTTCTTCTATGTGCATGTTTTGTTCTTCCCTGTCACCAAAGTAAGATTCTATAGTCTGACTCTTTTTTCATTTTTTGCTCATTTCTCCAAACATTTACTTGACTTTTGAGCTCTTTATCAAGGTAGATCTGTGCTTCCAGCAGGGGTGAGGGGTATACTGTCAACACTCTGGATTCCCCCCCAATCTGTGGACCTTGAGCTCCAGAAACAGTTGCTGTCTCTGCCCCTGCTGCTGCTGTGGCAGCTGCAAGTTCCTCCACCCCCTTCTCCATCTGCTGCCCTGAGGCTGGAGCCAGATCACTCCACTCTCCTACACTGGTCCCACAGGCTTTTTCCACTGACCTTCCAATTTGTCCTTGGTATTTTGGAGTCCTGAAATCTGAAAACTGCCACAAATGCAAGAGATTCATTCTCCCCAAGGCCTGCTCCAGTGCTGTCCGCACTAGTGACTGTGCCCTGCCCCCGTGTGGCACAATAGACACTTCCCAGTGACCTTCCAGTTTGTTTTGGGCAAGAGATTTGCTTCACTCCATCATTCTGTGTGGTTTGCAGCTTCAGAATTTGTTTAGAGCCATTTTTACAGGTGTTTGGCTGGGCTTGAGGGCAGTGCTCCAGCAAGTGCATGCTGTTGCTCTGCCATCTTGGCTCTGCCCTCGGCGCTCAGTTTTAGATTTAGATTCAGAAAGAATATCAGAGACCATCTACTCCAAATCTCTTATTTGATATAAGACAACTGTAGCTTTCTACCTGTCCTGCTGCTACTCCTTCCAGTCATTTAGGTGACTTAATGGAGAGAGTGCTGGGGTTGGAGTCAGGAAAACCTGAGTTGAAATTAAGTCTCAGGTTCCTACTCTGATGCTGTGGATATCCCTGGGCAAGTCATTTCACTTCTACCTAACTCAGTTACCTAACTCATCTATAAGATAGAGATAATGTGACAATAATTATAAAGTGTTAGCATAGTACCCGACACATAGTAGGTACTATACAAACATTAGCTGCTATTATTATTACAAATGACCAAAAACTCAAGGCCTCTTTTTTCACTGTGAGATTGAGGCAAACACAACAGGTGAGGAAGAGTAAGTAAGAGTAAGCCTCTTTGGGGAGGAGAGGAATGACAGGATGTACTGGAGGTATTCTCTCTCCCTACCTACGTCTATATGAGACCCTTGAACTCATGGTCTTATTGTTGGTTGTGTCTTTGTTTCTATTCTCTCCTGTTCTTATAACAAGGTCCTGGTCAATCAGGGTCTTCATGTCATACTCAGATACTCTAGCTTACTCATTTTGCAGATGAAGAAGATGAAGCCCAGAGGGATTAAATGATTTTCTCTAGGTTAAATAGCCTGAATTTGAACTCATGTCCTTTGACTCCAACTCCAGCCAACTCCACCATGCTACAAGCTGGTTCTTGGCAGACTTTGGGACAACAGCTCAGTTGACTTTCCAATGAGACTAGTTGGACCATCTTCTGGAGGCATCAATCACCTCCTTAGACTTGCTTTCCCGAATCCTAGTTCAGAAGAGGTAGTTTCATTAAGGATTGTTCTTCTGTTGCTATCAGAGGCAAAGAATTTCAATTATTCAGCGTAATCCTAATTTAGGGGAAGGAAAGGATCAGGGAAACCCCTCCAACCTTGTGCTTTTCTTTTAATAAGAACAAATGTCAATGGTTCATCAGAGAAAAGAGAGTCATACAGTGAGTAGGGTGGATCACATCTCTGATATGAGGATTTGCTGCTTGTCCAACTTTAATGTCTACCTGGCACTCAGCTCTCACCTATGGCTTCAAGAGGTTGTAGCATACTCAGTGGCCATCCCCCAATCTCAGCAGACAATTTAAACCAGGTTGAGGGTAACCAACAGTTCTCAAATATGTCTGTGAGGTAGTGAGATGTCTACCCAATTATGGGAAGACTTCCCTTGGGGGAATGGGTAGATGAGAACAATTTGTTCCAATGGTCATAAAAAGCAGACGAAGCAGGTGCTGTGGAGTACTTAAAGCTTGGTTGGACACTGAAGATGCCAGGGTCATCCGTTGCATCCCAGGTATCCTGACCTTTGTCCTGTCACTGGACTTTAATGATCAAGGAAGAGAGATGAGACTGGGAACTTTGTACGACTGCCTCACTTAAATCTAATTCACACACAAGTCAATATATCACCCCTGTGATATCATTGGTCATCTTTGAAAACAAAGTATGAAAAATAACAATTAGGATGCATCAACTTAGCTCCAAAGAGGAAGTGAAATGAACTAGATTTGGTTTCCAGGTCTGACTTCCACACACTGGTTATGTCTCTGTCAAACCCTGGCTCAGACCCACTGCACCCTGACTCATGGCTGATTCAGTCTGTGGAGTGCTGCAAGTGGAGTAAGGAAGACTTGTGTTCAAACCCTGGCAGGGAGACTTTCTATTTATGTGACCAGGGGCAAGTCATTTAACCTCTCGTAGATTCAGTTTCATCATCTAGAAAATGGGCTTAATAGTAGTACCTACTTCCCAAGGTTTTTGTGAGGATGAAAAAAAATAATATATGCAAAATGTTTTTTCCTGACCTAATCACGTTATATGATTATTAGTAGTAAAGCACTTTGTAAACCTTCAAGTGCTGTATCAATGTTGTTGCTACTGCTACTGCTGCTGTGGTAGTCAGTCTTATCAGTGGGATGGGGATCATGGAATAGCCTTAGACTGAAAGTCCTGGTTTGCAATCTTGGTTATGCCATGAATTAACTGTGTGACTACAGGCAAGTTAGATCTCTGCCTCAGTGGTCTTATCTGGAAAAAATAGTTGGACCAGATGATTCCTAAAGTTTTTTCAGCTTGGACGTCCTATCATTTTGTGGAATGGCAAGTGATTATTGAACAAATCACTTTCTTGACCCTCGGTTTCCCCATCTGTAAAATATAGGTCATAGATGGCTTCAGAAAAGAAAGTGAGGCTGGTGACCCTGCACAGCACTAATTCACTTGCATGCGAAGGCTCCATCTCCCTGATGTCATGGTCTTCTTTGACCTATTCTGGTACTTTGGGTGCACAGTGAATGACTCACTAATTTCAGTCTTTCAGATAAGATAGAGGACAAGTAGGCTTTACCATCTGCCCTGTCCCTATTGGTCAAACATGCCAAGGTCATGCACTGCATTCCAAGCTATCGACAGTTTCTTGACTTTTGTCTTGCCACTGGACTTTGATGACTCTGGAACAGAGAGTGAAACTGGTGACTTTGTACAACTCTGCCTCACTTGAAGTTAATTCACTCACAAGCTGAGTATCACCCTGGGGTGTCACTGGTCCTCTTTTTTTTTTAATTTAAATTTTATTTTTTTAATTTTTAATTTATGGCATAAATCAAGCATCTCTATGATACAGTACAATAAAAAAGATGATTGCATATGAAACTGCAAATCTACTATGCACAATTTGCTATTCCTTTCAAAAATGCAACAAAATTGTCATGTAAATTTCTTTTTTTTCCCCTTTTTTTCTTCCCTCTTTGAAAACAAAAGAAGAACTACTATTCCCTCCAGGGTTCCAGGTAGTGGTAATTACCCTGCTAACATATCCTAAGAACACCTGGACCTTGCCATGGACTCTGCCTCTGAACTCTCCTTTACTCATGTTCTCCTCTGCGGTGAGTGAGAGCACTCTCTCCCCCAGAACTTGGCACCATCCTTAGGCACAGAGTTACGTACTTTTCCTATTTTCCTTCCAGTTCCAACTAAAATCCCACCTCTTAATTCTAGTGCCTTTCATATTTCCTATTTATCCTACCCACAGCTTGTTCATACACAGTTCTTACCATGTTGTTTCCCCCACTGGATGATGAAATCCTTCAGGGCAAGGACTGTCTTTTGCCTTTCTATGTATCCTGAGTTTTGCGCAGTGCCTGGCACATGCTTTAAATGTCTATTGCCTGACTGATTAATATATGTGTTTTTCATTCCAACTTAATCCAATTTAGTTCATTTTTAGTCTTTTTCATTTTTTTTTAACAGATGCTGAAGCTGAGTTGGATAGACATTAAATGACTTGTTCTACGACTCTCGTGTTGTAAGTGGCAAAGGTATATATGGTGTTAGAGAATGTGCTTAACACCAACACCCTTTCAGATTTTAGGTTGGGATAAAATGAGGCACAGGGGAGTCACTGAACCATCAACAAAGGAAGGTTTAATTTTCACTATCACACCATGGCTATGCAACAAATATACAATGACTTCTCTTTCAGGCCCCCACCAGGCAGGTCAGTAGGATTATCACATATTGATTCCTGTGGCTTTCAGAAACCTAGTTGGAGTGACCAGACTTTTCATGCTAAGGAGTTTACCAGGAATTGGCATCAAGGAAGTGTCTAACTTTTTGTGACCCCATTTGGGTTTTTCTTGGCAAAGATGCTATAGTGGTTTGCATTTTCCTTCTCCAGTTCATTTCACAAAGGAGGAAACTGAGGCTCACAGGGCTAAGTGACTTATTCAGGGTCACGCAGCTAGTAAGTGTCTGAGACTAGATTTGAAAAATTAATTCCCAGAATGGAAGCTGGGTCCTATCACAGATGGTTTTTAGGTTCCTTCCAGCTCTGGTATTCTATGAATCGGACCTGGGTCTTCTGACTTCAAAACTAACTGTGTTCTCTGCTGAACCAAGACTTCTGTAGCAGAATATGTCTGATTTTAATTCAAAGTGGCCACAGGGTCCTGTCTGGATGCATGGTGGGCAGGGATTTTGAGTGCTGCATAAGAAGGTGGAAATGAAGGGAGAATGTGGGAGTGGGGAAGGGAGGGAGTGTGTGTGTGTACAGGGTTCCCTCAAACCTGTGGTTTGATCCAGCATCTTCAAATGCCTGGGTGTTTCCCTGACTTTTCAGAACCTAAACATTTTCCCCTCAAGCTGCAATGGTTTAAAAAAAATGATAGAAGGGGAGGGGGTAAGGGGCAGGGAAGCTCAAAGAAATCATTCTTTAATTTCTTCAAAGGCAACCTAAGTTTGATCCCTGTATTGAGGTGATAAAGATAAAAAATTGCCACTACATCTTTCTCTTATGCCAAACTCATTCTCCTGTCTGTCTAGATAGGATATGGTTAGAAGAGAGGAAGGACCATTTCTCTCCAAGGTGCCCTGAAAACGCAGTCTTTTGTCCTGTATAAGGGACAAAGATGTTTGGTTGGTTTTTTTTTTTCCTAGTGAGTTTGAACCTAAACATTTCACTTAGAAGAAACAGAGTGAGAAACAGAATGGGGGCAGGAGGAAGCAATTGACAGGATGGCAGAAAGCTTAAATTGGCAAGACCTCATGGCCTGGCCCCAGGTCTCAGACAGCACTATTGTACTCTGAACTGACCAAGATGGATGGAGGGCCAGCTCTCCAAGTGTTTCTGGGAATATAGATTTATAGAACACAAAGTCAGAGTTGGGAGGGGCTGAGAGCAGGGCATGTCAGGGCTGGGAGGGGCCTGAGAACAGGGGATGTCAGGGCTGGGAGGGGCCTGAGAACAGGGGATGTCAGAGCTGGGAGGGGCCTGAGAACAGGGCATGTCAGGGCTGAGAGGGGCCTGAGAACAGGGGATGTCAGGGCTGGGAGAGGCCTCAGAACAGGGGATGTCAGGGTTGGGAGGGGCCTGAGAACAAGGGATGTCAGGGCTGGGAGGGTCTGAGAAAAGAGAGCATCCTCATGACATGGACTCTTCATTCTTCTGGCCACCCTCCTCTGGACACTCTCCAGCTTTCCAAATTCCTTCCTAAAATGCACCTCCTAGAACATGAGGTGGGGTCATTTTGAGCCCTCTCTTAGGAAGGGAAGAAGACAGAACGGCTATCTCAGGAGTGGGGAATCTGTGGCCTTGAGGTCATAGGTGGTTCTCTAGGTCCTCAAGTGTGACTCTTTGACTGAATCCAAACTTCTCAGAACGCTACCTTTTCCTCATGGGTTGCTAGGGAAGGCACAGCAAAGAGGTCTTGGTGGGAAGTTCTGAAAGGATCCTGGGACCCAGGCAGGGATGTCAAAAGGGTTGAGGGAGACAGAGGAGAACAGTTTGCTTGCTTTTTCTATTTGGATCTTTATTCAGTCCCCTGGGGATGGAGGGGTTGGCGGGTCCTGACCCTCAGCCCTCCCCTCCACTGAATTCTTTGGGGAAAGACAATGAATTACAAGCAGAGATCTCCATCCCCTCGGCCTTTGCCCGCCCTGACTCTTTCAGCTGCCTCTCTGCTCCCTCCTTCTTAATGCACTCTCCCTGTATGAGCCCCTACATTTCTCCTTCTGGGAACTTACCCTTCTCCTAGCCCCTCCATCACACTGAGCTTTGTAAAGAGATCTTTAAACTCAGCCCCCTTCTTGCCCTTTCACCCTCTTCAGCCCTAGACGCATTGTGCTTTGTCTGCCAGGGACTGTGGACCCCACCTGCCTCCCGGCATCCTCCCTGCTTGTCCACTGGAGAGATGCATCTGTCGCTTTGGAGCGTCCCCTTGTCATCTGTCGCAGTCCAAGAAGAAGGGAAACAGAGTTGGGATGAGATTAATTTAGCTAGAAACGTGAAAGAGATAAAGGATTGTTGTTTGGTTTGGTTCTGTGCTGTATCACCTTCTGTGTGACCTGAAGCAAATCATTTCATCTCTTTGGCTTCATATCCTTAACTATATAAAATAGTGGGTTTGGATGACCTCATCAGTCCCTTCCAGCTCTGTTTAACCCATTTTTCTTGTTTTAAAGATTATAAGGGGACAGTTAGGTGGCACAATGGATACAGCAAAGGTCTGGGACCCAGGAGCACCTGAGTTCACATGTTGCCTCGAATATATACTAGATGTGTGACCCTGGGTAAGCCACTTAACCCCATTGACTCAAAAAAAAAAAAAGAGAGAGAGGATAAACTGAGACTGAGAAAGGTAGGTCATGTAGCTAGAAAGTGAGGTTGAATTTGAACTCAGGTCTTCGTGTCTCTAGGTCTGGTGAGCTATTAAATTCACAGCTACAGTTCAAAATAAAATGAACTTTTGTTTAGTTATAATTATATATTCATTTAAATTATATTAATTGTAATCACCAAATTTCACCCCAGAAAAGAGATGTACATCCTGCCCTTCTTTCCAGAAGTGGGGGACTAGGAGAATAAAGTATTATGTGCTTTGTCCGACTTAGTTGACATGTTTATTAGTTTTGTTTAAACAAAACTGAGTTATCAAATGAATTAACTTATTAAGCACTTTGCAGACCTTGCTATATCAACGCTAGTTCGTTATTCCAGTGGGGCCATTCAGTGGTGCTGTAGTGCATAGAACACTGGCCTGGAATCAGTAAGACTCATGGTCATGAGTTCAAATTCAACCTCAGATACTTTCTAGCTGTGTGACCCTTGGGCAAGTCACTTCATCCTGTTTGCCTCAGTTTCCTCATCTGTAAAATGAGCTAAAGAAGGAAATGACAAACCACTTCAGTATGTCTGCCAAGAAAACCCCAAATGGGGTCATGAAGAGTCAAATATAACTGAAAAATTCCTGGACAACAAAAGCTATTCCAAAGGATAAGACTCTGGGTAAGGGAGGGAGAGGTATAAATGTGGAAATGAAGTCAAAAACAAAATATATCAATAAAAGCAACAAAACCTTTGCATTCTTCCCATTGTGATGAATTTAAAGCTAAAAGTTATTTCAAAGATCATCTAATGACCTCTCTGTAAAGAACTTCCCTTCTCTGGGTCTCAGTTTACCTATTCTTGAAAAGGAAGGACTTGAATTAGATGAACTTTAAGTTTCTTTCTAATTAAAAAATAAATTTGCATCCATATCTTTTATTTTCTATCACCTACGTTTTTACAAAGTTTCCATGACAGTCATTCCTTATAACAAATAATAGAAGAGGAAAATACTTGGATTCCAGTGTTTTCGATATATATTTGTGCTATGTATACTTGTATGTGTATGTATTGGCTGTTGACATAATATAAATTCCCTGAGAGTAGGGATTACTTCATTTCTTATATTTCTATACCAGGTACCTAGCAAATAGTAGACATGGCACAAAGGCTCATGAAGAGTCGTACATGACGAAAAAGTGACTGGACAACAATAACACTGAGAGTTTGGGTAACATTAGCAGGGTCACATAGCAAGAATATTGTCAGGGAGGGAACTTGAACCTAGGTTCCCAATGCGGAGGCTGGCTCTCCTCTATTCTAGACTGTCTTTCAGAGTAAATCATGTCAATGTATTTTATTGTATGTATTTTTTTATTTTTATTGCTGTTATTATTTTAATACAATTGCTACTAATAACAACATGGCAGATCACCAATTTTTTCCCATCACCATTTTCATGTGTAAGATTTGAAAAATCCTGTGTAGACAGACTTCCTTCACTTATGACTTCTACATCTGCTTTCTCCTTACTCTCAATTTTTTATTACTTAAAAAAATATTTCCTCCTAACCTTCCAAACCCCAATTTCAGATGTGATCCTAGCAAAGACCCTCTGTTCCCTAGCCTGGCCTCTCTGAAGCATGCGGAAGCCTGGGCCTCCAGAGCCTCCAACCTCCCTGTATTAGCATCTATTAGTCAAGAGCTGTTTCCCAAGTTTTTCATCATGTCTCCTTAATTGTTTTAAATTCCTTCTCTCCATCTTTTTCGTTGAAGACGAATTTTAAAAAAAAAATGAATTTGGATTCTCTGCCATTTTGGGATCATCTTTAATTTCAAGCTTGTTTGCTTTTATTAGCTGGCCTACTTTCCTCCTGAGAACTCCTTACTCCTGCCTCCATGAAGTATGGGTCCTCATTAAATTTGGAACACCCCTCCACCACACACATACACACACACACACACACACACTATCCCTTTCCAACTTTTACTTTCACTCTTGTGTATCAATGCAGGCCACTTCCATTACCATCATCATCATCTTCACCATCATCACCATCATCACCACAGCTAGACTTTTTATAGATCTTTAAGGTTTGCAAAGCATGTACACGTGTTGTTTCATTTCACGCTCACATCAACCCTGAGAATTAGGTACCTTTATTAGTGTCCCCTTTTTAGATGGGGAGACAGATTAAGTAACTTGACCAGGATCACACAGCTAAGGGTCTGAGGCAAGATTTGAACTCTGGCCTTTTGACTCTATCTATCCGCTGTCACCTGTCAGTCTCAAAGAGGCTCCCTACAGGAGGAATAGTACCTGGTAGACTTGCTGTTGCTCGGGTGTTTCAGTCATGTCTAACTCTTTGAGACTCATTTGGGGTTTTCTTAGCAAAGAAACTGGAGTGGTTTGTCATTTCTCCGTTTCATTTTGTAGATGAGGAAGCTAAGGCAAGCAGGGTTAATTGATTTGCCCAGCTAGCGTCTGAGGCCAGATTTGGACTCAGGTATTCCTGACTCCAGGTCTGGTGCTCTATCTACTTTACTACCTAACTGTCCCAACCTGGTACATAGTGGGTATTTAATAAATGTTCTATGATTGGTTGATCAGTAGATGAGGCAACAGGGTGCATTCTGGGACAACAGATCAGCAGGGAATCACCTCCAAGGTGTGATTTGAGCAGTATTACCATGGTCTACCTGCCCCCAAACATTTCCATGAACCTGACATAGTTTCTTTTCCGTCTATCTGTCCTGAACCTGGAGAGTGTCTGGAGGAAAACAACCAGAATGATGAAGGGCCTTTACGAGGCCATAGCATGTAGGCATCAGTTGATGTAACTGGGTATGTTTACCTGAAGAATAAAAGGTTTCAGAGGGTGACTGAACAATGTGTTGTCTTCAGTTATGTGAAGGGTGGCCATTAGGACAAGGGATTGGTCTGTTCTGTTTGGCTCCAAAGGGCCTCACCAGGAGAAATGGGTAAAAGTTCAAAGAGGAAACCTTAAGCTTGGGGTTGTTGAAATCCACCCAGCTATGAGAGCTGTCCAAATGTGAAATGATTGCCTTGGAGGTGAAGGGCTTGCCCTTAATGGGGAAGAGGTGGAATCTTCAAACAACAGCTCAAACCAAACAAATGGATAAAGGTAAGAAAAGCCATATTCCATTTGGGAGGGATGTTATTGGAGAGAATCCTTTTTGGGTATGGATTGTACTGAATGACCACTGAGATCTCCAACTCTCAATTCTATGAGATACCTATTAGATTTTGCACTCCCCCCCCCCCACCCAACCCTGCCTCCTGTGTTAGACAACCCCAGGGGAGAGGCAATGTTTTTAGAAAGTCCCAGGTAAAGTGAACTTCTCTTGGGGCAGCTAGGTGGCACAATAGATAGGGCACTGGACTGCTGAGTCAGGAGGACTTGAGTTCAAATTTGACCTTGGACACTTGACACTTCCTAGCTATGTGATCCTGGGCAAGTCATTTAACCCCATTACCTCACCAAAAATAGACAAATAAATAAATAAAATGAACTTTTGCAATTTCAGGTTTCCTATACCTGATAGTATCCACACAATATTCTGGCTTGGAAGGACCTTAACACAGCATCTAGAGCGGCTAGGTGGTCCCATAGTGCACAGAGTGCCAGATCTGAAACATAAAGATTTACTTTTCTGAGTTCAAATCTGACCTCAATCGTTGGTTCTACGACCCTGGGCAAGTCACTTAACCATATTTGTCTCAGTTTCCTCATCTGCAAAATGAGCTGGAGAAGGACATGGCAAACCACTCCAGTATCTGTGCCAAGAAAACCCCAAATGGGGTCATGAAGAGTTGGGCATGACTGAAACAACTTAACTGTAACAACAAAAATCCAACGCCATGGATTCCATTCTGCTACACTACCGCAGATACCATGAAGGATATCCACCTCAGTTACATCACCAATGGATCACTGGAAGAATCAGGAAGAGGGGTCAGAGGGAATAGATCATTTCAAATTATTTTTCTACTTAAAAGTTTTGAGAAGTCCCTTGTCTGAGCCAAGACTTCTAATACCATCTTCCCATGCCCCCATCAATCCCTTGGAATATCAAAACACATCAAAGATTATCAGTTCCTAGGGACCTAACAGATAAAATTATTTGGTTCTCTTCCTTAGCAGATGGGGAAATGGAGGTCCAGAAAGGAGAAATGATTTTTTTAACCAATGGATCCTGAAAAAAAGCCACATTCCAGTCATGGGTTTCATCCCACCAAGTTTCAAATGATAAAATCAAATTTACCACTTAGATTTTGGAGTTCACATTTCTCCTACTTGTTTCCTGAACTTTGGACATTTGCATATAGGCATTTGTGGTTTTGTAAATTTTACCTTTGACTCTTCTTGGGTTCTCTATCCTGTCTGCTTCTGGGTTTCTCAACTGCTACTCTTGACTATTTTTTACTGTAGCTACTTTCTATATTATCTAGCTTGACAAATAAGGAAAGGAGAAGGGAATAGGACTTTGTATGACACTAAGTGAAAGTATTTCTCACTCGAGTCTCATAGCAATCCTGCATCCTCACAACAATCCTGTAAAGTAGATACTCTTAAAATCCCCATTTTACAGTTGAAGAAACTGAGGCAAAGAGAGATTAGGTGACTTAGTCAGTGTCTGAGGCCAGATTTGAACTCAAAAAGATGAATCACTATACATCATTTCCTTTCATAAAAATGAAATATTTGTGCTATGTTTCTAAGATTTCTTTTGGCTCTAACTCTATGATCCATACGTGTGTACATGTATTCATAACACATTTGACACTTTTCAATGGTAAGATCTTAAAGATCATGTCCTTCCCACTGCAGGTCCCCGCCACCCTCTGGTCCACTGCTTTGGTGCCATCGGAAGAATCATCCAAAGAATCCCCAACCTCACCTAGTCTCCTCTCCAACTCTCCCAGCCCCAGCGTCACCTTGTTTAACTCCAAGGCTCTTTCTTAGTCTGCTTAGTTTTCTATCACTCCCCAGAAAGCACTTAAGATCTGAGATAGACTAGGAAAGAGGCTATAACCCCTCTGGAAGATCATTTATGTCATTTTCATCTTCAGTTCCCCCATCTCGTCTCTTGGAACCAGACAGCAGAGACCCAGCCACAGTGAGTTCCAGGAAGATAAGAGGGACCCAGACACACAGGCTGCTATTGAGCCTTGAGCTGCAACCAACCCAAAGTGTCAGCAGGTC
Source organism: Potorous gilbertii (assembly GCA_028658325.1). Taxonomy (NCBI): domain Eukaryota; kingdom Metazoa; phylum Chordata; class Mammalia; order Diprotodontia; family Potoroidae; genus Potorous; species Potorous gilbertii. The sequence continues at coordinate 229,933,115 of CM053773.1, read as the reverse complement.
CAATTAAGAACTTGTGGTTGTTCCTGAGGTGGTGTTATTTTTGTTTGGGATTTTTTGTTTTTTAAACAGCAGGAACACCAAAATCTAACCTAAGGCCAGCTGAAGAAATTATCTGCTTCTCTTTCTGAGGATTGGATGCTCGAGATGGCTCGTCCCGTTATCATGGAAACCACGTCTTCCCCAGGGCTCCCAAGGGGCACTTCTGGAAATGGTTAGGAATTTGATCACAGTCTTCAAGCATAAGAACCGTGGTTAAAAGCTGTTATTTCCTTGCTCCTGATAAATGGCTGTCGAAGATCTGCCAGTCCTGTTTTCTGTGGGGGAGATTAGATTTGGGTGGGGGGAGAAGGGAAGAAGGGAGCATGGAGGCAGAGGACAAAGTAGAGGACATGTCAGTCAGCCTCTTTGTCTGTGCCACAAGCTAGTGATGTATCCAAAGGGGTAGAGCAGGAGTGGGAATTTAGAGGTAGCCCTATTTCCTTGATAGGGGTAGAAGGGAGCCAGGAGGCAAAAGAATGATCTGCACCTACCCTGATGGGCCATATACACTGAGGTACTAGACACAGGTCACACTGGACAGGCGGTTGTTAAATGTTCAGGGAGAACATTCACTCCTCAGAAATCAGGAAACATTAAACTTAAAAGTGTGTCATACATGCAATTTTCCTCTCACAGAGCTCATTGTTAAACATTTGCACTCCTAGCCATAAACAATTAAAACTCATTGGTTTAAATGAGAAAAAATCACAGACAAAACAAAACAATTGAATTCTAGAAAAAAAATCAGAGTCTTAGAAGATACTTTTAGGGATGGAAAGGTCCTCAAGAGATTATCTGAAAGAATTTTCTGATTTCTGGCAGGAGAGTGGTGAAACCATTACATACAGATGCTTATCTAGTCTCTTTCTGCAAGAGGGCATTTAAAGAATGCTTCAGGCACTCACTCTAGTACTTTGTGTGTCATGATCAGACCTTATCTGGAATCTTCTGCTTATTTTGACATGTCTTCGAAATTGTTCCAGTGCTTGGCCCATGATATGTTCTTGACCCATAGTGAGTGTTTAATAAACGTTTGTTGACTGATCAGTGGTTCACAGATTTGGAGGTAGTTGGTAGTTACAGGTTTTCTAATAGGTAGTTTGATAGGTTGGTTGGTTGTCCTGCATTCTAGAAGAGGACCAAAATGACATCATCATGCTAGAGTCAAGTTTCAACGTGTCTAACTATGACTGATCAGACCAATATGAGTTCAGAATGCTCTACCACAGGTCAGGCAAATAGTCCGTGTAAACGTTTGGGTGGATGCTCTAAATTTGCACATCCTGTGTTTCCTTTCAACTGTTTCAATCCTGCCTTGCTTATAGAGCACAGAACATTCTCTGATGTGAGCATGCCATGCTGGGCAGTCCTATGCCATTGTTTCCCATGTCACACAATCAATTTCAAAGTTCTTAATAGAGACCTTGAGAGTGTCCTTGTGTCATTTCTTCTGACCACCATGTGAACACTTGCCCTATATGAGTTCTTCATAAAATAGTCTTTTTGGCAAGTGTATGTTTTGCATTCGAACACGGTGGCCAGCCCAGTGGAGTTGTGCCCTTTGAAGCTGAGTTTGAGTGGTTGACAGTTTAGTTCAAGTAAGGACCTTGCTGTATGAGAGAGCACTGGGCTTAGTATCAGGAAGTCCTGAATTCAAATGCAAGCAGAGATAAGGAAGGAGAGCATTCCAGGCAAGGGATGCAATGTTCTTCGAGTCAGGAGATGGAATGTCTTGTTCAGGGATCAGCAAAAAGGACAGTAGCATTTAATAGCAGAGAATAGGAGAAAAACATGTAAGAAGGCAGGAAGGTTGGGAAGTGTCCAACTTATGAAGGACTTTCAAAGTCAAACAGAGGATATTATATTTGGTCTGACAGGCAATAGGGAGACTCTGAAGTTTTCCTAAATTAGGAGGTGACATGAACAAACTTTAGGGAGATAGGTTAGACAAAACTGGAACAGACTACCTCAGAAGGGAGTAGGTTCTCCATCTGTAGAGACCATCAAGTTAAACCAAGATGAATGTTGACTGGGCTTGGTTTAGAGAGAATTGCTGCTCAGAGATATGTTGGACTATATGACCAATAGTTCTCTGAGTTTACCTTGAAATCATTTTTTATCTATCTATTAGAGTATAAGCACCTTGAAGGCAGGAACTTTCACAGCACTGTAATATAGTGAGCACTTAATAAATGTTTATTTATTGATTGCTTAAAGTCTAAAGGTACTGACTTCAAATGTTGGCTCTGTCCCTTGCTACCTGTGTGTTCTTGGGCAAGTTGCTTTTTCACCAACTTCATACTTAGATTTTACTGAGAAAAAAATAACAAAGAAGAAAGAAAACTGGTTCTGGAGTCAAAAGATCTGGGTTCAAATCTCACCTCTGATGTGGGACCTCTGTGTGATCACGGCCAAACCCTCAACCCCTTGGGTCTTACTATCCTCCTTTGTCAATGAGAGGACTATGATAGATGCCCTCTGTGGTCCCTTCCATATCTATGTCTATGCTCCTGTGACCATATAGAATATTGAATTAGGAGTCAGGAAGACCTGAGTTCAAATCCTGCTTCATCACTTACTAGCTATGTGGCCCTGGTTAAGTTGCTAAACCTGCATCTTTATATATAAGTTTTCTTATATATAAAATGGGCACAATTACAGCACTTACCTCCACTATGTTCTGAATATTTAAGGAGTGTATATACATATATATATACATATTTGTATATATACATATATACACATATAAACATGAATATGTATATAGGTATATTTGTATATGTATATATATATATGTATAAATAAATTTGCATACTTTAAAGTGACACAGAAAGGCTAGCCGTTATTCTTTTTTCTTATTATTATATTATATATATATATATATAATATATATATATTATATAATTATATTATATAAATATTATTATAATAGTTGAATTTAGAGTCTACAAAAATATTTTCTTATTTATTATCTCACCCAATCATCACAGCACATCCTTGTAAGGTAAGAAGGCAGAATGATTAGTCCCATTTCACAGAATGAGAACATTGACACAAGAGGAATTCTTGACTGATGAACGCAGCTAATATTAGAACTAGTACTAAAATATTAAAAGCCTAGGTTTCCTGGGTTAATATACTTTCTACTGTACTGTTTGCCTCTTCAGAAGGAGTCATTGATAACAACACAACAATGATGATAAATAATGTACGTATTACACTTCATGGTTTGCAAAGCACTCTGCGCGTTCTCATGTGAGCTTCTCAATGACCCTGTGAGGTAGGTGCCACTACCTAAAAGCAAAAGCAATGAATGAATGGCTATATCATTGCTCCATTTTTACCGATAGGGAAACTGAGGCTGAGAGGATATGTGATTTGCCCAGGGTCACACAGCTAGTAACTATCTGAGGCATGATGACCCACATCTTTATTCTTACCTCTCTTCTAGTATGCCAGGCGATCCTTGACTTTTCTTTATGTCTCATCATATCATCTGAAATGGAAATAACACTACCATCTCTCCTTTAAATAAATCAATGAGTATTTATTGACCTGGCCTACTATGTGCCAGACACTAGGGATACAAGTACAAAGAATGATATAATATCTACTCATGAGGAGCTTCACTCTCTCATAGGGATTTATTAGAGTGAATAAGGAAAGAGAATATTTGAGATCTCGAAAATAAGTTTATATATATATACATATATATAAATATATATATGTATATATATATATATATATATAAATATATATATATATCAATCATAGGATCCTTGATTTAGAGATACAAGGTACTTCAGAGGTAATCTAGATCAATCTTTCATTTCCAGACAAGGAAACTGAGACACAGTGAGGTTTATGTATGTGGTTCGAAGCCCCATTCATTATAAATATCAAATTTGTGGCTTGAACCTGGGTACTCTGTCTGCAGACCCAGTGCTTTGTGCAGGACAACTCCCAGAGAAAGAGAGAAGGAAGACTCTGGATTTGAGGCCAGTTATGGTTTGCCCAGAAAAGAAGAAATAGCAACAGCTCCCCCAGAGTGTAAGAAGAAAATAATGAAGGAAGAAGCAAAATAAAAATGCCTCCCATCTATACGGCACTTTGTGGACCAGAGTAGGTTTACATCTATTCTCTTGGTGGAGAATCATAACAATGTGGAGACACAGGGAGTTTAAGAACCAGTATCCTCATTTTGTAGATGGAAATAGGCAAAGGAAAGTTGGGGCATTTGGCCAAGATTATAAAGCTAATAGGTGGCAGAGGTAAGACCCCAACCCAACTCTTCTGAACTCAAGCCTCAGGCTCTCTCTCATTTTTCCAGCACATGTGAGTCAAGTGTCTCAGAGGTATGGTGCCAGGGGCCAATCAGTCATGGTCCTGCTTCCTAAGGGGCCCAGGAAGAAGCTAGTGATGAGCCAACCCGCATCACAGGGCTACTGGTAGGCTCAAGTCAGGTAAGAGATGGAAAAGAGCTAAAAAAAAGCAACAATGAAATGAGAGGTATTGACACTATGATGGTTATTCTTGAGATGCAATGTGGAAGAGAGGAGAGTGAGCTGGCCTTGGAGGCAGAGTAATCTGGGTTCAAGTCCCGCCTACGTGACCAACTCCCAGACTATCCTCCAAATAACAAGTTGTGGTACGAATGCTCATCTATGTTTGTGAAGGGATTTTTTTACTGGGAGCTCCCTACATAGATGAAAACAAAAATCTACCCCATTGACCTCCTGAATTAGCTCCACATCAAAAGTTGATTTTCCCTCTTTAGCCCCCAGACTCCTCTTCCTCATATCAAAACCCCTTAACATCAACTCCCATATTTTCTTCTTTCCTCCAGTCATAGGTGATGAGGTGGCCCTTCACACCAAGGTCAGCCCCTCTACATGTAACCTTCATCCTACCAGCAGACTGGTGCTCCAACAGATTGCATCCCTATGTCTTCAATCTTCAATCTCTCCCTATTTGCTGCCTGCATTTCTGCTAGCTACAAGCACAATCAAGTTTAATTCATCCTTTAAAAAAGCTCTCATTAGATCCTACCAATCCCATTAACTTTTATCCTCTATTTTTTGCTTTTCTCAGTTAAACTCCTTGATCTCATCCCTGCTCACCTTTTCCAACAGATGGAACCCACTATCATCTTTTCTCCCTCTTTTCTCTCTCAATGCCTTGAAAATCTTGTCTTCATTTCATAATTCATGACCTCCATTTCTTCTCCTCTGACTGTTCTTAACCTCTTGGAGCTTGGTTTCTGGTCCTAATTCTCTATTCTTATTCTTCTTGAACCCTCCGCAGCATTTGACATTATAGATCCCCTTCACTCCAGGATCTTTCTCTGTTTCTTTCTGTCTCTGTCTGTCTGTCTCTTTGTTTCTTTCTGTATGTGTATATGTATATGTATGACACTGCCTTCTACTGGTTCTCCTTCTACTTGTATGACTCTTCCTTCTCAGTCTCTTTTACGGATTCATCTCTGCTAACTTTGTACGTCCCTCAAGGTTCTGATCTGACTTCTTTTTCTTTTACTCTCTATTGGTAACTTCATCAGTTCCTATAGGTTGAATTACCATCTCTATCCAGACAACTTGATGATTTATTTCTCCCAGTCTCACATCAGCAGCTACTTAGGAAACATTTTGAACTGGAAATCCTGGAAATATCTCACACTCACCATTTCTGAACAGAATTTATTTTGACTCCCCCATATTCTGAATTTTCCTATTTTTAATGCATCATCCAAGTCACTCAGGTTAACAATTCCAGTGTCATCCTCTCCTCTCTCTCATTCACCCTATGTATCCAATCCATTGCCAAATGTTTTGGTTTCTGCTCTCACATCTCTCCATTCACACAGCCAGCACCTTTGTGAAAGCCCTTGTCAACTCCCATCTGCTCTATAGTAATAGCCTCTCTTTGGTTTTCCTGCCTCAGGTCTTTCTCTACTCCACCATCCACTCAGCTACTAATGAAACCCCACTCAATAAATTTTGGTGGTTCCCTATTGCCTCCACAATTAAGTACAAAATCTTCTGCTTCGTTTTATTTTTTTGGCCAGGCAACTGGGAGTAAGGGATGTGCCTAAGGTCACACAGAGCTACTAAATGTCAAGTAGATAAGGCCAGATTTGTACTCGGGTCCCCCTGACTCCAGGGCTGGGTACTATCCACGTCTCTACCTAGCTATCTGCCTGCTTGGCTTTGGAAATTTATCAGAACCTAGCCCCTTCCTACCTTTCTACTGTTCTTAGATTGTGTTCCCCTCCTCACACTTGGATCCAGCCATCTTTGACCTATTAGCTGTTCCAAACACAAGCCACTCCATCTCCCATCTAGGTGACTTTGTACTGTTTTTCCTTGCCTGGAATATTCTCTTCCATGGTCTCTAGATGTCTTAGAATCCTTGACTTCCTGTAAGAATTAGTTCAAGTGTCTTCTTACAGCTAAAGCCTTAACCTGTAAAACTGACTTCCATTGACTTTGCATATATCTTGTACATTCTGATTGTACGTTGTCTCCCCCATTGGCATTTAAAGCTTTTGAGGACAGGGACTGTTTTGGTTTTATATTCCCAGAACACTTTGCACATAATAAGTACTTAATAAAGTCTTAGTTTTTGATTGTGAAATGAGGGCTTTTGTCCCTTAAACTCTGACATTCTACATTCTAAGGTCCCTTTAAGCTCTGAAATGGCATCTTTCACATTACTGGAAATACATTGAACTTAGAATAAGAAAACATGTTTTTGTTGTTTTTTTTACAACTTTGCCTCTAAATGCCTGATCTTGGGTCAGCTATCTCTTTCTAGGACTCAAAATTAGTCTGTAAAATGAGAAGCCTGTACTAGAGGATCTCTAATGTCCCTCTCAGCCCTGAGGTTCTTTGTCTGAAACCCTTCCCAGCTCTTACATCTCCTGTTCTAAGACCCTTCCCAGCCCTCACATTCCCTGTTTTCAGAAAGTTGTTCTTGAATCTAACATTCTGTGTTCTGAGGTTCTTGCTAGCTCTGACATCCTGAGTCTCTAACATCTCAGGTTTCACCATTCATAGGGACCAAGGTACTTTGTAGGAATACTTAAATCAATTATTTGCAAGTGAATGCATACTCTGTCACAACCCCAGTCACTAGTACTGGATGTAGCTCTTCGCAGGTGGGACCTTGATTCATGACTTCGCTGAACCATTTAACTTCCCAGTCCTCCTAATAAGACAGACTCTGGAGAGCAGGATACTCTGCCCTCTTCCTGGGGCAGGCATGATGGAGCCCAGAGAGCTGTCTCCAGCTGGCAAGCTGGTTCTCTGGAGCTGCAGGTGGAGCATTCCAGAGCTAGTGAACTTGCCAAGACCAGTAGAACTCAGTGACATCATCCATGAAAATAACTTCTATTTACAGAGCATCTGTCACTCAGAATGAACTGCAAGTCTTTCTGCAACAGGCAGCAGCTTCCTCCAAGCATCCTTTATTCCCTTCAGCCTAAGAAATATAGTCTGGAAAAAAATGCTTTGGGCTAGTATAGGAGGACCAAAGCTGGGATGATTCCAATCTTTAAACATCATTTTGATGTTGGGTCATTTCTGTTAAATCTGACTCTTTGTGACCCCATTTGGGGTTTTCTTGACAAAGACTGGGAGTGGTTTGCCATTTCCTTCAGTTCATTTTACAGATGAGGAAACCAAGGCAAACAGGATAAAGTGACTTGCCCAGGGTCACACAGCTAGTAATTGTCTGAACATCATTAAAAGGACCTTACTGGAGATGCCATGAAAAGAGTGGAAGTTTCAGTCTTACATAACAAAAAACTTCCTGACAATGATAATTGACTCAAAGTGGAATTGGCTGCTTCAGGAGATAATGAACTAACCCTCACTGGAGATTTAGAATCTGTTAAGCAGTTCAGTAGAGAGAGTGCTTGACCTGGAGTTAGGAAGACCTTGCCTAAGACGTTTACTAGACATGTGATCCTAGGCAAGTCTCTTAACCTGTCTGCTCCAGTTTCCTCATCTATAAAATACAGACTATAATGGCTACCTCCCAGGGTTGTTGAGATGAGATAACATTTGTAAAGTACTTTGCAAATCCTAGCTTATATTATTTTCAAATGCAGGTTGGATGATTGCAAAGTTTTATTTTTTAAATTAACAAACATTTACTTTCCCTCCCCTTAAACTTACCCCCACACTAGAAAAAAGAAAACAAAACAATTTTTTTACAACAAATATATATTGTACAATAAAACAAACTCTTATATTACTCATGTGGAAATATCTGTCTCATTCCTCACTTTAAATTTCTTATCTCTGTGAAGAGGGGAGAAGTATTTTTCATCACTGGTCCATTTCTCTGGGATCATTGACTGGGGGAAAGGAGTCATAGAGGGGGTTCTTAATTAGGTCTGGATTAGACTAGAATTCAGAGGTGGGGAACCTGTGGTCTCAAGGCTAGGTCCTCAAGTGGGGCCCTTTGACTAAATCCAAACTTTACAGAACAAATCCCCTTAATCAAAGCATTTGTTCTGTAAAACCTGGACTCAGTCAAAAGACCACACCTTAGTTTTGCCTTCTGTATAATGAAAGGATTGGGCTAGGATGGTCCAGTCATCTCTTTCAGATCTGGCATTCAATGATGAAATATTCTATCTTCTAAGCTCCTTTCTAACACTGACAGTCTTTATTATATGTTCTAAAACTATTTTCTAAGGGTCATTCAAGCTTTGATATTCTGTTTTATGTACTAACATTCTATATTTTAAGATCCTTTCTAGCTCTGGCTTCCTGTGCTCTAATATTCTGTGTTCCACAGTCTCTTCAGGCTCTAAATACCAAGACCCAAGCCCCAGCTGCCTATTTCCCCAATTTTTCAACACCACTGCTGAAGCTTTATGTTTGTGGTTTAAGAGGGCATCCCCATGTGATTTGTTTCCTTTGATTGACCAAGGCCTGACTGCCCTGATCCATGGACAGCAGAAACCTGGTCTTTCCCACTGTTTTACAAATCACAGAGAGCTGGGCTTTTTCCAAATCATTTGGTCACATCTGATTTCACTTCTTGTTGAGAATATTGAACTGTCCCCATCTGTACCCATTCTGATTCCAAGGAACAACAAGAGGATATTCACTTTTATCTATTAAATGCTGCCCATAAACTGATCAATTGTGGAGATACTGACCAAGTATTCTTTATAGTGATGGTACTTCATGTCTGCCACAGTGTGTGTGTGTGTGTGTGTGTGTGTGTGTGTGCATGTGTGTGCATGTGCAGGTTAGAAGACTGTATACACAAATATGTATGTCTTTGTGTGTGTATATATATATACACATACACACATATGTATATCTCTGTATGTGTGTGTATGTATGTGTGTGTGTGTGTGTATATATATATATATATATATATATACACATTTTGTTGTCCTTGACTCATCTTCTTGAGTTCAAATCCAACAGCTATGTGACCCTGTGCAAGTCATTGTTTGCCTTAATTTCCTCATCTGTAAAATGAGCTAGAGAAGGAAAAGGCAAATCCAGTGTCTCTGTTGAGAAAACCCCAAATGGAGTCACGAAGAGTTGGACTTGACTAAAATTACTCAACAACGACAACAATCTTGACCTTGTCCAGAACTTACTTATTTGGTCTTCAGAATAAGGAAGCATATATATATATGGATGTATGTGTGTATGTGTGTGTATGTATGTCTATATATTTGTGAATGTATGTATACACACATATATTTGTGTGTATGTATATGTATATATGTATGCATATATGTGTGTACACATATATGTATATATTGAAATATAGATAAATACACATGTGCATATGTCTTTACACATATATGTGTGTAGATATATATATATATATATATATATATATATATATATATATATATACACTCCAATTTTATAGATCAGTATACAGTAGAGTAGAAAGAGTCCAGGTTCTTCTTCTGTTAATTAAGAAATGAAAAGGTTGGAAAAACTGATCTCTAAAGTCAATCAATTAGCAAGTAATTATTAAGCACTTATTATGGGTCAGACACTGTGCTAGGTGCTAGACACAGAAAGACAAAAGTGCTGCCATCCCTGCCCTCAAGGACCTTCCAATATTTACAGGAAGACAACAGGTACATATATAAGTTAAATAATAAAGATTCACAAAATAAAATATGAGTAAAATAGTTATAGAGCCATTGAGATGAGGTGCTTGCAGCCTGGGAACTCAGGAAAGACCTTACGTAGGAGGTGGTGGGTGATTGGAATATTGAAGAAAGTAAGTCTCTCCTAGCATTAACATTCTATATATTTTTAAATCTCTTAAGTTGGATGAGTGCACATAACTGAGGAAGAAAAAAATATTTCTGTGTGGGAACCTGCCGCCCTCAGCAGATTACAGGGGAGGAGGATTCAGAATTGAAGAGAAGGTATAGAGATGTCCAGCTCACAATCCTGAAGTTTTCTAAACAGTAAATCAACAAGCATTTACTCTATACGAAGCACTTTGCCAAGTGCTGGGGATACAAAGAAAAGTATATATTCCCTGCCCTCAAGGAGCTTACATTCTAATGGAGAGACAGCATGTACATCAATAAGTATACACAAAAGAGTTAGAAAATGAGTGTAAGTAGTTTTATATGAGGTTAAGCAGCTCAGGGGTGGAGGTGGGGAGAAGGAAAGACTTTATGAGGACGGTAGTATTTGAGCTGAATCTGGAAGAAAATCATGGAGGAAGAGATGGAGAGAGAATCTTCTAAGCATGAAGCATAGCTAGGGCAAAGGCACAGAGATGGGAGATGAAATATCGTGTGTGCAAGAGTGATGAGGTGAGGATGATGCACTAATGCATCCCTACAGCATATGAAAAAACAAATCAGGACTTTTGAAAAATGGATTCTCAGAAGGAGGCAGAGATGGATGAGGAAGAGGGGAGAAGGGGAGACTGAAAGTAAGATGCTTAATTTCTGGGATGGCTTTGATGGACAGTGTCTGGGGTTAAGGTGGATGCAGGCTCCTTGACCCTTCTTCATTCTGTGGTTGTAGAATACATTCCTTCTGGGTCCCTTGACTCTAACAACTAAAATATAGAGAGACTCAAAGTCTCTGTGATTTGTTGGACAGCTCATTGCCTGGTCCCACATCTTAATCCCTGGGTGACCTTAGGCGAGTTGCTGAACCTCTTTGGTCCTCAGTTACTGTTCCCCATAAAAAAACACTATACTTCCAATCCTTTGCTCTGGCTGTCCCCCATATCTGGAATGCCCTTGTCACTCCCCTCTCTCAGAATTCCTAGAGTAAGCTGATGTTTAGACTTGTAACCTGTTGTGGGCAGAGAGAGGTATATGAGTACAAGGTTAGTCTTGCCAATAGCTGCTGGTTATCTTCTCCTCCCCCATCCTGATCACAATATAACCATTTTCAACATATATTGCATATAGTTATATATGTACTTGTATTTCCCCAAGCTAGGTTATACTCTCCACAATGGCAGAGACTGTCTCACCTTTGTATCCCCAGTGCCTGAAACATAAGAGATGCACTTGTTCATTGATTGACTAGATGATCTCTAAGGTCCCTTTCAGCTCTATACTTATGGTCCTATGAATTTAAAGTCTTAGATCTAGAGTTGGAAGGAACTGCAGATGTCATCAAGTTCGATGTCTTCATTTTACAGATGAGGAAACTAAGGCTGAGAGACATTAATGAATTGCTCATCACACAGAATGAGACAAGTTGAATTTAGTCTCAAAATTCAGACTGCAACCTTATCTACCAGACAGGGAATAAAAGTTGATCTCTTTGAAAAGATCTTTTGGAGGAGTAGTAGGGACATTCTCTATCTCGCTTCCTTCATCCCCTCAGAGTTTTCTGCTGGAGATAGGGAGGGTCGGTTCTTTCAATTTGGTCCCAGAGTCCACAGGACCATCAAATGCTACTGATCAAAGATCACTGATCAAAGTCAAGGTATCCAAATGGCTCCTGTTGCTGGGACTGGGTCCAGAGCTTTGATAAGAATGCTAACAAGGAGGAGAGAAAAGGAAAAAATAAGCCACAAGAAAGCCTTGATGTGAACATCACTGTTTGGACTCAGTGGTAGGTTCAGGGCTAATGCATCATTTCACTGGGTACCTGGGGCAACTGCCACTCTACCCCAGACACTCATTCCAAGGCTACTTTAATTGCAGGACTGAGAATGGTCCTTGTTGGAGAGGTGTCAGATTGAATGTACAGTTGCCTGCTGGGTTGCCCGGAGTCTGTGCTTGGCCACTCAGTTGGATATTGTCAAATGATAGTATTCAGTGGAAGGCTAGGAGTTCATGTCGTGCATTTGATGGAGATCCTGGAGGAATGCATGGGCTGAATATCAAAAAACAATATGATATAGTGGAAAAGTCACTTGGTCAGGAAATCAAGAGGCCTGCCTTCTCATCCTGGCCTGACAGTCATTTAGTCAGTGACCTGTTGTCATAGAACTAGAAAATTGGAATGGGGGAGAGGGGGGATGAGGTGAGTCAAGGACCTCCATGTTGGGGAATCTCAGAGGCCATCTAATATGAGCTGTACTAATGATGAAGGTGAAGAGCCTCAAAACCATGCCATATGAAGCTCAAGTGAAGGCATTTTGGTACAAGGAAGCACCTAGTGGTGCTTGGCCTGGAATCAGCAAACATCTAAGTGCGAATTCTACCTCAGACTCTTATTAATTATATGACACTGAGCAATAGATTTAATCTTTCTCAGTTCCTATGATATTGGAGGAAATGGTAGCACTCATGTTACAGGATTGAGAGGCTTATATAAGAACGGAAGGAAGGAAGGAAGGGAAGGAGGGAGGGAGAAAGGGAGGAAGGGAGAGAGGGAAAGGAAAGGAGAGGGAAGGGAAAGGAATGAGAAAGGGAAATAGGAAGGGGAGGAGAAGGGGAAAGAGCATCTATTAATCCCCAACTGCATGCTAGGCACTATGCTATGTACTATAGAGTTGTTATCTCATTTCATTCTCAAAACAACCCTGGGAGGTAGGTGTTATTGCTATCCTAATTTTATAGTTGAAGAGACAGGCAGGCAGAGGTTAAGTGACTTGCCCAGGGACATCACACTAGTAAATATCTAAAACTAGATTTGAAGTAAAGTGTTGGAATTTTGCTCACATTAAAGTGATGCCATTCTTACTTTTGTGTTCTGACGTTCTGTAGTCTTAGGTCCCTTCTTGTTCTAAAGCCTATGAACAAATCTCCTGACCATCTTAATTTTTGAGCATGTCCAAAGGACAGCAATAAGAAGAGTGTGGGAGCCCCACTTACTGCAGATGAGAAATAATTGAATCAACTCAGGATGTTTAGCCTAGGGAAGAGTAGTCTCTGAAGGCACAGGAGAGCTCTCTTCAATCATTAGAAGGGCTGTCATGTAAAAGAGGGATTAAACATGTTTTCCCTGATTTACAGGACCTTTGAATTAGAAGGGAGCTCAGAAGTTATCCCATCCAACCTCTACTAGCACAAGAATCCTCTCATCAACACCCTTTATATGTGGTGGTCCAATCTTTGATCAAGCACTTCCCATGAAGGGGCAGCCCTTCCCACTGTTGGAATGGGAAAAGGATGTGGGAAGAGAAAGAGAATATTTAGCTTCATATGGTAAAACTCAAGAGCAATACACAAATATTGCTAAGGCAGATTCCCCTGCCGCACCCCAATATATAAGAAAAAAAATCCTAATAATTAGAGTTGTCTCAAAGGAGATTGGGTAGCTTTGGGTCACTGGATATTTTCAAGTGGAGGATGAATGGTCAGGCATCATACCCTATGATGATCAGTGACTGACCAGGGTACAACAAAGAAGTGATGCTACTTGGACTGGATGACTTAGAAGGTACTCTCCCAATTCTTTGGATTTTCCAATTCTGAGAAAACATGGTTAATCTCTCTTTTATTGCACTGCCCTTCAAATATTCCAGAAGATCTCTCAAGTCCCCTCTGGTGCTTCTCCAAGGTAAGCGTTGCCAGTTAGAGATCATAAATATGGCACTGGGAGGGATGTTAGAACTCATAGAGTCTGATCGTTTTACAGTTTAGGAACTTTCACATTCTCTTCCATTTTGTCATTCTTTTGGTTTTGTTTTGTGATTTCTTGGTTTCTCAGAAAGTCATTGGCCTCCATCTGTTCCATTCTAATTTTGAGAGAACTATTTTCTTCAGTGAGCTTTTGCACCTCTTTTTCCA
>CM053773.1:229889501-229918361 GCA_028658325.1 Potorous gilbertii | reverse complement strand
AAGTTTTAGGAATAACTGTCGAGTATTGTTCTTGCTACTAGGAAATAAGAAATACAGGTAATGGGGAATAGAAGTTATTTGGCCCTACAGGACAAAAGAGAAGATGGGGACAAGAGAAGGGAGGGATGAAAGAAAAGAGGGCAGATTGGTGATAGAGGAAATTAGAATGCTCAGTGTACTGGGGTGGTGGGAGGGGACAAATGGGGAGAAAATTTTGGAAACCAAATTTTGTGAAAATGAATGTAAAAAGTTAAATAAATAAATTTATATTAAAAAAGTAAACAAATATGAGGAAGAGTCTTCATTTGAGGTTGGGAAGATGGGGAGCCATGAAATATTTGCAGACAAATGAAAAGGTTTGGAGAGTATATGATTGAATAAGGGGAGTTTAGTAACATTGCCTAGCTGCAGTGAAAGCCCAGTTGAGGTTGGCAGAAAAGTTTAAACAAGTAATACTACCTTATAATTGCTATTATACTATATCAAAATGTTAACAGATATAAAACATGAAATATTTTGTGACTGTCAAAGCAACACTTCATATTTCACATGTTATACGTTGTCCAAACAATTCCTCCAGGCTAAAATCTTTTGACAAGCCAGTCCAGAAGTAGGGCTGATCATTCTGCAGGTGGTCATACTCTACAATGTAGAAATTCCTCATGCTGCCAATCTATTCTAATTGAAGGACCCAGGCGTTACAATCTCTTGAACATAGGATTGCTTTTGAATCTGGAAATTTCTATCTTAGGATCATAATTCAATCATCCATGCTCAGGAAAGATATATAAAGCAGAAATGTAGCCAGGGTTAGAAGATTCATGGTCAACAAGACTAGCTACACATTGTGTTTTAGCTGCCATGTTGAGACGAAGAGTATTTCCTTTCCTCCACCTCTCAGAAAGCTCAAGGAGAACAATCTACTTGCCAAATATCCCAGAGTTACAAAGAAAGAGAGTGAATCAAAAGTTACTTTTTCACTGATACAGCACTGTCTTCTCCTGACAATGTCACGACATGTGGAAAGAAAAGAAGGATGTCCAAAGGACCACTCAGGATGTGTCAGGTCACATCAAGGTTCAAGTCCTTTCAGCCTTGAGTCACCTGAAATTGGCTAGGGACCATGCTTAATATTCAATGGAGTTAGGCACTGTAGATAACAAGTATCTACATTTTATCTGGGTTACATGATTATGTATTAAATGTGCATATTACATGATTATATATTTAAAACTAACATTATTAATGGTGTATAAATGTATGTGATTAAATAGTACTGAGTCCAAATCTTATCTCAGAAATTTACTGGCTGTATGACCCTTGGTAAATAATTTAATCCCTCAGGCTCAATTTTCCCATCTGTAATATGAGAATAATGAAAAGATTTACCTCCCAGGATTGTTATCGTGATCAAATGAGAAAAAATTTACACTTTGTAAAACATTAAAATAATATATAAAGACTGGCTCTTATTATTGCTTTTGATGCATAAGTAATACCAAGGGGAAAATTATATTGTTATATCTGAGTTAAAATGATTATTTAAATAAGTTCTATTTTAATATGATTTTAATTATTTATATAAAAATAGGACTAGCAATTGATTCTCTGTCTGTCATCTGTTAACTGACTCAGGTGAATTTAGATACTTTTTCACCAGTGGAGATTCACTGGGGTACCAGTGTGAGAGTGAAAAGTCAGAAGACGCCATGCAGAAGGTGACAGCTTGAATTAATTTTGAACATAAGAAAGCATCCCACAAGTAGGGACAGAGTGAAAAGAGTACCCATTTCAAACATAGGAGTCATACCCCAGCAGCCCTACAGTCCAACTCATACCCTGAGCAAGAATCCCCAGTATAAAATACCTGTCCAATGGCCATCCACATATTACTTGAAGACCTCTAGTAAAGAGGAACTCACTACATCACAATGGAATCACATTCTACTTTTGGACAATCTAATTGTTAAGAAGCCTAGTTCAAAATTTTCATATATATATATACATACATAAATTTATGTGTGTGTGTACATGTATGCATTTATATCCTGTTTTTACTTAGTTGCATCCCGTTGACTCTCTCTTTCTTAGACTCAGTACCTTGAGGCCAGGGACCACCTTTTACCCTTCTCATGACTAATGCTTAGCACAGTGCCTGGCATATGCTAATCATTTAATGGGATGCTTACTAACATCCAAGCTAAATGTATTTCTTTTCCACTTCCATTTAGGGTTCATACTTCTACCCTCTAGTACTAAATATTACAGTCCAAGAAGCTCACTTGTTGCTCTCTGAACTTACTGGGTCCCCTCCAGACTCTCTGCATTTATTTTTTACAAACTGTTTTTGGTCATTTTGAATGAGGTAAACACAAACGCCAACTTTTCCACCTATAAGGGAGAACAGAAAAAAGGGATTGCATATGAAACCATGGATTTTGTTTGAGGGAGGTTTCTGGTTGTTGTTGTTCTATACTTGTCACCATTTTATATTCCAAAGCTGTCTTGCTTGTCAATATAGAGTGGCATGTCTTTCTTACATGGGAAGTTTTGCTTATAGAAAAGAACAGAAGCAAAGGCAGCTAGAAGAGACATCATGAAAAAGGAAAACAACTCATTTGTTTACAGTAAAGCTAATGCAGTCAGTCTGGAGTGAGGAAGGCATGAGATCAAATCTAGCCTCAGACACTTACCACCTTGTGACCCTGAGCCAGTCATTTAACCTCTGTCTGCCTCAAATTCTTCATCAGTAAAATGGTGCTGAGAGTAATAAATAACATCTATCTCCCAGGGGTGTTTGGAAGAAAAAATAATGTATTTGTAAAGCACTTTGCAGACCTTTAAAGTACTATATAAATGCTAGCTATTACGGCTCAAGTGTCCTGTTTCCCAGCATCCAATTTACACATCTGATATGATGATTTTAAAATTGATCACTGGAAAACTCTAATACCTGAACTTATTTGATGGTTATGGGGCAACTGTATATTACATATTTGCATACTAGTTGAATGCAAATTCACCTAGTTTCTTATGTGATAAAAGTGAATTATCTCACACACACAAAAAACTGTGTGTTAGATAAGAAAGTTTGGCCACACTGAGGGACAAGACCAGATTTTTAAGTGGATCTGAGAAGAGTTTGGCACAAGAAGTGATCTCAAAAGTGTATCCCAGCAAGATTTCTCTTCTGGATGAAAAGAGATGATCGTAGGAAAAGCACTTTTTTCTTGGCAGCTCTGAGCATAGGGGACAGGTTTTACCCTTACCTTTTCCTGCACTGACATCTATTAGTTTAGAGCTAAATACCTTTCAAAGCCCAGTTAAGGAGCCAGACCTGGGAAAAGCTCTACAATACCAAGGCTGAGTAAATCAATCAACAAGCATTTATTAAGAATTTACTCTGTACCAGGAACTGTGTTAATCACTAATCATGCAAAGAAAGGCAAAGACAAAAACAAAACTGAAAAAATAAAACCTAGTCCCTGCTGTCAAAGAGCTTATAGTTTAAGTGGGGGGGGGGGGCTCAATATGCAAACAACTATGTACAACCAAGCAACAAGAAAACATGGAAATAATAAACAGAGTGAAGTAGGAATTAGTACCAAAGGGGTTTGAGAATGGCTTCCCATAGAGGATGGAATTTTAATCTGGACTTGAGGGAAACTAGGAAGCCAGGAAGTGGAGATGAGGATGGAGAGCATTTTAGACATGCAGTTTAATCAGTGAAAAATGTCTGGAGTCTGGAGTTGAATTACAAATTATATTAGCAGATTGGTTGGTTGTCCTTCATTCTCAAAGATGGTCAAGATGACATTACTATGCTGGGGTCAAGGTATAGTGTGTCAGACTCTGGTTGATCAGACCGAAATAACTGAGAAGGCTCTACTATAGATTGGACTCTAATGGTCCATATGAATAATTGGAGTGGAGTTGTTTCTAAATTTGCACATCTTGGGTTTCTTTTGAGTTACTTCAACTCTACTTTGCTCAAAGAGTACAGTGCCTTCTTTGATATGGGTACACCATTTTGGGTGGTCCTTTACCAGTGTCTTCCATCTCTCATAATTGATTCCAAAGTTCTTTGGAAAGACCTCAAGAATGTCCCTGTATCACTTCTTTGGAACTCCATGTGAATGCTTGCTTTGTGAATTCTCCAAAAAATTATTTTTTAGGCAAATGTGTGTTTGGTATAAGAACAACATTGTCAGATCATCACAATTGCACTTTCTGCAGTAGAATTTAAATGCTTGGGCACTTCAGCTTGAAAAAGAACCTTAGTGTTCAGTACCTTATTCAGAATCTTCCTAAGACAATTCTAATGGAAATGATTCAGTTTCTTGGCATGGTGCTGGTTTCACAGGCATACAACAATGAGGTCAGCACAATGACTCTATAGATCTTCAGTTTGATAGGCAGTCTAATTCTCCTTTATTTGGTAGGTAGTCTCTGCTCTCTCATATTTTCCTCTGGAGTCTCCCAAACACTAAACTAGCTCTGACAAGGTATGTGTCAATCTCATCATCTATGTGTACATCCCTAGAAAGAATACTGACAAGGTAAGTGAATTTACGCACAACATTCAAAATTTCATCATTTTCAGTAATTGATGGTTCAAGATATGGATGGTGTGGTGCTGTCTGGTGGAGAACCTCTGTTTCCTTTGTGTTAATTGTCAGGCAACAATTAGAACAAGTGGCAGAGAACTGAACCATACTCTGTTGTATTGTAGCTTCAGAGACTGCACTGAGTGTACAATCATCTGTGAACAAAAAGTCATGCACCAACTTTTCCTCCACCTCAGTCTTGGCTTGTAGTCTTTTCAAGTTAAATTATTTACCATCAGTACAATACTTGGCCTTGATGCTGTTTGTGTTCTCACTGAAGATGTCTAAAAACCTCAGTGAATGCATCATGCTAAAAAGCATGGGAGCAAGCACACAACTTTACTTCATTCACTCCATTGGTGACTGGAAAGCGTGAGAGCATTGTCCACTATCCAGAACCCAGACAAGCATGCCATCATGAAAGTGACATACAGTAGTGATGACCTTCTCTGAGAAACCAAATTCTGTCATGATCTTCCATAGGCAGGAGGCATAAAGTATAAAAATAATGGAAAGTAAGGGTGGGAGAGAGCACTGACTATGACTTTACAAAACAGAGGACTTCAGATTTGATCCTGGAAGGGAGAGGGAGCCATGGGAATTCCTTGAGTGGGGGTGACATGATCAAATCTGCACTTTAGGAAGAACATTTTGACAGCTAAGTGTAAGATGGAAAGAGTGGGGAGAGATTTAAGACAGAGACCAACAAGCAGGCTATTCCATCATCAGGGTAGTGGCAGTGTCAGAGGAGAGAGAGGAGAATGTTAGAGAAATGTGACCAAGATAAAATTGATAAGTCTTGGCAACAAATTGGATATGGGGGCAAGAAAGACTAAAGAATTTAGGATGGTACCTATGTTAGGACCCTGGGTGACTAGGCTGTGGTGTGCCTTTTCCAAAATGCTTTTTGTGGGAGGAGCCAAGATGGCAGAGTAGAAAGACACACTAATGCTAGCTCCGAAACCACAGCCTATAAAATATCTGTAAAGAAGAACTCCTAACAAATTCTGGACCAGTGGAAGCCACAGAACAACAGAGTGGAGGAGATATCTGTTCCAGAAAGACCTGAGCAGAACCCAGCCCTACCTTGTCCCACGCAGCCCTGGGAGGAACAGATCCAAGCAGGCTTCAGGAATGGAATCTCCAGTGGCCATGGGGGTCCCTCCACCCACAGGCACTGCAGGTCAGTGAGAGAGACCTCTGGGCTGTCTGAGAGGGGAGCGGGGTGTCTCCATAACTCAGGCCGCCTCAGGAAGCAGCAGCAGAGGCAGCAGGCAGCCAGAGGCTCCTGGAGCAAGCAGGAGCTCAGCAGCAGCTCCATTACAAAAGGTCTCTGCATAAACCCCCTGAGGGAAGTGAGCCTGGGAGGTGGCCCTGCCCCCATCTGAGAACCTGATTTAATCCTGAATAGCAGCCGGCCTGATGCTGAAAGCCCTGAGGCTGGGAAACAGCATTTGGATCTCAGACCCCAAGCACTAGTTGGGCGGATCTGGGCTGGGGTGGAGAGGACTCTCAGAAGTCAAGTAACTGGCTGAGAAAATGCCTGGAAAAGGGAAAAAATATAAGACCATAGAAAGTTACTTTCTTGGTGAACAGATGTTTTCTACTTTCCTTTCTGATGAGGAGGCACAATGCTTACCATCAGGTAAAGACATAGGAGTCAAGGCCTCTGTATCCCAAACATCTGAAATAGATATCCAGTGGGCTCAGGACATGGAAGAGCTCAAAAAGGATTTTGAAAATCAAGTTAGACAAGTGGAGGAAAAACTGAGAAGAGAAATGAGAGAGATGCAAGAAAAGCATGAAAAAGCACAAAATGCTTTTGGTGCATTCAGCTCTTTTTAGAAAAAAAGAGAGGTCTTGCTGTGATACACCTTGAAGATAATTTCTTGTATTGAGCTATCCTTACATCAACTTGAAAATATGGTCTTGTCCCTTAGAATTTGATGTTAACTAACCCTTCTTCTCTAAAGCACAGTCTCTTGTGTAAAATATAATAATAGGGAAGTTTGAAAGCTGGAGAAGGTTTTGGTGAACAGATAATGAATTCAATTCTGGATATGTTGAATTTAAGGTGTCTACTAAACAATCCAGTTCAAGATATCCTAAGGGTATTTGGAAATGCAAGATTGGAGGTCAAGAGAGATGTTAGGACTAGATAATTAGACTTGTGAATCCTCAGCATAGAGATGGCATTTAAATCCATGGGAATTAATGAGATTACCAAGTATGGGGAGAGAATTGAAGAGGAACTTGGACAGAGTCCACCAGGTTCCGTTTTGCTGAAAGAACTAAAAATCGCCTTGGAAACCTAGAATATAAGGGACAAAGCATGGAGCTGTGGTCCTGTCCAGGAGAGCAGAGAATGTTCCTTGGAGAGGAAAGCAGAGAAACCTAGAATAGCAGCAGCTACATGCATAAGTGAATTTACAGATATTAAGATCTGCCCTCCTACTTACCAGCTGCGTGAGTTCGGTCACTTAGTCCCAGTTATCTCACCTCCCCCCTCAAGAAAAAAAAAAGAAAAGATTGGAAGTCCAAATTTGTGAACTTCTAGACCCAAGTTTTCACTACTCATGTGTCTCCGCATCATGGTTTTGTAGGTTTGTGACAACTCTCTACCACAGAGAAAGTGGGCATCACTGAGAAAGCACATTTTAGATTTGTGGGGAAAATGTCATGTTTTAATTATTCCTGCTTCATCTTCTATTTAGCAAACATTTTTGGTTAACAGTTAATGGGGTCATAGTGGCTTATTCTTTTTAATGCAAAGAACACTAAGGGAGTTTAGGGAGTAAATATGCGGATTGTATTTGTATATTCCCTCCATAACTATGCTGAGAGTAAGTTGTACCTACATGGTCACTCCCAATGGGAATCCCCAATCTGCTAGCATGAATATAGGTTGGATGAAAAAGCCAGCCCAGAGAGAACAAAAAGACGTACTAGGTGCCCAGGGGTCAATCATATGCACATGACATATGGTAGGATTCATTCTTGGATTTTTTGGATTTGTATTGGTATTGGAGAAATTTTCTATCCAGAATTTCTTCTTGGATACTTCCATTGCACTTCAATTTGCATCCCTGGAACCCTGGTGCATAACAATGTAGATAGAATGATACAGATGACTTGTGGAGTACCCAATGACCTAATGATATTGGGAATGTTTTACAAGATATTGTTGATAATTTATAGAAATATCAGCAATACCATGGGTATGTGTTTTCAGTAAATTACAAGAGGATATGAATTCTTCTAAAAAGCCTTAGTAAGATAAGGATTGCAGATAGTAATTGTAAACTGATGAACAAGACTCTCAGAGGATGAGAGGATGGTAAATAAGGTTGAAATGATTTTCATTAATGAGAGAGCATTTGGAGACAAATCATTGGAATAAGATTGGAATTAAAAAGTCATCTTAGTCACCAGAAACACCTACGGATGCTAATAGACCTCCTCATTACATAGTGTATAGCATTATATCAGGACAGAACCAGGAACTTAGGTTAGGAATTTTCTTAGCAAGGTCAAATATTCTCCTCCCCTCCCCATCTTGGAAGATATATGAGATATTTGGGTCAGAACTGTAGCCAATGCTTTATAACAGTGACAAGTATCCAAAGTGAAAAAAAGGACAGATTGTGAGAAAGTTCTAAAGAAAAAAATTTGAAACTATGCAACATAGAAATACTACAAAATATGAAATCACATGGCAAAGATCCCTGCAGAAACTAGAAAGATGAGTTCCTCATGGTGGAATGGCATGGAAAATATATGCTAAATTCATTCTGTTATTCAACAAAAACAGCTAGATTCTTTCAGCTGGTACTCAAGTTGACAGTCAACTTTAAAGACTGATAGTGAGAAGAGAATATGAGGAAATAGATGCAATTAGACTGGGGAGGGACAACTGTACAGGGATATGATGCACCTCTGAGAGGTGAAGGCATATTTAAATGGACTTTATTATGAAAAAAAAGGCTGATAGATTTTGATGAGTTGCTCAAGATAGTAAACCAGTTTGAATGTTATTTGCAACAGGAAAGAGTAATGAAAATTCAGCTCAACCTAATTTCAAGATGTTTTCCCACATATAGATGAGGATGACATCCAAATTCTCAGAAGCAAAAGCAAAAGCATTACTTCTACAACCCTAATTCCCCCCCTTAATCCTATCTTTCCCTTGCAAGGAACCTCCCTTGTACTATGTTAAACTTTTTTTTAGTCCACACATTAGACACGTTTTAAAAAAGTATGACTTGTTCTGCCCCTCTAGTCCATTGTTTAGAAGTGATGCTAAGTATGCTTACATCATTTCTTTGAAGATGTGCCTGGCTTATTGCATGGAAGAGAGTAGATCTTGCAAGGTGATTTTTCTTTGTAATGTCATGTTTATTGGATAAATTGCTCTCCTGATTCTGTTCACCTCATTTTACATTTGTTCATATAAATCTTCCCAGGTTTCTCTGATTCCATCCTTCTCACCATTTTTGTGGCACAAATATATCCCATCAAATTTATATGGCATAATTTTTTCAGTCATTCCCCATTAACAGGTACCCTTCAGTTTTCAGTATTTTCCTACAAAGCAAGTTGCTATGGATATTTTATGCACCCTTTCCCTCTTTCACTTATGAAAAATTATGCAAGATTTAGTGACATTGTGGGTATAGGTATAAATTTCTTTCCAAATAATTAGGCTAACGTTCAGCTCCACCAGCTGTGTATTAGTGTGCCTACCTTTCCATGTCCCCTCCACCAACTGTCATTTTTGTTTTTAATCATCTTTGACAATCTGAAGGATATGAAGTGGGACCTCAAAGCTGTTTCAATGTTCTTCTCTCTTATTGTGATTTACCTCCCCTAATTCATGCAGTCAACCCCCATGTCTTTTTTTCTTATCTATGGATTTCAGACTCTTTCTCCTTTAAAGTCTCAGTTCAACTGCTTCCTCTATAAGTTTTTCTTGTGATACTGTCCCCTATTCTGAAATGGTTTTCTCCTTCCTCTGGGGTTGTTAACTGGATCTCTCTTTGGTCCCTATCACTGAGGTAAAGCTCTCTGTGTGAAAAGGACCCAAACTAAAAAATCTGGGCTTTAAGTCAAATAAAATTTCACAAAATACACTTAAAAATAAACTTTTAAATTCATGTCATGAAGCTAACACAAGAAGTAACCAAGTAAAATTCCATCAAGCAGATGGAGAATTACTTATATACTAGCTTGCATTTAATTTTTCTCCTTCCAAATTTCTGTGCACTGGGGCAAAGTTCCAGTCACTTTGCTTTAATTAAGTTTTTCTATGTACATGTTGTATCCCCTCCTAGGAGACTCTAAGCTCTCTGAGGGCAGGGACTATGCCATTTTTAATTTGTATATTGTGCTAGAAACAATGACTTGTATGCAAACATTTGTTTGCTGAATTAAATTGACAATCTGATCCAGAAAACCATAAAATTCTCCACTGATATCTCATGTTGATATGAGGATGGGTCTGAGTCATCTAAGGCCATTTCATTTGCAATAGATTCAGTCTTCTCCCCACTGAGGACCAACTTTGCTAAGCATGAAGAATCTTATCACCAGGAGGTTGACCATTTGAAGATTAATTCTTTGGCCATGGCTGGCAACTCATGAAACAAAGAAAAAGACAAAATGGCCTTCAGTCCTGTGTGATCTTCTTTGTTTCACACGTAAATACGCTTCCACACCATTTATCGTGTAGACAGTGGACCTTTCCTGTCAAATCCATGCTGGAGCCCATACAGCCAGCCATCTCTCATTTCTTTGGCACACATGTTTATTGATGATGTGGATTAAACTTTAATCATATTGCACAGTTTCAATTTCCAATTGAAATTGAAAGTCTGAGCCTCCGCATGGGTTTTTATTGCCTTCCACTTATGTTGCTGATGAAAGCGATCGGAGGGGAGCCATCTTCCCGAGCCTCAGGTGGGATGACTCTGTCATAAATCAAATTAATATCACAACATCCTGGGCCGAGAGTGAAGATGGGAAAAACACAATAGAAGATGAGAGGAGGGAAATGTAATTTGGTGAGTGTAGGACCTTGTCATGCACATGCACAGAGAGGAACACAAGACCTCTGCAGGCTGCCATTGGATGGCACAGGGTCAATGCTGAGATCCTGGAATTTACTCTGAAAGGGAAAAGTGCCATCAGAGGGCAGGCTTCTCATATCTGCAGTGTGACCACTGAAGTAGGGAACAAAATCGCTATAACCTCCTTGTTCAGCCTAGGAGCTGATACCATAAGGAAGTGAGTGCTAATGAACATTCCCAGGAGCATCTGGTAAAGGGGAGAGGGTACTGGCTCTACATCCAATCTAAAGACTTGGTTTCAGATCTCTAATTTTGTATAGTCTAGCAAATCACTTCAACCTCCAAGGCCTCATTTTCTGATCTGGTAAAAGGAAAGGGCTTAAACTCAATGGTTTGCAAGGTGCTTTCCCAGCTCTAGATTTATGATTCTGGCATTGTCAAAACACTCTTTGCATGGAATTTGGGTTCCAAACTGGACTACTTGCTTTGACTACTACTTAACCCAAAATGACCAAGGTCCTACTTTGCATCCTAGGACATCTCCAACCATCCTGATGAATATCTGGCCACTAGATACAGATGGCTCAGGAGGAGAAAGTGAGGCTGGTGACCTTGCACAGCCCTCCCTCACTCAAATCAAAGTCAACTGCAAGTCATGTCATCATCTTGATGTCATGATCCTCTTTGAGAACGAAGGACAAACACAGCAACTTGCTTTAGGGCATCTCAAACTGGATGCCGCATAGGCATTTTAAATTCAATATGTCCAAAACTGAACTCAAAATCTTCACATTCTCCAAAAATTTCCTCTTTTTTCAACTTCCAATTGAGGAAACCAAAATCTTCTCAGTCATCAGACTCTCCACCTAGTTATAATCTTCATCTCCTTTCTCCCTTATGTAATCTTCGGTCAAGTTTTGTAGCTTCTATCGCTACAAAATTGCGCATATATTCCCCCTTTCTCTATTTACACAGCCACAACTCATCTAAGCAGCTACAAAGATCAGTGAATAGAGCACTGATCTCAGAGTTAGGAAGATTTGAGTTCAAATTCAGCTTCAGACACTTACTAACTTTGTGACTCTAGACAAGCCATTTAACTTTCATCTACCTCAGTTTCCTTATATGCAAAATGAGTATGATAATAGCACCTACTTCTGAGAATTGTTTTAAAGATTAAATAATATTTGAAAATTACTAGTGCAGTGCCTGGCAGACAGTAGGAACCTAATAAATATTTGTTCCCTCCTCTAATATAAGTCTTTATCATCTGGCACTTTGACTATAACAGTGGCCTCTTAATTGTCTCCCTGCCTGAAATCTATTCCCATTCCAATCCATCCTTCACTCAGATGCCAAAGTGATTTTCCTAAAGTACAGATCTGACCATGTTACTCACAAACACACAATCAACCCATCAACTCTAATGGCTCCCAATTATGACCTGGAGTAAATATAAAGTACTGTCTTGAGCTTGGTCCCCTCCTACCTTTCCAGACTTCTTACACTTTCCTCCCCGCTTCACGCTTCCTTTGATCCAGTGGCACTATGCTTTTTTTCTGTTCTTCCCACCAAACACTTTATTTCCCCACCTAGTATTAGCACTGGCTGTCCTCGTGCCTTCTCATCTCTGCCTCTAGACTTCCTTCTTTTAAGTCTCAGCTGATTTCCCACCTTCTTCAAGAAGTCTTTCTCGATCCTCCCTTAATGCTGGGTCCTTCCCTCTATCTTTAATTTACCTTCTATACAGTTACATATAATTGTTTATTGTCTCCTACATTAGACTCTGAGCTTGCTGACAGCAAAGACCACCTTTTGATTTTTTTATATATCCTCAGCACTCACTATATTCCAGTCACCTTGACTTTGCATGTTGGTGTGACTTGATTTGGCCTCCTTAGAGATTCAGCTTAAATCTGACCATGTGCAGGAGGCATTTATTATCTTCTTTCAGCCTTCCCCACACTGCTACTGTCTTCTTTCTGATATTGTCTCCATTTACACTGTATGTATCTTACATATGGTTTGTGGGGTGTTCAGAAAGACTAGTACCTCTAGTACAAGGGCTTGTTGACACCTTTTCAGGGCTGCTCACCTACCTTTGATGTCCACTTGTCACCCATCTCCACCTATGGCTCCAAGAAGCTGTAGCGTGCTCAGAAACCACACCCTAATAAAACCATCTTGGCAGGAGGGCTAAACCAGGTTGAGATTCCTATTGGTGAAGTAGGGGAATGTCTGCCCGAAATATGTGAAGACTTTTCCCAGTGGAATGGGTAGATGCGAACAATTTGTTCTAACAGCCATGAAAGTACCTGAATCCAACACTGTGGAGCTCTTAGAGCTTGGTCAGATATTGAAGACACAAAGATCACCCAGTGTATCCTGGGGGCATTGCCAGTTGTTTGGTTTTTGTCCTGCCACTAGACTTCCATAACTCAGAAAGAGAGAATGAGACTGATGACTTGTGCAACTCTGCCTCACTTAAATGCAATTTCACACACAAGTTGAGATGTCATGCATAATAATTCTCTTTGAAAAAAAAAAAAAAGAAAATGAAGGACAAAGAACAACATGTATCTTACATGTACTTGGCTGCCTAGAATCTGTCTTCCTCATTAGGATGGGATTTCCTTGAGGACAGGGGACCATGTTTTTACTTTCTTAACTCATCAGTACAGTGCCTGGTACATGCTAGGTAGTAAACAGAATTACTTTTTAGAAGATATTTATTCCTAATTTTTGTCTTTCAATCATCTGACTTTCCCCTGAGAACCCTCTTCCTACCTATCCCAAGAGTCATGCCTTAAGACAAAGAATTTAAAATAAGTAAGAAAAGGAAATAAAATTAGAAAAACTGATTATTCCAACCAAAAAGTGAATATTATATATAATGTTGCACACCCGTGGGTACCTCACTTTTGTGAAGAAATCATGGTGGAAGATATCCTCTCATATCTATTCTTTGAGATACAACTTTTTCTCTGCATTTTCACAATACTCATTTGCAGTCATTTTGTGATCAATGTCTTTTCCATTCACATTATTTAAATCATTGGGTTATTTGCTTTCATGGTCCTGTTTACTTTACTTTGTATCAGTTCACATAGACCCTTTCCTGATTTTTAAAATTTAATTATCTGTGTACAATTATCTTTTCCATATTACTACTTTCTCCATCAAGGTTTTGACATATCACAGGTTGGCATAAGAAGTTACATGAGAACTTGGGGAAAATTTTGCAGAAGTCACAGAACACAAATAGGCAAGGCAGAGAACACAGAAAAAGTTTAGAAACTCAGAAATGCATAAATATATGTGTAGCATTGTATAATATCAACATATTTTATTTTCAATGACATTCTAATTCATACTTCTCTGAGGGGCCAGAATATTTTACATGGACTTTCCAGATCATGGGGGCACTACACGCCTAATGCCCATGATGTAGAATGGCTAACTATACATACTTTTTCCTTCAGTACAATGTAAACTCCAAGGACTTTTCATTTCAGTCTTTTTATCCCCAACATCTACAATGTCTCCAATGTTAAAACCACTTCAGTGTTTTTTGAATGATTAGTTGGTCTTCCTCCTCACTTAAGTTGTAAGCTCCCTTTGGTGAACAAGGACTGTTTTACTTTTCTCTTTATGTTTCTAGCACCTAGCATGCACTTCTAGGCACAGAACAGGTGCTTAATAAATGTTTGTTCAATAACTGAATGAATGGCATGTTTGGAGACTACCTTTATCTCCCAGCTAGCTCCTACTGTTTCCTTTGGTCACATTCCGTCTTCAGGAGTTTCAATGTGTAATAATTGGTTTTTCCGATCTAGGAGTGGCATGTGAGAGTATCTTGAGAACTAGACTAGTGAAAAAAATATTGAATTCAAAATCATGTTTGAGATTCACTACCATTTTCTGACTTACTGATGAAATGGGACTCTTAGTTTCACCATCTCCATTTATAAAAAGAATTAAAGCACTTGCCTTTCTTTCCCTTCTCTTTTCTTTCTTTTCCTTTTCTTTCATCTGCCTTCTAGCTCTCTTCCTTCTTTTTTCATTCCTTTTCTTTCTATCTTCCTAATATCTTTTCCCATCCTTCAGCCCTCCTCCTTCTTTCTCTTTTCTCTTCCTTCCCTTTTGTCCACCTTTCACTCTCCTGATCTCCTTCTCTCCCCCTTCCCTCTCTTCTTTACCTTTTCTTCCCTTGACTTTCCCTCTTCTGCCCTTCCCCTTCCTTTTTTCTTCCTTCTTTCCCTGCCTTCCTAGGTTACTATGAAAAAAAATAAATGACATAAGTGAAAGGTGCTTAGAGCTCCCTGGAAGAGATGGGCTCTGGAAATCTCAAAGAGGTTTCTTCATAAAAAATGCATAGGTCACTGCTGTCTGGGAGTTTGAAATGGCAGCCCCCAGGTGACACCCAGTTGCAGACAATCCTGCTGCTGGATCCCCTCCCCTCCTCCCAAAAGAAGAAGACTGGCTGAGGAAAGGTTGGAGGTGGGGAAAGAGAAGCAGTTTTCTGATATTAAGCAGCCTTTTGGGAGTACTCAGAGTCTGGTTGAACCATTTAAACAATTCTCTCCAGATACGCTGTACCTTGACAGGCTGACTTTAATGAGTCAATCTGGTCCAAGTGGCCTTTAACTGGCCCCAGGATTTGTTGGGAACCTGTAGGGCAGATGGTGTATGACAGGGGGACAAGCAAGTACCCTGGATTCCTCTGATAGTCGGGATTCTTTACAGGCACCTGTCAGCTGGTACAGACTAGAAATCCAAAGCCCAGCCCTTTTGATAGGAAAAGGAAAGAGATGTGTATTCTCTGAATTGCTTTTAGCAAAGATAGTGAAATGGAACAAAACACTGACACAAGACTCAACAGATTTGACCATTCAAGGGATAGAGACTATCTAATATAATGCTCTCATTTTATAGATGAAAAACCTGAAACCTAGGGAGGTCAAAGTCACACAGGTGAATGGAAGGGTCAAAATTCAAAACTAGATCATCTGACTCGAAATTCAGGTTTTTTTCCTGCTATGTTCAGGTACCTAGAGAATAAGATGGAGGTATGAATCCCACTACTAAGTGATAAGGATCCTATCTATAGGTATGCTAGTAAATATTGAACAACTGACTTTCTCTAAAAATACACTTTTAAGCTTAATCTGCAGCTTGAACATTTTCTCCATCACCTTCTTAACTCTAGAGTCGACAGTCAACAAAACAACCAGTGAATCCCTTATTTATATCATTTGCCAGTTTCCAATTTGTAATTTCAGCTCACACTGAAAATTAAACAACCAGCTCTCTACTGCCAATCTGAGGTAATTCTAGCACCTCCAAGGACCTATATATCCATCACTTTCCACATCTATAAAATGATGATCACACAATCATCTCTTTAGAGATGGAAGAGAACTTGGAGATCCCTCATGTTACAGATGAGGAAACTGAAGTCCAGGGGGAGTAAATAACTTGCTCAAAGTCACCCAAGTCATAGTGTCCAGAGGTAGGACTGGAACCTAGGTTCTCTGACTCCAGAACTTGTGTATTCTTGACTGTACCATGCTGATGATGGCTTGCCATGACAATGCCACCTCGTTGTTATTAGAAATAAATAAAAATAGGCATGAAGATGCTGTGAAAAGTATGGAATGTTGCACCCATATGTGTGATATAACATAACTTCAGAGTGAGATCAGTATCTGGATTTGAAGAAGCTTTGGGCTGGACCAGTAGAGATCAGAGAGTTAGTTCCCAGCTACTCTCTTCACAAGCCTTTGTGTAGCTGATTCTCTCCCCCCTCCCCTTTCATCCCCTTTGAAAGTCTGTCTCGTTGGCCCTCTGCACACATTCCCTGAGCCTCTGCAGGCAGCAGATTATGCTGATCAGAGTTAGGGTTTATGAGATGGAAGAAACAAAAGCTGATGCCTTCTTCAGCCAGACTCCTAGGCATTTGGAAGAATGAGAGAGCAGATGATTGTGGGTTTTTTTTCAGGAGCAATATGACTGTTCAGCAGCCTCAGGTTTTGACTTTGGGGGAGCCAGAGATCTTGGTTAGATCTCAAGGGATAAGGGGTGTAGAGAAAACCTGGTCTCAAAACTGACCTCCAATGAGTGAGGATGAGGAGTCAGGAATGGAGGGGTGAGGGCAGGATTATCTAAGGAAGCAACCGGCTTCTATGGATTTCTCAGTCTGGTTCAGTGTACAGATCAAGTTGAGAGGGAGATGGGGAGGGAGGCAGGGAGGGAAGGAGAGGGAGAGGGAGAGGGAGAGGGAGAGGGAGAGGGAGAGGGAGAGGGAGAGGGGGAGAGAGAGAGAGAGAGAGAGAGAGAGAGAGAGAGAGAGAGAGAGAGAGAGAGAGAGAATATTTTAGATTTAGATCTAGAAGGGAACTTAAAGAACATCTAATCTACCCTCCCTCTTCAGAAAAGAAAAAGATTAGCAATCAGTGCCCTGAAGAGGTTTAGAAACTTAGACCAAGATACACAGATAGGAAATAACAGAATAGATATTCAAACTCAGACCTTCTGATTCCAAATTCAGTGTATTCTGTTATTTAATTTTAAAAAATTAGTGTTTTATTTTCCCCAGTTACATTTAAAAACAATTTTTAACATTTGTTTTTAAAATTTTGAGTTCCAAATTCTCTCCCTTTCTTCTTCCCGACCACCCTCCCATTTGGAAGACAAATAGTTTGATATAGGTTACACAAGTGTACTAGTGCACAGCATTTCCATATTAGTCATGTTGTGAAAGACAATGGACCAAAAAAAGCTAAAAAAAAAAAAAGAAAATAAAAAGAAAGTGTGCTTCCATCTATATTCAGACTCCCTCAGTCCTTTGTCTGGAGATGGATAGCATTTTTTGTCTAAGTCCTTCCGAGTTGTCTTGGATCATTGCATTGCTGAGAATAGCTAAGACATTTCTGTTGTTGTCTTCTGCCAAGAGAGCAAAACAAGAAATGAATGAAGATGACATAGTACAATGGGGAAAAAACATAGAATCTGAAGGCAGAGGACCCAGTTCCTCTACACTGATGCCTGCATAAACTTTGGCAAGTCATTTCAATTGCATATTCCTCAGTTTCTTCATTTGAAAAAAGGAGGGAGCAGAGTAGATGACCTCTGAAGTATCTTCTAGTTTTACATTTATGATCTTATGATTATAAGCTACAAATTTGTGCTCAATATAAGGATAATTCTCATAACAATTAGAGGCGTGGAGTGGATGTCCTTGAAGATACTGAACTGTCCCCTAACTACACAATAGCTGTTCTCGGTGCTTAGCATAGTATCTGGTGTATGGCAAGCTCTCTATAAATATTTGTTGATTGATTGACTAGCTAATGGATTTATGTTCTGGTGTTGCTTCTGACTCGTTCTGGCTGTGTGATCATGAGTATATCACTTCAACTTTCAATGTCCTGTTTACCTCTTTCACAATATAAGTTGTAGAGAAAATGCTGATCTTCTTTAATAGAGTGTACTTACACATACAATAGTTTCCTACTCTAATGAAATCACAATTTCTATATTTTGTACACACATGTATATTATATATGTACATATATATAATATATGTATATATATGGAGAGAGAGATTATTTCATTTCTTTTTCTATCCCTGACACTTAGCAGAGTGCTGATTAATTGATTGATTAAGTGCCTACTATGTCCCAGACACAGCTTCTTACCTCCAAGATTTGGTACACCTTACTCCCCAGTTCAGTTCACCAAACTCTGAGGAAATTGCCTAACCTCCTGATATGCTGTTACACCAGCACAGATCCAGATGTTTCTAGCATAAGAAATAGGACCTCCCTTGTTAACCTTCATTTGGAAAGCAATTTAACTTCTTGACATTAAAAATTAAAATATAAACAGCCTGGGTGCCTGATTTAATGGACAATTAAAAAATAAATTAAGTTAGTAAGTAATGAGCTAATAATTATGTTATCGTAACCATATTAGTGGAATGCTTTGAGTGAGTAGAATAAATGGCAGGGATAGATCCCCTCTGACAAAGGGAGAAAGAATCAAACTCATGTATCATATATTTGTTCTCTGAAGTCATTTATTTGTGTGATATTCATGTGAAATATTGAGGTAGTAATCAGTGTTAATGATTTGATTTTTAAAAATGGTCAAGTTACAGGGCAAACAGCTGTATTAAAGTCTTTCCCAGAAACTAAAGGTTGTAGTTACCTTTTAAATCAACTATTTATACTCCCTCCTGAATGGTCACAAATATCCTACATCTATCTTTAAAGTATAAAAGCTGATGGGTAAAGAGAGGAAGAAGGAACCCATGGTGGGAGCCAAGTAAAGGATTTGGAGGAATGTAGCCTGGAAATGAAGAGTTAGCTAGTCTAGGCGCCATCCTTAAATGGAGTTTCTAATAGGTGACATTCAATTAGAGGAAGGGGCCCTAGGAGCTGAGAGTACTTCTGAGGTGTGAGTGCCAGGGATGAAGTAATCCTTTAGGATGTAGATCAGGTTTTAAAATAGATTTTATTGATTGTTTTTTTGTTTTTTACAACTTCTAGATTTCCCCGGTATCCTTCTGTCCCCATTCCCAGAGAGCCATACCATATAACAAAAAACTTTTTTAGTAAAGGAAAAAGAAAGAGAAAAAAGGGTAAAAAATCAATGAAACATCTTCAACAAAAATTCTGATATTATATGGAGTGTTCCTCCAAAGGACCCTGATCTCTTCAAAGGAATGAACTGAGATATTCTCTTTTATTTCTTCTTTGGAGCCAAGATTGTTCTTTACCATTTTATAACCTTCAGTTTTGATACTTCTGTTATTGTTGGTGGTTCTGTTTACATTGCTATGGTAATTGTGTATGTGGTTTTCCTGGATCTTCCTTCTTAACTCTGCATCAGTTCATGGAAGCCTTGTCACGCTTCTCTATGCTCATCATGCTCATCATTCCTTATAGTACAGTGATGTTCCATGACATCCATGTACCACAGTTTTACTTATTCTCCAATTGATGGGCATATACTCATTTTGTCTCTCCTATTTTATTTATGCAAAATACATACAAGGTAACTAGGGGGATGAGGCCAGTTGAGGGGGGGTGTTTGAGGTAAAATTTGAGCTAAAATTCTGAAAGAAATTAGGGATTAGAAGAGGCAGAAGTGAGGGAATACATTCTAAGCTTGGAAGCCAGACTCATTGTTCATTGATTTGAATTAAAATACCTTGCTGGGAGTCAGGAAACCATGCCACTGGTCCCGACTCTGCCATTTTCTTATCGTATGACCTTGGATGAGTCAATTCCTCTTTCTGGACCTCTTTTCTCCTCTGTAATGTGAGGGACTTGGGTTAGATCATCCCTAAGACACATTTAAAGCTCTAAAACTAGGATCCAATGACTGCTGGGCCAGATTTCATTGTTATTAATAATAACTAAGATTCTCAGGGCTGGTGGAGATAAGGATCCTCTCTTAGGAGGTGGTATGGCTCTGTTGACTGAGAAAATTTTGAATAGAAGTATTTATTGGTTATTTTTAATTGTGAGACTAGCTGAGGGGGGAAGTCATTGGTGGAACCATTGTGAGGATTTAATGAATACAGGAATGTGCTGGAGTCAGCTTGGTACGAGAGAGTCAATTGTTAAATTTTCAGTGTGAACGTTTATACATTGGAAATGGGCAAAGGCTACAGATCAACACTTGATTTATTGTTTTCCTGATTGCCTAGACTTTCTTTAGAAAGTTACGGCAAAAATGATTACCTTTGAGAGTAAACTCAAAAATGGCTGGAGAGCCCGTTGGTGAACATTTACCAGCATGCCAACTTTCAGTTCTAAATCTGTAATGATGTCTAACAGAAAAGATTACTGCAGCCTAGGAGCACCTGACTCTTGAATGAGGGAAAAGGGTTCTCAAATATAATAAAAGAATACCAAAGGGGTAAACAGAGGCATGAAAATGACTCCCTTGCTCATTGCATAATTATCCCTGAGACAACACTGAAGGTCAGAACTCTGAAGTTAGGAGGTTGGGCCAGTGTGCTAAGTCAAGGAAAATCGAAGTGAGTGGGAAGGGGGTTGAGAATATTTGAGGATTATAGAATGTATAATTTGGAGAGTTTAGAAATAATGTAGTCCTTCCATTTTGCTCCTAAAACTGGAAAGTGAGGCCCAGAGGAGTCAAGTGAGTTGCTGAAGGTCTCAAAGGTGGCCAAGAGAGCAAGGTTTTGAACTCAGGTCTTTCATCTGCATGTGCAGAGCTCTTGTTTATAACTCCTTTTTTATTTTCTTTTTTTTTCCTCTGGAGGGTTGGCAGGGAGGTTAAGCTATCTGTTGGGTTGCCTAAATGGAATGGCCCATTCTCCTGAATAAAGCAGTATGGTCTAGAGAACTTAATGTCAGAAAGGCCACCTGAGACATTGCTATGTGCCACTGGGCAAGCCTGAGCCTTAGCTCTTCCTATCTTTAAATGTATAATCTTATGATCCAGTAAGTTTAATATCTATGCCCCATGGCTTCTTAGGGATGAAATTTTCAAAGTTAAATGCCAAGGTGACACCTTAGAAAACTCAGTATGGTTAAGATGTATACTTACAACTTCATTATCCCTAAGTTGAATAAATGTGATTCAATGAGGCCTTGGAACTCTTCCACTTTGGAGGGACTGGATTTGGAAGGTTTCAATGGGAGGAAAGGCTTGGGAAGAGGTGATGACATAATCTTAACCTCGTCCCAGAGCTCCCTCAAAGGTCTATTCTAAATAGGCCTTACTAGACTATATCAAGAGTCAGTGAAGCCCTCTAAAGGAAAATAGAACAATTCTTGAAAGAATAGATTAATTCTCATTTTTATTGCTTGTCTGGAATAGTTACCAGAAATTAGTTTTCCAGTGGAATTTTAGTCATCCATCTTTTCTGGGAAAGGAAGGGTGGGATTCTTGGTAGGTAGAAGGAAAGCTTTCTAATGAATAAAAGATATTGTCCTGGAGTCTAGATCTTCAGCTCTATACTCAACAAAGCTCAGGAGAAATGTATTAAACACCTACAATATAATGGACTTCATGTTAGGCAATGAGAAGAATATGAAGGTGAATGATGAATACACTGTCCTTTTCATAACATCTGATTAAAGAGAGAATCAGGATACTAACAGAGATCTTGACAAACTAAAACAGTGGGCAGATACAGATTTAAAAGGGATAATAAATGCTAAGTCTTACACTTGACTTCAAGAAACTACCTTCACAAGTACAAGATGGCAAAGTCACAGTAATATATCTCAGAAAGACCTGGGTTTTCTCAGTGTACTATAAGCTCAATATAAGCTTATAATACTGTGACCTTTCCTCCTCCAGTGCCAAACAAAAATACAGTCTTAGGTTGCCTTAAGAATGGAATGGTAAAAATACTCTAAAGCACTATTGATTAGAGAAATGCAAATTAGAACAACTCTGAGATACCACTTTACACCTATCGGGTAGACTAGTATGACCAAAAAGGAAAACGACAAATATCGGAGGGGATGTGGGAAAACTGAGACACCAATGCACTGTTGGAGTTCTGAACTGATTCATTCATTCTGGAGAGTAATCTGAGAAGTAACCCCAAAAGATTATAAAATCAAACATACTCTTTGACTCAGCAATACCACTACTAAGTCTTTATCCCAAAGGAGATAGTAAACAAAAAGGACATACACATACACAAATATTTATAGCAACCCTTTTAGTGGTGGCAAAGAATTGAAAATTGAGGGGATGTCCATCAGTTGAGGAAGAGTTAAACAAACTATGGAACAGAATTGTGATGGAATACTATTGTGCTATAAGAAATGATGAACAGGACACTCAGGACGGTAAAGGAACATTCAATCGTGCTAAGCTTCTGAATATAGGTTTTCAAGAAGCCTTGAAAGAATATGACTATGACTGCTTTGTATTTAGTGATGTAGATCTGATACCTATGGATGACAAGAACACCTATAGGTGTTTTGAGCAGCCCCAGCACCTCTCCATCTCAATGGATAAATTTGGATTTAGCTTACCTTATAAGCAGTATTTTGGAGGTGT
The DNA here is from genome assembly GCA_028658325.1 of Potorous gilbertii. NCBI lineage: Eukaryota > Metazoa > Chordata > Mammalia > Diprotodontia > Potoroidae > Potorous > Potorous gilbertii. Next base: position 229,895,632 of record CM053773.1, on the reverse strand, counting down.
CTCTGCTCTAAGTAAAGAACAATTCCACAAAATGAATGCATTTCCTAATAACTATTGGGGTTGGGGAGGTGAAGATGATGATATTTATACCAGATTAGTTTATAAAGTCATGTCTATATCACGCATAAATGCTGTCATTGGAAAATGTCAGATGATTTACCATTCAGGAGACCAAAAAAATGAACTCAATTCACAAAGATTTGACAGAATTGCACACACTAGGCAGATTATGAACTCTGACAGTTTGAACTCGCTTAAGCACCAACTTTCGAAAATTCAGAATTACCTTCTGTTTACCAAAATCACAGTGGAAATTGGATGACCAAGTTAGCATCTCAGTGAGCTCAAGAAAAAAGCAACAATCAAGGACCTGTGTTGACTCTCTTTGTAAGCTTGCTGAATTTTTTTTTCCATTTTTGCTTTTTGTTTTACTACAATCAGAATGAACAGGAATCCTCATGTAATTATCCAAAAACTTTTCCACTTCACTAGGATGAGTGGGACTTCTTGCCTCCAACTTGACTCAGCACATGACTTTTCTAGCTGTAAGTTTTAGAGACCGTATAAAAGCATTGTTGGTTATTTATACCCTCGTTGAGGGATGTAGGGTGTGTTCAGGCAGGACCAGTACCAGAACCAGTACCGTTGGTGTGATGGCTGCTGAGCCCTTTTCAGGGCTCTTCCACCTTGGTGTCCACCTGTTCCACCTAACTCTCACCTGTGGCTCCAAGAAGCTGCAGCACGCACAGTGGCCACACCCTGGCAAACCGTTTCAGCAGACGGGCCAAACCAGATTGAGGGTAACCAACGGTTCTCAAACCCATTGGTGAATTAGGGGGCTGTTTATCCCAAGCATATGAAGACTTCATCTAGTGGAATGGGCAGATGAGAACAATTTCTTCCAATGGCCATGAAAGCTATTTTTGGACCAAAAATCTATAGTGCATCAAAACTACTCAGTGCTGATGGAGCCACATTGATTAGTGATAAGGACATGATCCTAGAGAGATGAGCTGAACACTTCCATAGTGTTCTCAACAGACCATCATCAATCAAGGCTGAGACCATTGACCATTTACCTCAGGTTGAAGTCAACCCCTCCTTAGCTGAACTTCCAGCTGAAAAAGAGGTTTTAGAGGGCCATTAGGCTCCTCTCATGTGGCAAAGCACCTGGTGCTGATTCTATTCCAGCTGAGATTTACAAGGTAAGGGGGCCATTGCTGTTACAAAAGCTGACTGAAATTTTCCAGGTTATATGGCAAGAGGAGGTTATCCCCCTGGAGTTCAAGGATGCCTCTATTGTCCATCTCTATAAGGGTAAAGGGAATAGGTCATCCTGCAACAATCACAGGGAGATCTCTCTCTCTCTTAGTCATTGCTGGCAAAATTCTTGCTAGAGTCCTCCTTAATAGGCAGATCCTTCACCTGGAATATGGTCATATACCTGAGAGCAAGTGTGGCTTCAGAAAGGGCTAAGGAACAGTTGATATGGTGTTTTCTGCCAGACAACTCTAGGAGAAATGTCAGGAGCAGAACAGAGGTCTGTACACGTTTGTAGATCTGAACAAGGCCTTCGACACTGTTAGTCGTGAGGGTTTATGGAAAATTATGTCAAAATTTGGTTGACCAGAGAAGTTCATCAGTGTTGTATGTCAGTTTCATGATGGCATAATGGACAAAGTTCTCGTGCCTTTCCAGTCACCAATGGAGAGAAACGGGGCTGTGTGCTTGCTCCCATGCTTTTTAGCATGATGTTTTCAGTCATGTTGACAAATCCTTTCAATGAGGATGAACATGGCATCAAGTTAAACTAACATAATGATGATAGATTCTTCAACTTGAAAAGGCTACAAGCCAAGACCAAAGTGAAGGGAGTATTGGTGCATAATTTTCTGTTTGCTGATGACTGTGCACTCAGTGCAGTCTCTGAAGCTGAGATACAACAAAGTATGGATCAATTCTCTGCTGCCTGTGCTAATTTTGCCTTAAGAATTAACACCAGGAAAACAGGTGCTCCATCAGCTACCACTACACCATCCGTATGTGGAACCACTGATTACAACAAATGGAGACGTTTTGAATGCTGCGGATAAGTTCACTTTGGTAGTGTACTTTCCAGGATTGTACACATTGACAATGAGGTTGGTGCATGCGTTACCAGAGCTAGCTCAGTGTTCGGCAGGCTCCGAATAAAAATTTGGGAGAGAAGAGATATTAGATTGACTACCAAACTGAAGATCTACAGAGCGATTGTTGTATGCCTGTGAAACATGGACAGTCTACCAGTGCCATGCCAGGAAACTGAATCATTTCCATTTGAACTTTCTTAGGAAGATTCTGAGAATCACCTGGCAGGATAAGGTACCAGACACTGAAGTCCTTGCTAAAGCTGAACTGCCAAGTATTCTAACTATGTTTCAGAGAGTGCAACTCTGATGGACTGGCCATGTTGTTCAAATACCAAGTGTATGCTTGCTCAAAAGAATATTTTATGGAAAACTTGCATGGGACAAGCAATCACATGATGGCCAGAAGAAACGATACAAGGACATTCTCAAGAACTTTGGATTTGAGTGTGCAACTGGGGAGACACTGGCACAGGACTGCTCAGCATGGCGTGCCCACATAAGAAAAGGTACAGTGCTCCTTGAGTGAAGCAGAATTGAGATAGTACAAAATAAACTCAGGAAGTGCAAATTTGGGATATCCCCCCTAAATATTCACACAGACTATCTGTGCCCAACCTGTAGTAGTGCATTCCAAGCTCGTTTTGGTCTGATCAGCCACAGTCAGACACACTGAAATTTCATTTTACAATGGTGATGTCATTTGGGTCCTCTTCAAAGACGAAGGACAACAACCACCACCCCCTCACTGGTGACTATCTGATTATGGTTCTTAACAACTTAGTCTACAATAAGTTGACAATTGTGAACAGCTAAAAATTACTGCGTTCTAGTTTCATTGATTGATGGTTAATTGCCAAGGATCAATCTGCCAAATTTTCATGTAATATGTAAAAATTTTGCTTTGAAATAAAGAAAGAAATGATACACAGGAAAAACCCAGAAAGATTTACATGAACTGATACAAAGTGAAATGAGCTGGGTCATGAGAATATTGTACACAGTAGCAGCATTATTGTACGATGATCAACTGTTGCTTAGCTATTCTGAGAAAATACAATTCTGAAGGACTTATGATGAAAAATGCTATATATCTTCAGAGAAAGAACTAACGGAGTCTGAAAACAGAGCGAAGCATGCTTCTTTTTCTTTGTTTTTCTGTGTTTTCTTTCACAAGGTGACTAATATGGAAATACATCATTCATAACCACATATATATATATATATATATATATAACCTATATTAAATTGCTTGTCTTATCAATGAGGAGGGATATAGGGAGAAAATTTGGAACTCAAAATTTTTTAAATGAACATTGAAAATTGTTTTAACATATAATTAGAGAAAAATAAAATATTAAAGAAAAAAAAAGCATAGTAGTGTTCAGAATGAGGAAAGTGATAGGCCAACAGTTCTCTGCCCTAGTCTGACCACATATCCACTTCTGGGCACCACATTTTAGGAAAATATCAACACATCTATCCAGAGAAGAGGACCAGATATGATGCTGATGGGGATCAATTGAAAACAAAACTGGAAATTTGGGGCCTATAGAGTAGAAGATTTAGTGGAGAATACAATTGATGTTTTGAAGAATTGAAAAGGCTGTCATGGGAAACAAAGGTTAGATCTTGCATTTACTCCCAATGGTTAGCATATTCCTACTCTTGGGAATGACTTACATTTACCAAGTACTTACTTTGGTGTATACATGTTGTTCTCTAGACCCACCCCAGTAGCCTGTAAGTTTCATAAGGGAAGGAGTCATTTTTATTTTTGTTCCTGCTTTCCCAAAACGTAACACAAGTATCTGGCACAAAGTAGGTGCTTAATAAATGTTTATTGGATTCTTTTGACCTAACCTTAAGAGTACTTGAGCTTTAAGCTGTGTTTTTGCTTTCCTGATAGTGGGGATGGTTTGGCACTGATCCATTCCCATCTTCTTTCCTGTTTGCCCTTCTGAATATAAATTTGTGCACCAAGATGGCTGAATGTACTCTTCCTTCATCTCTGCCTATTGGAATTTGTTTTCCTTCAAGACTCAGTTCAAGTACCACCTTCTTTTCCTCTTTTTCTCCTGATGTTTTCCCTCTTTGAATTCCCTTGTAATCATTTTATATATCTGTCCATGCGGTGTCCTTCCATCTGAATGCAAACACCTTAAAGACAGTGGCTATTCTTTTGCCTCAGTGTCCCCCAGTACCTAGCACAGTGCCTGGTATATAGTAAGTGCCTAATGAATTTTTTTAATTGGACCTGGAATGAAGCAAAACTAGCTGCTCTGCATGGGACTTGAACTCCTGACCTTGTTCTTATCATTAGCAGGGTCTAACTCAGGGAGCTAGCCAGCTGAGTTAGCACAGATGTATGTTGCTGATTTGAGCAACCACTGTGCCATTTGGATCAATGTGATTATTTGAGATGCCTGGCCCAATGATTATTTTGAAAAGAATCCCTAAAATTAGCTGCATTAGCAATCTCTGATAACTGGCTCTTTGGGTTAATCGGCACATTTATGCTCCCTTTGAGGGATGCCAGAGAAGAGTATCCTCAAATTCCTCTAACAAGCAAGTTTGGGATGACTCTCTGCCCCGAGTGCTAATACATATTACAAATCAGAGCTATTACCATTATTTTGCAGTTCATCTCAATAGAGATGTAATGGACCCAACGTTCCTGTCTCTACAGAGATGTAAAACAGCTATTTCCTAATTGCTCTCTTTTGGAGGGTGTGGGTGGTGATTGTGCTACGATAACTACAAGGCTCATCCTACATTATCTTCCATAACTTTGGGCAGGTGCAGAACCCCCATCTTTGATAAAAGGAAGTGATTTTTTTTCCCATAGAACCTCTGATTGCTGGACAAGTCACTTCATCTTTCAGCATCTAGGATTTTATTCTGCACTGATAAAGGGGGTTTCCAGAAAGGGAGTTTCTAGACCAATAAGATTACAAGTTCTGTTAAAAAAAAATACTGGTCTACCCTGATATTGGAAATTTGAGAACCTAAGTTCAAATCCTTGCTCAGACACTTATTTCCTGTGTGACTTTGAATAAGTCATTGAACACTTCCGAAACTCATTTTCCTCATCTGTAAAATGAGATTGGATTAGATGAACTCAAAGGTCCCTCCCCTGTCTAAATCATATGATCCTATGAATTAAATTGAATTTTAGAGTCAAAAAGTATTTCAATAAATTAATTTGCATAGTGAATAGATTGTTAGACTTAGAAACAGGAAGACCTGTATGTAAAACTTATCCCAGACACTTAATAGCTGTGTAATTCTGGGGAAGTCATTTAACCTGCCTGCCTCAGTTTCCTTATGAGTAAAATGGCAGTTAATAATAACATCTACTTCTTAGGGTTGTTGTGATGATTAAACGAGTTAATCTACGTAAAAGACTTTTCAAACCTTAAAGTCCTATATAAACATTGTTTGAAGACAGTTAGCAGAGCAGCGGATAGAGCACTGGACCTGGAATTGGGACGACTTGAATTCCAATGCTATCTCAGGTACTTACTAGCTATGTGACCCTGGGCATGTCTCTTGTCCTTTGCCTACCTTAGTATCTTCACTCATGAAAAGGACATTACACTCATGAAAATTACTTACTCTCTCCTCCCCCAGGTTGTTATGAGAATAAAATGTATTATTTGTAAAACACATTGAAAAGCTGAAAGTGCTATGAATATTACTATGGAAAGAAATTTATAACATTCATTAAATGTTTCTTATATTTCAGGTTCTTAGAATAAGCATTGTGCTTGAAGTCAGAGGTTCTTGACTGAAATCCTGCCTTCTTTCACTTACTCTCTATGGGACTTTGGGCAAAATGCTCTGGGGTTCAAGTTCCTAAACTGGGGGCGGAGCCAAGATGGCGGAGTAGAAAGACTCACCTATGCTAGGTCCGAACCCACAGCCCACAGATTTCCTGTAAAAAGAACTCCTGACAAATTCTGGAGCAGTGGAAGCCGCGCAGCAACACAGCAAAGGAGATTT
>CM053773.1:229867605-229889001 GCA_028658325.1 Potorous gilbertii | reverse complement strand
TCTAGGCTCTTTTTTTGATCATGGCTTTCAGGTAGTCCCATAATTTTTAAATTGTCTCTCCTGGTTCTATTTTCCAGGTCAGTTGTTTTTCCAATGAGATATTTCACATTCTCTTCCATTTTGTCATTCTTTTGGTTTTGTTTTGTGATTTCTTGGTTTCTCAGAAAGTCATTGGCCTCCATCTGTTCCATTCTAATTTTGAGAGAACTATTTTCTTCAGTGAGCTTTTGCACCTCCTTTCCCATTTGACTAATTCTGCTTTTGAAAGCATTCTTCTCCTCATTGGCTTTTTGAACCTCTTTTGCCAATTGAGTTAGCCTATTTCTCAAAGGTGTTATTTTCCTCAGCATTTGTTTGGGTCTCCTGTAGCAGGGTATTGACCCGTTTTTCATGCTTTTCTTGAATCTCTCTCATTTCTCTTCCCAGTTTTTCCTCCACCTGTCTAACTAGATTTTCAAAATCCTTTTTGAGCTCTTCCATGACCTGAGCCCACTGAATATTTATTTCAGATGTTTGGGATACAAAGGCCTTAACTTCTATGTCTTTACCTGATGGTAAGCAGTTTTCTTCCTCATCAGAGAGGAAGGTTGGAATCATTTTGTCCCCAAGAAAGTAACCTTCCGTGGTCTTATTTTTTTTCCCTTTTCTGGGCATTTTCCCAGCCAGTTACTTGACTTCTGAGATTCCTCTCTGCCCCCGCCTTACCTCCAGATCTGCCCAGCTAGTGCTTGGGGTCTGAGATTGAAATGCTGCTTCCCAGCCTCAGGGCTTTCAGTGGGGGTGGGGCTGCTCTTCAGTGTGAGATTAAGTTCAAGTTCTCAGGTGGGGGCAGGGCCACCACATGGGGTTCAGTTCCCTCAGACGGTTTATGTGGAGACCTTGTACAATGGATCTGAGCTTCTGCCTGCTTTGGGAGCCCCTGTCTGCTGCTGCCTCTGCTGTTGCCTCCTAAGGGGACCCGAGTTATGGAGACACCCCGCTCCCCTCTCAGCCAATCCAGAAGGCTCTCTCACTGACCTGTAGTGCCCGTGTTTGGAGGGATCTTCGCAGCCACCAGAGATTCCAGCCCTGAAGCCTGCTTGGATCTGTTCCTCTCGGTGCTGTGCGGCCAGGGCAGGGCTGGGCTCTGCTCTGTGTCCGGTGCGTGATGGACCTTTGATGTCAGTTTTTCACGGCTCTCTGGAACAGAAATCTCCTCCACTCCATTGTTGTGTGACTTCCACTGCTCCAGAATTTGTTGGGAGTTCCTCTTTACAGGTAATTTATAGGCTGTGGTTTCGGAGCTAGCATATGTGAATCTTTCTTCTCTGTCATCTTGGTTCCTCCCTGAAACGAGGTTTTTTGCCACCCTTTTATTGGTATTCAGTCGTTTTCAGTCAAGTCTGAGTCTTCATGACACTATTTAAGGTTTTCTTGGCAAAGATATTGGAGTGGTTTTCCATTTTCTTCCCCAGCTCATTTTAAGATGAAGAAACTGACTTAAACCAAGGGTAAAGTGACTTGCCCAGGGTCATACAGCTAGGAAGTATCTGAGAGTGGATTTGTACTCAGAGTGATGAGTCTTCCTGACTCCAGACCCAGCACCCTATCCACTGTACCACCTACCTGAATGTTTACCATCCTAGTGACTCCCATTGCTTCTTTCTCATCTTATCATAAGATCATAAGTTCATAGATTTGGAGATTTCTCACTAAATGTGGTCCCAAAGACTGAACACAATATTCCAAGTGTGGTCTGATGAGGGCACAACATAATTAGATTATCACATAATTAATTCTAGAATGACTTCACCTCATTTAAAGTGTCAGGATTTTAAACCCTAACATTCCTATATGGTAAGAATATATCTGTTATTCACTAAGTGTGAACCGGACCTGGACACCTCCCCAGGTGCAAGAGGAAGTCTGTTCAGATTGACTGAATGTCTCGGTCACGTTCTTTGAGGCCTGTGTATAACTGCTCAACCTAGCTACAATCAGAGTTTGTAACAGTGGAATGGAGAGAGCGCTCCAGCTAACCCCTGGAGAAGAAATCAGCAGAGAGATAGGATCAGAGCCCAAGGCTTTGGCCTTTGCCACTGTCTCCTCCCCCTTCCCTTTGTTTGAGGAACCTCATCAATCAATTAGTCAATCAATCAATAAACATTTATTAAACAACAACTACATGCCAAGCCATGTGCTGGTACAAAAAGAAGTAAAAGACAGTCCTTGCCTACAAGGAGCTGACAGTCTAAAGGGGGAGACAACATGCAAACAAATATATACAAAAAAACCAGTTAAAAACAAGGTAAAGAGGAAAGAATTAAAAGAGAAAAGAGACTGGAATTAAGAGATGTTGGGGAAGGCTTCCTGTAGAAGGTGGGATTTTAGTTGGGACTCATGAATTTCAGAGGATCTAGAAGTATTCCTAGTAGCATTACCAGCCCAACTGATATTAGTGTCTGCATTAGAAGCCATAGGATAACGAAGGAAGACTCAAAGGTCTTCAAAGAGCCCAGCAGACAAGCTATGTCATACCTAAGGGAACATGCTGAGGATTTTATCAAAAGTACTCCCAGAACCTGAGAGTTACTCCTTTGCCCCCATTGTTTTTCAAGTTTCAGCCTACTTTCTGACTTTGTATGCTCTGGTAGGAAAAGATGTCATAAACTTTTAGGGGTTTTTTGGTAACAACTGTTCTTACTATATATATATATTTTAGTAAATATTTTTTTCCTAAGAGCTAGTTAAGTCTGGTTGACTGAAAATTAATTGATAATCATGGTAAGAACAACACTGGTGGGGGCTTATGGGCTGTATAGCACTAGATGAACAACCTCACCCTCAATCCATAGAGCTCCTTTTAGATCCCTGAAGAAGCATAGTTAATTGAGTTTTGAGGACCCAGCATGAAAGGGGAGTTACAGTTGGGGTAGTTGCCCCAGAGCGTGTTACATCTTAATGGACCCTAAGATTGAATGAAATAGTTTGGGGATTATACTTAATATGAACACAGGTTCTCTGACACCAGAGAAAAGAGGGGTCTCAGAACAGATGAAGGCTGCCTCTGCCCAGTCTTAGTTGGCAAAGTATCCTCTGTACAGTGAGGCTGAACAACCCCTGGGCACTCTATGTTCTTGCAATCTGATAAAACACTGTGAAACACAACTCCAGCCCCCATGCGGGCACTGGGGGGAATAGGAAGCATTAGGCAAGATTAGTACCATCAATTCTGCTCTGTCTCTGGGCCTATGGATCCCTGGATAGCACAGCCCTTGTATCACCTCTGCATCCTCCCTTTCTGATGCATGGGTCCTGCTCTACTCACTCTCTCCCTCGACTCATCTTTCACGAAAGTGGAGCCAGCCTGGCCTCTTTCCCTGTCCTTTTCCCCTCATGATCTCTTCACACTGAAGATTATTTCTAATTTTGCTGGAGGTTCAGATGCTGAATGAGTTACAGATGAACTGTCTTCCCACATGCAAAGGAGGGGGAGCTAAACCTACTCCTGTGGTCTTTGAGAGTCCACAGCAGGGCTCAGATAGAGGCTATCAGGCAATGAACTGTGGACAGGGGGAGAAAAACAGGTTGATCCAATCAATCTGCAAGATGAAGAAGATGGACATTATTCATCTCTTGGGTCTCTTTCCACTCTACATCTTGTGATCTTATGAACCCCACATTATCTTTTATCAACCTGCTATATACTTAGCACTATGCTGGGTTCTGCGCTTCTAATTTCATAACTTTAATTCAATTAAAAAAATTTATATTAGCATTTACTGTGGACTGCACTTGGTACCATACTAGGCACTGAGAATATAAAGACAAATGAACAATATTCCCTGTTATTCGGAGGAGGAGGAGGAGTAAGAGGAGAAAGAAGAGGAAGAGAAAGTGAAGGAGCAATAGAAGGAGGGAAAGGAGGAGGAAGAAGAAAAAGGAGGAGAAAAAGGAAGAAAAGAAAATTATATGAGATGAGTAAATATTAAATATAGATAAACTAATTAAAAGTAATTCCAAGAGAAAAAACCATTAATCCCTGGGGTATGAGAGGAAGATATCAAGGAAAATTTGAAGAGATCTTATATAGTAGGTGGCACCCTGGCTGTGTTCTGAAGGAAGGTAGATATTCTAAGAGGTGGAAGTAAGGAAGGAATGCATTACAGATATGAAAACCACCTGGGAAAAGGTGTAGAGGTGGGAAACAGAATATGGAGACACCCAGGTAAAATAGAGGTTAGATCACTGGACTCTGAATAAGGAATATCTCAGTTCAAAATCCTCCCTCAGACATTCATTAGTTGTATGGCCAAGGATAAGGTCACTCAACATCTTTGTTTCCTCATATATAAAATGACAGAATCAGATGCTACTAAGGTCCCTGCCAACTCTATATTTATGATCCTAGAAGGTCAGTTTGATTGGACCATTTAGGGGAGCGCCATTAAACAAGACTGGGAAGTTTAGGATGGGGGAGCCAGACTGCAAAAGGCTTTATAAAATCTTGAGGAATTTTTGTTTACTTCTAAAGGGAATAGAGAACCACAGACAATTCTTGAGCAGAGGAGTAATGTGGCTAGATCTATTTCTAAGAAGATTATTTTGGAAGCTGTTTGGAAGATTGATTGGAGAGTAGAGAAGTTCAATGCAGGAATACCAATTACCGGTCTTCTGCAATAATATAATTAAGAGATGATGCAGGACCTGAACTGGAGTGAAAGCTATGGAAATTGGAGGGAATGGGACTGATGGCATGAAAGTGTAGAAAAGGAAGTTCAGGAGAATAGTGGATAGAGCTCTGAGCCAGGAACCAAAAAGGCCTGAATTCAAATTTAGACCTAGGTACTTAACTAACTGTACAAATTAGTAGAAGTTAGTACATGGACAAGTCACTGAACTTTGTCTCAGTTTCCTCAACAGTAAAATGGTGATAAAAATAATATTTTCTTTGTAGGATTGTTGTATAGATCAAATGAAATATTTGCCAATATAACACAGTGTCTGACACATAGGGGGTATTTAATAAACACTTGTTTTCTTGCCTCTTGAACTGGATCATACTCCGTGGCTCTTATAAACATAAAAATTGACAAAACTCAGCAACTGATTAGTTATGGCAAGGCAAGAGTCATGTGAAGATATCTCTAGTCATAGTCATGGCCTCAACAGAAATAGGGAAGTTTTGAAGAAAAACATTTGACAGAACATATAATAAGTCTACTGGTACATCTTGAGGTGCCTTAAAGCAGTTGGTAATTGGAGATTGGACATCAGAGGAGCGATTAGGGAGGGTTAAGTAAAGGCACAAGACAGAGGACAACTAGTTGGCACAGTGGATAGAGTGCCAGGCCTAGAGTCAGGAAGACTCATCTTCCTGAGTTCAAATCTGACCTCAGACATTTACTAGCTGTGTGATCCTGGGCAAGTCACTTCCCTGTGTTTGCCTCAGTTTCCTCATCTGTAAAAGGAGTTGGAGAAGGAAATGGCAAACCACTGAAGTATCTTTGCCAAGAAAACCTCAAATGGGGTCATGAAGAGTCAGAAACGATTGAAAAAATCACTTCAACAACAAGTAAAAGAAGAGTAACTGACTTATTTAATTCCTCCTCACTTAAAGTGTGATTGGTCAATTCAATCACAGGCCTTAAGACTAAGGGCAAAATAAAAATGATGTTGTACAAGAACCATGTTTGGCTTGGCTGAGAAAATTTTATCACACAATAGGGATCAACATAAATTATCAAAGAAGTTGAAAAGGCAGAGAAAGCTTTAGCCAAGTCTCATGCCCACCCACCACTTCGAGTCTGGAAGATTTGGGGCTTTCCAATTTCTCATTCATATTCTAGCCATATCTTCCGAGCAACTCATGGCAGTGTCTTCAGCAGGAGGCAAGGACATATGACTGCAGATTCAGTACACTTAAGGGAAACATTTTCTCCCACAAGTGGGAGAAAAGGACTTTCAGTAACTAAGATCTGTGAGCTAACCTTCTGCTACATGTGTTTCCTACACTGCCCACTTTCCCATGGAGTATTTCTGGAATGATGGGACAATGTCTCACAAACTTTTTTTGCGGGGTGGGGAGTATCTTGTTCCAATGGTTGTGCTTAAGAAAATATCCTTTTATTAAAGTTATTTAATTCTCACTGACAAATGTGATTCTTAGCTAAGCATACTGGTAGAGGCTTGAGCCAATGGAACTAGAGAATTATATCCCCTCTTTACCCCTCAGTGGTGTACATAGAACCCTAGAATGTACCATTTCCCCTAAAAGGGAAATGGAGCCAAGCTCTGAGGACCCAACTTGTCATTGGAAATGGGAGTTAAAGCAAAGATTCCTAGACCTTATAGTTGTTATAGATATATAGAATCAGGAATCATTTGCTTTGAGTTGGTATTTGAATCCAGGGCAGATTTTAAGATTGCCAAAAAAAAGTGGAGACAGAAGAGAAAGGAGCCTGGACAGAGCACTGGGGAATAGGGCAGGTGGGGAGACTGAAGCATGATACTTAATGAGAAGGAGATGGATGATGGACTAGAAAAGGAAATTGAGAAGGTGCTGTCAGACAGGTAAGAGGAAAATGAGAGAGAGAGAGAGAGAGAGAGAGGGAGAGAGGGAGAGAGAGGGAGAGAGAGAGGGCATAGATAGAGAGAAGAGAGAGTGGGAAGGAGAAAGACGAGAGAGGGAGAGGAGGAAGAAGAAAAAAGAGAAAGAAGAGGAGGAGGAAAAGAAGCACTCATATAGTGCTTTAAGATTTGCAAAGTGCTTTATAAATCATTTGATACTCATGACAATCCTAGGAGGGAGATCCTATTCTCCCCAATGTGTCCATTGCATTGGTTCTGATGTCAAAGGACCTGTATTCAAATCCTGGCTCTGATGGCAACTTCCTGTGTAACCTTGGACAAGTCACTTCATTTCTCTTAGTCTCAGTCTCCACATTTGTCAAATGGAGACTAGTTGATCTCAAAGGACTCTTACAGCTCTAGATTATGATCCAACAATCCTGAAGTCACTTCCCTGCTCTTTGCCTCAGTTTCCTCATCAGTAAAATGAAGAGGTTGGACAAGATAGTCTCCCAGTAATAGTAGCTCCCCTGTTCTGAAGAACAAATAAGTAAGTTTAACAGCAATAACGCCAACAAGATGGTTGTGGTTCAGTCATTTCAGTCCTGATCCCATTTGGAGTTTTCTTGGCAGGGGAACTGGAGCGGTTTGCTATTTCCTTTTCCAGCTCATTTTACAGATGAAGAAATGGAGGTAAATGGTTTAAGTGACTTGGAGAAAAGAATCATAAGGTAATAGACTTAGAGTTGGATGGAACCTTAGAGACTGAGGTTCTGGATGGAGAAAGTGAGGCCTGTCAAGGTAAAGTGACTCAGGATGACAAAACTGGAGATAGCAGGACCTTAGGAGTCACATTCAATCCCTTCCTTTTAGAGGAGAGGAAACCAAGGCCCAGGAAGTTGTCCAAAGTCACATACAGAGTACATGGGAGGTGGAGGCTATTATTACCTCCCATAGCAATTGGTTCTACTTTTGGACAACTTGTATAGGCTCTGAGTGTAGCAGGACAGTAGATTTGGATGGGGCCTCAGAAACCCATCCAGTCCAGAGGTGGGGAACCTGTGGCTGCACTTGAGGAGCTGGAGGGTCACATGTGACCTCGAGAGTCTAAGTTCCCCACCCCTTATGTAGTCCAACTTCATTTTGAAGATGAGGAAAATGAAGCCTTGAATGACTTGCCCAATGTCCCAGAGTGGTGAGTGGTAGAACTAGTTCTTTGGTTGCAAATCTTACTCTCCTACCATTCTCTACTCTCTGAGCCTGTTTCCTCAGTTGTAAAATGAAGACCCCAGGGTGAAATAGAGGAAAATGCTTTGAGTGATACAGAAGTGGAAAGTCTTACAAGGAACATTGACCCAAGTACCCCTCCTCCTGCAAGCCCATTGGTCAGGAGAGAGTCCAGCACTGAAGGAGGTAACCTTGTGAATATCAAGACCCTTTTATCCAAAATGCACCAAGGTGTGGGCATGAAGCTGAGTGATAAAAAGATGGCCTACCAGCAAGCTGTGGAAGAAAGAAATGCATACAGTTATATGTGTGATAAAAGTCCCATCAATCACCTCCAGGACCAAGGAACTGCACTAATATCTGGGCTACATGATTACGCTTTCTCGGGCTTTTCTGTCAAACTGATGTGTTCTCGCATACCAAATCACCAGCAGATAGAAAACACTGGGAGGCAAAAGAAAGGAGAAGGAGAAGGGAAATCATAAAGCGAAACAAACAAAATTAAGCCAATGAAACTCTAAGTGACCTACCATCTAAACAACTGGGTCCTAGCAGAAGAACTTTGCTAATTAGTTTAATTTTCCCAAATCCTTCATTGGACATTTGTCTTTTTTACAAAATGATACTTTGAGATATCTGTTCCACCACTTAACCTACTCAGAGATTTTGTATTTATTTACTTATTTTATTGTTTATAAATCAGTATTTTTATTTATTTTATCTATTTATTATTTAAATATTTAGTCATTACTTACTTAGTTTTTATTTTATTTTTTATCAGTCAATTGACTTGGAAAGTTTACCAGCCAACGGGAATACTTCACTTCCTCATGGATCAGAACTAGGAATCTTTACATCACCAATAAATGGGCCACTCAACTTGGAATGTTTACCAGTGAATCAGAATGATCATTGATCTCCATGAGTCTGGACAGGAAATTGTGATGTCACAGGCATCATGGTTGATGCTCTAATGGTGTTCATGGAAATTCTCACCCAGTCTTTCATTGGTGGTACATTGCCTATAGAGAAGATTGCCTCTTTTCTTGTCTTCATGTACACTCAGGATCATGAATTCTAAGTATCACTTCATAAACTCCAAGTCCCATTCAATTCACTTCAACCAGCACTCATTGAACTGAAGCATCTACTATGTATAGGCACTATTCTAGGCACTTGGAATACATTGATGAAAATAATCCCTACCTTCATTTTGATGGGGTGGAGGTATATAAGTGGTGCTGAGAGAAATAATGAAATGTTTTTTCTAGTGTTTCATTTTCTTTAAAAACCCATGCCGTGGAAATATTCCTTTATAATCCTGATACTGGAACATAGTCAATGTTTAAAATTTGCCTTTCATTGCTTTTCTGCCTTTTTTCCGCACCCTTCTCTCTTCACATTTTGGGAAACTCCACTGTACCTGGGATATTGCACTGACCACACTATATTCTCTGAGGCATTTAAGAGGATGCCCAGAGCTCTGATCCTTAGTTCTCTCCCCTGTATTATAATGTCTCTGAACCCAGGAGTTGGGAACCCAGTGTGTTACAATGGAAAGAGGTTTACCTTTAGAATCAACAACTCAAAGTTCAAATCCGTTCTATGATACTTTTCTACACATGTGGCTTTGGGCAAGTCACTTAAAGCCTCTGAGTCTGTAAGCTAAGGAACTGATGATTTCTCTTCGAGGTCTGCTCCATCTTCATATCTATGAGTCATATAAACAGCCAGAGAAGAGCTGAATGGGAGCCACAGAGATGAAGGAACCAAACCAGACATTAGGCTCTTCTCATTCCCCTTAAATGGAAAAAACTGGGCCCACCAGCTGCTCTCCAGCCTCCAAACCATTTGTCAATGCTTTCCCAGTGGGCTCAGGGCTGGCCTGCCACCCTGCACAGGTATTTAATATGGGAAAACTTTAATCACATTTGTTTTCCTGTGTTTTGTCCCTCCAACAAATCATTTTTAATGGGAGCCAAGGAAGAAAAAAAGTTGTAGCAAATCTTGGCTGACGGTTTTATCACCCACCTAACATCTCCATGCCCAAGGATGGCTTTGCTGCCTGCCACCTGCAAATCATCCTGAAAGAGGGAGAGAGAAATAGATAAGGAGAGACAGAAAAAGAGACAGAGAGAGAGAGAAGAAGGGAGGGAGGGGGAAGGAAAGAGAGACAGAGAGAGAAGAGAGAGACAGAGACAGAGAGAGAGAGAGAAAGAGAGAGGGAGAGAGCGAGAGGCGGGGGAGGGAGGGAGAGAGAGAATATACAAGTCGAAACTTTGTCTCTTGACTTGTCTTTATTATAGATGATAATCGCATTGTATTCTGCCCATATCTAAAGTAGTGTAATTAATTCTGGGAGTTACATTTTAGGAAGAATTTGCTGAATTTGAGATCATCCACCACAAGAGGGTGACAGGGATGGTGAAGGGCCTTGAGTTCATTTCATAAGAGAATCAAATGAAAGAATTATAGATGATTACTTTGGACAGAAAAAAACTTGGAGTGGCAGGAAGAAGTAGAGAGTGTTAGCTGTGCTCAAGTACTAAAAAGGACTAGTTGTGATGGCAATATTAATTTGGCATTTCATTACTGCCTTTAGGTCAAGACATAGAAAATGGGAAGGTAGGGAGATATGGCATGTAGCAGCAGGGGAGGTGACAAGATGCTAAGACAACGTTGGCCTTAGTGTCCTGGCAAATGTAAAAAATAGTCTGGAGACAGCTAGATTCTTTTATTTCAGTTCTTAAATACCTTACCCATGGTCACTCAGCTAATTATTGACACCACCACTGCCCATCCTTATTATCATTGTGGGAGTTGACTGTCTTCCTCATCTGTGAAACTGTCCCACATTAGGGAAGTAGAAGTTGGTAGGTAGATGGGGTCATCAAGTAAGTATCAGAGTCTTTCCAGTTCTGAGACTATTTTGCCAGGACTTGGACACTTCCTTTTTTTATTTTTAGTTTTCAACATTCATTTCCACAAGATTTTGCGTTCCAAATTTTCTCCCCACCTCTCTCCTTCCCCTGCCCCAAAATGCTGTGCGTTCTGATTACCCCTTCCCCCAATCTTCCTTCCGTTCTATCGCACACCTACTTTCTCTTATCTCCATCTTATCTCTTTTCTTGTAGGGCAAGATAGATTTCTATATCCCATTACCAGTATTTCTGATTTCCCACTTGTATGCAAAAACAATTGTCAACATTTATTCTTAAAATTTTCAGTTCCAACTTCTTTCCCTTCCTCCCTTCCCACTCATCCCCTCTGAGAAGGCAAGCAATTCAATATAGGATATATATGTATATATGTAGTTTTGCAAAAGACTTCCATAACAGTGATGTTGTGAAAAGCTAACTATATTTTCCTCCATCCTATCCTGCCCCCCATTTATTCTATTCTCTCTTTTCACCTTGTCTCTCTTTAAAAGTGTTTATTTCTAGTTACTCTCTCTTCCTATTTGCTCTCCCTTCTATCATCCCCCTACCGCACTTATCCCTTTGTCCTCTACTTTCCTGTAGTGTAAAATAGATTTTTATACCAAATTGAGAGTGCATGTTATTCCCTCCTAAAGCCAAATGTGATGAGAATAAGCTTCACTTTCTCCCTCTCACCCCCTCCATTGAAAAAGCTTTTTCTTGCCTCCTTTATGAGAGATAATTTGCCCAATTTCATTTCTCTCTTTCTCCTCCCAATATATTCCTTTCTCACCCCTTAATTTTATTTTTTTAGATATCATCCCTTCCTATTTAACTCACTTTGTGCTCTCTGTATATGCATGTGTGTGTGTGTGTGTGTGTGTGTGTGTGTGTGTGTGTGTGTAATCCCTCCAACTACCCAAATGCTGAGAAAGGTCTCAAGAGTTACAAATATTATCTTTTCATGTAGAAATGTAAACAGTTCAACTTTAGTAAGTCCGTTATAATTTCTCTTTCCTGTATATCTTTTCATGCTTCTCTTGATTCTTGTGTTTGAAAGTTAAATTTTCTATTCAGTTCTGGTCTTTTCATCAAGACTGCTTGAAAGTCCTCTATGTCAATGAATAACCATTTCCTCCCCTTGAAGTGTTGTACTCAGTTTTGCTGGGTAAGTGATTTTTGGCTTTAATTCTAGTTCCTTTGACTTCTGGAATATCATATTCCAAGTCCTTTGATCCCTTAATGTAGAAGTTGCCAGATCTTGTGTTTCCTGATTGTGTTTCCACAATACTCAAATTGTTTGTATCTGACTGCTTGCAATATTTTCCCCTTGACCTGGGAACTCTGGAATTTAGCTACAATATTCCTAGGAGCTTTTCTTTTAGAATCTCTTTCAGGAGGTGATTGGTAGATTCTTTCAATATTTATTTTATCTTCTGGCTGTAGTATATCAGGGCAGTTTTCCTTGATAATTTCATAAAAGATGATGTCTAGCTTCTTTCATTGATCATGGCTTCTAGTAGTCCCATAATTTTTAAATGGTCTCTCCAGGATCTATTTTCCAGGTCAGTTGTTTTTCCAATGAGATATTCCATATTGTCTTTTATTTCCTCATTCTTTTGGTTTTGTTTTGTAATATCTTGGTTTCTCATAAAGTCATTAGCTTCCATCTGCTGCATTCTAATTTTTAAAGAGCTATTTTCTTCAGTGAGTTTTTGAGCTTCCTTTTCCATTTTCCATTTGATTCTGCTTTTTAAAGCATTCTTCTCCTCACTGACTTTTTTGGACCTCTTTTGCCAGTTGAGTTAGCCTATTTTTAAAGGTGTGTTTTTCTTCAGCATTTTTTGGGGTCTTCTTTAGCAAGCTATTGAGTTGCTTTTGATGATTTTCTTGCATCACTCTCATTTCTCTTCCCAATTTTTCCTCCACCTCTCTTACTTGATTTTCAACATTCTTTTTGAACTCTTCCATGCCTGAGATTATTATATATTAATTTTGGAGGTTTCAGATGCAAAAAACCTTGATTTTTAGGTCTTCTGAGAGTATGCTTTGTTCTTTCTCATCTGAAAAGATGGAAGAAAATACCTGTTCACCAAGAAAGTAGCCTTCTATAGCCTTATTTTTTCCCCTTTTTTGGGCATTTTCCCAGCCAGTCACTTGACTTTTGAGTCCTTTGTCGAGAGGAGGGTATACACTGGGGACCTGTAAGTTCTTAATTCCTTGAAGGTGGCACAGTCAGGGGAGAGAAGTTACTTCTCTCCTGGCCTGTGCTCTGGTTTGGAGGCAACCACAAGCTTTTCTGCCCAGGATCTGCCAGTAAGATTCCCTCTCCTGAACCTCTACCACGCCAGCACTCCTCCTCACCCCAGGGTTACCAATTAGAACTGACACCCAAATCAGACACTCATTTCTCCCAGGGTCTTTAGTCAGAGGGCTCCAAAAATGGATGCTGCTGCCACTGTGGCTCCCAACTTCCTGGAGCCAGGGTTGGGCCTTGACTCTGTTCCTTTCTTACCCAGGTGAAAGAGCTTTCTCATTGACCTTTGAAGCTGTTTTTGGTGTTTGTGGGTTTAGTAATCTGAGAACTGCAGCTGCTGCCTCTCCTTCCACACTCTGAACTCTGCTCCAGTCCAGTCCCTGCAAGACTGGGCTGCCCTCTTCTCTGAGCCCGGTGCAATACACATTTCCTATTGGCCTTCCAGGCTGTCTTAGGCTGGAAATCTCTTTCACCCTGTTGTTTTATGGCTTCTGCTGCTCTAGAATTTGTTTAGAGTCATTTTTTACATGTATTTTATTATCTACAGGGATAGAGATAGAGCAATTTCGTCCTTCTACTCTGCCATCTTGGCTCTGTCCCCTCATCTTATTAGATTTGACCCATCATTCTATCCAACACAAGATTCTTAACTTTTTGAGTGTGTGTCATGAACCACTTTGGTAACCTGGTGAAAATTATAGGTCCCTTCTAAGCATTTTTTAAAGTGCACAAAATAACGTATGTAGGGTTTCAAAAGAAAACTAATTGTAATGAAATACAATTATCCCCTAGGGTAATTATATCATCAATCCCAGTCCAAGAACGTCAGTCTTCAGCATGTCAAATTTCTTTTGGATTCCCTTAATTCACTCTGGCTAATGTCCAGATTTCAGGATTTGAGACAAAGCAAGAGTCCTCCAAGGGACGGTGTTAAGTATTTATGTCTGACATAGAGACTAGCATGGAAACATTCTCTATATTTTGAAATCTCTCATGTGGAAGGAGTCTTTGATTTATTCTTCTTGGTCCCAGAGGGCAGATCTAGAAAGGGAAGGTAAACATTGCAGAGGAAAATTTAAGTGATGAAAATTTTCCTAAACAATGGAACTGTTCAAAAGAGATGTATAATTCCTTGGGTGGTATTGGGATCTCCATCCTTAGAAGTTTTCATGCAAATCCTAGGTGACCACTTATTAGGTGTTCTGTAGAAGAGATCCATGATTCTTGTCCAGATTGGAGCCTATGTTAATGGAGAAGAGCGGATAGACAGAAAAGATCTTGTTGATATGGAATAGATCCCATATAGCAAATTATTCACTCTAAGGGAATGAGAGAGAGAGTGAATAGGGACCTCTGAGATCCCGTCTATCTCTGAAGACTGTAAACTCATATAGTAACTATAATTTGAAAGAAAGTGGAGATGCAAAGGGGGCCGTAAATTGGAAAATGTTGAAGATCAGAGACAAATAAGGAAAAGGTATTTTAGGTGGGGGGAGGCTGAAAAAGACTTTGCCTTGAACCTATGGGAACAGTAAAGGTTTGGTATTCCTTGTACCTGGCCATCCCCAAACTAGAAGTTGCATGAATTCTACATTTATTCCACATAAAACTTCATTCACAAAGGGACACAAGGCTAAATCACCTATGCACACTCTAATTACGTATAGGTGCTCTAGTTATTCTGCTTAGGTTAATGTGCAAGAAAGAATACATCAATAACGCATGAAGTGCACTAATGCAATCTTATTTAAATTTAATTTTTGTTACATTTTAAGTTCCAAACTCTTTTTCTCCCTCTTTTCCACCTCCCACTAAAGAAGGTCACCATTTCACACACATGCACACACACATGTATAGACATATGGCATGTGTGTGTGTGTGCATGTTTGGCTACAAGCCAAGACCAAAGTGGAGGAAGTGTTGGTGCATGATTTTCTGTTTGTAGATGATTGTGCACTCAGTGCAGTCTCTGAAGCTGAGATGCAACAAAGTATGGATCCATTCTCTGCTGCCTGTGTTCATTTTGGCCTAATAATTAACACCAAGAAAACACAGTTACCCCATCAGCCACCACTACACCATCCATACATGGAACCATCAGTTACAACAGATGGAAAAGTTTTGAATGCTGTGGATAAGTTCACTTACCTTGATAGTGTACTTTCCAGGAATGTACACATTGACAATGAAGTGATGTATGCATTGCCAGAGCTAGCTCAATGTTGGGGAGGCTCTGAAGAAAAGTTTGGGAAGGAAGTGGCATTATTAGACTGACTATCAAACTGAAGGCCTAGAGAGCCAATGTGCTGACCTCATTGCTGTATGGCTGTGAAACATGGTCCATCTGCCAGAGCCGTGCCAGGAAGCCAAATTGCTTCCATTTAAACTGTCTTAGGAAGGTTCTGAAGATCATCTGGCAGGATAAGGTGCCAGACTAAACTGCCAAGCGTTCAAACTATGCTTCAGAGATTGCAACTCTGATGGGCTTGCCATATTGTTTGAATGCAAAATATACATTTGCCAAAAAAGACTCTTTTATGGAAAACTCACATGGGTCAGGTGACCACATGGTAGTCAGAAGAAGCAATACAAGGACTTTCTCAAGGTCTCTCTCAAGAACTTTGGATTTGATTGTGTGACATGGAAGACAGTGGCACAGAACCACTCAGCATGGTGTGCCCATATCAGAAAGAGTGCTGTATTCTATGAGCAAAGCAGAATTGAAACAGCACAAAGTAAACGTAGTATGCACAAATTTAGAGTAACCATCTCAAATGTTCACATAGATTATCTGTGCCCAACCTGTGGTAGAGCATTCCAAGACTGGATTATTGTGATCTGCCACAGTCTTACACACTGAAACCTCAATTTATCATGGTGATGTCATTTTGGTACTCTTTAAGAATGAAGGACACCAACCATCCAATCAACCAATATGCTTATAAACCATATAATGCATACTTCTATTTATCAGTTATTTCTCTGGAGGGGGTGGCATCTTCTTTCATAGGTCATTTGTAGTTGATTTGAGCATTTACAATAGTCAGAATAACTTAGTCATTCACGGTTATTCTTCAAATAATATTGTTATTACTGTAGACAATATTCTCTTTTTTCTGTTTTATTTTACTCTTCATTATTTCATGTATACCTTTCCATGTTTTTCTAAAATTAGCCAGCTCATCATTTCTTATAGCGCAGCATAGTCCAATCTTCAGAGAGGTCAAGAATCATAGTGCCCAGAAGTAAGGAATTGGCAGTTTTGAAGGCCTTTGCCCTCCTTAGACCATATAACAAGCCTGATGTTTGGTTCTGGGCTCCACAGTTTGGGAAAGATATTTTAAGCTGGGGCATGATCAGAGGAGGGAAACTGGAATGGTGAAAGGTCTAGACTTTATGCTATATGACCATCAGTAAAAAGAATTAGGATTGGTTAATCTAGAGAAAACTCAGTGGTTTTAGTAATTTTATTCAAATACTTAAATGATTGTTATTTGCAAGAAGGATTAGACTTGCCTTGCTGGCCTTAGAGGGCAGAGCTAAAAGCAATGAATGGAAGTTGTAGGGAGATAAATTGAGGCTGGATATTTGGAAACTTTCCTAACAATAAGTTGTCCCAAAGCATTTTGGGTGGACTTCAGGTATCATAGGCTATCCTCTCACTGAAGATCTTCAAGAAGAGCCTGGATAGTCAGGTATTAATGATGCCCTAGGTGGGGTTCTTGTGACTTTAATGATGCCCTCAGAAGCCCCTGCCAACTCTGACATTCTGCAGTTCTGGGTTTGAAAGTATGCACAGGTAAATTCTCCAAAGAGAATTTTTTGTACTTCTTAATATAAATTAATATTTACACACACATCCAGATAGTGCACTTATAAAAAATTGAGACTGAGCCCCAAAACTCCATTGATTGATGGAGAGGTGAGTTCCTATTTCCAAGGGTACTGTGAGAATTTGCTGCCTCAAAGGAACCTCTTCTCTTTAGGGAGGAGGAGGAGAAGGAATTTTGGGTTCTACGGGGAGGGATGGGAAAGATATCTTGGAAATGCAGGCTCCAAAAGCAAGAGTTTGAAAGTGTCCAAGTCAGGGGCAGAGCCAGAATGACAGAATGAAAGCTCCCCCCACCCCACAGCCCATAAAATATCTGTAAAAAATGACCCCAAACAAATTCTAGAGCATCAGAAGCCACAAAACAATATAGTAAAAGAGATTTCCAGCCCAAGGTAACTTGGAAAGTTGACAGGAAAGGTCTATTGCACCAGGCACAGAGTGGAGTGCAGCCCAGCCTTGACCACACTGTGTGGCAGGGACAGGACCAGAGCAGGCCTCAGGGGGTAGAATCCCTGATAGCAGCTGCGTTTTCCAGATTGCTCAACCCACAAATGCCAAAGACAGCTTCAAAGTTCAGTGAGAAAGCTCTCTCTCCTGGGTGAGAAGGGAACGTGGTCTGGCACCACCAGCAGCAGCAACTGCAGTGGCAGCATCCATTTGTGGAGTCCTCTGACTAAAGACCCTGGGGGAATCACATAGCTGACCTGGATCTAAGCTCTGAGTGGCACCCTGGGGTGAGGAGGAATGCTGACTGGTGTGGTGGAGCTGGTGGAGGCTCTGGAGAGGAAATTCTAGTCACGGATCCTGGGCAGAAAAGAATACTTGTGGTTGCTCCTAGACAAGAGCGCAGACCAGGAGAGGAGTAAACTCCTCTTCCTTGATTGTGCCACCTTGGAGGAACTGAGAACTTACAGGTCCCCAGTGTATACCCTCCTCTCAACAAAGGACTCAAAAGTCGAGTAACTGGATGGGAAAATGTCCAAAAAAGGGGAAAAAATAAGGCTATAGAAGGCTACTTTCTTGGTGAACAGGTATTTTCTTTTTATTTCCCCAGTTACATGCAAAAACAATTCTCAACATCTGATAGAAGGGAGGGTAGATTGGGGAAAGGGGTAATCAGAATGCACAGTGTCTAAGGGTGAGAGGAGGGGAGAAATGGGGAGAAAATTTGGAACTCAAAATCTTGTGGAAATGAATGTTGAAAACTAAAATTAAATTAATTTTTAAAAATCTAATAAGATGAAGTTAAAATATATAAATGTAAAGTGGGAAGTCTTACATTTTGTTTCAAAGGTCAATTTCACAGGTTGCAAATACACAGTTAGTTATTTTTTTTGAAAAAACTTCTAGATTTCTTTTCACAAACTTTGTAAGCTCAATATAATTCAACAATGTGATATAATAGGCCAAAAAACACAGCCTAATTAAATTTGAGTTTCTATTATGAGTTGCAAGGTGGTGAGATCTCACAGACCTGTCTTTCTCTGCCTTGGTCAGAACATATCTGGAGTGCTGTGTTCAATTTTGTGAGCCATAATTTATAAAAAGTAAGGATAAAGTAGGGAGTAGCCAGGGGAGGGGGACCAGAACAATTAGTGGATTTCTGATCATGCCATATGAAAATTAGTTGAAAGAACTTGAAATGTTTAGTAAGAAGATAAGACTTAGTCCCACTTCAACAAGAATTTGCTGAACATCTCCTTCTGGATGTACCGTGTGCATCCCAAACACATGTCCATAATGGAACTTATTTTTTCCCTTAACATGATGTATCTAATTTCCCTGTTTCTGTTCAAGGTACCACTGTTTTGCCTGTCCTCCAGCTTCACAGTCTCAGAGTCAATTTAAACCCTTCACTCTCCCTTATTTCTCTAGATCTAATAATTTGCTTTGTCATATCTGTTCAACCTCAACAGAATCTCTTGTATCCAAGTCAAAATATTTGTTAAACACCATGTGCCAGATACTGTGCTAAGCACTAAGGATGCAAAAAGAGGCAAAAGATGGTCCCTGCACATGAGAAGTTTGCAGCATCTGGGGGGAGGCAACAACAACCCCCACAATATGCAAAAACATGCTATATACAGGATAGATAAGAAACAATTAAGAGAAAGAAAGTATTTAAATTAAGAGGTGTTGGGAAGGGCTTCCTATAGAGAATGTAATTTAAGTTGGGACTTAAAGGAAGTCAGGGAAGACAGTAGGCTGAGATGAAGAGAGAAGGCATTCTAGGCATAAGGCAAAGCCAGAGAAAGTGCTTGGAATCTAGAGATGAAGTGTCTTGTTTACGGAACAACCAAGAGGCCACTGTCACTGAATCAAAGAGTATGTGTTGGAGTGTAAGATGTAAGAAGACTAAAAATGGAGAAGCAGTCTAGGTTAGGAAGGGCTTTGAATGTCAAAGCATTTTATATTTGATCCAGGAGGTAACAGGGAGTCAATGGAATTTACTGAGTAGGGGAATTACATGATCAGACTTGCATTTTAGAAAAATGACTTTAATGGATGAATGGAAGATGTATCGGAGTAGGGAGAGACTCAAGGCATACAGACCCACAGGAGGTTATTGAAATAGTTCAGGCATGAGATGAAGAGGGCCTGCCCTTGAGTGGTGGGGTTATCAGAGGACAAAAATGTGCATGTTCATCCTTCATTGCCGAAGAAGACCATGCCATCTGAGAAATGATGACATGACTTGCAGTTGACTTTGTTTTGAGTAAGGGAGGGCTGTGCAGGTCACCAGCCTCACTTTTCCTTCACAGCCATCTGAATCCAGTGACCAGATATTCCTCAGGATGACTGGAGATGACCCAGGATGATGCAGTAATTGGAGTTAAGTGACTTGCCCAAGGTCACACAGCTAGTGAGTATCAAGTGTCTGAGGTGAGATTTGAACTCAGGTCCTCCTGACTCCTGCACTGGTGCTTCTATACACTGCACCACCTAGCTGACCCCAGAGGGCAGGATGGGGCATACTGGATAGATGTTACAAAGGTGAAATCAATGTGCCTTGATAGATGTAGGGTGTGAAAGATAGTGAGGAGAGGATGGCACTTAGGTCGTGAGCCTGACGGATCAGGAAGATGACTGCCCTCACCAGTAACAAGAAAAGTAGGAGGGGAAAGAAAGAGTTTGGGGGGGGGGAGATAATGACTTCTGTTTTGGACATGTTGAGTTTAAGATGATTACTGATTATCTTAAGACTGAAATGTCTGAAAGTCAGTTGGAGATCAGCATAGAGATTGTAATTAAATCCGTGGGTATTAATGAGATCACCAAGTAAAGTAGTATAGAGGGACAGGAGAAAAGGTTTTAGGACAGAACCCAGAGGGACACCTATGTTAGCTGGATGATGATTTAGCAAAGGAGCCTGAGAAGAAGAGGTTACATAAGCAAGAGGAGAACGAGGGGAGACTGGTATCCTGAGGAGAGGGTAATTCACTATGTCAAAGACTTCAGAGAGGTCAAGGAAAATGATGATTGAGAAAAGACCATTGGATTTCTCAACTGAGATCATTGGTAACTTAGGAGAGAACAATTTTGGTGGAATGGTAACATCATATAAGCTGGATTGTAAGGAGTTAAGAGAAGGGTGAGAAGAAAGATGAGGCACATGCTATAGATGGTATTTTTGAGGAGTTTAGTTAGAAAGGGCAGAAGAGATGTAGGACAATATTGAATGGGGATGAAAGGATCAAGTAAGTTTTTTTTCAAGAATAAAGAGGCATGAGCATGTTTATAGGCAGAAGGGAATGAACCAGTAGAGAGAGAGGCAGAAAATAAGTGATAGTGTGGAGGTAATCAACTGGAGAAGATGGAATGAAATGGAATTGCTTGAGGAGGAAGAGGAGTTAGCCTTGGTAAGGGTAGTGCCTGTCTCATGTGAGAAAAGAGTGAAGCAAAAGATCATGGCAGAATATGATGACTGATGTGAGATGAGAAGAGGAGATGAAAGGGACCTCCCAGAAAACAGCCTCATTTTTTCCTGTAAAATATGAGGAAGAGGGGCGGAGCCAAGAGGGTGGAGTAGAAAGACTCACATATGCTAGCTCCGAACCCACAGCCCATAATTATCTGTAAAAAGAACTCCCAACAAATTCTGGAGTGGTGGAGCTGCGCAGCAACGGGGTGAAGGAGTTTTTCATTCCAGAGAGCCCTGAAAAACCGATCCCAAAGGTCCATCTCGCACAGGACGAGAGCAGAGTCCAGCCCTGCCCCGGCCACGCAGCACTGAATGGAGCAAGCAGATCCGATCAAGCTTCAGGGACGGAATCTCCAGCGGCCACGAAGGTCCCTCCACCCACAGACACACAGGTCAGTGAGAGAGACGTCTGGACGGGCTGACAGGAGAGCGGGGTGTCTCCATAACTCAGACCCCCTCAGGAGGCAGCAGCAGAGGCTCCTGGAGCAGGCAGGAGCTCAGCAGCAGCTCCATTACAGAAGGTCTCTGCATAAACCCGCTGAGGGAACTGAGCCTAGGAGGCAGCCCTGCCCCCACCTGAGAACCTGATTTAATCTTACACTGAATAGCAGCCAGGCCTGCTGCCAAAAGCCCTGAGGCTGGGAAGCAGCATTTGAATCTCAGACTCCAAGTACTAGTTGGGCAGATCTGG
>CM053773.1:229826266-229867105 GCA_028658325.1 Potorous gilbertii | reverse complement strand
GGGGAGAAAATTTTGGAACCCAAAATCTTGTGAAAATGAATGTAAAAAGTTAAATAAATTTATTTAAAAAAATAAAAAAAAATGTGAACCCTTTGAGGGCAAGACTTGTCTTACTTTTTCTATTTGGATTCCCTGTGGTAGAGCCTTCTGCACTCATGTTCGTCTGATCAGCCACGGTCGGACATCCTGTATCTTGACACCAGTAGGGTTTTGTCGCTTTGGTCTTATTCAAGAATGAAAGACAATAATTAATCAATTTGCATTCCTGGCACTTAGTAAGGAACTTTGCAATAGTGCTAAATAGATGTCCATTCATTCATAATTTCTACTAATGTTATGAGTTAGGTTTTCATTAATCATTCTCTTTTTCTAGGGAGTTCAGAGAGAAACATTTTGGGGACATGGCATTACATTGCTATTATTATTTTACATTTAATATTCTGTACAGCTAGATAACCTCTGAAGGCTCACTCTGCACATTCAAATCCAGCAGCAGAACAGAACAGGGATAATGTCTACCTTACCCTATTTCCACATGACTTTAATATGATGACATGGACGATAATCACGACAATCATCAAAACAAATTGATTAAGTATTTTGAGATATGAACCACTAAAAATTAGTCTCAGACTAACCTGGCTAGACTTATAACCTGTGTGATCATGAATAAAAAAAAATAGATTTTTAAAATAAAGTTATTTTTGTTGGGGTTTTTTTAGTCATGGCCAACTCTTCATGATACCATTGGGGTTTTCTTGGCAAAGATACTGGAAGGATTTTGTCATTTCCTTCTCCAACTCATTTTACAGATGAGGAAACTGAAGCAAACATGGTTAAATGATTTGCCTAGGGTCACACAGAAAATAAATGTTTGAGACTATATTTGAAATCATGAAGATGAGTTGTCCTGACTCCAGGTCTGGCATTCTATGTACTGGGCCACCTAACTGACCCTGAACTGAAATGATCTAGGTTCAAATCTAGTCTACCTTTGTGACCTTCACCGAGTCATCTTCTTCCTTGATTCTCAGTTTACCCATCTGTAAAATGAGGAGGATGGGTTAGATGACCTCTAAGGTGTCTTCCAAATCAAAATCTGTTATGCTGTGATCAGTGCTTTGGTTTTCATTCTGATTCTACTTTGGATAAATCATTTAACTTCTCTAGGTCTCAATTTCCTCATCTGAAAAGGAGTATGGCCCCTTTCAGCTCTACATCCATGGTCCATAGAACCATAGAATTAGAAAAGTACATAGAGATCATCTAAACCACCCTGAAAATGAACGAGGACCTTAGCCCTCAATGTACCTGTTTCAGTCCCACATCAGCAATAGACTGATGGACAGCTCCACTGGCTGTCTCACTGATACCTCAAACTCAACACTCAGCATGTACTCTTCCCCATCAAAAACAAACAAAAAAAATGGACTCCCTTCCTAACTTCCCTATCAAAGTCACAAACACCTTGCAAGTCACATAGGCTGCTCCCCTTTCCAGAAATGTTCTCTCTTCTCTTCTGCATTTCTTAAAATCCCAAGTTACCTTGTAGACTCAGCTCAAGGGTCATTTCTTTCATCTTTCTTGATTTTCCTAGTTATTAGTTCCTCCTCTCTTCCAATGACTTTGTGTCTGTTTGGGATATATCTTCTATTTATTTATCTAAGAATACACTCTAAGTTCCTTGTGGAAAGAGATTGTATTTATTTCATATTTTTATCCCGGGCATCTCAGACAGTGCATAAGGGGTGTTCAATAAATACTTGTTGGTTGCTTAGCATTCTAATGAATTCTTATTGAACTGCATACCTGACAAATGATTGTGTAATCTCTATTTGAAGGTGTCTAATAAGGAGATCTCCACCACCTCCCAAGGCAGTCCATTCTACTTTAGGGTAGTTCTCATTAGTAGGGAATTTCCACTCTTATATACAGTCTAAATTTGTTTCAGTGATTCTTCCATTCAAAATTCCTCCTTCTGCACCTCTGGGGCCAAGTGGAATGACTCTATCCTTATTTCAAATAGTATCCCTTCAAATACTTGAAGGCAAGTATCATGTAGCCAATAAATCTTCTTGTCCTTAAGTTAAATATCACTCATTCCTTCAACCTATATGGCATGAATTCAAGGTTGTTTACCATTCTGATCATCCTCCTCTGGACATTATGCAGCATACATATGTCCTTTTTAAATGCTGGTACCCAGAACTTAACACAATACTTCAGACAGTTTGACTCAGGGAAGCTATCACCTCCTTAGTCCTAGACACTTCCTCTCTTAATGCAGTCTAAGGTCACATCAGCTCTCTTGGACACTACATCACTTTGTTGTCTCATCTTGAGTTTGTTGTCCAGTAAAACCCCTATGTCTTTTTCAAATGTGTTGTTTTCTAGTTATACCTCTCCTGCTTTGTATCTGCAAAGTTAAAGATTTTATATTTACCTTTTTTTACATTTTATCTTATTAAATTTGACCCAATGTTCTTTTTAAGTCATCTAGTGTGTTAACTATCCCTTGCCAGTCTCATGTTATCTGTGAATCTCATAAGCAAAACCCCTCTGGGTTTCAGTTTCCTCATTTTTGAAATAAGGGGATTGGACTAGAATATCTCTAAGGTTCTATATAGCTCTAAATCCTAAGCTAAACAGCAGAACTAGCAATGAGAACTCTTTGGATTGAAACTTGCCTTTGAATACAAAGGTCATTGCAAGGTATATATGAATATGTATCTTCGTATATATATATGGTGCATGTATTTGTGCAGATGTGTGTGTATGTGTAGGTATATATGTGCTATGTGGTCATCTTATCCCATTCTAAGCCTAGAATGGCTATGGATTCTCCTATTTAGACTCTGCAAGTCACAGCACCAGGTGAATAACTTTAGTATCTCTTCTCTATGGTCACAGTCACAGGCACAAGAAAGAAAAAGTACCTATCTTTCTCTCTTTTTTTAGCCTGTAGGTATTAAATGACTTTCCCAAGATTGTGCAGATAGTGTCTCAGGTTGGATTTGAACTCAAGTTCTCCTGGTTCCAGGGCCAGTTTTCTATCCATTGTGCCACCTAGCTGCCCTATATTTTTTGTAAATATAAATGCTTTCTTCCCTAATGGAATATAACCTCCTTGAGAACAAGATACACTTCATATTGGTCTTTATGTCTGTGGTGCCTAGCACAAAGTAAGTACTTAATGTTTTCTACATAGGTAGGCAACAAGCATTTTGTGCACTTTTATGCACATTAAGTTATCTTCTAGGCACTGTGTTAAATGCTGAGGCTACATATAAAATAGAAGACAGCTCCTGACCTCAAGGAGTTGACACTCTAATGGGGAAAGACAGAACATGAAAAGGAGCTGGGAAGTGGAGGGGTTGGGTTGGATGATAAGGAGTACCCCTGTGAGGGCATGATGGCAAAGTCATCAGAGTCAGAAGGGAAAGGAAGCATAGCTGTTCCCAAAATAGAAGCCCTGAAAGGAGACAATGAGTGGGGAGGGGCTGGCATGGTAAAGAGATGTCTCCAGGTGAGAATGCACCAGACCCTGAGGAAGGTTCCAGAGTGGAAGGGCAACTGAGTTTTGATAGCAAAATCATTAGTCAGGAACACAGTCTGGAGAGGAATGAAGCCATGTTTTTGGTTGACTGAGCGTAAGACGTGAGTAGCTCAACACAAACTCATTTCTCCTACCATGAAAAGGACTCAAAGCACAAACGTAGGATGGGGGGGTTGGGGGGGCATTTAGTTACCAGAATGAATGTGTCACCTACTACCAGTGGTGGCGTTTTGCATCTCAGAAGGCCAGCAGTTTGTTTTCAAATATGTTCTGAAATCATATGCCACAGAGGACTGTGTACTTTGAAAGGCTGTTTCTGGCCTTGGAGTTAAACAGGAAAACCTCCAGTTTGCATGTTTTATTGTTAACACTAGGGGTGTTCAATATGACTAGTGCTGCCCCCAAGATGAATTGGCTAGGTTGGTACTACCTCTTGGTGCCTCTTGGTTTCACTGATGATCACTATCCCCAAGACAGATTGATTGGTCTGGGTTCTTGGTACTAAGATATATTCATGGGAGGATCCATCCATTTTGTACTAGTGAAAATATAAAAGGAAGCAGAGAAACTATGTTTTCTCCCTTCTTTTCTCCTTTCTGCAGAAAGATGCTGAGAGTGCAGGTGCTGGTGGCAACCTCATGGTAAATGCACATAGTGGGGCAAAGAAACATTTCTGGACCATGGTTTTCCTGAATCTTATTCCAGTTGGAGAAAAAAAAAGACTTACTAGGCAGTGCTGATCTTGGGGGTCTTCCTTATAATCCTTAAATTGAAAGTTCAGGACTCTGGACTTCTTTTGGTAGAATAAACATTGCCGAAACATTGCAATTCTTAGAACAGAGGATTGGTCACATGGCTCCAGTGGTGGAAAGTAGAGTGGCAAGGGACCAAGGCATAATACAGAGATGGAAGAAATCTGGACTGGATACATTTCAGCAACTAGGAAAGCCTCACTGTGAAATAGTTAACTTGGTCCGTTTCTCTTTCAAATATGTCCAAACCATTAGTGAATGGACTCACTCTTTCAGGAAAGGATTGCTCCAACTTCCTTCAGGGCTAGCCCTTAGGTAGCTGCCTTTAACCCTATTAGGACAGCTCATCCTCAGATCTGGTGTGTTTCTCCCATTCCTCACATTAGCCAATACTGAATAAAAGCCCCAGTTCCATTCACCCAATTAATATCAATTAGTTTTTCCAGAGGCACATTGACTTCAAAGCTAAAGAAGGGAAGTACTAAAATTTCCCCTGCAGAAGCTGAGGGCACACTTTTCTCTCTACCACCTGGAGAGAATGGGATCAGATCTAGAGCAGTTTTTACTTAGTGTTTCCTTTTCCACATTTTCTTTCAGATATGATGTGAAAGCTGGTGCATGCAGCAGCAATTCTCCCACTGCTGGGCTGGAACAAACTCAGGGCTTCGCTGCTCACTGTCCTGACTTCCAGCAAATCCCAGCATAGGCTCCAGTCACTGGGACTTCAGCTAGCTCCCCATCCTGATCTTTTGAAAGTCACAATGCCCTAGTCTTCTTCTATCTATTCACCCCAAAGTGGAAGAATAAACATAATAGACTGAGAAACAACAGCAGAACCACGTGCCTCCAGCCACAGGCTCCATGCCAACCCCAGGCAGGAGAGGGTCCTAGATTCTGAGGTCCCTCCCCAGTCTGGAGACCTATAGCAACTCATCCACCTCTTTGAACCCAAACCCTCCCAGAGAACCAGATCAAGATAATCCCTTTATCTGAGAGAAAGGAGTGGAAGAGAATGAAAGGAAAGGAAAGAGAGGAGAAAAGACAGGAGAGTGAAGGGGAGAGAAGGGGATATAGGGGAAGAAGGAGAAATAAAACAGGGAGAGGGAGAGGAAAAGTAAGGAGAGGAAGGGCTGGGGAAATAGGGGGAGAAATTCCCCTCAAAATTCACCTCCCCTTAATAGAGGTTCACTAAGACCACCCCCACAGCCCACCTAGGTCCCACAGTCACAGTACTCAAAGGCAGAGGAGGCAGCCTTGTTTCCATAGGAGCAGAACAAGGGGAAGCAGACTCCAAGGAGTCTGAGGTCTCCCTGCAAGGGGGATTCCTCATTCTAGGAAAGGGGTTAGATTGAGAAAGAGGTTCTATAAAACAGCCCCCACTCCCTTCACTTCATTAGCCTTTAGAACATTCAAATGTTACACACTGGAGACCAGCCATGGTCCCTAAGCAAAGCTTGCCCCAGGGAACATGAAAAGCAATAGGAGATAAAAGGATTGGGACCTTTTGTGCAATCAAATGCAATGTGTATTTTCTTAGCTGAGAGCCCTCGGGGATAAAGAGACTGGGGTGGGATGTCTGGGAAGAACTGTCCCCTTTTGTCACTCTGGGAGAGAAAAAAGATTTTTGTGACTGCTGTCACCTAAAGTAACCTGCTCTACACTGCTCCCTCCCACCTCCCCACCCCACTCCCCACTTCCCCTCCTCCCCCAGTTTCTGTCAATCACTTTCATTCTCCCTCTTATTCCCCAACGCTTCCTTCGTCATCCCACCCCCCTGGGAAAGAGAATGAATGTCATTCTTTTGTCATCTTCACTGCAGCTGTTTTCCTTACAGCCTGTCCAGAAACATGCCCTTGTTCCTGTGCTATTCATTCATCAGGAAACAGTTACTGATTGCCTACTAGGTGCAAAGATGTGTGTGTGTGTGTGTGTGTGTGTGTGTGTGTGTGTGTGTGTGTGTGTTTGTGTGTGTGTGTGTGTGTGTGTGTATAATTGGGGGTAGGGTAGCCTAAGCCAAAAACCAGCCTTTTTCACCATTTGTCCACAGTGCCTGAAATAATCTCCTTTCTCACCTCTTAAAATTCCTGACCCAGCTGAGCATCTAAGGCCCAGAAGAACAGACATGAGCAAAAGGTTTTTCCATTCTCTCTAGATTCTACTACAGTCTCTTCCAATGTTACATTGTATCTACTCCATAGATATTTTGTGTATAAGTATTTATATACTTGTCTCCCCCAGTAGAATGTAAGGTCCTTGAAGGCAGGAGCAATTTCCTCATTTTCTCTGTTTCCTCTGTACTTAACAAAATGACTGGCAAATGCTAAGAGTTTAATTAATTAAGGCTTGTTTGTTGTTTGATTGATTGATGAAGGACCTGAACATGAGAGTCACCTGAAAGAACTAGGAATGATCAGACTGGAGAAGAAAAGATTTAGGGGGACACATGAAATAAGGGATGAATAAAAAAAAATTGTAAAGCATTTACTCTACTACCTAGCATTTATACAGAACGTTGAAGTTTGCAAATAATTATATATGCATACGCATGTGTGTATGTATGGATATATGCATACACACAGATATATACACATACATATATACATGTATATGTATGCATACATATATGTATATGTGTACACATATATACATACGTGCATGTGTGTAGTTCTTTCGATACAGTAACCTTTTAGGTTAGGCACATGATAGATAATGATATATTCTCCTTTTACAGTTAAGGAAACTGAAACCGAATAAGGTTAAGTTACTACCTAGGTCATGCGCTAGGAAGTATCTAAAGCAGAATTCAGACCCAGATTTTCCTGATTCCAAGTCCACCACATCTACTGCACCCATTAGCTTCTTATATATCATACATGCTGAGCACTGGGGATAACAATACTACAGATGTGAATGCAACACAAGTCTTCGCTCTCTGATGTTTTTTTTCAATTGTTGTATTCGTACCCAACTCTTTGGAGTTTTCTTGGCAAAGGTACTAGAGTGGTTTGCTCTTTCCTTCTCTAACTCACTTTAATAGGTATAGAAACTGAGACAAACAAGATTAAATGACTTACCCAGGGTCACACAGCTAGTAAGTAGCTGAGGCCAGATTTGAATTCAAGGCTTCCTGACTCCAGACCCGGAGTTCTATCGACTAAGGCACCTAACTGCCCTTAAATTCCAACAAAAGGAACCAATATTAGGAATGGATGCAAGGGACCCACACAAGTGGAAAGCCAGGGCATCATATCATCAGAATCTTCAGCATTAAGCTCAGGTAGCACCCCAATGGATCTCCTTATCTTGGTCTCAGGATGGTGGGTAGGGAGGAATGTTTTGCTTTGGACAGTCACACTGCGAGGGCAAATAGAGCCACAAGGGAGTTGGATGACATGCCCTTTACCCAAGCAATATCAGTATTTATATGTTTACTTTTTCCCAGACAAGGGATGATCATCTGTCTTCAATTATTTAAAAGGCCACTACTCAAGACTGGATGACCGTCTTAGGGAAAGGAGGTTCAGTTCCTCTTTTAGCAAACAAAGAACTAGATGACTTCTAAGTTTTTTTTTCTATTTCCAGATCCAGGATCCTATGATTCTGTAAGTTTCCTGAAGTTCCTAGCCTCCTTTCCCTCTAGATTCTGTATGCTTGTTCATCCTTTAACCCTTCCTCCTTGCCAAAGTTAATCCCT
Source organism: Potorous gilbertii (assembly GCA_028658325.1). NCBI lineage: Eukaryota > Metazoa > Chordata > Mammalia > Diprotodontia > Potoroidae > Potorous > Potorous gilbertii. The sequence goes on along the minus strand of CM053773.1, from coordinate 229,859,103 downwards.
TTTACTCATGTTTTCAGTCCCAGCCCTCCCACCTTCTGGTGGGACCACTACTTGTCAGGTATTTTATCATCAGGTTTCCTTTTATTCATGGGTTGGATGAGGTGGTTGACAAGGTCCTTTCTGTCTCTCAGATCTGCCCCCAGACTGTACTCCCTGAGTCATTCCTCCCTACTGACTCTTCCCTTCTCTCTTACTTTTCAGTGCCTTTGAGTTTGTGAAAAGGGCATTTTTCATTGTCAGGAGGAGGTGGCATGGCCCTGGAGGGGGAAGAAGGAACTAGAGGGAGACAGTAAAAATAATAATTTGTAAACCCCCGAGCACCATGACAGGTGAGGAGATCATGAGAAACCTTGTGATTTGTCACAAATGCTATGGAAGGAAGCAAAGGTGAGAAAGGGAAAATTACTGGTTAACCCCATGATGGGCCTAGGTAGGCATTAAATGAAACTGACAAGGCCATGACTGTTAAGTGCTCTGAAGTCATCCTTTTTCACCTCTATTGTAGTATGTGATTAAAATGGAGGAAAAGCTAACCTTTAATAAGATCCAACTGAGGCATTAAAGAAACAAGCAAATACACAGGAATGGACCAAGGGGATGGAGGGTGAACTGACCAGGCCAGATGATAATCTCCCAGAATAGAAGTCAATATGATGAAAGACACAGAAAAAGACTTGTTCATGACTCCAAGAGAATGTCAAGTGGATATAACTGTCAGAAATCCAAAGGGCAGGAAGGTGGCTGTTTGACACATGAGAAGAGGAAGAGAGAGACAGAGAATACAAAAAGAAGTTAATAAGTCTATGAAAAGATGCTGTCAGTCAATTAACATGCATTTATTAAGCACTTACTATTTTCTAGACATGTGCTAAACCCCAGGGATGCAAAGAAAATGAAAAATAAAACCACCATAAATTTTCTTCTCTCAAGGAGCTCACAGTCTAATGAGAATCAATATTTAAATGAATAGCTATATACAGAGCAAATGCAAAGTGACAGACAGACAGATGGACGGATGGATGGACAGATGGACAGACAGATGGATGAATGGATGGCTGGCTGGCTGGTGTTTGGCATAAAAGCATTGTTTGGAGATCCAGAAGCTAGAAACATGAATGAAGATGAGCCTGACCCTGTTCCAGTAAGAACTATCAAGTGAAGTTCCAGCTTGAGAAGACTTCAGGGTAGTTTTGTGTTTCGGGGGGACAAGGTCCCAAGTGCTGAGGGAAGTTGAGGATGAGATAGAATGATTTGAGATTACAGGAACCCAGAATAGGACCCCACAGGGAACTGCTGCCTCTCATAGTCAATTGTAATAACTCATTAAAATAGTACATTTCTAAGTTGCATATAGACGGGTTTCTCCAATATTATGCCAACGTCCTAAGCTCTCTGTCTCTGCCTGTCAGTCTCTGTCTATTTCTGTCTCTGTCTCTTTCTATCTCTTTCTGTTTTTTGAACACAGAGCAATGTCTCTCTCCATTGACTAACAGTGCATTTAAAGTACTTACAGTTTTTGTCATTATCTCAGGGACCTAACTGCCTAGCTAGTGTCCTTTGTCACCAAGGGTCCAAGATGAGAATGCTGGGGGAAGAATAGGGGTGTGTCACCAGATGCCTGGATCATCAAGAGAGAGACCAAGGAAACTATATAAAAAATGGTCACTTGCCCAACCCAATGAAGGTCAATGAATAGAATAGACTGAAGAACTCATTCCTTGTTTAACTCTAAGGACCAGGCTAAGTGGGTGGTTATTGACAACAGAGAGGTCAATCTATTTTTATTTGAGGTTAACACCACTGATTTATTTACAAGGTTCAGTGTAAAAGAAAGAGCTTTTAGATATTTAGGGGAATTTTCTCCAAATATTTTTGGGGTTTTGAGGAAAAAGAGGTACCATTCTGAGTCAGGCATGGATGCTGAGCCAAATGAGGAAGGGGCACCAGAATCTTCACATCCAAGTGGCAATGGAAGATACCTATGCTGTATGATACAGAGGAAAGAGCCCTGCCTGTAGAATCAGAGGCTCTGGTTTGGAATCCTACTCATGACACTGACATTTATTACTTACTCATCTGGGGGCAAGTCACTTAAATTCTATGAGCTTCTGTTTTCTCCTCCGTAAAATGGATGACTTAAATGCCCCTGTAGAAAGGAAGACTTAATAGGCTCCAAAATCCCTTATAGCTCTAAATCTATGCTCCTATAAATAGTAGGAATCAGACATAGAACATGATCCAAGGTCTTCCTGACTCCGAGGTCAGCCTTCCATCCAGCATGCCTCTCACAGAGGCCATTCTCTGCCTCATTTCTTACCTAGCCTTAATCTCCAAATGGGTATTGCTTCAGTCAAACTGAATACCTTCGTTTAAATAGGTCAATATCTCTCACTGCATCCAGGGTCACCTCCAGTTATCCTGATCTATATCTGGCCACTGAACTCAAATGGCTCTGGAGAAGAAAATGAGACTAGTGACTTTGCACAGCCCTGTCTCACTTACATCCAATTCACTTACACATCATGGTATCCCCCTATGATGTCATGGTCCTCTTGGAGAAAGACCAGCAATAGCAGCACTTAAACAGAACTCTAAAATTTTCAGACCACTATACGTCTGTATCTCACAGTTTTAAGAGCTAAATGCTCTAGGTGTTTTCATTCCATGTTCACAGACAAGGAAAGGGAGGTTTAATGACATTAAGGACTTGATCAAGATCACATTCCTAGCACTGGATGAGGATTTGAACCTAAGTCCTCCTGATCCAAACTCCATCATTCTAACCTTTATGCCATTCTGGGTTCCAATGGGCAAAAGAGAATCCTCTCATCTTGACAGAGATAGTCTCTATCTTACGGTAGATCAGAGCATCTTTGGAATGCCATTTAAGTGAAAGGCATGGTAGATGAAAGCTTGACCTTGGAGTCAGAAACACCAACTTCTATTTCATATATGTTATAAGTGCTGAATAAGCTTCCTTGCAGAGGTCAGGAGTGGAGAATCATGGTAACCTCTTCTCTAAGACAGACTCTGAAAATGAGTGTTGCTGCACCTCACCCTCTACTAAATGATCTGAGGAGCATTTTCCCTAGTTTAAATAAAAAAGAGGAGAATTGAGCTCATTAAGATGCAAATTCTCTCTCATCTCCTCTTCTCGCTCTCCCACCCCCCACTCTTCACTAAGAAGTCAGCAAAGCCTGCTTATCTGCTTAATCTGATTTTATGCCACTAAGTGATTTATTTTTGAAAATTTTCTTTGTTGGATAATAGCAACAGTGGGGGAAAAAAACCCCATTGATTTCTGGACTGCAGTTTTTATCAGGGCTGAGTCAGCCTAGGCTGTTCCAGCTCTATTCAGATCCTTATCTGGCCCCTCTAGTCCCCTCCTTAGCTTGAAAGTCTAAGCTTTCACTTAACTCCCTGGAGCTGGACCCTGAAAACCATAGCTATAAGAAGAAAAATAAAAACACTCTAATTTAGTTTCAAGTTTTAATTTGGTAGCTACAATGTATTTAGTACTGAATTACACACTAAAGGGAGGAAAAAGAAATGGAACATGGATTGCAATAGAAAAGATGTCTGGAACTTTCAGATTCTTAAGTTTGATAAGTTCCATTTGGGTTATCAGTGAAACTCAGTGGTGCAGTGGATAGAGCTCTGAACTTGGAATCAGGAAAACTCATCTTCCCAAATTAAATCTGGTCTCAGACATTTACAAGCTGTGTGACCCTGGCCTAGTCACCTATTTGCCTCAGTTTCTTCCTTTGTAAAATGAGCTGGAGGAGGAAATGGCAAACCACTCCAGTATCTTTGCTAAAAAAAACTCCAAATGAGGTCATGAAGAGTCAGAGAGGACTGAAATAACCAAACAATAACAACAATTTGTACTTTCTATATTTAAGATATTAAGCACATCACATTATCCTTCCATGAAATATGTATCCAACCAAAAGAAAAAAAAAATTAAAAATCACATCTCCTGCCCTGGAGAATCTTACAGTCTAATTAATGAGCATTGACCAGCATCATGATATAAGAGAAAAGCTACTAGACTAAAAGGCAGGAAATAGAAACTTCAATTCATTTCTGTGCAATAAGCATTTGTTCAGTATCTTCTCTGGATGAAATATGCTAGGAGCTAGAGGTCCTTTGGTACATCATTCTTCAATTAAGTCCAGGCAACAAGCATTTATTAAGTACCTACTATGTGCATTTATTAAGTGCAATAAAGGTATGATCTTTAGGCTATCTAGCTGGAATGGTGGGTAGAGTGGCAGATTTGCAATGAGGAAGGGCTGAATTTGTATCTTGCCTCAGAAACTTGTGAGCTGGATCACTCTGAGCAAGTCACTTAACTTATGCCGGACTCCATTTTCCCATCTGTAAAGTGATAGTAATGATATAACCGACTTTAGGGAAGTTTTATGGGAGTCAATGAAATAATATTTGTCAAGTTCTTCACAAATGTTAAAGGACTATATGAATGCTAATTATCACCACTGCCCTCACCACCACCATCACCACCATCATCACCATCTCACCACACTGATGTTGGCTTTCCTTCCATCGTTCTGATGAGAGCTATTCACACCTTCTCATCCTGGTCACTATGGTCTATGTTCTTCCATAGATCCTTCCTGGAAGGTCCATTTAAGTGTTCAGAGACCTCCCTCTAGACCTCTTGACATCACTCCGGTATCACTCTAGTAAGAAAAAGGCTATATGATACAGTAAAATGAGTCACAGTCGTAGGTTCTGGAGTCAGAGGAGGTGGGTTCAAATCTCATCTTTGCTGCTTGATAGACCTATAGACTATGAGCAAATCACTCAGCTTGTGGCCCTCAGTTTCTTCCTCCCTCTTCTCTAGAGGATCAGATGAGATAGCTTTGAAGGTGCTTTTTAGCTCTAGATCTAAGATCCCATGATTCCCTCATTCAAATTACAAGATCAGACCACTACCTTTCTTTGATGATGTGTGTGGTGCTGAAGATACATAGACAAAAATAAAGCAGATCCTTTCCTCAAGAAACTTACATTCTATTGTGTTTGTGGTGATATGATGGGGACAAAGATGGGAAAATGCAGACAAATTGTTCTTGGAACATTTCAGGTGGAAAAGAATTTTCAATTTGGGATGTCTGGGGAGGCAGGGAAGGTCTCATGGATAGGGTGAAACCTATTGTGTGGATTCCAAAGGCAGTCAAAAAAGGAGAACATTTCAGGTATGGATTTCAGATTGTGTAGATTTACAGAGGTTAGCTAGCAATAAAATGTCAAATCTGAGTCCAGTCTGGTTGGAACTTAAAGCATGTAAAGGAGATAAATGTGAAACAAGGCCAAAAGACTTGGAGTCAAGTTGGAGCATGGCTTCAACATCCATCTGTGAAATTGGAATTTTTATCCTAGGAGCAGTAGAGAGCAAATGATGTTTTTTTGAGCAGGGGAATGATGGGATCAGACATTATATTGAGAGGCAACTAAGTATAATGGATAGAGAGCTGGCTTGGTATCAGGAAGATGCAATGTTGAATTTTGCCTTTGCATACTTAATGGTTATGTTATCATTAACAATCTCTTAATCTCTTTTAGACTTAGTTTCTTCATCTGTAAAATGGGACTAGTGATATTTCATAGGGTCTACATATAGACTAAATGAGGTATTATACACAAATCATTTTTGAAACCTTCAAGTGCTATATAAATGTCAAGTGTCATCACTAGGAAGATTGTTTAGGCTGCAGTATGAAGGAAGGACTCAATAAGGGGGGAGGCTGAAGTCAAGGAGACAAATCATGAAGCTATTGCAATATAGTCCAGGCAAGAAATGATGGTGGAGAAAGATACTGTTGCAGTAGACTCTAGTAGATTTTGGAAATTATTATAGATGGGAGACGAAGTAAAATCACAGATGGTCCTAAGGTTATGAACCTGGAGTAAATGGGAGGATAGTGGTGCTCTCTGTGACATTTAAAAATCTCAAAAGACATAGTTTCTGGGTAATTAATCATTTTATTGCTATGCTAGCATATTACCAATAAAATGGATCAGTGACACTCTCGAATGCCAAAGACCAATCATGGAACCCATTCAATGCTTAAATGCCCTTGAAAGGGTGGGTGTTCCTGAGGATGGCAATCTACTGCATGATTAACAAGTAATGGGTGAAAATGAATATTATAATAAGAGATGGACCTCTTCTAAGGAAGGGCTAGAGGACATGCAACTACTTCCAAATCACCCCAACTTCAGGGAAACCTAGACAAAGAATCTATATCCCCCACCCAAGCCTGGGTAGAATACAATGGGCCAAGAATTTCACCCTAGATTAAATTCCTTGTAAGGTTGGGTGGGGTATCGACCCTGTTCTTCAGAGGCTGTCTTGAAATGAGAACATTAGAAAAAGGGAGGGATCTCTGGATCTCTCCAAATCATTCATTATTAATAATCATTTCTATCATTCCACAATTGAGTCCTAGCTTTGCCACTGTATGATCTCAGGTAAGTCAATCAATAAGTATGTATTAAGTATATCTACTGTGTGCAAGTAACTGAATAGTTCTGAGTCCATTAAAGAGCAGGTGATAGAGCAGAAAGAACATTAGTTTTGAAATCATAGGAACTTGGTTTGAATCCCAGCTCTTGGTCCAGACATTTCATCTCCCAGGGCCTTTGTTATCTCATTTGTAAAATAAGTAGATTGGCCAAGAGGATGTCGCAGCTCCTTTATCACTATATAACAACTGTAGGACTCAAAATTTAGATCAGGAAAGGAATTAGAGGTCATATCTTCCAGCTTCCTCACTTTACAGATGAGACCATCACGGTTAGTGAGTGTCCCAAGATCACCTAGATAACAAACGACAGAGTGAGAATTTGACTGACACAGGTTCTCTGATGTAAGTTCTGTCTCCTTTCCACTTCATCCCATTGATCCTACTCTATCTACCTCAAAGAGTTAATCAAATAAGATGACAGATATGTTATGTAATTCAGGGGGGTGGATGTGACTTGACACATCACAAGAATGTCGCCGTGACCCCTCCATCAGCAGCCTTCAAAGAGATTTTAAGATCCCATCTCCAAGAAGCCTTGTCTCACTAAGTAAAAGCAAGTTAGCAGCCTTTGTCTCAGCTCCACTGACCCAACTATTTCTGCACGGATTACTCCTCTTCCTACCAAGCTTATTTCCTCAAGTACTCAGCCCACACGGATGTTCCTTTCCTTATTAAGTTGATTCATTTGCTCCTAGACAAAGGTGTAGAGTTGATATAGCACACTGATTTGCCCCAGTATAGTATCAGAGATTTGGAACTGGAAGGGTTCTAAGAGGTTGTTTCATCCAACTGGACAATGCTATAGATGAGAAAACCAGAGGACATATAACAAAGCTTTGAACCCAGGTCTCCTGAATACAAACCCCTCTCTTTCCATTGCACCATGCTGCCCCCAGAAAGAAGGAACATAAGAAGGAGGTGAGGTTGGAAGAAGGAAATAGTAGCTTGAATGTTCATCTAAGTCAGCAAACATATCTGGCTACAGATGTAAACCATTCCCAAATGTCCTAAATCCTTGTCTTATTGGTATCATACAACTAAGTTCAAAATATCCCATGTAGAGAACCAAAGCCTCTAGGTCCAACTAAAATTGGCTGTGCTATTGTGGTTTTTTTTTTCCTTCACTATTTTTTAAAATTTATTTTATTTTATTACTATTATTTTTTTAATGTTCTACAATCACTTCCTTAAAATTAAGATTTTATCCCCCCCCAACCTTTCCCCCACTAACCCCCTCCTTCCCCTTGACAGCATACAATTCTGTATAGGGTCTACATATACTTTCCTAAGTCTTAATCAATCAAGAAGCAATTTTTAAATACCCTTTAAGTACTAGATATGCTTCTAGGTGTTTGTTGTTGTTTTGGCTATTTCAGTCTGCCCAACTCCACAGAGTTTTCTTGCTAAAGATACTGGAGTGCTTGCCATTTCCTTCTCCAGTTCATTTTACAGATGAAACTGAGGCCAAGAGGTTTAAGTAGTTGTCCAGGGTCACACAGCTAGATTTGAACTCATAAAGATGAGTCTCCCTGACTCCAGGCCCAGCATTCTATCCACTGCCCACTCACTGCCTGTTGTAGGTGGGGGAGGTGTGTGTGTGTGTGTGTGTGTATGTGGGGGGGTGCAGGGGATTGGAGGTTAAGAAGCTTTCATTCAACTAAATTTGTCAGCCAGATCCAGAAGTAGACTGAAGCAAATGGAGTTTTGCCCCTGGGAACAACAAGTTAGATGACCCCAAAAGCCACTGATCTTCAAAATCAAAGAATCATGGAATTTCAAAACTGGAAAGAACTCAGCCATCTGTTTCTATCCATATACGAAAAAGAATTCTCCCTCCAACACACCCATTGAGTGATCTTTCAGAATTTTCTTGAAGATGGCCATTGAGAGGAACCCACTATCTTTTGAGACATTTCATTTTGGATGGCTCTAATTGCTAAGGATGGTAATGGTATCATATTTATGTAGTGCTTTATGCATTTGATCCTCATGGCAACCTAAGTGATAGGAGCTATTTTCATACCCATTTTATAGCTGAGCACACTGAGACTGAGGGAGGATGATTGACTTCTGTAGGGCCATACAGCTAGTTAAGGGCATGAGGCAAGTTTTGAACTCAAGTGCTCCAAAGTCCAAGTCCATCACCTTAATCACTGGGCCTCCTAGTTGTAGGAAGGCCATCTTGACCTCAAATCTAAATCTGCTCCTCTGTGCCTTTCATTCTTTACTCCTAGTCCAACTCTGTGGGGCCAAGCAGAATAAGGTTAATCCCTCTTCCAGGAGACATCTTTCCAAATACTTGAAGACAACTCTTATGCCTTCCCAATTAAACGGTTGTCATCTCTTCTCCTGTCTGTTTTTCTCCAGATTAAACCTCCTCAATCCCTAAGCAAGTACAAACACCCGCACCTAGTAAGGGTCAGTAAGAATGAGTCAAGATAGAAAGCTACCAGTGGTGTGTGCTCCTCATTCCCCCCTCCCAGGACTGTCCCTCAAGCAGACTCTTCCCCTCCCCAGCCTGGTCCCCACTCCCCCAAGACAAGGTCTCTTTATCATCAACCTTACAGTCTCGGCTTTCCTCCCTCAAGTAGACCTGTCTTTTTAAAAGCAGATTTGATATCACAATTCATGCTCTTCCTTGACACAGATGTGGTTTCTAAAGGTTACTCCAGGCCCTAAATTGCTAGTTTGAGCTCCAGTGTCAACACCTGTTGTCTCAGTGACCTGGGAAATGCCTAATAAATCATTGCTGGTCAACAGACTGACTCCTTGTAGGACAAGAGCCTATCCATACATTATTTCCTTCCCACACTCTATATTTCAGATAAATTGACTTACTTCCTGTTCCTTGTACTGGACAGGATAGTCTAGATCCTAGCTCCAGTCCTTTGCAAAGGCTATTTTCTGCTCCTCCTACATTTCTTCCTTTCCTCCTTTTCCTTAGAATTCCTTTTGTTATTGGTGAGTCATTTCAGAGTCTTTGCTACCCCATTTGAGGGTTTCTTGGCAGAAATACTAGGGTGGTTTGCCTTTTCCAGATGAGGAAACTGAGATAAACAGGGTTAAGTGACTTGCCCAGGGTCACACAGCTAGTAAGTGTCTGAGGATGGATTTGAAGTCAGGTCCTCTTGACTCTAGGGCCATCACTCTATCCACTGTGCCACCTAGCTGCCCTTTAGAATCCCTAACTTCAATCAAAGCTTAGCAGAAGTGCCAGCTTTTACATGAAATCTCTCCTGATCTCCCCATTCCAAGTGCTCCCCAAATTATTTTGTATTTACTTTGTATATATTTTGTATTTCTGAAAGGTAGTGTTCTATAATAGTTAAACATCTGGCCTCGGAGTCAGCTATAGTTAGACATATACAGACTGGGTGACCTTGAATATATCACTTAAGCTTTCAGAGCTCCATACAATTGTCTAACACTAACATTGCAGGGGGCTGCAGTAACCTGCACGTTACAAGGAACGTGCTTCTCTGTCAGTTTCCTATATCAATGGAATTACAGATCTAGTCTGTACCCTCTGTGTTTTTGTATTTACTTATCTATGTATATCTTCCTTCTCTTAATAGAATATAAACTCCTTCAAGGCAGAAACTGGTTCATTCTTTTCTCTATGTAATAATATAGCACAGTGTCTGGTACATAGTCAGTGATTGATTAATAAATATTGAATGAAAGAACAAGCTAACTCAAGATCCTCCCAATCTCTTATCCCATTCCCTTCCCCCAATTCTAGTCAATCAATCAATATTCACTGATTGTTTATTGCATGCCAGGCAGTTTGCTCTCAATGAATAGTCACTGGTGTCTTCCCCTTCCTCCCCTCTCCCAAGCACCCAGCAATGTCAAATTAAGACAATTATCAGGAACTACTCTGAGCATCAAGCAGAGACATAGGGGTCACACAGATGTTCTCCTTTCTCCAGTTAAATCCCAGGCAGTCAGTGAGGAAATCAGAGGAGCTCTGGGCACAATGGAGGTGGACGTGGAAGATAATTACACCATGGCTCCCTTGTTCTCAAGCTGCGGTGGACCCTTAAATCATTGTTCATCCCCAGCATGGTGCTGAATGGTCCACTGTCCTCTTTTGCTTCTGAACAATAACCTCCCAAATTGCTCTCCGCCTTGAAGATCTGTCTGAATTTTCTCAGCCTTCCAAATCATCACCACCCTCCCTTGACCTTTCCTCCACTTAGCTTTGAGCCCATACAGCAGTAGCCTGAACAGTATAATGAGCCCTTACTGGCTGCGGCTGCTAGTCACATTTTTTAAAACTTGTAAAAAGTCATCACTTAATAAGAGCCAACATTTCTATTGCCCTTGGCAGTTTACAAAGTGTCTTCCTCACAAGCCACACTTTAAGAAGGACATGGATAACCGAGGGATGTTAAGGCTCGAGAAAAGAAAACTCAATGAAGGAGAAGGATAAGGAGACAAAATAACCAGTTATCCTTTCCACATCATGCGGGTGCAATCTAGAAAATCTACGTAAAATTTTTTGACCCTCCCTTCATACCAGAGAAGAAGTCTGAATTATTATATTAAAGGATAAAATATGTTGATTTTATATAATACTATACATATATTTTATTCTGATTTTCACCTGTCATCTGCAACTTTGGCAAAATTCCCCCAAAATTCCCATTTCGTTTTGTATACTACCCATGATATATCAAAACGATCCCTTAGTGAAGGGATAACTGTATCCTCAAGTATCCGAAGGACTGTCATGGAGAAAAGACATTGAGATTCTCTGCTTGGGCCCAGAGAGCAGAACCAGGAGCATTGAGTGAAAGTTACAAAGAGAGAAATTTAGACTCCATGTTAAAAGAAAAACAAAAGCCTTTTACTTTCTTGTGGTTTCTCCCATGGGTTCTAATTCTTTACAACATGACTAATGTGAAAATATGTTTAATATGAATGTATATGTAGAGCCTATACCAGATTGCATGCTGTCTTGGGGAGGGGGAGAGAAGGGAGGGGGAGAAAATTTGGAATTCAAAATCTTAAGGAAGTGAACGTTGAAAACTAAAACTAAATTCATATTTTTAAAAATCTTCTTAAGAATTAGAGCTGACCAAAAGTAGAATGGGTTGTCTCAGGAGGTAGATCTTCTCTCTTTCTGAAGGTCTTCAAGCAGAGACTAAATATTTCCTTGCTGGGAATATTATGATATCATATATCAGATGTATGTTGAATTAGAGTGTTCCTGACTTTAGAGTTATGACTCTAAAATTCCCTCATTCTGTAATCAGTTGGAGAGAATCTGGAGACAGGAAACCAAGATGGTCAAAGGCAAAATATTGGTTAAAGGAACTGAGAATGTTTAGCCTTAGGAAAAGAATAATGGGTTGTGGGAGGGGAGAGTGACAGCTACCTTTAAGTCTATGAAGACCCTAGAGGATAGAACTGGAAGCAAAGAGTAGAACTTACGAAGAGTCAGATTTAGGTGTCAGGTAAAGAGGAAAAGCAACTGCCTAATAGTTACATATTGCCTAAATTAGAATGGGAGCAACCAGATGGTACAGTGGAAAGACTGCTGGACATGAACTCAGAGTTCAAATCTGACCTCAGATATGAACTACCTGTGTGACCTTGGACAAGTCACTTTGCCCTGTTTGCCTCAGTTTCTGTAAAATGAGCTGAAGAAGGAAATGGCAAACCCAAGAAACCCCAGATGTGGTCAACTGGACATAACTAAAAGAGGTGAACAATGATGGAAAGTTAGAATGGACCGGTTTGACTTTGGCAAGTAGTTGACCAATGAGACTCCTCATTGGTAGTCTGCAAGCAAAAGCTGGATGAAACACTGTCAAAGAAGTGATTGAGAAAATTCTTTTTCAGACATGGGTGGGACTAGCTGACCTCTGATGTTCTTTCTAACATTTTGTGATTAGTGATTTAAGAGAATATAAGCTTCTTGAGGACACGGACTGATTTTTTCTTTTGTATCCTCAGTCCCTAGAATGAGTTCTAACAGCACCTAGCATAATAAGCACTTAATAAAAGCTTATTAGTTGGTTGATTGATTATCTATGAACAAATCATACCCCCATCCCCTCAGTAGAATCTAACCTCCTTGAGAGTAGGAAATGTTTCACTTTTGTATAAATAGCCCCAGTACTTAGCACAATGCTTGGCACAATGTAGACATTTAACAAAAGCTCATTAAATTGAATTGATTCTGTGAGTATGATTATCTCCGTTTCACAGATGAGGCAACTCAGTACCAGAGGATTCAAAATCTAGAAGGAATTTTAGAATCTATTGAGTCTAACACCTTCACTTTACATGGAAGGAAACTGAGTCTGAGAGAAATTAAGTAACTGTGTGACCCAGAATCACACAGGTAGTAAGTATTTGAAGTACTATATGAATTCTGATCTTCTTGACTCCAAACCCAATGCTATGTACTGAACCACATTGTTACCTAAGGGGGTTAAATGTTTTGTCCTCAGTCACTCAGATTTTAACTCAGATCTTCTGCCTCCAAGCTAGTGCTCTTTTCACTGTCTCACTTCTCCACTTATCATCCAACACTTACACTATTGTGTTTCTCCCTATGATCTCAACATTTAGACTTGTTATAGATGTATCATTTTTTTAATGAAGGAATGGAGATGGAGACTGGATTCGCTAGGAGAGGGGGAAAAAGTAGGCTAAGCAATTGTAGTGCAATGTCTTACCTCGTTAGAGTATAATGGATCCTTCACACAGAGATAAATGTAGCATTTGATCTTTATCCCAAGGGAAGGAAAAGGAAAAGGGGCACATGAAAAATGGATATTTACTTAAAGGGCCCTGGATACTTACCATACTTCATTCTCCACCTACAGTTAAAACTAACCTGTCATGGTGACTGACCTCATACATCATTCTCTTGGGAGCAGAGGGGATTTTAGACTGTTGGTCCCACCAAGTAAAATAGCAGAGAGCCCAAGCCTGACTCAGCTCTCTCTCCCTTCTCCTCCCAGTTAGGGCAGTGAAGCAGCAGAGACTCCCTCAAGGAGGCTGCTCCCATTTCTGATGTGGGAGAGAAGAACTGGGAGCTTTGTCCAAGGTGCTGAATCTTGAGGACACTGAAAGCGCTTTCAGTCCCTCAGAGGCATAGAAATAACTTGGCTTAGAACCTAGCTGTCATCAGCTTTCCCTCCTGGGTAAAATGCACTCCCTCTTCATCTCCACCTTGTAGAAAAAAAATAGCTTCCTTTAAAGTTCAGCTCAGGGGCCTCTTTCTTCAGGGAATTGTTTCTTATCTCCTTGCTCCCCACCACCATTCAGTGCTTAGTGCCTTCTATTTCTTCAATTATTTTGTATTTCTTCATACATGTTTGTGCTTTCTCCCCAAAATAAAATGCAAACTCCTTGAGGAAAGGAATTATTTCATGTCTGTACACTCTGTGCCTAACACAGGATACAGTAATTGCTCAATATATGCTTGATGAATTGAATTGAATGGTACATTTTCTCTTTTCCTCCAATCTCATCCCCATGGTCACATCCCAGATGAGCGCTTCCCTGGATTGTCCCCCTTCCACTCTTTGCTAGTCACGGCTTTGTTTAGTGCAGTCTCTGAATCTATTTAGAGTAGGATCCATAATGATAATAAATAAAATTATATCAATCACAATGTCCAAACTACATGAAATGAAAAGCTTTGAAACCAGAGACTATGGGAGAACTTTTTATCCCTGTAATTTCCCCTGATCCATATCATCCCCCAAAATGCTTTCAATGAGTCATTCTGGGATTTTAGATTAGAACTGAAAGGAAATAGAAAGTCCAACAGCCCACTGCACAAATGAGAAAACCAAGGTCCAGATAGTTGAAAGGATGTGTTCAAGTTCACACAGCAAGTAAGTGTCTGAGGCAGAATTTTAACTCAATTCTTCTTGATTCCAAGATCACCATTAACCACTACTTAATCTATCTGTCCTGTTAAAGATGAGCTTATATGTCAAATAGGACAGACACTGGAACTGGACAGGTGACATCGCTTTCAAAGAGAAGTCCAAGATATGGAAGCACCCTATACTAAATGCAAGGCAGTGCCTTCTCCACAATTTATAATCTTAAAGAATTTCCTGAAACTCTGAGAGATTAAAGGACTTGACTAGGGTGACACAGTCATCTTGTGTCATGGATGAGACTTAAACCCACATCTTCTTGACTCTGAGATCAGATTATTCTGCAGTGCAACACTGTCTACAAAACATGTAAAAGAATAATGTCAGGATACTGGGTTGTCTACCAGTGCTTTCTATCGGAATCCTAACAGAAAGATGAAAAAATGAGATAATGTTGATGATTAGGATGATAAATGTTATCAACATCATATTTTAAGGCTTAAAAGGTACTTTACACACTTTATGTCATTTGATCTGCACAATAGCTTTTACAGAATTTATTATGTCTAGTATACAGATGAGGAAATAGAGTTTATGTCCAGTTAAATGACTTGTCCAGGGTTATAGACCTAGTATTTGTACTGAGATTCAGACCCAGGTGTTAAGTATTTCAAGGGCAACACATTATTGACTTCTCATAGAGACTACTGAGTAGCAGGTTGGCGTGGTGGATAGAGTGCAGATCTGGTGTCAAGAAGACTCATCGTCCTGAGTTCAAATCTGGCCTCAGACACTTACTAGCTTTGTGACCCTGGGCAAGTCACTTAATCAACCTTGTTTGCCTCAATTTCTTCATCTATAAAATGAGCTAGAGAAGGAAATGGCAAACTTTGCCAAGAAAACTCCAAATGGAGTCACAGAGTCCAATATGACTGAATACCACCGCCATTGAATAGCAGTGCCAATCATTTACTTTTGCTTGGAAACTAGGGTGTTTGCTCAGGTTCTGGGAAGCAGTAGTTCCTGAGTACTATTTTGGTGTGTCACACCCCCTAACTTTCCCTTCTTCCTCCTCTTAGACTATTTCACTCCATGTTCCAAAAATGAGCCCCTTATTGTTTCTAGTATACAACATTTTATTTATCTCCTGTTTCTTTTCTTTGCATACTCTGTCCCCCACACTTGGAATGCATTATCTCCTGATTTCTACCTTTTGGAATTCCTTAATTTCTTCAGTCCAGCTCAGACATTATCTCCTGCAGGAAGCCTTTCATGAGCTCCAGCTTTTAGTGTACTCCACGTTCTACCACCCCCACTCCCCAAATTACTTTCTCTTTTGGGTCTTAGAAACCTGGAAGAGACTCCAGAGGCCATCTATATTTATTGATTTATTTAGTACCATAAATCTACAGCTGGAAGCAACCTTAGAAGCTATTTTTTCCAAGCTTATTTTATGGACAACAAAACTGAGGTCTGTGGAAGTTAGGTGTTCTGCTCAAGGTCACAAAGATAGGAAGTGTGAGAAGTAGAGACTGAAATACAAGTCTCCTGACTCTATAGTGAGGATTCTTTACATTGTATCATGCTACCTTCATATATTTTGTATCTATTTTCTAAGTGTATAATAGCCTCCTAACAATTACTCCTAATAGAATGTAATCTCAAGGCCAGGACTTGTACATTTTTTGCCTTTCAATCCCTAGAACCCAGCTCAATGCCTGGCATATAGTGTTTACTCAGTAAATGCTTGTTGAAATGGATTAAATCACAGAGCAAGATTTAATGTTCATGAAGGAGTAAAATTGAAGCAACCATACAAAAAGGTTATTAAGCAGTACAAACAGAAATAGTTCTTGCATAAGTTTCTGAAGTTCCCAGACTGACCCAGGCCCCTGTCGGTGTAACAGAGGACTTCCTTCAGAGAGGGAATTTATATACTTTAGAATGTAACTTGTCCTTGAGGACACCCAATACCTCTTGTTTGGACTTGTATTCAAAGAACTTTCTTCATTGCCTGGAACATAGTCAATACTTGCTACAAACTGCACAGAATGAAAAGTTTTCTAAATGAAGGCAAATAGGGTTAAGTGACGTGTCCAGGGTCACACTGCTAGTAAGTATATGAGGACAGATTTGAACTCAGGTCTTCCTGACTTCAGACTTGGCACTCTGTCCACTGTGCCACTTAACTGCCCCATCAGACCACAGAGGTATGTTGACTCATTAATTCACTCATATGGGATCACAGAATTTCAGATTTGTAAAGGATCCCAGTAGCCATCTTGATAATCCATACTTGTTAAAGAAGTCACTCTATGATATACCTCAAAAGGGACCAAGTGATTGAATGTGGATGTTCCAGTGTAAAACAATCTCTACAATTAGCCAAAAGATCATGACATTTGTCCTGTTGATTTGAAAGAAGTTTATTGATCCATCATCACATAATAAAAAAAATTAAAAGTCTTCTAATTGGTGATTCTAATTTGTCTGATAATCTGTGTCTGGTGCCCTTTGAAAATCCTTTTTGTCAATATCTCAAGTTTGTCAATATCTCAATTAATACTCAGAGTATAAGCTCCTTGAAGGCTAGGATTGCTTTTGATTTTGTCTTTGCATCCTCAGTGTGTTACACATAAGAGGCATATAACAGATATCTATTGAGTTCAACTGAAATTTCACTTCAACATTTTCAAAGCAATTTTTTAAAAATAACCCTCTGTGTCTGTTTCCTCATTTTTAAAATGTATGTTAGACTAAATCTGTAGGTACTTTCCAACTGTATGAGTCTGTGTGTATTTATGTAAGTGTGCATGTGGCCAAGAACAAAGCTCTATAGGCTTGTAGCCACTTCCAAATGGGGAAACTGAGATTTATCAGGAAAGATGTTTGCTCCAAGAAATATGACTAAGAACTATCTCAGGAGATATTTGAAGTCTGGTCTCCCAACTCAGGACCCAACATTCTCTGAATATACCACTCTATACCACACCGAGAACCAAGAAAGCCCATCTTTTAGAAGAGACAAATGAGACATCTTCCTCTCCATTTTTATTTTCTTCCCTCCTTGCATCAAAGCAAGTAAGACTTCTACTGTCTTGCCCAAAAACATCAAACTGTTCTCCCAGTTTCCTCTGAGGCAGGTTGACAGATTGCCGATCCTTGCCTCATTGATATGCTACTGGCTTGTAGGGACAGTATATCAATCATGAAGGCTTTGGTGAGGTAATTGGGGTCTGAGGAGCAAGCCTGGGAGTAAAGAAGGACAGGAAAGATAGCTCACCTAGGAAAGAAGGGAAAGTTACCCTCCCTCCTCCCTCTGAGTCTGGGATCACGGGCCAAGGCTCAACTGGGTTGAACAAATTCAGCAGGGATCTGCAGGGATGACACATTGTTTGAACAAGGAGGGCAAGACAACCTCCAAAGGAAGACAGATGAGAGGGATTGTTTTCATCTTCTGAATAAGAGATAGGAAGCTCTCTGGCTCACCAGGCTTCTCATCCTAGCTTGCAGAAACAGGCAGGCATCATGCACCAGCATCCTAAGGCTCCTGAAAGACGAGATTTTACTAATGGGACCTGTCTTTCATCAAATGTGCACACCTTATAACAGATACACAAGAGAAGGCTGAGGATCTGAGATTCTTTTGACATCTCCAGTGAGGCTTTCACTAGAGCACCAGGGTGTATATGACAAATGACAGTCAGGGACTACTATAGGTGGGGAGGGAGAGTAAGGATACTCTTGAATTCTTATATAGCACTTTGTTTACCTTGAAGCATAATAAAGAGGTTTATCAATATTATTCATTTGAGGTGTAGGGTGTGTTCAGGGAGGACCAGTACCTTTGGTGTGATAGTTGCTGAGCCCTTTTAAGGGTTCTTTCCCTATTTGATGTGCACCTCTTCCACCTAACTCTTACCTGTAGCTCCAAGAGGCTGTAGCAGGTCATACCCCAGTAAACCTTTTTGGCAGACGGACCAAACCAGGTTGAGGGTAACCAAGGGTTCTCAAACTCATTGGTGAGTTAGAGGGGTGTCCATCCCAAGTGTGTGAAGACTTCCCCTGGTGGAATGGGCAGATGAGAACAATTTGTTCCAATGGCCATGAAGGCAGATGAAGCAGGTGATGTGGAGCACTTAGAGCTTGGTTAGACAGCAAAAACATCAAGGTCATTCACTGCATCCTGAGCCATCGCCAGTCATCTTGACTGTCCTGTGACTGGACTATAATGACTCTGGAGGAGAGAGTGAGGCTGATGACTTCGTGCAACTCTGTCTCACTTAAATCCAATTTGCACACGAATCAAAAGACATCATATTCACTTAATAGGCACTTATTGAATACCTACTATGTGTCTTGACTTGAAGAAGCTCACATTCAATCTGGTATAGATAATTTGTAGACATAGAAATATATGCAAAATAAAGATAAAATGCACTAGACCTGTGATTTCAAGGTATTGGGAACTGAGAAGGGAGGGCAGAACTCCCTCTATGTAGGTTTGCATGGCACCTTCTCTGCAGCTTATAGCGATGTGGAGGACCCTCAGAGGTTTGCTGTTGTTCAGTCATTTCAGTCATGTTTGACTCCTTGTGACCCTATCTGAGGTTTTCTTGCCAGAGATACTCGAGTGGTTTGCCATTTCCTTCTCTGGCTTGTTCTACAGTTGACAAAACTGAGGCAAGCAAAGCTGAATGGCTAGTAAGTATCTCAGGAAGAACTAAGATAAGTCTTCTTGACTTCAGGCCCGCTGCTCTATCCACTGCTCCCTCTACTGACTAAGTGATTTTCGCAAAGTCTCTTATATATACTGCCTTCTTTCCTCTGGTACTGCCACCACCCTGGTGTAGACCCTCATTTCAGCCCTGTGTTGTTGTAATAGTCGGCTTGTTGGTCTGCCTGCCTCAAGCCTCTCTCCTCTCCAGTTCATCCTCCATTTGGCTGTCAGTGATCTTAAAGCACAGGTCTAACCTTGCTACTTCCCTTATCAATAAAATCTAGTGATTCCTTTATGATGTCCCGGATCAAATATAAAGCCTCTGTTTGGCATTAGAACCCTTCATCATCTGCTCCCCTCCACCATTCCAGTCTTCTTACATTTTAAACCCAACCCTCATTTACTCTTTGATCCACTAATATTCCAGCTTCCAACTCTGGTCATTTTCATTGACTGTCCCTCAAGCCTGCAGTGCTCTTCCTCCTCAACTCCACCGGTTGGTTTCTTTCAAGTCTCAGTAAAAATGGGTTCTCTGCAAGAACCCTCTCCCAGTGCCCCCTAATCTGCATGCCTTCCCTCTGAGACCATCCTTCAATTTATTCTGCTTATATCTTTTTTGGCTGTAGTTGTCTGCATGTTATCTCCCACATTATGCTGTGGAATTCTTGAAAGCAGAAGCTTTACTTATTGTTGCTGCTACTGTTTTTGCCTTCTATGTATTCTCAAACTTAGCCCAGTGTCTGGCACATAGTAGGCCCTAAACAAATGTATATTGACTAAATGACTAGCATTTAAACCTAGTTCTACCTTACTCAAAAACCAATACTCTCTCTCTCCTCCACTTTTCATCTTGTTTCTCCATAAGTAGAGAATCAATGAACATAAGAAAAATTTTAGGGGAAGGCACTGCCTTCTAGCGGCATCTGAAAATGCCTCAGGTAGGAGGTAATCTTTGAGCTGAGTGAACATCAAAGGAGACTATGGATTCGAAGAGGAGAGGGGGGAGTGTAGTGCAGGCGTAGGGAACTGTGTATGTAAAACTGCAGATGAGAGAGGTAGAATTTGAGTGATAGGCCCAGGTAGAGTTTTCTCCTGGCAGAAATGAGTACTGATGTGGCCCCTCTGGTTTAGATGAAGTTCTGGATGTAGAGTCATAAAAATTTTGGTTCACTAAAAGAAATGGCAAATAGGATGATTTCAGAAAAACCTGGAAAGATTTACATGAACTGACACAAAGTGAAGAGGGCAGAAGTAGGAAACATGGTACACAACAGAAGCAATATCGTAGGACAAAGAATTGTGAATGGCTTAGTTTTTCTCAGCAATACAATGATCCAAGACAATCTCAAAGGACTCGTAAAGAAAAATGCTATCCACCTCCAGAGAAAGAACCGATGTTGTCTGAATACAGGCTGAAGCATCCCATTTTCCTTTCTTTTCTTTCTTTTTCTTCAAATCTTCTTGCACCAAATGACTACTACAGAAATGTTTTACATGATTGCACATGTATAATCTATATCAGATTGCTTGCTGTCTCAGGAAGAGGGGAAGAGAAGGGAAGGAGGAATATATTTAGGAGCTAACTTTTTTTTTTTAAAAAGTTGACTATGAATGTTAAAATTTGTTTTTACCCATATTTGTGGGAAAATAAAATGTTATTGTAAAAATCATTTTAAAAATCTTGATTCAAATCTCACCTTTGACAGAAGCTTAAGGAGATAACTTTTTT
The DNA here is from genome assembly GCA_028658325.1 of Potorous gilbertii. NCBI lineage: Eukaryota > Metazoa > Chordata > Mammalia > Diprotodontia > Potoroidae > Potorous > Potorous gilbertii. The sequence goes on along the minus strand of CM053773.1, from coordinate 229,838,247 downwards.
GAGCTTCAGTTTTCTCAGCTCTCAAATGGGCTTAATAGTACCTATTCCACATGACTGTCCTAAGGCTCAAATGATATTTTTTCCCTTATTTATCTCCACTACCTCCCCCGCACACACAGGTATTTGTATGTTTTCTTTCCCATCAGATTGTAAACTCCTTTCAGTAGGAGCTGTTTTTACCTCCCTTTTTATCCTCAAAACTTAGTGTACTGCCTGAAACCAAGTTGACTGACTCACTTTCTGATGAACAGTTGACAGGGTCTGCTCTGGATAAAGCAGGGTAGGTAGGGCACCGATTCTCTTGAATTACTGGCATATGATAGTGTTTAATAAATACTCAATGACGCAATATTTTTGTTCTGTAAGCAATGACGAGAGACATAGTTTCATAAGAATCTGAAAAGACTTCTATGAACTGATGCAAAGTGAAATAAGCAGAACCAAGAGAATAACTTCCACAATAACAATATTGTAAAGATATTTAACTTCGAAGGACTTTAGGAACTCTGACCAACACAATGGCCAACCATGATTCCAAAGATCTCATAATAAAATATCCTACCCACCTCCAGAAAGAGAGCTAATAGACTCAGAGTACAGATTGAAGTATGATTTATTTTAATTTTCCTTTCCTTCCTTTGTTTCTATCTTTATTTTTGGACATGGCTAACATGGGAATTTTTTTAAATGACCATATTTTAAAGGGTTCTGCTTTTCTTGTCTTTTCAATGAGTGGGAAGAGGGAGGGAGAAAATGTAGAACTGAAAATAAAGTTAAATTGAATAATTAAAATTATTTATTGACTGATTTGTCCAAAGTCACAGAGCTAGTAAGTATTCATCAGTTAGGATCTGAACCCTGGTCCTCTGAATCCACAGCCAGGACTCTTTCCACTGCCTTATACTGCCTTCCTTCTTATGGATCTATCAATCTAGAATTCTTATGAAAAATTCATGGAAATGACTAAGATACAAAGTGATGCCCTAACAAAACCTTGAGATACAGTATAATCCCTTCAGAAAATGAATACCAGTCTGGTCTGTCTCCAGTCATGCTCCTGTGCAGATAGCATACAGTCAAGGACAATTTGAGAGATATACAAAAGACGAAATCTTAGCTTTTGAGGAGACTGAATTTAAAAATCCATGAAGACCTAAAGTCACACCAGGACAAATGCTACAATCAAATGTCAATGCAGTTGGGCAGACATAGTCAATTTTCTTTTTTTCAATTTTATTACTATATTCTATTTTTGTATCTTTTGCACTTCCAAATATAACCCTATCCTCCTCCCCTACCCAAAGAAACATAGAGAAAAAAAGTGTGGTTCAGCAAGACTAACCAAGCCATCAACTGTACCTGTGAGTATACATGCACTCATAGTGTTTCCCCTTTGCAAGGGCAGGGAGGCTCATTTTCTCATTTCTTCGCTTGGTCATAATTACACAACAGCCTAAGCATATTTCCACAAACTACTCTAATGGGTATGGGAAGGGGAAGAGACATACACACACGAAATCCAAATCAATTCACACACACACAAACAATGCATATGTATACATATGCAGCTGGAGCCTTGCCAATAAGGACCTAATTTTAGGATTAGAACATGAGCATTATACTTTACCTAGTACCACCCCACACAAAGTCTTGATGAGCTTGTTTCTGGACACATAGGTTGCAGGAGACTTTTACCCATTTGGAGCAGACACAGAGACTCTTTCCTCCTGTTTGGCTTACCATATGGTGACCAAACCTTTATATTGGCTATTGAGCTAGAACTGAGAATGCAGTATAACATTAATCTGTCTTTGTCTTTCTGTGTCTCTCTCTATTTCTCTGTTTCTCTCTCTGACCCTCTTTATCTCTGTCTCTTTCTTTGTCTCTCTATCTTTGCCACCTCTCTGTCTCTATCTCTCTATCTCTGTGTCCCTCTTATTCTCTCTCCCTCTTATTCTCTCTCTCCCTCTTATTCTCTCTGTCTCTATCTTTATCTTTGTCTCTCTCTGTCTCTGTCTGTGTCTCTCTCTCTTTTCCTTTTTCAGTCTGTCTCTTTCCTTCTGCCTTGTCTCTAGCTCTCTGTCTTGCTCTCTGCCTCTCTCTGTCTTTGTCTCTTTGTGTGTCTATATATGTACAGTCAAATGAATATAAAGATATATTACATACACACATATACAGAGTGAGAAAGAGGAGAGAGAGAGAGAGAAAGAGAGAGAAGAAAGAATTGTTATTTAGCATTGAAATATTTTGTCTGTCCATGATTGGGGAGGGGGGAAGATTTACACAGCTCTATTTGGATCAAGAAGAATTTGTAAGTAATTCTGAGTCTCCTCCAGGTTGGAGGAGGGGGTGCGATTTTGAATACTGGTGAAACCATTCATGAATCAGACATTACTTGGAGAGGTATTGGTCTACAGTGGACAGAGTGCTGGATATGAAGTCAGAATACCTGGGTTCCATCCCCACCTCCACATCCTACTTCTTGGATTACCAGTCCAATGGAATGGGGATGTGACTGAGTATTAGGAAGGAGGAGCTTGGTGGAGCTTCAGCTGAGATCTTTTCAACTATGTGTTCTGGTTCTCGGAAAGTATTTTCCCATACTGAACTAAAGAAATCCCTTCACCAGCTGGCAGTATGGTACAGTCAGTCAGCCAGTCAACAAACATTTATAACAGTGTTTATTATGTGCCAAGCCCTGAGCTAAATCAGTAGAGAGAACACTCAGTTTGGAGTTGGCTTAATGTACCCATGTTTAAGTTCCCATGAGATGTTCACACACTATGCTAGGGGCTGAATGTGAGCCCTACCTGTGATGTTCATTGCCTAAATGACTTAAGATAATTCACTCGAAAAATGAGGGAGCAAGACCAGACAGTCTCTATGATTATCCCCTCGCAGATAAGATAGAGTTGACAGCCTTGAAGAACCCTATATCCAGAGTGGGAAGTGGCCTCAGGTATCATCTAGCCCATCTCCCTTGAATTTTTTCATTGTTGTCCATTTATTTCAGTAGGTTCCAACTCTCCATGACCCCATTTGGGATTTCTTTGGCAAAGATACTAGAGTGGTTTGCCATTTTCTTCTCCTGTTCATTTTACAGATGAGGAGAGTGAGCAAACAGGGTTAAGTGACTTGCCCAGAGTCACACAGTTGGTAAGTGTTTGAGGTTGGATTTGAATTTAGATCTTCCTGACCTGGTGTTCTATCCACTGCACCACCTAGTTGCCCTATTTTTACAAGGAAGGTCATTGAGGTCCATGAAAGTCATGTGACTTATTCAATCTCACTCAGGTGGCAAGTATGACAGGCAGGACCTACTAAGCATGGAAGTATATGCAGTGTTCCATACTCATAGTCTCTCACCTCTGCAAAGAATAGTCAGTGTACTTTTCTGTATACTACAGGTTTGCAAGGGGAGCAGAAGAGAGGGAACTAAGCCAAAGATGGGGATGTCTGACTCCCTGCCAGCTGTTCCACATTTCCCTGTCTCCTATCAGAGGTGGGGGGCATCTCACTATTTTCAAGTAGTGCCTTTTAAAACTGTATTTACAGGGTGACAGGGAGAGAAAGCAGAAACCCATCAATTTGTCCCTCTCTCTCCCTCCCATCACCTTTTCAATTCCACACTAGCTCAAAATCAATCTCCCTGCTGAGCTCTCAAGAGGATGAGGTTGGCAAGGTAATCACCAATTCCACAATAGACTTGCAAGGACTGACTTGACCACAGCAGGGAAAAAGGGCTGGCCAAGAGGGACCCTTGGGAAACTGCCCTTCCAGGCTGGAGGTGCTCTGGCCTTCCAAGGGCTGCTGTTGAAAGGTATCCACAATGCGACATTCCCTTCTCCTCTACCTCCCATGCATGGAGCCATCAGGCTGACTGTCTGGTGGAAAGGAAGGGAGAATATCTCCATTGACCATCTGCTCCGCAGAGTCCAGGAAGGCATGAGGCAACAAATGTCTTAGTACTGAGAGCTGGGAGAGTTTTTTTCAGACCTAGTCCAGTAGCCTAGTCCAAGCCCTATTCACCTTTCACCTGAACTGGTGCAAGCACATCCTAATTCATCTCCCTGCCTCAAGTCTCTTCTCTCTCCAATCCATCCTCCATAGCTACAGAACTGATATTCCTAAAGCATAGATCTTCACTCCCTTGGTCAAGAAACTGCAATGGCTTCCTATTGCCTCTAAAATCAAATATGAACTTCTCTAACTTTTAATGCCTTTAGCCTTCCCCTGCAGAACCATTATACGTTGCTCTCATTCATGAACTCTATGTTTCAGCTTACTTATGGTTTCCAGCAAACAACAGTCTCCCTCCCATAATTGGGTCTCTACACAGCCTGCCGTGCCTAAAATGCATTCCCTCCTCACCTATGTCATCTAGCATTCCTTGGAGGCTTATCTCAAGGGGTTTATCACCCCTTTAGAGTTGTTGTTTAGTCAATTAGTCATGTGCAATCTTCATGACCCTATTTGGGGTTTTCTTGGCAGAGGTACTGGAGTGGTTTGCCATTTCCTTCTCTGGTTCATTTTACAGATGAGGAAACTAACTTGCCCAGGGTCACACAACTAGTAAATATCTGAGGCCAGATTTGAACTCAAGAAGATGAGTCTTCCTGACTTCAGGCTCAGCACTCTATCCATTGGGACACCTGACTGCCTCTAGTGGTAGAGAGGAGAACTAAAATCAAGTCTGGATAACAAGGAATGTAAGTCACTCTGATTGATATTGGAGGATACAAAAATAGAAAGAAAGTCTCTCATTTCAAGAAGCTACTGAGGAATAAGAGGGGGGTGTTGCAATAAGTGCGCAGATAAATGAATACAAAGTAATTTCAAGACAGAAAGACAAAGAACAGGGAGTGATAATGGAGGGATATCAGTGAAGACTTCACATTGGAGATGGCTTCTCTACTATGCTTTGAAGGGAGCTAGAGGTTCTAAAGACGTGAGGGTGAGGAAGGAGAGCATTCTCAACTTTTTTGGAGGGCAGCCTTTGCAAAGGCATGGTGCTGGGGGATGGAATATTATCATTTTGAGGGGTTTGATCTGGTCCCAGAAAGGAAAAGCAGTACACATAGTATTTCTAGGATGATATGGGAAACTAGAACTGCCCAGAATTTCAGTTTAGTGCTGAGAAATTTCAGTCATTAAGGACAGCCTTATTTTCTGTTCAAGAGGTGAAGGGGAACTTAGGTGTCTTTCAAATGCACAAATAGTCCTAGATATCTCTTAAATAAAATAACTGTGAGTAAGCTAAGGAAAGAAGGGCACTGAGTTGACAGAGTTCTGTTCATAAGATTTAGGACAGGAAGGAACCCAAGGGGTCATAAAGTCACAGAATTTCAAAGTTGGGAGAGACCTCAGAACCATTTAGTCTGATCCACACATGAAAAGAATCTCTACTGTAATATACCTGGCAAATGGTCATCCAGTCTCTGGTTCAAGACCTACAAGGTGGGGGGGTAGAGGCAGGGATGACCTACCACCTCTTGACTTCGATCATTCTACTTTAGGACCATTCAGATTATTAGTAAACTTCCTCCTTGACATTAAGCCTAAATGTATGCCCCCCCCTCCCAGTTTTACCCACAATTCTTGGTTCTTCCTTCTAGGATGAAAGAATAAAGTTTATTTCTTCATCATCACAATAAATTCTGGATGTCAACTCTCATGTATCCCCTGAATTGTCTCTTCTTCAGGTTAAACATGTCTAGCTCCTCCAATCAGTGTTCATATGACATGGACTCAAGACCCATTATCTGCCTTGTGTGTCCTCCTCTGACTGCTCTCTATCTTGTCAATTTTCTTCTTAAACTTTGAGACACAGAAGGGAACATGATGCCCCAATTGCACTTTTTCATTTCTTTCCACTCTTCCAATTCAGTTTTATCTGTCCTGAGTCCGTGTGCTCAGAGTACTGTTTCTGTTTGACCAAGTATATTGTGAATTCCTTTACTAATTAAGAAGTGGTATGCTGTGTGCAAAAAAAGATTCTATTTGGAATCAGAAGACCTGAGTTCAAATCTCAGCTCTGCTTCTTATTGCCTGTATGACTTTGGGAATGTCACTAGGTCCCTTTTAGATTAAATTTCCTCAACTATAAACCAAAGGATGAACTCTAAGATCATTTCTAGCTGGAAATCTATGATGCAATGCTCTAAATTAGTATTTGTGAATAATGGGATGAATGCAGTGATCCCTTCCAAGGATAGAATATCTCAACTGTTGTTGAGTAATATTTTAATCAATATCTCAAAATTTCCCAAGAGGATAATGATTTAATCATAAGCAATTAATTTCTAATAGTGAAATTTTCAGCACTATGGAAAGGAAGTGGGAGAAGATATTTTGAGGCAACAGTGATCTTACAGTGCCCTTCAAACTATATACCAAATCTAGCTGTGGGGTCATCTTTTCTTGTGTTTTTAAATGTTGGAGGCTTTATAAAGAAACTTTCGTTGTTTTCTTTTTTAGTTTTTATATCGCTTACCTTTCAAAATATATCTATCTTTTCTTCTTTGCTCACAATTAGGAAAAAGAGTATATGGGGGTGGGAGAGGGAAGGACAGTGCACCAAAACGAATCAACATATTTAAAAAACTGACATTATATGAAATATTCCACATACATACGGCACCTCTGCAAAGAAGATGTGTATGTGAGGGAGTGGGCTATACCTTCTCACATGTTTTCTTTGCAGTAAGCTTGGTAATTATAATTTCAGTGTGGGCTGTTTTTCTGCTCTTGTTCCCACTATATATATTGTCAATGTCATTGGTTATATTGCTTTCCTGATTCTACTTACTTCACATTCATGTAAGTTTTCCTATGTTTCTCTATTTCATACAGGGCATTATCTTGGTGATAGACTTACGGATCTTTTACCTCCTTTTACTTTTTCACCACCTGCATTTCTTGATATATCACTCTCCCTTCCCTTTCTCAAAGAGAAATCCTTTTAACTAGGAATTTTAAAAAATAGAGAAACATGATAGATTGAGAGATGGAGAGTACAAAGGCATTTCACCCATTGGACAACAATGACTCTCAAGACTGGGAGTAACTAGTAAAGCCCAGTCAGAGTCAAATATTCAGTCCTCTCTGGGTCTAATCTATAACCCTATGAAGCAGATTTTTCTCATTTTATGATACTATCATTCATTTTTATGGAAGGAGAAACTGAAGTCTAAAGAGGGAGAGCGTCTTTAGAATAGGGATACCTGTGATACCAGTGCTTAGCACAATGCCTGGCACATGCCTAGGGCTTAATTAGTGCTCACTGAAACTTAATTGAACTGTACTATCTATCTCAGGGTTGTAGTAAGGCTCAAAGAAGAAAATTGATTCATTCTACAAGTATTTCTTTAGTATCTAATATGTGTCATGTATAGAGCTAGGGACTAGAGAGAAAAAGACAAAGTGATACAGTCCCAGTCCTGGAAGGTGGATTGTTTTGTTTTTGTCATTATATTCATAGTACCTATCATAGTTTCTGGAATATAGGCACTTATAGTGCTTGTTGACTAAACTAATGGACAGCTGAGTGATGTCTTCGCTTGTCATCTCCTAGAAATCCCATATTTTCTTGCTGTAACTTTGTTGAGGTTTAATGGGTGTTCCTATTAGCCAGGAAAGAATGGGACAGACTGGAGAATCACAGATCCATGTCAGCATCAACAAAATTACCATCAAGCAAAATATTTTTACCTTCCATTAGAGCCTCTTAATGGGATGCATATGTTAGTGACAGAATCATCTCTTGGTTAGACTGACTCCACACCATCAAAGGTTTCCATCAGGAAAACTGCCTCTGGAGATTTCCTGCTTTGGTCCTATGAAGCCATCAAATCTAGAAGGGTAAAGCAGAAACTCTGAAGCCTCATTTTCCCCATGCTGCCACATCTGGCTACAATGATCTTTACCCCTCCTTTCCTTCCTCCTTTCCTCCTTCCTTCCTTCTTCCTTTCTTCTTTCCTTACTTTTTTCCTTCTTTGTCCCTTTTTCTTTCTCCCTTTTTTCTTTCTTTCCCTTTTCATTCCTTTACTTCCCTATCTTTCTTCTCTCTTCTCCTTCTTTCTTTTCCTTCCTCATTTCCTTTCTTTGTTCCTCTTTCTCTTTGTTTTTCATTTTCCATTCTTTTTCTTTTCCACTTCCTACCAACTTCCACTTTTCTTTTATTTCTTTTTTCCTTTCTTTTCTCCCCTCCTTCCTTCAAGAAATTCCCAGGTGCACACCATTATTTTGTATTGATCACTTCATTCCCAAATTGCTATGTGTTTCCTTACCTAAATCCAATTTGTATCCCCTTCCAGTATAATATCAACTCCTTCAGGGTAGGAGTAATTATAATTGAAACCTCACAATCTTACTCTCTCTGATTAAATTCCAAGTCACTCAAAGGTAGAGACTATGTTTTCTATCATTTCTGTGTCATTCCCAGAGTGTAAGGTAGTATTGGGTTCTCACCAAAGACTTGAATTGAATTCTGACTTTTAATAGAAGATGGCCAAGGCCAAGAAGCAGGTGCTGATATTTTTAGATCTCATTTTAGATGCCGATAACAACCAATACTGTTGTTGATAACTAATATTTACGTAGCAGGTTTAATATTTGCAATGCACTTTCTATATGATATCTAATATTATCTTTATAATGACCCTGTGAGAAACATCATTAATATCCTCCTTTGACCCATGGAGAAACTCAGGCTGAGAAGTTTCACCACTTTCCCAGAGTAACACAGTTAATAAGTCTCTGATGTAGCTCTTATTGACTCCAAACTCATTGCTCTGTCTACTAAAGTGGATAAGTGGTTATGTGCCTATACTCAAGGCACGTTAGTTGAGTATATAGTAGTTATTTGCATAGAGGTGATATACGAAACCATGGGTATTGATGTGAAGATGTAGAAGGGTTTGGAGCTATGAAATAGGGAAGAAAAAAAGAGTGGTTGCTATGGGGACCTCCATTTTGGAAGAAAGAAAGAAAGAAAGAAAGAAAGAAAGAAGGAAGGAAGGAAGGAAGGAAGGAAGGAAGGGAAGGAGGGAGGGAGGAAGTAAGTAAGGAAGGGAGGAAGGAAAGAAGGAAAGAAAAGAGAAGAAAAGGAAAGAAAAGAAAGAAAAAAGAAAGAGAAATAGGAGGAAAGAAAGAAAGGGAGGGATTAAGGGAAGAAGGAAGGAAGGAAAAGTAGAAAGTGGAATTATCTGCTAAGAGAAAAAGATGTCAAGGTAATTTGAGGGTCTGGTAGACAGAAGAGGCTTTGAAATTGTTGCTAACAGGAATGGGACAGGGAAGAAGAAGAAGAAGACCCACCAAAGTCAAAGACCCCATTGAGATTAGATACCATGAATGTCTAATGGATTTAGCATGCACCTCTACTTTCTTCTTCAAGATTTAACATATTGGAAACAGGAGTGGAGAGGGTGGTTGGTAGGTACACCCCATGGTTGAGTTAATGAGCAGAAGAAAGACACAAGTAAAGGAAGTCAAGGGTAGAAGATAGTGTATGGCTAAACTATTTGACTGTAGGGTCAAGACTGACTTTGCAGTCAGTGAAGTCAATAGGGGTGATGGATTAGGAGAATAGGAGAAATAATTAATCAATAAGCATTTATTAAGTGATTATGATGTTCCAGGCACTATGCTAGGTGTTAGAACAGAGAGGCAAGCTCATGGTAAGTTAAGATAAATAGGCTTAACAATTTGTTACAAGGGTATTGCTTTTCTTTTCTAAAGGGTGTGGTGATAAATAGAGGAGTCAACTTCTGTTAATCTTAATTAATTTTAAAAATAGATTTAACAAGAGTAGGACAAAGGGAGAAATGGAAGAATTGGAGATTGTAACCAACAAAAGGGATTTAAGACTTCAAGATCATGAAGGAAAATTAGTTTTGGGTGACTGTGATTAACAACCCTGGTGGATGGTCAAGATACAGTGGAGGTACAGGGCATAGAAGTGGAGGATGCTAGTAAACTTGGAGACCAGGATGTTTAAGGGAACATCGGTGTGAGTATTGAAATTCCCAAATATAAGAAAAGAGATTGGATTAGAGAGGGATGTCATAAACCATAGAGTCCTTGATAAAGCAGGATGAGGGACTTAAAAGTCAGTGGAGAAGGAACTGGGCAAGGTGTTGATAAAATCTGAGTGATCTTTAAAGAAGGAAGGTTGTTGATCTATCAAAGCAGATGAAGGGTCTGGATGTGTCAGTAGGGGTTTACTTTGTCTGTCTTGTGCTAGATCTTCATGCTTGCTATATCCTTTAGTGATAAGTGAACCCTGAGGTTCTGCCTTGGTTTCTCTTTTCTCATTTCTCTCTGTAGTCTCACTTGATCTAATCAGTTCCTATGGATTCAATTTTAATCTTTATGTAGATGAGAGAGGGAGAGAGAGACAGAGACAGAGAGACAGAGAGAGACAGAGAGAGAGACAGAGAGGGAGATATTCAGTCAGTTCATTCGGAGCTCCAACTGGATGTTCCAAACTGAATGGTCCATAGACATCTCACACTCAATATGTACAAATCAAAATTCATTCTCTTTCCTCTCAAATATTCATCCCTTCCCAACTTCCCTATTCCAGTCTGAGGCACCAGTGTTCTCCCAGTTTCTCAAGTTCATGACCTCATTGTCACCCTCAGCTCTCCCTCATTCATGTCCAGTCAGTTGCAAGATCTTGTTTCTTCTTTCACATCTCTCATGTGTATCCCCTTTTCTTCATTCTCCACAGCTCTCACCGTAGTTCAGTCTCCCATCACCTCTCCTCTGAACTATTACCAATACCTTGTATTTTGACTCCACGCTCCTATCTCTTCTTGAATTCATCCTTCCACAAAAATGTCAGAGTGAATTTCCTAAAGTTTAAGACTGACCATGTCAATCCTTTGCTCAATGAACTTCAATGACTCCCTGTTACCTCCGGAATCAAATAAAAAGTTCTCTTTCTGGCACTTAAGACTTTTTATAACTTGGTCCTTTCCATGTCTTTCTGGCTCAAATTCCCTAATTCTTCAGGACATAATCTCTGTCCCCAGGGACATGAGCCTTACCCTCTAAGTAACCATCCTTCTACTTTCTATGTATCTTGTATGTTCTTGTTTATTTACCTGTTAACTCCTTCACTGATATGTAAGCTCTTTGAGCGCAGGGATTTTTTGCAACCTTCCCATTCTTTGTATCCTGGTACTGTAATAGACTAACTATGGGTAAGCTCCAAGACTCTGTCAACAAGCATTTATTATACTTACTTTGTGCTGGGCACTATGTGAAGTGCTGAGAATAAAAATACAAGAAGAAAAGAAAAAGAGCCCTTGCACTCGTAGAACTTACATTCTAATGGGGGAAAAACATATAAATGGAAGATGAAAAGTCTATGTGTATATGGGGTGTGGGAAGGATGTGCAAGGTATCTATCCCTGCTTGAGGACATGATGACATGGGCAAAGAGCAGTCTGGTTAGAAATAAAGAGATGACTGTCCTGGTTACCTTCTTTCAGTGGAGGTTCTGGGAAGAACCATCCAGTCGAAGGAGAGGCCAGTTGGGGTGGTGGAGGGTACTTTTAAGTTGTGAGCTGGAGGGATCTTCTATAATAGAGATCTCTTGGGCATTATCCAGTCTGGTAAGAAATAAAGTCATGTTTTCCAAGGGGTCTAGGCCAGTAAGAGGTGTGCACTGGCCAAAAAGCAACAAAAACAAACAAGTAAATAAATGAATAAATGTGTGTGTATAAATGTATACATATATACACATATACATATATACAGATGGATATACCATTATTATACATAATATATTATATATATAAAACAATGGTATATATATATATATATATTATAATACATGGATATATATTTGTGTGTGTGTGTGTGTGTGTATATATATATGGACATCCATACATACACATATATATATATGATGGATATACCATTACTATATATAATAATTTATATATATATATAAAACAATGGTGTATTATATG